>OY720147.1:30829600-32029600 GCA_963082955.1 Cheilosia grossa
CAAGGTGGCGTCCTATCTGCCCTGCTCTGGAATTTGGTGGTGAATGAACTGCTAATATGCTTCGAAGCGGGAGGTTACAATGTGATTGGCTATGCGGACGATGTTGCTATTACTGTGTCAGGAAAGCACCTTAATACTTTAAAAGAACTCCTTCAACACGCTCCTAATAAGCTAGTAAAATGGGCGCACAGATGTGGGTTGTGGGAGTAAGCCCTCACAAAACTGAATTTGTCCTCTTTTCTAGGAAATATAAGATTCCACACATTGACCCTCCATCTGTAAATAGCACTGGTTTGACATTCTCAAATGAAGCTAAATACTTGGGTCTTATTTTAGATAAAAAGTTAACCTGGAAGCCTAACATCCAAGAATGAGTTACAAAAGCCACTGCTGCACTCTTCTCTTGCAAAAAAGCCATAGGGAACAAATGGGAATTACAGCCTCGTATCACTCACTGGCTAAACGTCATAAGACCGTTCGAAAACGGTGTTGGTGGCGGTGTCTTCTCCGACAGACTTAATCTTAGTCTCTCCTTCCGTCTTCCTGATCACTGTAGCGTTTTTAACGGAAACAATGGCGATAAAAGAAGTCTTATCTTGGCTAATAGAAAACTTGGTATCTGCTAAAGATATCCGTATATCTTCTAGGATAGTCAAGCTGCTATCAAGTGCCTGGAATTAGTCTCCAAACATTCTATAACAACCCAAGACTGTCGTTCGTCTCTCAGAGAGACTCAGAGAGATTGCGGTGCAGATAGGGACATCCCAGGTAATTGCAAGTCTGATGAACTTTCCAAACACGGAACTACACTATACCTATGCTTCCAGTTAAGGATTCCTTAGGTATTCCAATCGCTACTTGTAAACTCATAATAAAGCTGGATGTTATCAATGAACAAATCTTAGATGGACAACTGGCTCGACATGTCTAGCGACAAAACAGATTTGGCCAAAGCTGGATCTAAAACGTTCTAGGTACTTGATCTCCTTTGATAGGAAGCATATCAGTGCTACAATAGGTGCCATTGACGAGGAACATGAAGAAACTATTCGACATCTCCTCTGTACTTGTCTGGCTCTCTCACAAAGACGAAAACTCCATTTGGGAGCGTCCTACTGTAGTGATCAGAACGATATTAAGAACACAGACATTCGAAATCTCCTACGCTTCATCAGAAGCTCTAACTATGGATCAACGAGTAGGTAGGATAACTATTAGATTGAGGTGGTGTCACAAGGGACCTCAAAATGGTGTTCATATGTGTGTCGGCTAGCCGACAGCCACTTCAACCTAACCTAAGCTTCTCGTCTCGGTGGTTTTCACGCAGAAATGGCTCTTAAATCTTTCAAATACCAATTTGTAGGTAGCTCACTTTTTTGTGTTTGTCTTTATTTTTTCTATCTCTTCTCAATTTTCTTTTCTCTTTTTCGCTATTTTAAATTTTCCTTTTTTCTTTTTTTAATCTTCCTTTTTTTCTTTAAGAATGGGGTATGATACCACTGTCAGTTTTAATTTAAGTTTTAAGAAATTTGTTACCTCATTTAAACCCTCTTTGTAGATACTAGAAAAGACCAAGTCTAATTGTACTTATCAAAAATTGTTAAATAAATTTAATTGAAATTGATTTGAATTCTCGGCCCCGACTGCAAGAAATCATCTCTCGAGAAATTGGGTGAACTCAGAGGAAATTGTTACTTTCCTGCTTTCCTGCTTGTTATTCCCTGGACCAAAGTCGCGCTTCCTAAAGCTTTTGGGCCTTACTTATAATAATTTGTAATTAAAACTCTACTTTTTTTGTGGATCACAATTGGTAATTTTATTTTTTCGCCATTGTGAGTTCATAAAATCTGGCCTGGACACTATAAATGATTATTAGCATAGCGCTTTGTGTTTTCGATCGCAGTTTCTGCGCGATTTTCTTTATCTCTTGCTACATCCAGGGAGGCTGTCCTAATTTAAACAAATTTAATAGGGATATGAGGACCTTCACGCAACACTTGGGTACCTAGAATGGTGACACAACGATGGAATCAAAGTATGTAGTCAATTTATTCACATAATAGTACCTATCCTTCCATGTGCTTGGACCTATCACATTTAGGTACCTTCAACTTAAGTCTCATTTATTCTGTTAAAAAAAAAACTGTTCCTTTGTATAATATTTCAAATCCTACGGAGGCATTATACAAAACAGAAGTGCTACCACCATGACCACATAAAATACAATAGTGACTACATCTAAACCGTTGAGTACCGGAACGAGAACATACACTTTTTTACTTTTTGCCAGATTGTGATTTCCCATTCACAATGTATACACACTTCCGTCTGCCAAAAACCTGCACACCCCAAAGTTGTAAAGAAGTATAACAACCCACAAAATACTACCCCAACTCGCCAGATTCTTAAACTCTTAAACTGTTTCCTTGTTCATTTTTTTTAATTAAAAAAAAAAATATTACACAGATTGCTGTGTTCGTTGTTCTTCTTATTTTGTTATATGCTTTAAAAATGCTAACAGTTTTTGATGAATTTAATACAAGCACCTACACCTTGCTTAACGAGCATATAACAAGGAAAAGCTGAAACAAAAAGCAAAAAATTAACAAAGGACAACAACATATAACATTGAAACTTTCCAATTACCTTAAACAAGGCATCAATCCGGGGATTTCAAAATGAATGACAAGACTAAAACAAAGAAAAGCAAACGAAAAAAAAAAAAATAGAAAATGTCCCTACAACGTCTTTAAGGGATGGCAAATTGAAATTACGCAGGAGATATGCGATTATGTAAATTTTATTATAAAACTAAGTGAAATCCATTTTCCGCTTACGCTCATTTGGTCTTGAGTGGCCTTAAATTTAATTTAAACTTAAAAAAAATATATGTCCTATCCGTATATATTATTTGTCAGCTATATTGAAGCAGAAATGCAAATATGAATGGTAGGTTTTTTTTATTTTGGAGGGTGATGAGAAAACTTTTCACGTCACAGGCGACAAAGTAAATCTAAACGAAATGAGGTTTATTTTTGATTATACTTCCTGGTTAGGTGGGGTATGACGCGTTTCGACTTTCAACAGTCTTAAGGCATAGGCGACTTGCCGCATTTAAGTGGTGGAAGATATATTGTTACTACGCATTTGACGGTGTTGGCAGTACCTAGATTTTTCGGTATTTTCCATCGATTTGGAACTGACGGTGCCCTGTTTAAGTCGACCTTACTTTCGAGAAAAATGTGTAACAGATTTTCTAGAGAAAGATCAGCGCCTGTGATATAAATAGGTAGGTAATAATTTGTAGGTCTTCTAGTAGGTACTTTTTTCGTAAAATACTTCAGTCTGTTGATAAAAATACGCCACTCCATAAAATACCCTTACAAAAGGTTTCGATCTCATCGTGCATTAACCGCTACTAGGTACACAGATAGTTACCCGTGTATACTCATAACCCAAACTATTTGTAATCTCACAACTTACCCCTTTGATAAAAAACAAGTCCTTCACTGCACGGAATCAGAAGCAGCAATTCCTGTAAAGAAAAAGGTTGAACTCGGATTAGTCTTGGTACAGTGATTCCTTGGAAAATGTATTTTATTTAAATTGTTCCAACACACATACTGAACATGCATACAAAAAGCATTATCCATATGCCAAAGAGCACTATCCTTGCTCAATTGATTGCAGAAAGTAGGTATGGAATTTATTTATTGTCAACAAGCAAATAATACCACTCCAAGATGGCATCTCTGAAAATGCAAAAACAGTTTTGTTTCTTTGTCCTCCTGACGAGGATCAGGATGTGCGATTGAACAATCACCCGAGAAGAGGAAAGTAGTTGTTGACGTTCCTTTTCTCTTCCACTTCACATAGAAGTTCATAGAGATATACGGTTCGTATCTTCTGTGAGTATCCGTACAACCTTTGCGATACGTCATTTAGCAAATTTTTGATAAAACAAAAAAATAAGAACTTCCATCGAAACATTCCGATAACTTTTCCCATTTCCAATAGAACACAACTCATTCATCACAATGTGAGTTGTGCTATCTTTTGTTTGTCGAGGATGTAGAAAAATTTCCAACAGGCATTTATGGATGCAAGATAGGGACATACGTAAGTTATTAGAACTTTTCGCCCTCCGAAAGGAAATTTAAATATCTTCTCTAGTTTCATCTCATTACTTAGCGCATCCTTTATCGATAAAATAAGTATACGTCCCCCACATAGCTGGCACGGCCCCACCATTCACTAACCAATTCCAATTGCATGCGGAGGGTACCTATATCCCTTCAGGATATATTATTCAAGCACGAGCACGGGAAAAGTAAACTTTGTTTAAAAACTGTGAAGCATTTCGTCCTCGCCTTATGCGCAAAACGAAAACACGAATGTGTATGTCGTTCGTTGAGCTTTTTTTGATTTTTTTTTTGCTCTGTGTGTCACTCTTATCTGTGAATTCTATTTCCGATATGCGAAATTGAAGGAAAACGAAAAAAACTTCATCACTCGATTACAATATGAGGAAATATTTTTGTTCTATAATTTTTTGTCCTGGCTTTGTCCTTAGTAGGGCAGTTCAACAAAAAAATATTTGCATACAATTTTCTTATTCGTGTGTCCTTTGTACATTACATAATACATCCTATTTCTATTCCTACTATTGGCACGAACATTCCCAAGGTTATAAGAAGAAAGGAAAGATGTAAAAAAAAAAAATTTTAAGGACAACACACACAAGTGCTGGCGAGAAAGTTTTGTTTGCACCGTTTTTCCTTTGTGCGGAACAAATTTATAAATAAGTAGTTAGATATTTGCTCTGTCGGTTGGGGAAAGTTCACACTGCAATTGTCGTTCGTTTTTGCTGTTTTTTTTTTATAATATGCATTTGGATAGGTACTGCACAAAAGCCATGGGTCATGGCGTGAAAACAATTTTTCTCTTCTACAGGTACCGTATACGATACCCATAAGCACAGTGCATAATGGATATGGAGGATGCTGGATATAAAAATTGTTTGCTATGGGTTTTTATAAAGTCTTCAATAAAAGAGGAATTTTGGGAAGGCGAGTTATCTCACGACATTTGATGAATTTGAAATGTAAAACTCGGCAGTGTCGTTTCTTTTATATGGACGACTTCTCTGCATAACTAGAGATAAGGACGGGTGTGTAACTTTAAGCCACGATGAGAGTCGTAATGACACTCGGCTTCTAACTTTATTTGTAGAGGGAAATAGTGTCATTTGCCTTGCAAGCATATTTTGAGACTGACCATTTGTCAGATTTTAATTGACAATTTTTACCGGTGGAAGACTATAGATTGAAGAAAAATCATTCCCCAAGTCAATTTAAGCTTGAATCCACCTGACAAATAATATATACGGATAGATTATTTCAATTTACCATTCACAATGGACTTTTGACCAACTTGAGTTTCATAAGTGTGTTGTGGTTCACTATGGTCCACAATTATTAAGTACTGCTGAAACCAACGGATATAGATATATATACACTATACTAGTAAACTTTCATACTTCGATAACGAGTGGAGCACAGCAAGTTATTGAAGCATTGTATTTATTCAAGAAAAATGCTAAAAAAAATATATTTAACAAAACTTACAAAAAATTAAATAGAAGTGAAATGGAAAAAGCAAATAAGTTCGAATTTTTTAAAACGCAGCTTTGCAAATGTTTCAAAACATTAATTTACATATTCAGATAAGATATTAAATTAATTAAGATAAAAACTAACAATTTTTGAAAATTTTACAAAGTTACTAGCTGACCCGGCGAACGTTGTTCTGCCATATAAATTATTTCTATAGTGAATATTTTGGTTGTTAAATAAAAAATTACGAATGTATTGTAAGTGTGTTTGAATGTTTTAACCATCGACAAAATTGATCGAATGTGATCGATAAAATAGAACGATAAAAAAAAAGAAAAAAAAGTGGGTTTGACTTTTATTCTGCCGACAAAGACGGTCAGTTGCTCTGCGCGGCAATTACGAACCGGTGCACTTGCCTCCGTTTTCGTTTCGTTCAGATCGTTCCTTTTGTGGCTTAGATGCATGCAACTGCGACATGCTCACAGGCACATTTTCGTTATTCTGTTGGATTTGTTCATCTGTTCTTACTGCTCTAATTTTCGCAAATAGTTCTACTAACTGATGAAAATCGGTATGGCTATGATGAATATGTTCTTTTAGAATTTTTTCAACCTTTCACAGTAAAAAAAACACGTCTATATTTATTTAAAAAAAAATTAATTAAAAAAAATGTTTCCAAAACAAAACCCATAACTTTTTGTAATTATTTAAAATAAATAAATAAATAAAAAGCAGTCACAAAAAGTCCGTAGGGACCCTAGGGCTAGAGCCTAGCTACTCGCATACATTCGTTTTGTGCGAGTTTTTCATTATTTTAACCAATGGAAGGGATCTACAATTTTATGCCGAGTCCAAACGGCCATACAGGACCATATCCTTTTCATGAAATTTTCCATAACAAAATCGCAAAGTGGCTGCCCTATGTCCTCGATAGCCTCACGAATTTCATCTTTGAGGTCTTGAATCGACGCTGGGCTGTTGGCGTAGACCTTTTCTTTCACGTGGCCCCAAAGGAAGAAGTCGCAAGGTGTTAAATCACAAGATCTCGGTGGCCAATTGTGATCACCTCTTCGAGAGATATAACACGGTGCGGAAACTTTTCCCGTAAAAGATCAATGCTTTCGTTGCTTGTGTGGCACGTAGCGCCGTCTTGTTGAAAGTTAACGTTGTCCAGATCAATACCATCCAACTCCGGGCATAAAAAATCATTAATCATGCCAAGAAACGACAAGGAATGGACAAACCTGGGTTTTCTTCAACACTTTGGGCTACAGCAGCAATATTCTCAGTTGTTCTTGAGCGACGTGCACGGGTTTTATTCTTCACATCACTAACTTGTCCCAACAGCTCGAGTTTGTCCACCAATTTCTGTATTGCGGTCCGACAAGGTGCTTCATGACGACCAAAAAATGCTTTAGTTTTGCGAACTATGACTGCAAGATTTTCACCATTTTTGTAGTGAATTTTAATAATTTCAATGCGTTGTTGAAGCGTGTATTGTTCCATTTTTAGTAATGGCGTTATTTCTAGTTGTTAAATGTCAAAGAATAAGAGCTTCAAAAGTGACAGCTACCGAAATGGCGGGTCATTCACAATAACACCTCTTATTGGAAAGCCCTTTATTAGATTCTTAAATTGTTCCAATTATATATACATACATCATACATTTATAAATAACTTTATAAATTTCCTTCAAGATTTAAATATTCTGTTTCAAAAAAATAGTCGAGTAGGCCAAGCGGAAGAGGAGTGAGATTTTGTTGCAGTTCTGGACAATTTGTTGGAACTAGTTTCGCTTGTGGTCGAAAATCGACCCTTCCTCTTATAAGGATGTAATACTAAAAATAGAACATTTGAAGATAGTTTTACTCATGATTAATATTTTAGTACTTCTTATGAAAATTTAGAGCAAAAAATTTAGGTCGAAAAATGCTCCTTCATCATTGAAAAATGGAAACAACCGTCGGCAACACCTCGCAATATTAAGCCCCTGCATTAAAATTAGATACACAATTGCTTACTTTTAGGGCTGGGTAAATTGCATTCCTTTCGAAATGGGTTTCTATCAAAGATGTATTTGAATACGTTACTATGGCATTAAATTAACTGATAAGCATTTTCTATGAGGAACTGTTAATTTCATTTAACCATTCTTAATGGCGACATATACCCACGATTTTTTGTTTGTGCACATCTATGGCATAGCACCTTTCCAATGATATAAGTATCATTCTACTCATTTCTTTTTAAATACTAAAAAAGGGTGCAGAAACTTCGGTTGTTCACGTATTAATAAAATGTGGATACTACAAAATTATTTTTGTACAGTTTTTCATACCTATCGTATAATGTCTGAATACCTAAATACATTTCACATTATATTACTCCTTTGTATGTCATTAATATAAAGATACTTATACTTAACCACATAATTAAATTAAATTAAATTAATCATTCCCATACTTTTCACTTTGTTTTAATACATGATATAAGTCATGCAAATAATTGTGGGCTTATGAACTTTTGTATAGATAAAGTGGCAATGGATTTAATGTATTGCTAAGCGAGCTGAAAATAGCATTAGGGCTTATGTATCTGATATAACTCCCGAACACTTTTACCAACCATCCCTTGAAGATGGAACACACATACTGCCAGTCAGGAGCGAGATTATTCCTACATACTATATGGTTGATAAATTTTTTATTTTAAACATTACAAGAATTTGCATAGCTATGGAGTTTTGCTTTCCTACTTTGATTGTAAAATTAGATTTCAGCGAATTTAAGGATTTATCTTTGAAAGATTGAAAACACCGCGATAAAATATTCGTTGCCTACAAAGAACCTAGACTTCATTTTTACTTTTATTTGAATCCTCACTTTTTAATTCCAAGAGAAGCTGACCACAAAGCGTTCAGCTTCCCATTAAGCTCATAAGTAAATGATGCGATTATAATCGGCCAGGAAAGCTGATCCAACTTGAACTTATAGTTTTACATTATTTAAGACTTTCCAACGTCCACTCAACTTGCGTAGGTATACCTATAGTGTGTGTACGTATACCAACTTATGAATGTTTCTATAATACCGTTCAGACACGTCTTAAAATTAACAGTCAGTCTTAAATCGCCATTTGTTTCCTCGATATACCAAAGATACACAGACGCATCCCTTGGATTGAAGATTCCTTTTAATTTTTCGTTCTCCTTTGTCCCTGCCCTGTTATAAAAGTTTTTAGTTCGTTGAAGTAATAAGTCCCAGTAAAATAATTTCAGTAGGTGTTCTGCATCTGCATCTCGCCACAGTTAAGAAGGAGCCGTCGGATTACTTTTTAGTCTATTATTGTGAACACAGAGCGAGTGGAATTATGCAATACAAATGATGTAATCCCGGCACCTTATTTATTTTCTTCTTTACAGTGTGTATCGCTGAATTGTCTAAGTCCCTTGTATAAGTCCCTTGTTTGTTCTGCACCACTCTGTCCTGCTGTAGCTACGGCATGGCATGCGTAAGTGCAGTGCTGTGTTGCAGCTCTATTTCTATAGTTACGCGAGAGCGTGTCCTAAGTACATTTGCACGGATTAATTCCCTTGGTTGTTGTGTTTAATTAAATTCATGAAAGATGGAGTGCTCTCTGCTGATGCAGTTGTACCACAGTTATGATGGAGATTTCACTACTCCTGATGCTTGATGGAAGATTACTTCAGGGCGGGAATTCATATGCAGGAGATAATAGGTTGCATTGTGTTGTAGAATTGTGTGAAATTTTGATTTCCATCAAGCGAATAATCTGTCTGGCCAACAAATGCTGTGAGAATTCTGTAGAGCAATTTTAAGTCAATTCAATCAAGCAAAAGGTTCAGAAAAAGACAGCTTCTCGTCCTACCAATGATAGGGAGCATAAGCCTATAGGAAGACTTACCTCTAACATTGTATAGCCCCAGCGAGGCTATGAACAACCGAAGGACAGCTTTTTTTTTTTAAATCCTAGAAATAAACTGGCCTTGCTTTCGGGGAGTTCTGGAAACCACTAGTGCGTCACGTGCTCTAAAACTACTCTGGTTATCAACAGGTCGGAAAAAAAATGCTTTCTATAAAAACAAAAACCGGCAGTAGCTTAACTTCTTTCTGAAAATAAAATTAACAGGTCTTTAATGCTATTATGTTTTTTTTTTTAATTTTTACGGCTGTTTTTTTCAGAATCAGATTATCTAATTTGACCTAGAGTGTGTTTGGGAGCAAACAAATGGTTGGAATTACTTTAAATTCTAACAACAACACTCATTCAGCACCAGGTACCTTCTAGGCACTATTTCAGAATTTAAATTAAGACAGTAGATTTTTGAAATAGGTAGGTAGGTACGTTAGTCTCAAAAAAAAAAAAAAAAAAATTCTAAAAGTGTTGTTTTCTCCTAACGAATATTCATCCTTCAGCAAATCGTTCATGGATTTTGTGATGCCTTTAACTAGTTCAACTTCAACTATTAAATTAAGATTTCCAGAACCGCTCTTTTAAAGAGAACACGTCATCTTTTTTGTCAGCGATCTATTTTACACTTTCTCTTTTCGCTTGGCTGTTTTTTGTCCACTTTATTTGTTCTGTCCTCTTTTTGTTCTCTTTCTTTAATACCTTCAATTTGAATATAAAAACTGTTAAAACAATTCTTAACTAAATGTAATTTCCGAAAAACATGCTAAGAATCAAGAGATTTTCCTAATGAAAATGAAGATATGTGTTTGGAAATCTATTCACTCTTCTCAAAACTACGAAAGGTGAGACTGATAAGTATTTAATTTAAACTACTGTGGTGTGTAGCTTTAAAAAAGTTATTAAAATGAAATACTACCTACTTTTCACATTCTATAAGAATTTATCCAATTAAGAAAGACAGTTTTTATACATATATATTTTTTTTAGAACTACTAGTGTTAATGTTTTTGGTTATCTTAATGTTTTGTTTTTTAATAAATATAATGTTTGTCTTCCATTGCCTATCTCGTTAAAATTTCACGGAGATTATAGGGACTTGGAAGCTACAATTTTGAACAGATCTAAATTAAAACAGAGAGGCAGCATACTTTTTCATTTTAAACTTGTGGAAATTCACCCAATGTATACAAACATGTATGTAGACAATGATATTAACGAGGCCGGCTGAGTTCAACAGAAAATGTGGCAATGACAGGAAAGAAATATAATATAGTCACACATTTCGCCACCGTCTAATCTTTTCTGTATTCAGAATAAGCGTCAACATTTTTCGAAATTAAAATATCACCCACACACCCGATCAGTTTTTTATATATTTTTCAAAACAGTGAACATTTTTATGTACCTAAAAAGTAAAACAAATCACCACAGTCGAAATTCTGAAACTATAGTTAAACCTAGAAACTCTGATTTCTTTTGAAAATTCGTTTTCGTTTGACTCTTAATATTCTTAAACCAGTATGTGAAGACCGAAAATGAAGTTAAATATAAAAGGTTCAAACTGAATTTGATAAGCTTCTTGTTTAGCCTGGATGTATTTAAAATTTAAAAAATAAAAAAAACCGGCTAGGTATTTGGCCCGTGGCGAAATATTTCCTATATTTTGTTGCTGAAGCCCCTTAAACTTGTTTTTAACGCTGAACTTACTCTTGAAAAAAAATAATTTTCGCCGCTAAATAAATTGAAAGAAAATATTTCACCCACTGACGGTTTTGACTTAAAGAAGATTAATCTTAAACATAAGCTGCATGAATATTAGTTATTATATATGGATATGATTAAATTATTTTTAATCTATTTATTAGAGTTAGTACCTCGCGTTGCTTCTCAGAGTCTTAAGACAACTTTTGTTGGATTTTCTAAAATATGATTATAGCTAAGAAAAATTGTTTTTCATTCTCTTGTCTTACTTTTCAATGGGTCCCCAAATTTTGAATACCCAAGGGCACCGGCATGGCCTAAGGCTGCCTTGCAAGTGTGTACTACTTTTTTAAAAATATTTTGTACTAGTTTTTGATGTGTCTTTTGACACGTTTTCGGCACGCTAGTTGTGGTGCATTTATAAACGTACTATTTGCTACGATGGATATTCAGCTTGCTTATTTCACTTTATTTAGATGGCGGCTTCAGTATGGGGTGGAGAAAGGTCTCAAACTTGCTGGTTTCTTAGAAAGCACATAGGTGAAAGCAAAACAGGACCTAAAAGGCAACAATAAATAATGTAAAGCATTTAAAATGCGTTGGGTTACCCTAGCTGTTCTATTCAATAAATTTAAGAACGTCTCGTTGTTACTATGTAGGCAATGGCCTCACCAATAACTTGAAGAAGGATTTTAATAAGTTCAATCATGGGTTTTATTTGAAATTTATTTAAAAGAAAAAAAATATTAAAAGAGATGTAGCATAATATGTTAAAATTACTACCTGTTTTTAAAAAAAACAATATGAATTATTAATTAACTGTGGCTTAAATGTTTGGTAGTTAAATAAATAGATATAAAGTGTCAGGGACGCTACAAAAGTAGAGCGACAGGGACAGCAAACGACGCCGAATTTCTTGCCGCTCTTTTGACATTTCTCTTTAGTAGGGTTTGCCATTTCATGATGGAAAGATATACGAGCAACAAGTCGAAATTATTAAAATTTACTACCGAAATTCGGAGTCAGAGGCCTCAACGTTAAGAGCGCTACGTCCAATTTATGGTCGTCATAATCATCCTAGCAGATCAACAATCGATCGGCAGCAGTAACGGCCGATTTATGCTTGAAAACCGTCGAAAATTGGGTTCAGCGTCTGGACTACTGCAAGCATGTCCGTGGTTGCCATGCAAGAGAAAACGAGTTCCATACAAAATGGCATCGAACGTACTTTCACAGGAATAAAGAAATTTATAGATATCCAAAACCGTTTTTGTTTTATTTAAAAAAAAAAACTTTTGTAGCGCTCTTATTAAAAAACCCTTTAAAAATAAATAAGAAATGCCGGCCTAAAGTTTGATTCTTTGAAGTGGGCGTTCAAACTTGGGCAACTTACCAGGGAAAAGCCAAAAAAAAAACTTCAAATTTCAAAAGCTGAATAGACGACTTACTTCATCTATAAATGCGAATAAAAATCCACACAGTTGACATTTAGTTGACATTTGTGGATATCAATCTCGGTCACTGCCGATGATTATGGCTGATACTGTAATTCATATGTCATTTTTAAGAAAACCCAAAGCTTTATGGTGAGCGCTTTATCCTAAAAACTGTATAATATCTACCAACATGATGTGTACTATTTCTGCTCATTGATTTCACGTGAAGGAAATGTCCCCTCGATTTTGACTGACAAGTAACAACTTAAAGTCTCTTACCTTCTGTCTGTCTTCGTAATTACGTCAATTGGATTTTTCTTAATTGCAGTGCACCGACTTTCAGCCTAATCAGAAGTGCACCCACCACCACCACTCTATTTTCTTCAAGTTTGCCTGACATCATCGTTATCCGTTCGCAATTACGTAGCTGTATACTTGCCACCATTATGCTGTGCATTAAACGAGGACGAATTTACATAATTTATAGTCTGACATTTACTGCAGCCACTGTCGCTACCACACCCACTCCATGGGTGTGCATTTTGCATACACGTACACATTTACAAATAGCCAAGCAAGGCTAAACTTTGTTGCACGAACGAAGGATGATTCCTGGAAAAGTTTATTACATTACACTTGACATATTCACAGTATCCTTTTCCCTGGGGAACCTCGTTTGCCAGAGAGCTCTGCCGCGCTATAAGTAGCAGTTTATTTGCATCAACTGTATTGCTTCAAGTGCAATCATATGAAATTGCTGATTAACTTCAAAGGATCCTGTTTGTTTATGCAGACATCCATGTTATGGTAGATTTTTCCACAAAACTTCCTCATACCGCTCACGGACATAGACAAGTTCTTTAAGTGAAACGCTTTTCCTTAATGCAGTTTGTTTTGCTGAGCACTGCCTAATGCTTTGCTGACGGTCTTGGCACGGTTCTTTGTCAGTGCATATGTATACAATATACCTCTCTTTTAACATCAAACGGTAAGGAGGTGGGTTTTATTTCTTTTATTTTGCGCACATGTCTCACCCGAAAAGCAGAACTCCCTCCATCCACGTCTGGGACAACCATTTTAAAGAATAATTGTCGCACAATGAGTTGCTCTTTCGCCAACGTCAATCGACGCACACGCTAGTAGCATATACTCATAATGTACATTGCACAATGTACATCCAATGGCGTGCGATGCGTTCTTTTGTCATTGCAGACGTTTCTTTCATTATGCCGAGTTTTATTTATTAATTTTTCATATTTATTTTCGCGTCACGGCATTTTTGGGTCAATGGGACACCGTCCTTGAGCTGATTCCCAATTCATTCCGATTGTCTGAATAAGTGGCACTTGCCTGTGTGATGGTATACGCGAGAAGGGAGGCTCAATTGGATGTTCCTTCAATTTCAAAGGACAATAGGGACCTTTTAATGGAGTTTTTTTTTTTTTAATCCAATTCTGACCCGTCAACTGATTACCAGACTGGTGTCGTGAAAATTGTGTCGATTACCTTGCTTTCCAAAGTGTAAGCCAACGGATTTGGACTTTCGTTACAAACACACTCTGAAAGGTGAAGGCATGTGCTCTGCAAAATGTACAAATGAAATTAAAATGACCAATGGAACACCTTACCCCTCAATGAATAATGTCCACTTGAATACTAATATGAAAGCCATACCTCACCACAGCTTCGTCAATTGTTTGTTGTTGTTTCTAGTGGTTACAACAACCTACCACCATTAAAATATTTATTAACTGTCATCGTACTGTCCTACTAAGTATATTATTTTAATACACATTTCATTTGATATTCAAAACAGACCCTCGGAAGTCAAAATCATTTATAAAAGCCACCATTAACGAAAAAAAAGGAAAAAATAAAATTAAAACGTCCACCAATCGTTTCGGACAACATAAATACTTATTTTCGCAATGCAAATGCAATTGTTATTTCGCATTTAATCCTGACAATCCGAGGAAATCAATTCAATGGAAATCCATTTAGAGCAATGTCTGCGGAATAAATTGCAGCATCAATTGTCATTGTCTGTTTTATTTTTGCAACGTATAAATATTAGTAGCTAAAGTTGGCATAAACAAGAAAAATAGTAAAAATGAAAATAAAAATAAAAAAAAAAACAAACAAAAAATAGAATCCTGCAGCTGAAGGATTTTATTAATATGTACAAATATTTTGATGATGTTCTTTTAGAAAGTTCGATATCCGTCAAATGATGATTTCAGCTGATTTTTAATAATTAAAGATGGCAAACTTCAGATGAAATTTTTAAGCCACAAAGGTCAGTATTGGCTGTCAAAGAATAAAATTAGACAATGTCAAATCCAGCACGACTAGCAGGCTATGAAAATTTAAATATTTCATGTTAGAAAAGGCGGTCGTACATGACTGAATATCAAGCATTTCAGCGATTCAAGTTAAAGACTAGACAGCAGTCACAAGAAGCATCCATGTGTAGTTATGAGTTTTATAGCTTATGGAAAAAAAAACTTCCATTTTGGGGAGTTGCAAATGGAATGTTCGCAGTCACCAACATGTAAATTTTATAGCATCGTTAGATATCATGCGTAAGCACGAAGACAGAGGATTACTTAAGCTGATAGCCAACGATAAAGTTCGGCTAGAGGTCACGATGCATGAATTAAATTATAAGAACAAGAAGCTAGAACCTCTTAAGTAAAAGTGTGGGAAAAACATTCCAAAGCTCTTTCATGTCAGTTGTAGTCTCGGATATTTGTCAGGTGTTAGCGAGATGTGGTTAAGATGCATATTTTGCGGTGATAGAAACTGAAAACCCTTGTTCAGAAGTGCAAAATTTGAAACCTAGATCACAGGTGCAGTCTTTCGAACTGAGTTTCGACTATGACAGTATGCAGTATGCCCATTTTCAATTCAATTAAACTTCCATTCAATTCAATTTGTTTATAAAGGAAAGTACAAGTAAGAACGTTTACTTCTTTTATTTGTACACAAAGGAAATAAAATCAAACTCCGTCACATATTGCTTGAAATTCAAAAAGACTCAGTAGAGTTACCCTGCCAAGGCTTGCCAACTAACTCCACTCAATATCAAAATTATATCTAAATCCGATGCGTCCATAGTGTAAAATGAAGATACCTTATTTTGTGAACTCAAACTTGTCCTACGTTTTTTCTCCCTCAAATAACGAAATTACTCAACGATATGTCAAAGATTTAAATTTATTAACGGAAAGATCAAATTTTAAGTATCTACTGATTGACCTGAAAACTGCAGAGTCGCTACAAGTGGTTATGGGAATAGATATTGCAGTCAATGGGTAAGTTCAAATCTCTGATTTATCAACAAAAGAGCGGTGGGCATTATGCTGGCTTAAGCTAGTGTAACAAATTAAATTAAATCAACTCAAAATAAATCCTTTGGAATGTGCAACTAGTCGTGCTATTGGAGGGACAACAAATTTCACTGAAACGTCACATAAGTTGGCTTAAGCTTGGTTACTCCAATGCACCTAAAATCAGGCAGGCTATGCCGCTCTTTTGATTGGTTAACTTTGATCACATAATCTATTTCTCAGTCGTCAAATGTAGTCAATAAACCTGCGACTGACCGAGTACTATGTTGATACTTCCAAGTGTCAAAGTTACCCGCCAATTTGAAGATATTTAAAAAAAATATTGCAGCAGTACTACAATTTTTATAAGACTGTCTTTAAAAGCTCATGGAAATAGAAAGCTAAATTGCTTTTAATAAAAAACAATGCAGCGACAAACGCAAATTGAGTCAGGTTTTTTTGTTGGAAATTTAAGTTTCCAAGTCCAGGAGTTTAAAAGCTGCACCCTCCAAGTAATGCAATCTAATAAACTGACAACCGGAAAATATCAAGAAAGCGGGTTCATATTTTTCAAACAATTGACGTTCCCAGAGCCACTGTTCAATGTATTCATTTCAAGTATATACCAAATAGTTAGTGATTCCCCCTGTGGCGATGCATCAGGTGCACCTAAAACATCTGTCAATCACAACTGTCTCAACTAATTCTCCAGATAAAAGAGAAAACCTTATAATTTCTGTGCAGTCTCGAATCGTCAATACCTCAAGTGTCAATCATAAGGTCAATCAGCCCCCTTCCCATCAAACACAATGGACGGCCAATTACGGTTCTTTTCAGTTAAATTCTGCATGAATTTCAATTCGATACCAGACCATTTTCGCAACCCTATTTTCTTCTAACATCTTCGCATTTCCATATGTCCGTTCCGCCAGCGAGAAAGCAAATTATTCAATTGGAAAAGTTGCCACAACTTTCGAATCAATGCTTGCAAAAAGCGTTCCTCAACTAACTCCCGCGCCCGTACCATACCAAAGTAGGATCTTTTGTGAAAACCGCTTCTAAGAATCGACTTCCTTGCGGCAAAAATACTCTTCTTATGCCATGCCTCTCACGTTTCAGTTTCCATCGTATAGTTTAAGCAGTTCCGGTAATTCCAGGAGCAGACGTTGACGAGGTATGTGACAGCTAAAAATAAAAAAAAAAAAAAAGTTCCTCAAACTTTTCCATTTTTTTCTTTTTTCTTTTATTGTTCTCCGCATCGCTTAGAGTGCCCGTAGAGCAGTCTGAACTCCAACATCATCTGGAGCCAATAATAATAACAAGTTATTTTACCATGCAAACTGGTTTTGCCGCCGGTCTCATCCGCTTTTCTCAGTATGCCTAAGTGCACAATGCAATTTTCTGTCTTCGAACTAAGGTTTGGTTTCGGTGGTTCGTTTTGGAAGTCCTTGCGAACTATCCGCTTTTCTTTGTGGAATACATTTGCGATTTTTATTTTATTTTCTTCTCGATGTGCTTAGTTGTATTTGTGACTGCGCATCTTCTGAAACCGGAAGGATATGCTGCATACACAGTGTGGCGGCGGCGTTTGTAAAGCCAGTTGATTTTCACATTATTTTCATTTTGAACAAAAAAATTAAAAAGTTTCGGTAGAAACATTTTTGCTCCCCCCTCTAACGGTTATGTGTGACTCAAGGTGGGGGGAAGAGAATATAATTTGATGTTGTGTTTTTCCAGGCCAGGAGCGGGATATTCCAAGCCAATTGTTCGTTTGTTTGTTTTGCAAATGTGTGCCAGTCGGATGGGAACTTTTGATTATTTTTATTTATTTTTGCAGTTTATTTTTTAATGGAGATGGTCTTGAGTTGGACGAGGAATAAATATTCCTTTTGATGTATGCATATTTCTGACAGCGCACTCGATGTATAGTTACAGTGACCCCTTTTCTTAGGTACATAAAAGAGGACTTTTCTTTCCAACTAAAAACACGGTTGGAAAAGGTTACACAAAACTATAATTATTAAAATTGTTATTTTTCCATATTTTTATTTGTTTTTCATTTGCATGCACATTTTTTGACATAAACGACTTTGTCGAATAATTCCTGATCGTTAATTTCTATGTCAGTTCTATGTATAAATATATTAAATTACCCAATTAAAATGTTCCTTATCTTTTAATGCTTCATTGACTTAATTAGTATAATCAATGCAGGCTTCTTTTTTAAAAATCAGTACATCAAGATAACCATCTAACTCCGGCTTTGCTTAATATTTTTTAGAACGCATATGGTTAAAAATCTTGCGTCCTTCGTAATTTAAATTTAAAATCCTTTAGAATAAGAGAAGCTTCAGGCATTGATATTGACATAATTATAAGTCAATATTAGGAGCATTTAGTTGTACGAAGTACTTAAGCTACACACGGAAAGAAAAGATTGTTCAGAGAAGAATTTTGAGATTTTTAAAAAACTATAAGCTTAAAGTTCTTGCTTAAAACATTATTTTTTAGTCCAAGAACTCGATTTCAAGGTTTCAAGTATTCACCGTAGGAATAATTATACTCTCTATAACTATTTCCTTACACTTTCCAACAAAGTTTTTGCATTATAATGTTTTTTTTTTCTGTGTGTAAATTTCTTTTGTGGATTTGTTTAGGAGGAAAAGAAGACATTTGGAGGTCAGTTTAGTAAAAAAAAAGGACAATGTATTGTTTTATTTTGGTTGAATATACCCAAGTTTTCCTATTATAAAATAACTACGTCATTAATACCATTATAATGAAATCTTAGCGATACAAGCAAACTTTTTAACGACACTTTGCCTGCTCATAACCTTATCGAATTTTGTTCTTTCTTCGTCTTTTTGGATTCATCAAATAAAGTAAATAAAGCAAAGTTCTTGAATTATAGTAGTTCTGCTTTTTTATTTCAACCATCCTACTATAACCTACGAGAACACAAATCTACAACAATATCAATATCAGAGGACTGTCTTCTCAAACAAAGGCCGAATCGTTTCCGAACATATACGAGTAGTAGTATTCAAGTGTTTTAGTTTTGAATGGGGTGAGTTTGAGTTTGTTGAGTTTGGATCAGTTTAAACCGGTGTTTCTTTAAAAGATGCCTTAAGATTCTAGTAATTTTAGTAAGTGTAAGTAGAAATTATGCGTTGCTGATACTGGAAAGTGTACTTTGTACATTGCCATTCCTCCACTTTTCGGTTTTAGGTTTTTCGTTGACTGCTTTTAAGCGAACGACTGACAAATACCCGAGAGTATAGCGTTAAGGATACGGCACCCATAAGGTTATTTTGACTACGCGATCTTAATATGCTATTCATTTATAAATTTGCTTAAGTAACTTTCATTTTACTGATGATTTACTTTTCGAGTTAAGTGGTTTCAATTTAGAAATAAAAGCATTATAAAAAATGCCCCTCAAAAATGGTAGTAGTTGGCACTCTACGCAACTAGAATTGTTTGCACCCAACGATAATGATAAAATAATTGCTACTGGTTCATTTAAATTAGTTTATTACTTCTTTTTTTTTTTTAATATATATGAAAGTTTGATAAGTTAATATTAGAATAAAACAAACAAAATACATATATATAAATCCATTAATTTAAAAAAAGATAACTTGGTAAAATATATTCCATTAAACGATTTAGTTTTTGCATTTAAAAGCTAAATTTAAAACTTTTAAGAAATTTTACAATTGCAATTAAAAAAAAAATTATTATGATTCGTAAATTTTGTTCTTTTTAGGCATTTTCAAAAATCTGATACAAATAACCTTCGTAACTGTATAGTTGTTGGCACCGTGAAAAGTACAGTCACTGACAGTGCCAACAAGACCAAGTTATTGGCACCCCCTGTCAATATTTGAATCTTTCCCAATTCTTTGATACCGTTATTGGAAGCACTCTTATTTAATATACTCGCATTAATTATATTTTATTGCCATTTAAAATGACTAAAGCTTTTAAACATATTTTGAGAATTTCAGAAAAAAAAAATCTATTGTAACTAAATACGGAGTCCTTATTAAAATTCACAAAATTGTGCACCAAAAATAAATCCATTAATAGGTGTTTACACTATAAAAGAAAAACAGGAAAATAATACGAATTTTTCAATCATTTATTGGATTCTTTGTCAAACGAAACAACCGGAAGGGAGAAAATCGATATGGAATGGAGAGGTGTCAACGTTACGCTAATTGTCTGAAAGAGCTTATTAATTCAGCCGTTCGTTCAGATTCGGTATACAATTGTAGCCCCTTCCATACGTAGACCTGCGGACATGTGGCGCCGTTTATTTATTTATTAAATAGGTACGCGAATGTATCGTGGTACTCTTGAATCAATCGAGTAATTGGATCAACATCTAAGTATCAGTAGACATGATTTTACAAACTTGCCCTAACGGCGGTATGATTGTATGACCGATATGATTCTATTAAGGACCGATCGTAAATAAAATAGAAATAAAAGACCCATCGAAAAGTTGGCCCCTTCATGAGAAGCATCCTGTCAGCGCCGTAATTTTTTTGTTATTCCCCCCCACTTAAGTGTTGAAAGTATATTTAAAACAAATTTCGCAAACATAAACAGAAAACAAAAAAAAAAACAAAAAATAACAATTTTCAACTGCGGGCCAAATGAAAGACGATACTTCTATCATCCCACGCAAGTTGTAAAATTATCAAGTAATTTAATTACCGGTGTCCCCCTTTTGCCGAGTTTTCGAGCGCGCGTGTCCTTCATGAAGGCCATAATGAGGAAAACCCCATTTAGGAGATTTTTCTGCTCAAGGTGGGGCTCATTAAGCAATTTTCAGGCTAATGATGTGAAAGTCTAATCTAATTGAAGAAGCAGCCACCAGAAATTAAAAACAAAGTGGACATCACAGCAGATGGGAGTATGGAAATTATTTGCTTAAAAAAAGAAAAGGAAAAAAATAACCCCAGTCCAGCCAAAGGGTTCATAATCAACAGAGCAGCGATAGAAGTGTCCGTTTTCCTCTTTTTTTTCTTCTTTTTTTTTCAATTCAAGTCCTTTCGTCATGGTCGAGTGCTTTCGCCCCCTATTTATGAATATGGCTTGTGAAAAAGGAGAACGTTATGGACACATAGAGGGACTCAGCCGCATAAGTTTTTTTTATATATAATTTTTTTAATCCTTCCCCTTTTGCTGTAGAAAAGTTTTGCGACGTCACTCCCTCGCCACACATTTCAGGCCTTAAGTGCGGATGATTTTGCTTTTATCGTTGAACCCGCTATGGCTCAGTACCGCTATTATTATTATTATCGGTATGAGAGGAGCTATTATGAGAGTACCCTCCTCTTCTCCTTTTTTTTTTTTGGGATGAGAGGGACGTGGTGAACTGCTCTATCGCCTGACATGCCACAAAATCCATAAATAACCAAACAGTATTTTTTTTTTTGCGCCCATTTTTAAAGTCCTCTTTTTCAATCCGCGCCGCCAGTCTGAGTATGAAATACTTTCACATGGGCATGGTGAGTGGGTGACTCATTATCCTCGCGAAATGCAAATTGTGCTATGTTTTTTTATGTGTATATAATACCCAGCATCAGTGTTGCGAATGGATATGAGCACAAATCATTTTCACATTCGGAATTTTTAATTAACGAATTAAATTGCTGAAGTTGGCCGAGTCGAAGCGAAAGCCGGGTGATTTTATTGTGGAAAGCTTCAGTTAGATTGTCAGATGAATAAACAAAACAGACACGAACTCTTATTTAATTTTTTATTTTTTTTTGTTTTTGTTGCAGTCACATTTGAAATGGGTTTAATTGCGTATCATACATTTTTGTTGGATTAAAAGCTTTAGGGCCGCGTGTCCGCCATCCCCCCAACCCCCATCAATATGCGAGAGATAGCAAATAGGATTTGATGAGTGGTTCATTAAGTTTGTGTTTTGCGGTTGTTTCAATTTAGATTTTCAAATGTCAAATTAGTTTTTTGGTAGCCATGGTTTGATGGTGTCCAATTAATTTATCGTCTTGTCATGCATTTAGTTCTAATTAATTTTGGGTATGTTATCGGCGTCGGTGTGCCAGGAAATGAACGGGTTTTCATTAATTTTTCTCTTTCATTTTAATTTAATGTAAGTAATTGAGAGGATTGCCGCTGCGGTTTGTTTAATTTAATTTAAACGGTAAACACAGAAAGCGATAAGCGTTTAATCGTATGTGGTTTAGAACCGCATTAACAGTGCACAATATTTTTTTTAATTTTTTTTTTTCATGTGAGTTTTGAATTTCATATGAATGGCCATCGATTAGGTTGATCTAAGGACCTTTGTAAATTATTTGATTGTGTGTATATTATATAAGGCCAAAGTCGATCAGTTGTACCTACTCCGAACAGAGGGTGCTGTTATCGGGATTGGGCAAAAGAGGCTCATGGACCCCTGCGACTTTAAGGAAGTAATAGAGACTTCGTCGAACTCGTCTTTGGTTTAACCGCTGCAGGTTTTCAAATCGTTTGACAGTCTGAAAGATGTGTTTTTTCATGTGGAAGGTTGTTACTTGCCACTAGGTGTGGCTGCAGCCTATAAAATTCTATACTGTTCGGTCCATTGACAAAACCAATAAACCGATAGAGCTTAAATTTTGCGGGCATTCCTAGATTTTGACCCGAGAGAGTACGAGACAGAGTCTCGGCAAGAAATCGGACAAAGCGGCGTGTCACATCAGAAAATCTAGGACATTGCTTCTCTGAAAAAAAAAAACTGAAATGTTGGCGACACTTCATACAAAAGATATGTCCCAGTATTTTTTGGATGATGGAAGTCAAGAACATACGCACAACAAAGTTCCTGGGCACGGACAAACCCGGGCGAGTACAGATAGTATATAATAAAACTTCCATTTTCTATCTGTCCGCCGTTGATGGAAGGAGATTTAGATGAAACTTCTTTTGAAACGTTTCCCAAGACTCCGAGAAGGCTTTGGACTACAAAGTGCGTTGCCACGCCTACTTTTTTCGAGCATTTTTAACGGAAAAGCTTTTTTTTTTTTTTTTCCTGCCTCAAGCTTTACGTTACTCAAAAAAGATTTCTACTTAAGGGAGCCTTCACTTCCGCTTGACATTTAAAGTTATTAACCAACCCTCCGCTTCATATTCAAAAGCTGAACTACAGTCTGTTATCTATTAAATTCGTTGAATCTAGTGGAAAAGTAATGAAATGATTGTTCTTGAGCGCGTTTTTGTCTTGAGGTGATGAGCCAACATTGAAAGCACTATGTTTCGTTTTCTCTATTGCAGCGGAACGTAAAAGAAGCCATCAACAGTGGGAAGGATTTTCCGAGAACTAATGAGTATATAGACCTTGAAAATAGTTTAAAAGTTAAAATCCAACACGTACCTTTTTCGCATCAAGCAAAGATCAATCACAAGTCTAAGTGTTTGAAATCATTTGTAAAATTGTGTTGTTTGCCGATACCTAAAAGTCTACTATTGTAGTTTCCTGGACCGCCTGTAGATTTTGAACAAATTCTATGAAATGTGCGTGTGGGATTTGTGAAAACGGGCCCTAGATGTGTGGTGTTATACAAAATTGAGTTGTTGTCAAAGATAAATTGTGCATTTAAATAGCAAACTTCCTTATGGAGAATATAAATTAAAAAAAAACTTTAGAGACCGCCAACTTCTATTGTATTCAACAAGTAATAATGGTGGTATCGCTCAACTGGCGGTAGGCTAGAAGTATAAGGTTCAATTCCTGGTAGAAAAACCAACATAGAAACGCAGAACTGAGTAGGGGAGACCGGGGCTAGTTGGCTAGGGGCGGGTTGAGTCACCGCCATTTATTTTAAAGAGCAGAGATGAATTTCATGTCCATTCCTGTTTTTACATTCAATAATAATGTAATGTGAATAATGTTTAGTTGAATATTTTAAATCAACCAACAGTCCTTAAATTTTCTCTAAAAATTCAGTTTCGCGCGGCATGGGTCAACTTATCGCATAACGTAAGTCAAACTACCCCGTTAGCGGGGTTAGTTGTCGCAATCGAGGTGCTCTGGTTAAATTAAGAAAAAAATGTCCTCATGTTTTTTTTAAATTGAATAGCTTTCTTTAGAAAGACCAGAGAATATTTTCTTAATGATGTTTTGAGCTGACTTGATATCGGTCTTAGTTCAAGAGGAAAATGAAAAAATCAACTAGCTGCGGTCTGCCCGACCAGAATTCAACTGCACAAAATGCAAAAGTGTGATGATGAATTAGCGGGATCACTTCGAAGTACCCAAGGTTTTGTTAAATTTTTGGTTTCAATATGAAAATAGAAAGTTTTCGAAAAGAAAAAAAAAATTAACTTATTTTTTAAATCTCGCGGTAGAAAAGTGTTGTCCATCAATCCTTTATTTAAAAGGACATTCCTTTCTTTTTAATCCCAGTTATATATTTTATTCTTTTTAATAAAGGACGGATTTTGTCCTGACTGAAAATATAGTCAGATCTGATGGCAATCGTCTGAACATAACTTTATAGCTAAATCTAATTTCGGAAAAACCTGCATAGAATTTAGAGATTTTCTTAATTTAAAATACGAAAAGTGAGACTGATTAGTATGTTATTTAAGCAACTGTGATGTGTAGCTTTTAAAAAGGTATTAAAATTAAATATGATACTTACCTTTCACACTCTTTATGTGAATTTATCCAAGGAAGGAAGACAGTTTACATTTTGTTTGTTAATGTTTTTTGTTATCTTGAAGTTATATGAATAGGTTACTTAACTTCAAAAGAGAACCCTAGACTAAATTTTTAAGTCTAAACAGATGGAATTAGTATTCCCTTTATAATCCAGAGTGAGCTCCTTCTTTCGCCATTTATTGTTATGGTGCACAAGAAACTATAGTGTCACAATGATTGTAATTCACTTTCAAAACGCCACAGACTACTCCCCACATGGCGAAAGCAAGGGCGGGGACATCAAGTACTGGCGAAGTTTTCATTAAACCACTCTTCCATGGCTGTGCAGGTTCTCAATCATTTTAAATTCATTGTCTATATCTGTTGGTGTCAACAAGCCTCACAAATCGGCTTAGTGAGAACATTCACTTGCCCCCTACGTAGGAGCAACCTGTTTTCCTACCCACATCCCTCTCCTATACACAATAAGCTTTCAGCTGGATATTTGATAGTCATTTGAATATCTTAAGCACCCAACAAAATCTATTTAATCAGGACTTCAAAACCAGTCCAATGGCAAAATAACACAACAGCACCATTTGACGCTTTTATTCTTTCAGTATATATTTGCCAACCTACACATTCCAGTCGATACTCTATGCAAATAATATTGGAATACCGAGAAAAAAAATGCTCCAGCCCCACCCCCGCACCAGCCTATAAATATATAAATGAATGTCAACAGTTCGATGAAAAATCAATAGGACACCCGTCGCAGGGGTGACTAGTGGCTATGACTACCAACAGAGAGCCCCAGAGTCGAGCTTTATTTCTCCGACAAAAGGCGCAATTTTTCAATCGAGTTAATTTTCATGGCATGAAAATACCGATCACAGCAAATCACGCCTGTATAGTCCCAGTTCCGAAACCAATGTGGTTGATGACGATGTGTCGGCATACACCGAGCAAGAGCAGAGGCAGTCCATCGGGGGAACCATAGGCCCTACTTATAGACACGCAGCCATGTATGGGTATGTTTTTAGGTGTGTACGCTTGACTAGATGTGCAAAATCACGATTATTTCATCCGGAAAATCGCTACCAAATGGAAGGCGATTTTTCGATTTTCCACAACTGGGGATGGTTTGTTGTTTTGCTGTTTATGATTTTTTTGCTAATCAATATTATTTGCTCAACAACGGCACGATTCTATTGCATGATAGGCCGCGCGTTAAATATCATATCTAAAATGAAACTTCGTAGGGAAAAATGATTCGCCACTGGAACTGGACTGGGACGGGAACGGAGTTCGCACACTTGACACAGAAGGCGAATTGTGTCAAGGAATTCGCCCACAAATTGAGATTCCATCTTCGTGTCGGCTAGTACAGTAGCATTGTCATTCCTGGTAGAGAGCGTATAACGCTGGCTGGTGATTAATTATATCTCTCAGCTGGACATTAATAATTGTGCCAAATACAAAAACAAAGCGCAAACACATTTCAACTGGGTTGCAGACTGAATGGCTGCTTTCTAATTAGACGCACGGATCACGTCTGTTTCTTGTTTGTGCTGTGTTTGTGTTGTTTTTTTTTTTTTTTTGTTCTTTCTTCTGTTTTTGCACTTTCTTCGAAGGACACTTTGTGACAGACAGCAAAAAATAAATAAATAATAACACTATACACCAATAGCGAAAATAATGAAATTAGCAAACAATTTAATGACTTATAGGCTCCATAAAGTGTATAGGGACATAGGTATTGGGAAGAAGGAGGCACTTTGGATGTTGATTAAGATTTATCATTTTCAAGGATGCTAGATGGCAGGACGTAACGAATTAGGGTGGCTTTTTTTTTAAATTTGGGCGCAACTTTGACGCTCTGGCAACTAGGTGAGAATGTGACTTTTTTGAAAATTGAAGAGAAATTTCTTTTTCGTTTGTAACTATTGATTTTGAGCGACCTTTTCGTTAGTTTTTGTACGAGATACAGTAATTTTGTTCTGCAAAACCGAATTGCATTTTTGTTTGTCGACCTATTGGAAGTTTAAGTTAGAAAACGCTCACGTGCACCTACATAGGTAGTGACAGAAGTACATCTAAATCTATCCAAAGAGCAGATCTTGTGATGTAAAAACGGCTGCACAGATTTAGATGACACTTCTTTTGAAACGTTTTCCAAGACGAGAAAGCTTTGGTCTTTGGACGTTAAAGTGCGTTGCCACGCCTACTTTGACTCAAAAGGGGATTTGAGGAACTGACGATGCGCGGTTGCCAACACGTACACGGTACATTTGGGACAGTCTTTGTCTTTCCCAATGTTTTCTTGCGGTTTGTCCGTCCTGACGATTTCTCAGTTGCAAAGTTAATTTGTAAAAAAAAAAAAATGTTCATTTAATTCAACAAAAACAAAAAAAAAAGAAAGAGGAACGTACCTTAGCTAAGGACTTTCGAAGGAACTCATAAAACTGTACTACAAAACGTTATTTTTGCTTGTCTTATAATATATAAAAGAGACTGGCGTTCGTGTGTAAACTCATAACTCAAGAACTGATTGTTCGATTTTCACGATTTGAGACTTTATGGATTGGTATTGGCCCAAGGAAGGACATAGGCTACTAACCAAGTTCAAGCGGATGTGGGGAAACGTACTTTTAACACTCGATAGAAAACCGGGGAGTGACACTTCAAATACAACAAAAATTTATTAAAAATTTTAAAATTATATTATTGATTGATTTCGGCGATCTGATCATGCCGCCAGTGAGAAGTTCAAACGTTTCACGTCACTTCGTGCACGACGTATGGCGACTGACAACGAAATTCCAGACGCCTAATCGGAATACAAACAATCAAGCGAACATGTCGCAATTTCGAGAAAGATTATTACAAGAACAATGTGCGGTAGTCCAAACTGGAGACCGAGAAAGACAAAAACCCAATGGTAATCAGCAGAGCAGCACACACAGTTTTTAGTACATTTGTTCTAAAATAGATGGCGCTGCACAGTGACTTTGAC
Organism: Cheilosia grossa; assembly: GCA_963082955.1. NCBI lineage: Eukaryota > Metazoa > Arthropoda > Insecta > Diptera > Syrphidae > Cheilosia > Cheilosia grossa. Next base: position 30,857,296 of record OY720147.1, read on the forward strand.
ATTTTGTTGCTTTTTCGAAAAACCGCCAGGTGGCGTGGTTGATCCACTTGCCATTGCACAATATGACGGATGTCCTTCTGCAGGACAGAACTTGCAATTGTATGCGGTCAGATAAAAAAAATAAAAAATTGTTGGCGCAACAGGTCCGTAGGGACCTTCTCTCTCTTTTGTGTGAGTTTCTTAATTTTTGGAAAGAATGCAAGGGATCTACAATTTTATGCCGAGTCCAAACGGCTAATTGAGAAGCTCTTTCAAGACAGAAATACTCTCGGATGTTTGTCAGACGTTCGCGAAAGGTGGCGCAGTGGAAAACAAAACCTAAGTTGGAATTTGAGTTTTCTCGGGATTCGAACGTGAACCCCTCGCTTAGTAGTCCAAAACACTAACCACTAAGCCACTAGCCACTGCGCCCAGATACCTGTCGAAAAATTTCACTGTGAAAATTGAGGTTAACCAACCTTTTGATTTCGTTCCGGTGCAATTGGATTAGGGTATTTTGACACACAATTTAAAATTGATAGTCGGCTCAGTTATAATTTAGTTGTTCAACCTCAACGCACGGAAACTTTGTAACAAAACTCGTTTGATTATGAAAAATCTGAATTTGAATTCAAATGTCATTTAAGCAACGATTTTGAGCGGAATATTCAAAGGCGAAGTTGTTCTCATTCCGAGGATTCCGCTTATTTCGTACGATTATTTCAATATCCTAGGCGTCTCGCTTTCGGTATGACAATTAATAAGTCGCAAGGACAGTCGCTGCATGTTTGTGGCATCAATCTTGAATTCCAATGTTTCTCAAATGGTCAGTTGTATGTGACCTGCTTTGTACGTGCACGCGTCCGAGCAAAGAACGAAAAATGAGCCATAAAACAATTCAATGTAAAAGCGGAATGTTGGCCGATACGTCAATCATTGCGGTTAGATTAAAACGCATCGGCATTCTGTTAAGCTTTTGAATAGACAATTATAAGTGACAGAATTGAATGAAGCATGCTCGGAAATATTAAGTATTCATTATATCAACCGATTTGGGTGGAACAAAGATGCAAGTTTTCATAAGAGAAATTTTTTCCAACCGAAAATAATATGTATACAATTTGTAACCTCAACTGGAAAGATGAATCCTTGTCGCTACGGTCATTTTTGTCGGTTCCAGTTTATCGGTATATTTGTTTGCAACAGTGTGACAATGATGTTTGTATCTTGGGCGAATAAGAGCGAAATAAGCCATCTTTGGAAAAGATTTAAACTCGTATACCTCATTGTTGTACTTGGCTGAACGTCATCATTAATTTGCTAAATGATTTCAAGCTAAAATTGTCAAACTAACAGATTTGTCATTTTTGTAACTTCATACATGCTTCAGCCGTTCTAAAGATAAGCCACGCCTATTTCATAATCTAAAACTATCACTGAAATCCTATTTTTCATAAAAAAATTTATAACTTGAATTGTCAGTTGGTTTGTCGCGTTTGTCATTCAAAAGCGAATTTATTTCTCCTCAAAGGAGATAATTTTTATAGTTAATTCAGTTGTGCTCTGTACCATTAATGATCAATGGCTATTTAAATAACCGTTTTCACGTTTAAAATACGCTTTGAAATATTTTCCAGGCGAGGTTAACTAGGGCACGGTTTGCCACTGTTGCAATAGCTTTTGGAAAATCCTTATTCACATAAAAATTAAGTTTTCAAATATTTTCAAGACGAAGAAGAGAAAGAACTGTAGCGCACAAACCTGTTTTCAAGTTCAGAAGTGCAAAAGAGACAAAATCAAATACATCAGTGCTATTACTCTTATGCAGATAGGTAACTGATTTTTATTGGAGTTCGCATTTAGTTCTTCCGCGAAGACTTTGGCGAACCGCCGACGATTTTGCCTTCGCTACTCGCCACGACGGCAATCAAACGAAACATACATCAGGTTTGTGATGCCCATTTGAAGTTCCTCATTTGGGGGCCACGTGCCTGCGAAGCTAGACCTTAGAAAATAGAGGATCTTCCAGTCAGTAAAAATTAGATAAAATAATGTTCAACTAAAGTTGTTTTGTGGACAACAAAACTGGCAGGAAGACTGACATATCTTTTGAATTGAGTCCCAACCTCCTTTTTAAGCAAGATTTATTTATATCAACAGAGAGGATTCCTCGGATTAATATTTTACCTAAACGTTAGCCATTTTGTGTGTCAACCAAATCAATTTGAATTAGAAGCAATCGGCAGTTAGTGAAGTTTTGTGCAGTTGGTGTCGTCATCGGGTGCACCTAATAAATATTTCTGCTTTCAAACGTTTCAAGTTGCAAATCACTGATGGCGCTTTTTTGATGGCACAATTTATATTTTATTTGAGTGAAAAACAGGCATGTTCCCATCAACAATTACTTGCCTGAGACTTAACACAAACAAATTCAACAATCATACAAAAATAATAAGGTTGGTGTATAGTTACTTACACCACTGACTTACCGTTAAGTAACTCAATACACAAACTATAAACGGGGCTGCAGCAAGTGAAACTATTTCGTCGCTTAAGCCGTAGGTATCATTCATGTCAACTCTTAGATATTGCAAATGGAAACCTTCCCAAGTGGAACCAACCCGAGCAACATAATCCCAGAAGGATAAGTTACGCAAAAACTTCAAATGCATCCAGATTCACTGACCTAAATCGGTATTGTTCGGTTTTTTTTCCTTCATTTTTATGCTAGCACAAATGCAATTGTCATCGCATACGAGCAAAAGGAATGCGCAGAGAAATTGGTCACGTTTCAGATGCCATAATGCCCGCCGCATTGTCCACTTTGCGAGCATAATCTTCTCTGTTCCACTCAGCAGAGTTGCAAAATGTAAACAACAATTAATCAAACCGAAAACGGGAAGAAGAAGGGGTCGACTTTATATGATTACGTTTCGTTGCGGTCGGTTGACTTAAAGTGGGTGACAGACAGAGTGAATGCAATAAACACCTGCTCTCGAGTGGGTCTTGATTGCTTTGCATTTTTGAAGGGAGTTGGAGTTGAAGTTCCCTTTTCTTTCCCAAGCGAGTAATTAGAGAGGAACTCTCCGATTATAGTCACATTTCAGTTCACATCATAAGAAGTAATTAGTGCGGAGGAAGTACGTCAAATGGCCGTTTGATTGTGTGGTCTTAATTCGTTGAAGGACTCGCAACTCCAAGTGGGACACAGGGATGAACACCTGTACAGCGTCACGGTTCGATTCCTTACAAGCGAAAGGTTTCCTGGGCCATCGTGATAATCATTGTTTGCCGGTTGGCAGTATGGTCGGTCTCGCCCACCACATTGTCGACGTTGCAGCAAATACGTTCTGACAGGAATGGTTGGGTGCACGATGGGGCTTCGATTGGTAAGGTTAGCCCTTCCGCACTCAACTTTGCGGTTTTCACCGCGAGTTTCTTTGGTTTTCCTCTTCTTCTTCTTCGTTTTTTTTTTTTTTTTTTCGGTGATATCCTGACATCACCATTAATTTTTATTTTTTATGTTCATTCCAGAAGATTTAGCACCTGTCTGGATGAAGCGGTGGTGGTTATCCGCAATAAAGGAAATGCCATCGTCGCGTCGCCGCCGCCGCCACCGGCAAAGTCAGTGGCGCTGCCGTTTGTCAGCGAGTGGTAAATGTGAATCGGAGCGTGATATAAATTTACTGCCTGCTCTCATGGGTTACCTATTCGTGAGTTATATTCCGAGAGGCATTCGTTTTTTTTTTTTTGTTTATTTGCAGTTAGTATCAGTCTGCACAATATCCGGCTATAGTGTATAGTTGCTGTTGTTGTGTGTTGACTGTCGAGTATACATATTTTTTTTCTTAAGTTTGGTTGTTCCTGGTTGTGGTTGACGGTCTTGTGGTTGAATTGGCTTGTGCCGGGGAGATAAAATAAATCGGTGGAAATGCCTTCCGCTGTAATCCATCTAGTTGTTGGAGGTCAACGAAAAGGATGTGCGGATCAACAATTCGAAGAATATTAATTGTCCTTACTGAATTGAAGGAAGGTGCCTTCATGTCGCTATTGAAGAGGTTTTTTTTTTGTCTACCCTTTCTCTTGCGGTTTTTCATAGTTCCTAAACTGTAGACTGTAGACCTTACAGAAAACACAACTTTTTCTTCAAAAAGGCAATTAACATATTATATCATAATATATGTTAGGCTTTTGCTTCGCAAAAGAAGCATCTCCCGCAACTTTATAGAAGTTCAAAAATATGTACTCGTTACAATTAAAAATTGCTTGCATTGGGTCGCACTGAGAATCGCACATGGGTCCTGCTGCATATAGTTGTCCAATACTCTATACCTAGGCTAATTCCTCATAATCTCATAATGCTGCAGCACTCATAAATCTGAAAAACTTTTTACAACATTTAAAGTTTCGTTAAGACTTGCAATAAACTTGCAGCTTACTCGACCGAAGTTGTAAGCAAGACATTTAGTGTGTGTTGAGAAGTATTACAAACGTAAATAAGTGGCAACATGGCCAAAAGGTAAACATTCTGTTTGACGAAACTGAATAAATGTCAAAAGAATCTAGAAGGAATTGACGTTGTGGGATCGAGGTAAATAGCACGAAATCGTGGGATTTTTAGGAATCTAACAAAAAAAACATTCAAACCATAAATTTGAATTTCATCAAAATTTCTAAATTTTTCCATGAAAAAGTGTTCATAAAAAATTGCTCATGTAAATTGTCTGTTATGAAAATTTTATAGTACCACCAAAAATAACTAAATGTTAATTTAATATTATTTTCCTTCTGTGTAGTAAAAATTATACTTTAAAAAATAGAATTTTGCGCAAAAAAGCATCGTGGGATTTTTAAGGGAATTTAAGGACTGTGAAATGGGAAAATGACTACGCTTCGTGGGACAAATGAAGAAAAAAGTATGTCACTTATGTTATTTGCGTTGTTTTATGATTTCCTTGTAAGAAAGCAATGAAACAGCACACGTCCGAACTTCACAAGTTTATAACCAAGAATGGTTATGTAGAGTTTAGAGTAGCGTGTTGGGTTGTTAACAGTAGGAATATGTTTGAGCAGCGTGACCGCTGTGCAATTTGGCACTTTTTTTGAGAGATTGCCACAATTTTATGGTTGGAGAAGGCGCTACAAAAATTTTTCGAATGCTGTAACTCCCAAATAAAAGGCTTTAATATGTAACGCAGTTTACTATCACAACATTATTAAAGTGTTAAGCGAATCAATGCTTGTAAAATATCGTTCAAATATTATAAATTTGCAGAATAGCTTCAAGCCTTTTCTCATTTTACATTTTTCTTGTGCCTTTTCAGAATCCTGCAGCTCTCACCCTGTGGTATGAGTAGTAATATAAGTTTATGTAAATGATGCCTATTATATACCTTCAATTTGAATTTCGAAATAATTTTTATTTTTGCAGCGCAAGCTGGAGCCTTTGTTTTGGGTCGATTTGCGGAAGACCTCTGGTGAAGCTAGTACTCCAATTGCATCCAATCGAAAGCGATGGAGTGGCAGCAATATTTTGCCAAAGTACCCAATCAAAGAGTTTGATATGGGTGGATGCACTGTAACGGAGAAGGACACGATAACTTAACTGCTGATGCAATTTATTGTAGAGAATAGAACTCTTTTGAAGTTGGATGCATCTAAAAATGTTTTGGGAGAGGTACAAGCACCTAAGTAAAAATAGTGATTCAACATGATACACAACTTGTTTCGCATACTTTCAGGACCTTGGCGAAAAGATATACTAAATTTTGGGCTTCAACTGGACTCTGAGCCGCTTGGACCTTCGACACACTGGAGTGACCATTGAAGTCAAAAATAGAAACAACGAATAAAAACGCGTGTGTTGAAATTATATTTATTAAATGAAGTAAGAGGAAGGTTTTGGACCTTGACTAAGATTTAAGTTTTTTACCATAATAATTTGAAGTTAGTTATTTTTTTTTTACGTCAGCGTTTCCTTCTGTCCCCTTTTTGAGCCTCAAGACCCTTGGCCCTCAGTTTTTGAAAAATGATCCAAATGGCCCCTTTTTCAGTGAAAGAAGTGTTTTGCAATAAATGAATTTTTTTTTTTTAAATAGGGTAAACTGCCCCACAGTGGCTCACGTCCCACAGTGAACCCTTTAAATTTACAGAATCTCTACTTATAAGAGAAAAACGAAGTAAAGAGAAATAAACCGCGTTTCGATCCTTTATGAATTTACCTATGGGAGTTGAAGTAGAGCGCTCGTCATTGTCGGTTGTTGTCAAAAAAGTGTGAATTTTACTGGTTAGTAATTACTAATCGTGCTTGTTGTTTTTGTTCCACTTAAAAAAGTTTTGTGCTTAGTTAGATTTTTGGGATACAGTTTAATGTGTTGATTTTTATTATTAATTAAAATTACTATGTCAATTAAATGTGTGAAATGTTTTATTTTATAAAAATATTTTTCTCCGAAATGTCACTATGTCCAACGGTGAACCAGCACATAGTCGTACACTACACAGTGAACCATGGTTAACATGGTAGCACTTTCAGGATTCAGAATTCCCCGTATTTTCCTTTAGCAATCTATTAGCATTTAACATTCGTTACTATTATTTTCGTTAGTTATAAGTTTAATGATATTGCTGAAGTCCTTAAAAGTACCTTTTGTTAATTAATGTTTTTTTTTATTTATTGTTGTTATTACTTTTTCTTGTTTTTATTACTTATGTTTTTGTATTGTTTACTTTTTTTAATGTTAATGTTAAATAAAAATGGATTTTTATCATTTACTTGATTTTGTTCTTTATTTTTCTTATGAAATAATAAATGAAGGTTCATTATGAACTACCCGGTGGTTCTTTGTGTCCACACCTTAGTACACAGGGAACCAATTGAAGTGCGTTTTAAAAAAAAATCAAAATTTACTATTTGCTATGATATTTATAAGACTGGATGTAGTGAAATACAAAGCTAATAAAGCTAATAATAAGTAGCTTCAAACCGTTTAAACGTCAAGCGCAAATTGGTCTACTGTTGGACAGTTTAAACTAAATGGTTTTGTTACTCTGTTTTTTATTTTCTTTATTGTATGGGAAGGCTCCTTTTTACGACTCGGGCCCTGTTGTGTATTCAGCGTACCTGTAGGCTTCCAAAATGAAACAGAGCAAATATATTTCAGAGATTTATTCAATAACTTTAAGAGATATATATAAAGGAGAAAAAGAATCCGAGGTTACTCCCTGGGTTGGCTGCCAGCGCAAGAAGAGGTTAAAAAGGGACCATGTGTCAATTTGACATCTAGACGGAAGTGGAGATATGTCGATCAGTATTCCCGTACCGGTGCGCTGATATCGCTTAATGTTATCGTTCAGGAATACACAACAGGCCCCCTTTAAGTTCCCTTTTTGAAATTGTTCAGCAGCAACGCTGCCCCAAATCGTGTCTGTTATTCGGCAAAAATACCAAATTGTTTCTGCTTACCATTCCTCATAAAACTTAACTTTTATGTGGCAGCCGCAAACGGTCATATGTGATATAAATGTGGCCCACAGAGCGTTGTACCTTGCACATTTCAAAGTTTTACTATACTCAAAAGATGAACACGTTAAATTTGCTAAAAATATCACAAAAATTTTTTTTTTTTATTTTATTTCAAAACAGTAACAAACTTTTTTTTTGTTGTAATTGAAATAGTTTGTTTTTTCTTTAATTTAAAAATTCAGTTTCTGTTTAAATAATGGAGTATTGGTGAGAATTCGAGTTTTTTTTTCTTATCAGCGCCTACCTCTTCTAATTAGCTTTCGCGGTAGATCCTTTTAAAAATGTTGCAATTTCTTGAAGATAGGGAATTGTTTTTGAAACTGACGTAATTGGATCGGACCAAGGTACACTAACACCACTTAAGCTCAAAATATTAAATTTAAGAGTTGTATTTTTAACACAAAGGTACGAGAATATGTTCCCACCAAAGCAACACAAACACTAAATAATAACTACCAACTACAAGTACTAAAGAACTTCACAAAATCATGAAAAAAATAATACTTTTTGGGGTCAAAATCACGTTTTCTCAATTGTCTTTTAGAAACAATTGTGTAAGAAACTGATGAAAAAAAAAAACTAAGAAAAAGAAACATTTCAAAGAAGAACAGTATTTTGTTGAGAAATGGCACTCGGACCAAAGCTACACACAGACCTTCCCCTACTTATATTCTGAAAGGATTATTATGTTTATTTATTTTTCTTCTTCACCAGCACGTTTCAATTACACTTTTAACCCTTATATCTCGAACCCTTAAACGCTTCAATTGTTTGTCTCTTTAAATGTGGATTCGGAACTGTAAATGTATCTTATCTGGGCAAAGACAAAACGTTTAGAACCACTTTCACTGCTTTACACACAACATGTTGGGTTGATTTTTTGGAAAGCTGGTGCTGAGATGCAATGCTGTGTGTAATTTTCGTTCCCTAATGTTGTGCATAAACCAGGTCAGGGGTAGAATATCTACCACCTTAAAACAACTCACTCAATCTGTATGAATTTCTTACAAATTACAGAGGGCATACGATATACGTATTCAAAATCATCTGAAAGAAGGCAGAAGTCACACTCAAGATAAATAAATCATAAGCTGTCTTAAAAAAAAACATCAACCGTGTGATCCTATCGTTGAAATGTCCATCGATGATTTGTTTGCACTGTTATGTACAGGGTCCGCCATCTAAATTTTTTTTTTTCAACTAGTGCTTATTTCGCGAATGGTAACACTTAGCTCATGTCTGGTTTGACAGATAATTAGTTTTATCCTTCCGCTGAACGAATATGGTTGTGTATACGCTTGAACAACGCTGGGAAATATTGCGACATTACTTTGAAAATCATGGTAATGTTGCAGAATGTGAGAAGCCAATCGGCTTTTCAGATGAATCTCATTTTCATCTTGGCGGGCATGTTAACAAGCAAAATTGTCGCATTTTGGGAACAGAAAACCCGCACGCATACATTGGTAAGCCGATATACCCAAAACGAGTCACTGTTTGGTGCGGAATTTGGTCCAGAGGCATAATTGGGCCATTTTTCTTCGAAAATGAGCAAGGAGTGGCCGTTACAGTCAATGGCGATCGTTATCGGGCCATGTTGAACGAATTTTTGTTCACAAAAATTGAAGAGGAGGATATTGGCAACATTTGGTTTCAACAGGACGGCGCTACGTACCACGCAGCCGAAGCTACACTCGACGTTTTGCGCCCTGTTTTTGAAGATCGCACTATCAGCCGCAGACCTGATGTCGTTTGGCCACCTCGGAGCTGCGATTTGACACCGTTGGACTATTATTTGTGGGGTGCCGTAAAAGATAAGTGTTTCGCCGACAAGCCAGAGACAAATGACGCTTTAAAGGACAATATTCGTGAAGCCATTGGTGAAATACAGCTGCACACAATCGATAATGTGCTTAAAAATTGGACCAATAGTGTAGGCTACTGCATGGCCAGCCGAGGCAGCCATTTGAATGAAATTATTTTCCATTATTAACCGGAAGGATTGTACTTTCAAATAAAAAAAGAAATTTGAGAAAATATTCAGTAGTTTTTTTTTATAGCATTTTCAAAAAAAAAAAAGTTATTTGGCGGACCCTGTAGTATACTACTTTTTAAATGGCGATTGCATGATATAATACTACTGATGTAAAGCTACTGCCATCGTATGGCGCAATCGGGTGGAAATAGGGAATGTTTGTATTCTATTCTCGTTCTGAATTTATGTCTATCTATTTATTTATGTCTATTCATTAAGGATGTTTTCCACTTTTTTCTAATTAACGAAACATGTATACCTACCACAAGAACAGATTTCCTCCATCTACCTGCTTCCACATCACTTTGCAGATTAATCTTAAACATTGGATAGTAATTGGAATGACGAAACCAGAATTTGGTAGGTGACTTCATGTGACATCAAGTCACTCACTAGGGAACAAGGACAGTTCGGTCAGTATGGTGACTACTAATAATCCGGTTTGTTCAATTTTAACGAAGGCAGAGACTCGTTGCAAAACGGGAATTACTAAAGTCACCCTTTGTATATGTAAACTCAAAAGAAAGCTTGGCTCTGTAGCTTATGTGTGAGTGAAGCAATTCACTACTTTCCTAACCAAGAGCAAAAATTGACTTTTCTTCCCTTTTATTTAAGAAAATGCAAAATAACTTTCCCACTTTATAAACTAGTGAAATCCTGATGGAGAGTGAAAATCCAGCTCCTAAGCCGCTGTTTAACATCTCCGAAACTATTGTCAATAACATTTTCAAATATTGTCCTTTACCACCCGCTTAAATTAATTCAAACCCGAAAACCGCTCTTGGCAATAACAACCACTCGACAACGCCAGTAACCAAGGCAACCTAACCCATCAATTTTCATTCCGAAAGACAGACATTCTGGGTTCTTTCTAAATTGGTTAACCAGCTTCCAGGTATTTCATTGTTTCCCGATCTGTTTTTCCGCTCCAATTCCGTTCGGTCAACTGTGCTTTAATCGGCATTTATATACACCATAAGTTGCCAAAATGCTACACCAGCCCTTTTCTCCAAAACTTGAGCCACAATCATTCCAATTTCGTAAGTCCTCAACTCTGCAGGCGGGGATTTTCGCACAGAAATCTTGGCCTCAGTCCAATACAGCCCTGGAAATAAACGAAACCCCCCTGTCAATTTCTTGCCCCCACTACTCCAGCGTATATTTGGTTTGGCATCAACCGCCACCGTACTGTATACTAAACTCGAGCTTTTAGCTGTGTGTCAAGAGAGCGTAAAAATATGTTTGCCAGGGAAAAATTTTAAATTTACGAATTACATTTTAATTTCCTCAACGCAGGATTTACGAGACCGGCACTCGGAATGTTATACGCCTCAAAGTTTGTACAGTACGTCAACAACAACTGTGCGAATCGCGTTAAGTATGTATTAGCCTAATACACACGTAGATTTCAAAGCTACCCCCGTAGAATATATGCCGCATGAATAAAGGATTAAGGCCACCGCTATCCGTATTCAAAGACCGTGGCAGCGGCACGTCGTCGTCTCAGAGGAGAGGCATTTTTGTCGACGCACAAAAAGAGTCTTTTCGGCTTGTTCATGGAAACAGAACGCTTCAAATGCCAAAGGATCGTATTCACTTTGTTGTACGATTGTATGTTATGTGAAACATAAAAATAAAATTGACGTATCCTGAATGTGAATTAAAAACTCATGTATGCATGCAGGTGTAGTCAGTGTTGTGTTGCTGCCGGTGGCGGTTATGCGGCAGGGGAGACGGATATCCTGTGCAAACCTAATTATAGGACTGTAATGTAAAAGGGAATGCAATAATTATGAAAAGAGCAGGCGAGTTGAATTAAAGTAACTGTCATGTAAAGGGACCGTTATACTATATGCACAACGAAACGACTCCTTGATATATGTAGTATCAGTATGTCATGCGAATCCTTGTGGCTTTTGATTATACAAAAAGATTTGTATGTTGGGACGGAATGGGAACACTGATGTTGGTTTCATGCTATCGAATCACTTGAAATGAATTTAGGTAAGAAAACAATCTGACGTAATTTATTTTTGTTTAGTTTTCATTGCCATAGAATTGTTAAATCTTTCCTCCACTAAGGGACAGATTTTAAGAAAATGTTCTACCCACATGCGCAATTAAAAAATGCTTAAGTTGCAGCCATAGAAGGAGTGCTTTCAACATTTTGAACAAAGGTGCCATTAACTCGTAACTTATTACATCTTTTCTGACAAGCTGACCAACTCGGGTACTTGACAGAATTCGTTACAATTTTCCGGCCGACACACCAAGTTCCTGTATAGTCAGGTGTTTTAAAGGAAAATCTAAATAGACCTGGAAATACAATTCAGAAGAATGAAGAGTATGCCTCTTTCTTTTTGTCGTTCAACTTCTGAGCTCTTGCACGTCAAGCTGTCATGAGTACAAGTCAAATTAGGGCCCAAAATTGGGATACATTTTCAAAATGAAAAAATGCTACATTTTTTAAATAAAAAATAAGGCCACAATGAAATGAAATAAGTTCAAAAAAATTGGGTTAAAAATTATCCCCCATTTTTAATATGGAAATAAGGCCCCAATGAAATGAGGCTTATATTTTTGTTTAAAAGTTTTCAACACTCGATTTTTTCAGTTATTTTAGTACTCGCTCACGATAACTTAAAAAACATCAAGGTGAAAACCATGCAAAGACTTTTCAGTCTCTTACGTAATTTTTGCCAGCTACTTCTGTGTTATTTTTTTTAACAAAAATGAAATTGGGCTCAAATAATATTTTAAGGGTCTTTATTCATTGGGGCCTCATTCCATTATGATATTAGGCCCCAATTAAAAAAAAAAAGTGAAACTACACCCCCAATTTTAGACATTATTTGTTGCTTTTGTTTTGTACGCCCATTTTTGGGCCCGTTTTCCATTTATACTTTGGGGTCTTATTTCCTGGGGCATTATTTCGCGGAGAACAATTTTACCTCCTGGGGCTTAATTTTATGTTTTCAATTAAGTAATATAATAATAGTTGGCGCAATAGGTCCGTAGGGACCCAAGGCCTAGCTTCTCACAACCATTCGTTTTGTGTGAGTTTCATTTTTGGAACGAATGGAAGGGATCGACAATTTTATGCCGATTCCAAAGGGCTAATTGAGAAGCTCTAAAGACAGATTATACTCTCGGATGTTTGTCAGACGTTCGCGAGAGGTGGCGCAGTGGAAAAAGCCCTGAGTTGGAATTTGGGTTTTTTGCGGGATTCGAACCTGGGACCCCTCGCTTAGTAGTCCAACACACTAACTGCTAAGCCACTGTGCCTTATGTTTTCAATTGGGGCGTTATATCCTGGGGTCTTGTTTCGCAGAGCGTTTTTTTTGTCTAATAAGGGAATTAAACATAATTATTTGTTTTAAATACGTATACTTATCCCCCCAGATTTAGGGTTGTTTCTGTTTAGCGGGGGGAAATCTGGGTGAAGAAATTGTTTAGGGGGAAATCAGTTTTTTTTTTTTTAAATAATTATTTTATTTAAACCTTAGATATTTCTCCAAACGATATTTTCCAGTAAAAATTAGTTGTTCTAATAGCTTTGGACTATTTTCGGCTACTAAGCAAGTCTTTAAAAATAATCCAATAGCCGTTTCACTATATGCCAGTTATAAATATTGTTCCTTTTTTTCCGTATCTAAGCAACCCATCTGTAACATTTATAAGGGTTCGGTAAATACGCTAACAAAATTATTTCAAAAAGAACGCGCAAACATTTGAAATTTTAACTGCTGCTTTCAGGCAGGCAGAAAATGTTGCATTCGAAATATTGCACTTAAATGTTGCAGGTTTTTCAAATATGTTATAAAAAATAATAACAACAATTTGGGTGTTTTTTTTTTTGGGGGGAAAAATAGCATAATCTTTAAGTTTTTCAGATTTATCTATTTATTTTGACCATTTGTCTGGCAACGCTGGGGAGAGTTATCCACCCAAGAAAGATTTCCCTCATTTTACATGTGGTTAGCATTGGTAAGCATTGGCATAGATCAAGGAATATGTTGGTTACAAAGTACCGCAATTGCGGAACGGGACAAAACTGATACTTTAAGGCAGTTCACCAAATTTTGGTGGTTTGAGGAAGTGGTGAGGGTGGATACGCTCTCCCGGGCCGGTGCGCCACTAACGTAGCATCCTCCTTAGTTTTAAGCTAGATATTAAGTTAGTAGGTTTAGGTTAAGAGTAGTGGGTCTTTGGGAGGGGCAGGGCTAGCCAACATGAACATGACGCTTATGGCCTCGATCGAGGCTCGGCAGCACGGGTGAACCCTTTTGGGCGGCTGTCAGGCGCCCATGGACGCGATCAGGATGGTGACCAATCGATGAAATTGATCATCACCCTGATTATAGGTATTTTGGGTTAAGTAGCTTATTAAGTTTTAAGTAGTTTTAATTAAAATAACAAAAAAAAAAAGAATTCAAGTTTCTTGAAGAGTAAAAAAACAAAAAAAAATAAGTATAGATAGATCTAAGGCCGAAAGGCAATCATTGTAAGGATATTGTTAAGTTTAGAGCGCTCGCTAAGAGCCAGTAAACTGGAATAAGATAAATGTTAGTTTAAAATTAGATTTAATCGTTTTTGTCTAGTATATAAGTATAATTAAGGATATAAATAAAAATTTATTTAAAATGAAAAAAAAAAGATGTTACAATATTTCCAAATTGTGAATATTTAGTTCCAAGAATGTTTAGAGTGCTTCGTGCATTTAACAATTTAAAGGGACACCTTTTCAAGTTTTGCAAAATTTCACCGATTGATATTTGTTAGACATACCCAAACGATATCCGTGGTTCAACAAATTTACAAAAATCCTCAAAAGCCATGAAATAAATTTTTAAAAAATACCAAACAAATACATAAACTCTCATCGAGTACATAGAAGTTTTTTGTTCACGCCATTAAGCCGCATAACATCATTACGTCTTGTAACTGCTACTGCTGGGTAATAAATAAAAATAGAAGAATGCGACTCCTTTGTTTATTATGGATACACCGCATAACAGTCTGACTAAGCCGAATTTATTTCTATTCAATGGCAAATTTGGGCAGATAAAGAACTTTATATGCCGTGGTGGCATAAAATTATTATTTGCCTTGCTTGTGTCGCAATCTTTACGAGTCCCCTTTAAGTGCTTCGAACAATGTTAAACGTAAAAAGACCCTAAAAACAACAGCAACAAAACCGTAATGAGTCACGTTTCCTGTTTTTAACGAAAGTAATTTCAAAGTTAGGATAACTTTACCCAATAATTTCAATTGTATTACAAATTTTACCGATGCTATTATTTCGAAATTCAATTTTTTATCTACTGTGTCTCAAAAAAGCTTTTTAACTATTTTTCTTGATTTTTTTCTTTTTAAAGGAAAAGTGCTTACTTACGATTTTACCATATAGTTCAGCAATTTCGGTTAAGGACTTGGACTACTTTGCTTACCTGAAAATACAGAAAAGATAAATTTGTTTTAATTTCTTTAAAAAAACGTACATAAGATTGCAGTCTGTAAACATAGTTATATAATGCAATCAATACCCTATCCAGGAACTCGCAAACAACTGTTTTGCTTTGAGACTTTGAAAACGTAGCTCTTAACTCCGAACTGAAAACTGGAAGCACGACTTATGGTTGTGGTCATGGTAACGTTCAAAAGAATAAACCACGGAAGTCAGTTTCTGTTGAATTACATTCAGTTTTTGTAATAATTCTGTAAAAAAAAAAAACGTCTACGTTTCAAATTGTATACAGTTCTTAATTTAATAAATATCGTTTTGAAATGTTCAGAGTGCATTACTTACATTGTGAGAATATAAGTTCAAGTTACAAATTTCTCAACTTACATTGAAAAATTTAATTTTAGTTTCGTGTTCCAAAAAACTCTTAAAATTGTTTTTTCATTATACCTAATGCGACCCAAGACGCCGTTTGTCCAATATTTTACTAGAGAATACTCTAAAGTGACTATTAAAGACCTCTGACAAAATTCAGTTCTTGTGTTCATATAGAAATTAATTTTACATATGAAGGAAGCGTGTTTTCTGAGTTTGTCACGAGTTTCCAGTTCAGAGCCCAACGTATGCTGAAGCCGAAAACGTGGACCCAAAAGCCCGAACACAACCGCTTACAGTATACCTACCCGTCACGGAAGAGAAGTGGTAACATTTTTCATAGATTAGTAAAAACAAAAATCGTAAAACCTTTCGCAACTGCCTACGTGTACCGTATACTCGAAACAATGTGGGTATTCGCATTAGCATTTGTGCACGACCCTTTGTTCAAAGTTGTCCTTATCATGGTAACTAACAAGTCTGTCACGTTGCATTGCCTCACAGATGAATACATAACCTTTCGTGGGGGAATATTATAACCACGATTTCCTTGGCACGTAGATACTCCTTATTTTTTTATGTTTTATACTAATTTCTTGAAAATGTTCTCACACTTTTACCGCTGCGAAAATAAAATAACACAAGGCAAAAGTTTCTTTTTTCTTGTTGCCTTTGGGGTGGCTCTCCTCACGTACACACGACAACAAACACACCCAATGGTTAGGGAGAACACACAAAGAACCATATTAAGCAACCATTTGCACTTAAGCGAGGTGGAAAAAGGCCACCCATCTAGGCACCATCAACTTAAAGGGTTAAGACATTGAGCTTAGGATATGCATCCTTAAACGTTGGATGGCCTAGTTTTTTGCGTTCGCGAATCGGCTGACACTGAAGTTGGCGCTCTGCGTCTGAGTTATAACTTTTCTCCATTGTTTATCCATAATAAATGGGGCACCACCGGATGCGAAAGGACCTTCGATTTAGCTGGCAACATTTTTTTCCACTTTTCTCCACCCCAAAGTCCTTTGTATTAAGCATTCAATTTGTTGGCGATTTTCGTTCACAGTAGCTTGCGGGATGAAACGACGAGAATAGGAGTGTAATTTGTGAGCGAGAGGAAATTGGAATATTACCTTTCTGTGTGGCGTTTTTCGTCGTGTCCTGAATGAATTGTATTCGTACTTTGGCCAGGAAATAGAAAACCATTGCATGCGATATTTTTTTCTTTCTTCTGCTATGCGTTCGGCTTAGTTTTCCATTGTTGTGTGATTTAATCCGTAAGTCCTACATTCTGATGGGTGAATATGAATCGCAACCATATATGAATCCTTTCTGGCGTCAGGATCAAACAATGGAATTTGATTTTATTCGTTCGTTTTGCCGTTTAACAATGGCAGCGTATACGGAAAGGTGCCAAAAGGAAACATTGATGCGATGCAGATTTGGATTTGTTTCCATACACCCATACAGCAAGTGGTAATTTGCTGATTTGTACAATTTTAAATGCAGGAAGGTCGGTACCTTGGCGGAAAAAAAAATTAAATTGATTGGACTGGAACTACCCCTCAAGTTCAAACTTGAGTGAAGAACGAATTGCGATGATAACTACCAGGGGAATTTATTTATGCAGCAGGACCTATTCTTGCTAATTAATTTCATAAGTAGATAAAGTACCTACCTGGTTGTAGGATGTAATTAGAAATTGTGTATAGCCTTGCTGTATACAAGTAGGCGGGGTTGGGATGAGCATTCAAGTCATATACGAAGAGAAATGCCTAGACAACACAAGTTGTTGGAAAAAACAAATGAAAATTGTGCCTACTCATGAATACTGAAACATTTACATGCACGACAGATGTTTTGCGCACGGCATTTAAATATTTTATTTCGCCGTAAAATTCGTAGATTTTCACCTGCATATAAAATATTTGGCCCAGCTCTGTCGGTTGTGCTGCTTAAATGCGAGTGATATGCAGGTACTCCATGTCACATTTGAAAGGCGGGATAGATGTTTAAAACAGGATTTAGCGGAAACAGGGTTTTCGGGATTTTAGTGGTCACATGGAAATCCAAACCACTTATTTTCCAAATGCCAAATATGTTTGCAGTTTTACAAGTGGTTAATGTGGTAGAAAGTCTATCATTATTGTGACCTGTATTATACACAACATATTGGAAACAAAATTACACGTCGCATAACTGCACAATCTTCCAAAAAAATAAATAAAAGATCAAGCCAACATAAGACTTGTGTTTAGAAGTCAGTCTTAACTATTTGCCTTAAAGCAATGATTTAAATTTAATTCGCAAGAGTTTGGAAGTACTCAAAAAAAAATCTTAATCCGTTTAAATTCGAAGATATGAACGTTTTCGAAAAACGTCCACGGAACACATATGAGATTATGGGTGATGCAAGTTTCTGTGAAACAACGATGAAGTTATAATACAAACCTCAGCGAGGTCGTTTCATTTGAAAAAATGCTTCGGGATGAATATCGTCGCATTCAAGCGATTAATAAAAATATTTTTTTTAGAAAGGTCCGGTTCGATGCTATTTTAGTTGTCAATCGAAAAAAAAAAAATATGAAAGAAACGTTTTAAAGTCAAAGGAAGAATACCCTTAAGCAGCGCGTAATTATTATCCTACAAATGAAATAAATATTTCATTAACTATCCATTATTTGTTTGAAGCGGCGACTTTGAAGGCGGATTGGACTGTTTGGAGCGATTTGAAAAAATGTCAAACTCGCACAATATTTTCTAAACAAGTTGGTCGCTTGCGATTACTTAATAAACGTCAAGTGCTGCTACATGCTAAGATTTCTGTATTGCGGTCCGACAAGGTGCTTCACGACGACCAAAATATGCTTTCGTTTTGCGAACTGTGAGTGCAAGATTTTCACCATTTTTGTAGTGAATTTTAATAATTTCAATGCGTTGTTGAAGCGTGTATCGTTCCATTTTTAGTAATGGCGTAGTTTCTACTTGTCAAATGTCAAAGAATAAAAGCTTCAAAAGTGACAGCTACCGAAATAGCGGGTCATTCACAATAACACCTCCCATTGGAAAACTTATAGGTATTGAGCTATTGACAATAATTCATGCTGTCATATTCTACTTTCATGTAGATGAGAAAGATGTTGAGTTCCGTCTAGAAGATCGTCTTTTCCAGGTTCGGCCTCAGTGTAAAGACTTAGTCACAAGAATTCTTAAAGAAGTTCATGCAGTATACTTTGTATTTGATCTTATGCATGCTGTTTTAACCAGAGTTATGCTTCGATAAATTTTTGGATGAATATAGCAACCAAGCCTTTTGTAAATAGGGCATGTGCAGGTTATTGTGGCTTCCGAGGCAAGCTACCCAGCTTCTTTCATGATTTGTTGCATGCGCCATATCACTACACCATCTACGTATTTGGAGAGCACAGTTACTGCTGGTAAGTCTTTTAGCCGACGACCTTTCAGTTCTTAAACTTTGCTTTAAACTTGACTGTTGAATTGTTTCTCAATTGGTTGCGTGTGAATTATCTTCTTCACCTATGTGCTGCCTACCCCCTCCAGGGATCCGTCAAATTTACCTATGAGCTATTGGTACATAGTCCTACCAAAAAGTCGCTCTCTCACCCTGAAACAACTATATAGTTTGCTGGCTACCTCTACGAATATGTCCCGATTCTAGGACCACTAGTTATTGGAGTCTGTATATTTTGCAAACATTTTATACTCACAGTATCTCATTAGAAAGACTCTGGACCTTACTAAGAATCATATTTAATATGGAATTTTGTGTGGAAAATTTTGCCATTATGAGTTCCAACAATTTAGCCTCGACATTAAAAGCGATTATTGGTATACTGCGGCCTGTTTACTCATTTTCAACATAGGAGCAACGGTTCAGCATTTTGTCGTTGAAGAGTTGATTACCGAATCCAACTACATAGAGAAAATTATTATTAAGGTCGACATTCGCCCCTTCCATTCGTTCCAAAAATGAAACTCACACAAAACGAATGGTTGTGAGAAGCTAGGCCTTGGGTCTCTACAGACCTGTTGCGCCAACTATATATATATTCGCCCCTCGGAATGTGCGCATGTTCAGTGTGCCCACATCGTATATACTCGACCTAGTGTGAAGTTCAATTTGGCTTCGAAGTTTGACCGTCAAGGGAGTCATGTTGCTGTGTGGATTCTTAGCCTAAGAAACTAGCCTAGACCTTCTTATCAGCATAAGCTGTTGTAAAATCCAGTCGAATCTTTAATAATTTTTACCAACTGACCTTAAAATATATTCCAGTCTTAAAATAAACACATTTGTCTTAACAAGTACGTAAAGGACCTTAAGCATACATTCTTTTGCTAGGGTTTTGTGTAGAGAGACCGCAAATATGGACGGCATACAAGAAAGTCCAACACTTGTCGCAAGAACAAGGGCAGTAGATGGAGAACCTTACGAGTTTAACTTATAACCCTTTACTTGTTAGAAAACCACAGGCCCAATTTTCAGTCATAAAGTGTCATATATCTATATTCCCTCCCGTACTACAATTGTACTTTTTTATAGTTTTTGAATAGGTACATTTTTGCTAACTGAGTATGGTACTACTTTTTATAAATTCTTATCAATAACTCATTTCTTATTTTTCCCAAAATTGTTTACAGCAACAGACTTAACCGGAATAATATTACATTATTTGATGTCGGTGGTTCGCTTCGCTCGCGAAAAAGCCTCGAAACTCTATTGTATCATTTGTGGACGTCAGGCTGTACCATTGGGACCCAAATTATTTCCTCACGAAATATTTTCCCTTGCCACTTGTTGCTTTTGGATTTTTTACAAGCTCCTGGAACGTGCTGCTTTTCGTAATTTTTTTTAATATACCTACCTTCGGTAAATGTATACTTTAAGGCAAGGTTGTGATTGCCCTCCAGGTCTATTTTAAAAACGAGCTAGAATGTTTTAGTCAAACGTTTGGTTAATTTTCTGCTTCCTTTTTTAAACTGAGTCACCTACTGACAAAATCGAATAAAATGTGTAATCCACCAAAAATGACCACAGTCCTATTGAAATCATTTTTTGAATCAACATTTTTCTTTTCTCTTTTTTTCAAAGGTTCCGTTGATTTAAAATAACTTTTAAAAGCAGAAACCTAATTCAGAAAGTCGACAAGCCAAGAGAAATGTTTCACTACGCTGTTGTGTTTAAGTCAAAGTCCTTATACTATACCTACACATGGAAAATGGAATACTCTGCTTACTTTTTCCTTTTTCTTTTGAGTAGGTAAGTTCAGAGAAAGTCTGACCATGTTTAGCTGCCGCAACAACACAAAGATAGCATTCAAAGCGCACTTTTGACATATCTCGTGGAAAGTTGTACTCCTTGGGTAGGTATATATTTAATGTTCAACTTGCTTTGGCTTTGTAGGTACATGCCTCTATAGATTCGAAGTGTTCTTGTTTCTGGAGAGTTTCTTCAAAAGGACCTCCAATTGCTTTCAACTACAGTTGCGTAAAAGGCATTATGCAGTAGGTATTATACAGATCCAGAACCACGAAAGAGAAAGTAATCAATTCTCCACAAAGAAAAAGTAATAAATATCTCAAGTCGGCATTACGTCCCCTTGAATCCATTTTAATATGATCCTTCTGAGGCTGTCGCTATGATATTGAATGATATTGCCATAAAACATGCAAATGACATTTTCATTACAGAAGAATGAAAATGCATATGTATTTTGTAATTCGCACTGGGATTTATTGATTTATGATTTATAATCTTGTACGTAATGCCCCGTTTTATATTCCGCAAACATACACTGATGATGGCTCCACAGTCGTCCGTCTCTCTCTCTCTCTCTCTCTCTGGCTCACTCTATGGGATATGGGAATATGATATCAATAAAAGCCATAGGTGTATGTTGATATAAAAAAATCGACTGCCGTGTTACACTACCGCTCTTGCTGTCAATAAAAACCGAAATCGACAGCAAAAATGTCAATAATAACAAACGGCAGAGGATGGTGATGATAGCACCTACCACTTCCTTCCTTCCAGTCAATAATACTTAATAGCAAAACCTTGATGACACACTCCTGCTTCGGAATCGTCAACGGCTTTGTCGCCATCATACACTCGTACTCGTAAGAAATGTCTCCACCGTCGTCGCGCGCCGGGTGCTTAGGGAGGAAACTCCTTCAAATGAAATATCTAATAATGTACTTGAATTTTAAGCAACAATATACATTTAGAAACCAGCTAGGGGAATGCCGTATTTTCAGTTTCCTTGCACCCAGACGAACACAGCAGGTGTTACTTTCCAAAGTATCTGCTCATCGTCCTTTGTAGGGTGATTCTATTCGCATTCCCATTCGCAACCCTTGTGTGTGGTGTCACTGCTCACTGATGTGACACTGCGAGAGGGGATTTGCGGTAGATTCTCCCTTTCATGACTTTTAGTGTGTATACTTAATAAAAAAAAGCAACAACAAAATCCCTTGCCTTGTTAAATTGAAATGATTTATGCGAGTTTAAAGGCAAGTTAGGTCGTTTCAAAAGAAAAACAGCTATATTTGTTTTTTACACGATAAACAATTTACACTGAGTCCGAGCTTTTTAATTAGGCACTTATCCATGGATACCATACTCGTAGTGGCAGTCGTTGGACAAACAATTTGAAGTATCCTTGCCGCTAACTAATGGAATAATCAAATATTTGACTGTTGCAATTATATATCCTGTGTCCGTTTTCTGTTTATATTTGGTTCAGGGGTTAAATGAAATTACTAAACGCGCAACAACGAATTGGATAATCATAATTTTCGCGATATTTAAACAAACAAATGCCAGCACGCAGGCAATCAGAGATAACAGGCAGTTTATTGTGTTTCGCTTTGTCATTTGGCTGGAAATTACTTTATAAACGTACGGGCAGATAAAATCTGTTTGTATGGGCGCACACCAGAAATGCGGAGCCCGTATAATGAATTACAAAAGATTCAAAGTGGATATCGGGATCTGCTGTATAAATCCGGAAGTATTTAATTTCAATACAAATTTGCATATAGAATAAAATGATAGTTAAATAGAAAAAGCGAATTTTGTAATTAGTTATTTGGGAGCTCTCAATTAGAAGGGTTTTGAATGGTGCGTTTTAAATGGCAGACGTAGCTGCGAGAACTACCATATGCAGCACTAGGCACAATGGTACTTTAACAAATTTTATGGTGGGTGTAAAGGTGCGAAACTCGCAAGCCAACCCCAGAGGCACAATTTTCCAAAAGTCTGTGCAACTACAGGGTCCGCCAAATAACTTTTTTTTTTTTTGAAAATGCTATAAAAAAAAAGTACTGAATATTTTCTAAAATTTCTTTTTTTATTTGAAAGTACAATCCTTCCGGTTAATAATGGAAAATAATTTCATTCAAATGGCTGCCTCGGCTGGCCATGCAGTAGCCTACACGATCGGTCCAATTTTTAAGCACATTATCGATTGTGTGCAGCTGTATTCCACCAATGGCTTCACGAATATTGTCCTTTAAAGCGTCAATTGTCTCTGACTTGTCGGCGTAACACTTATCTTTTACGGCACCCCACAAATAATAGTCCAACGGTGTCAAATCGCAGCTCCGAGGCGGCCAAACGACATCAGCTCTGCGGCTGATAATGCGATCTTCAAAAACAGGGCGCAAATCATCGAGTGTAGCTTCGGCTGTGTGGCACGTAGCGCCGTCCTGTTGAAACCAAATGTTGCCAATATCCTCCTCTTCAATTGTTGTGAACAAAAATTCGTTCAACATGGCCCGATAACGATCGCCATTGACTGTAACGGCCACTCCTTGCTCATTTTCGAAGAAAAATGGCCCAATTATGCCTCTGGACCAAAATCCGCACCAAACTGTGTACGCACTGTTTTTGGCTTTTCACGCTTTGGTTTATCGATGAGGATGCCAGTTTCTTTCACTTTTTTCACAAGATAACGAACATACGGAGCTGACGGTGCTTCTCTTCTTCCAAATTCCGTACGCAATTTTCGGACACATTCTGCAACATTACCATGATTTTCAAAGTAATGTCGCAATATTTCCCAGCGTTGTTCAAGCGTATACACAACCATATTCGCTCAGCGGAAGGATACAACTAATTATCTGTCGAATCAGACATGAGCTAAGTGTTACCATTCGAGAAATAAGCACTGGTTGAAAAAAAAAAAGTTAGATGGCGGACCCTTTACTTGCATACGCTGACGACATCGACATCATTGGCAGAACACAGCGAGCTGTCACTGGTGCGTTTGCAAGTATCAGTACAGAAGCGTCAAAAATGGGTTTAGTGGTGAATGAGGGCAAAACAAAATATAATTATGCTGTTAACAAGAAGGGACACACAACATCGAAGAATCGGACAGAACGTCACGACAGACAGCTATAATTTTGAGGTAGCTAGGGACTTTGTCTACCTCGGCTATAAATTCTGACAACGACATCACATCAGAAATCAAACGAAGAGTTACACTTGCCAACCGCAGTTTCTTTGGCCTAAGAAGGCAATTGAGAAGTAAGGCCTTGTCAAGAACCACTAAGGAGACTCTATATAAGACACTCATCCTCCCAGTCCTACTCTATGGCGCAGAAGCATGGACGTTATCAAAGGCGGATGAAGATCTCCTTGGTCGTTCTGAACGCAGATTTCTTCGATTGATTTTCGGTCCCGTTTGCGTTGACGGGCTTTGGAGGAGGAGATTTAACAGCGAACTCTACGAGCTGTTCAGCGCCATCGACCTGGTCAGAAAAGTGCGCATCAGTCGACTAAGATGGCTAGGACATGTAGAGCGAATGGACACCAACGCTCCGGCCCGAAGAGTCTTCGACTCCAACCCGGAGGGACAACGCAGTAGAGGAAGACCTCGCCTTAGGTGGCGCGCGCAAATGGAAGGGGACCTCAACCAACTTGGAGTGCGCAACTGGAGACAGGTAGCCAAAGATCGCGCTAACTGGAGAGGCGTATTGGTTGAGGCCCAGGTCCACCCCGGACTGTAGTATAATACAAACAACCTGCCATTTTGTTTCCCGCAAAGCTTTCTCAGGGAAGTTCAGATGTGAAATAATTCATGTAGAATGATGGAAACAAAAAAGTCTAAGGACGTTATTTGCATTTTTGCAAAAGTGAAAACTGGAGGTCATCCTACAATTCACCTACTTAGCAACTTAAAATATAGTACACAATGGTAGGAATCGTTATTAGACAGGAGCTAAGTTGATTTGTTAATATTTACGGTGCAGAGTGAAAGAAACTCTACGGGTCTTATTAAAACAAAAAAAAATGTAATAATCGTTGCTCTCACAGTTGTTACTCCCATTTAGAATTTGCATAAAGGACCACACTAGAAAATGTGTTATGCTGTTGTGTTGTTTTTTTTTTGAAATAAGACGGCGTTATTTCACTTTACCAATATTTACAGAGTCTGTTGGTTTGTATCAACTTTTGTGCGACCATCATATAGAGAGAAAATAATATGATAGGAATGCAATGGAGTCACTAATGACCAGTGTTGCCACTAACAAAAAGTGAATTCGGTCAAATCTGACCAATATTGCCGAAAGTACTCCTTCCAACACCTCCATTGTCCCGTTCTCCTCCTTTCACATTCGTACTCCTATTTTTTTTAAAGACTTAAAATATATTACACTTGCAGCCAGGAGGCAAATTCCGCAAGAGTGAGATTTTCAGTGTGCACGAAAAAAAGTATACACTGGCTTGTTCCGGTTCCGCAAGCGTGTAAGTGAATTCTTATGACTGTTTCCGTGCGCACGATTAAATAAATCTTTTCACTCTGATTTTGGCTGAGAGTTGAGGTAATCTAGCAAATTGGGTGAACCAAAACAAATAAGAAATGCCAGCGATGAGCAAAAATAATACATATTGACCTATAGGGGGTAAAATATAGAATATAATATATTAACAAAGAAATAATATCGTTAATCTTGATATTATATTAAAATATATATTATTTTTTATTTTATTAATATTGATTTCTAAGCTTTCACTAACATTTGATTGACATTTGTCAAGCTTCGAAAGTTGCTAGTATTTACATTTATGGACGACGAGTCTGTGCAAAATAGAGAAATATCTAAATTTAGTTATTATAATGGATATCAACATAAATGAATGGAATTTTATAACCACAAATTGAAACATAAAAACAGCTTATTTTTAAATTACACACCATAACAGAAGCAACAAAAAGAGTAATCTTATTTTATGTTCCATTGGGCACGAACAATTTAAAATCTGAAAATCTCCATGAAAAACGCCGTTATGAATTATATACATACATATAATATATATGTATATATATATATTTTTTTTTTTTTTTTTTTCAATTTACAGTGTGTCTCCTTACATTTACGTTCATTTTCACTATAAACAAACAGTACCTATTTAAACAAAAAAACAGTCAAACAGAATTCAGCTCTCTCGGCTGAAAAAAATGATTCACTCAGCACATTCAAACTCACAGCACGTTGCGGAATCACGTGAACTGTGATTGGTGTACATGGGCAGTGAGTGTGAGTTTCGTTAAGCGTGTGCACGGGCGAAAAACTCACTCTTGCGGAAATGGGCCCCAGGTGTAATTTCTACCTTTATAAATTGAATTCACTTAAAAATGAATGCAAATTTGGCAGCACTTTTATCTTCCAAACTGTCTTCAATAAGGGAATTTCCCTCTTCCTAGTTTGCTTTTGTTTTTCGTTGGCTTATGCAGCGCTGCCGAAAGTGGTACAAAAGGAGTATTGTACTCCGGTACTCTCCATCGACAATTTATGCTCCAATTTTGAAATATTTCGCTTAAATAGAAATAAATTTTTAAATTTTCATTCTGTACCCCCGGAAATTATGAAACGGCATCGCTGAATCTGACGAATGACCGATTTCTATTTTTTCTAAATTCGGTCAAAAAATCCGGTCAAAGCCTTAAAATAAGAATTTTGACCAGAAGTTCGGTCAGCAATATAATATAGTAATATATTTTTACTAAAAATATAAAACAAAAGTATTATACAATAGTAGTTTATTTATTTTGCCAAACTAATCCTTAACCTAAGAAAACAAAAAACAAAGAATTTGTTCAAATGCATTGCATCACAAAGTTTTTCAGAAAAATCTAATTCAGTCTTCCACAATTTTGCTAAATGAATAAAAATTTATAAATAATTGAAAAATTCGTTATCATTCACTTCAGTCTTGTTTGAATGCACACCCCCAGTCAGAGTTTTGGTGGGAGCATTCAGATGAGATATGAGACTGCCGCGTCGTGGAGCCCCTGTATTGAAGGATTATTCACAATAACTTGTTTTCTGTATGAAATTGTGAGCGTGCTTATTAAGTTTGGCCAAGTTTCATTCAAATAATAGAAATTTAACTTTATGTCTAGTCATAGAACAATATTATTCCTCCGGTCAAAAAAGAATTTTTTGGTTTCGGTTAAAAATCGGTTAGACCGGATTTTAAAATTTTCTCCGGTCAGAATGCCAACACGGCTAAAGACGTGTCGTCGAATCGCCACTTCCGTGAACAATCTATACCTACGACTTCCTGGAATTACGCCAAAATGTGTTTTTTTGGCAAAAAGACCAAAATAATTGTGGCGTAAATCTTTCAGCAAAAACGCCAAAAATGAAAATGCCAGGCATTTACGCCAAATGCGTGGAAATAAAATGGTAACTACGCCAGATAAAAATTATTTTTGGTTTGCAATTGAGATCACAAAAAAAAAAAAAAATGTTAACTAGGCCCAAAACTCGTTGTAGAATAAATTACCTGCACCAACAGAGTTCCTTTGAAGATGTTTGAGGGGGAGCTGTTCGAATTTCGAGCGATTTTCATTTAGAAATTCGTGAGAATAATAGTTAGAAATTCGGTCGAATAGCGAACTGGGCTGAGTTCTAAGTTGGCAGTTTATGTGGCTGACGTAGCAAAAGCGACGTTACCGAACAATCTCCAGTCCAGACCAGTGTTGCCAGTTCGTGTGGAACTCAACTTTTTGTAGGGATTTTAATTTAATGAAAAGGGGAATCTTCTCTCTTCTAGAACGAAATGTGGGAAAAATAATAAAAATAATAATGAAATATCAATATGTAACTCTAATATTCCGTTTTAAACGGAATCCTCCCGTTTTTGGCTTGTGTGCACACCAACGTAAAGGACTATTCACGAGACGATTCTGAGACTTCATTCACACGAAACCTTTTTTTGGTCGCAGAAAACCGCGATTCTTTTTCATTTTAAAATGAACGAATTTTTCATTCGTGGACTTGTGGATCGCCTGTGTTTTATGTGGAGTGTGGATAAAGTGTGAAATTGCTGTACCTAATGGTAAATTTCACTATTTAACTCGATTACTAGTCAGGTTTATTTTGGATAAGATGTTAAATTAATTAAATATAATACTTTTTTTTTTAACAAATTCAATTCATAAATATAATTAAATTGAACTGTTCGCAATTCACCTCTTCGCAATTCGCCCTAATGCGAATAGTCCTTAACTGACATTTCACACATGTATTTCTCTTGTGCAAGTAGCAGGTGTCAATTTATAATCATTCTTTCTGCTTTTGAATTTTTGCATTGGAGCTTTACTCAATATCTTTACTGTGAGGCATCCTTGGGCAATGCCACCACGAAGAATGGGGAATTTTAAGGTCTGTGATGGGGAATTCCACTTATTGGACCTGGCAACACTAGTCCTGATTAATCTAGTCGACGTTTAAGATAACTAGATTTGTTAATAGGACCAGTTTTTGCAGGAAAAATAAGCGCAAAACTGCAAGTTGTGCTTTTATTGGTTCCTCTATCTCATAAAATGTCATCAACCACAACGCAATTTTGCTGCGGGTATTTAAGGTGCCTAGACCGCGGCTTAGTTCAAAATGCAGCCAAGTATTTATATCTTCATCTAAGACGCATGAAAAAATTTGAAACTTTATGATTTATGTTCCGAAAAAATAGAATATCTTTGGAAATTTCCCCAAAGGCTTCGCAAAAGTCAAGTGACTTCGTAAATCCCTCAAAGAGATTACAAAAAAAAAAGGAAAAACAATTCGAATAAGAACCACTTCATGCCTTCATGGGCATCCCCCCAAAGATTTCACATAAAACGCCATGACCCCATCATCAATTACAACGTAGAAGTGTTCATTTCCCATTTCGTCAGCTCTGCTCGGTTCATTCATCTTTCAGCCCATCTCAATCGCATTAAAAATGGAAAACACAAATAGCTACTCGCATACGACACAGCTAAGAAAAGGGAAGTCATGAGGAAACGACTCTATCACCACTCTATCAAATACAATTTAAATATATGAATACGCATGTACTATGCTATAGAGCGCGTACGGCGTACCCCTGCTGCGTGTACAGAAATGCCACTTGAAGATACATTCCAGCGGATGTGTGTCTCAAAAGCATGCGGAAACATCTCCATTCCGACATCGTGGTGTTTTTTTGGAAAAGCCTTTTGAATTTCTTCGGATGCTTCTCGTTTGGAGGTCTATACTCTGGCCCTGTACGCCATACTTGACTTTATATTGCGGAAGGACCTGAAATCTCGTATGAACTTGGAGTTGGGTGTCGCATACGAGTACAAACCATTCCATCACATATAGGCAGTTACTTTTGGGGGCCTCACGAAGCCGTAGCCCTCATGAGTGAGTAATGGAATTCAGCTGAGTCAGGCGGATGCGAAAATAACTTCTTGGCAAGCATTTTCCGAATGCCACGTTTTTATGCGAGTGTGAGATTATGTGGATCTGGTGCCGAACATAACTATCTATCATGCGGGGAGTTGAGTGTAGGTACTATCTACGGTGTTGGCTACATCATTGTTTATTCTTAAGCCTTTTCCTCAGCACAAAATATATCATTCGTCTTTTGTCAGAGCTCAGAGTTGTGGATCCTTAAGAGTCGAATAAAAATGAAATTGTGAAATGGATTCGTCATCGCTGTCTCACGTTCATTTATTGTGTGCGAAGTTTGAAGATTTATGAGAAATTCAACAACTGGAACTTGATTTGCGCGCACAGTTTAGTAGAGGGTTGGGTGTAGGCACCTGTGTTACAGCCTGATGCATAAATGGTGTACTCAAAACGAGGGGAAACTAGGGTGAAGCTTAGGGCGTATGATAAATGTGCATGTGGGATTGTAAGAAATGGGAGCAGCAGGTGAACGAGGTCCTCGCCAGCAGTAGAATACATGAGTCCCACTATCGACTTGGAATGGGGTGAAGCGAGATGCTTCAACGTTATCCGCTAATGGGTGAATATTTCCCTTAATCATAAATAGGACTCTTAAATTGTGTCGCTTCACCAGCCATGCTTTCATGTTAACTTGAAGGGATAAAGATGAATGTTAGGCTTATTTCAAAAATAGGTATTACAATTTCGATGAGTACGTAAGAACCTTTATATATACGAGTATATGTGTGTGTTTCCGTTTGACTCCTTTTTGAGCCTCAGAACTCCACTTCTTGAAAAATTATCAAAATGGCCCCTTTTTCAATTTAAGTAAGATTTTATTGTTTATTGAACGAAAAAAATATGAAAAGAAGTGTTTCGTGATGAATAAATTAGTTTTTTGTAAAAAATGAATGTCTTTGTTGCTCTGTTTTTCTTTTTTGCAATAGGTACCTATTTATTTCAACACATTTTTCGGAACGAATTAGTATTTTATTCGGCTCGGGCCACTTTTTAGTCAACTTTTTGAAATTTTACAGCGGCAACGCTGGTGGTAGGTATAGGTGCAGGTAAACTTTATCAAAACGATTCAATTCGCAATTTTTCCCAACAAAATTTTAAGCAATTGCTTAGTATTCAAAACAGCCCCATAGCTCGTAGATCTCTCCGACTTTTGTATTTTTATTACTTTTGAATTTTTAGAAACTGCATGATAATTGTTTTTTTTTTAAGAATAAGGTACTATAAATGACACAATTTTGGGTATGAGTATTTTTTAAAAGGTTGCCAGACTTCGAAAAACTCAATTATTTTGCTTAATTTTGCCTATTTTCGAAAATGCATAATATGCATATAATGCATAATGCATTTTCCATTTAAAATTATACACTCCGCATCACTTGACCGTAGCTCCTTTTTTCGGGAACAAAATTCGACTCAGACGTGTAGTCCGTATTGTGGGTATTTTGCTTTAACAGTTTCCCGAGTTCCCCTTGCTTTGGCAGTCATTAATTGCAAATTAAGTTCTATTCCAATCGAACAAGAAGTTTCAAAGATTGGAACCAGATTAAATTCGTATTATTTTTTTACTTTTTACTTTAGAAAGTGTAGGTGAGATTAGCGTAGATAGTAGTTAGATTCGTGAAAACCTTTGGAGGGTACATAATCTTGTTTCTTAAATAAGCAGCACAAAATGAATGCAGTTTCCAATCAGAAATACACAGGAACATAGGATTGGAAATTCATCTATTGGGCTACAAATATCTTGTAAGATTAAATATTTCATCCATTTTTGGGGAGGTAAAAAATCCCAACTTTTGTGAGGTGCTATTAATCCAAAATCCAGCTCAGGTTCCTTGCTCGTATTTTCTACAAGAGCTTCTTAAGTTTATGATTTCAGTTTCTAAGATTAAGAAAATATTTCGCTAATCCCATCCATTCACAAGTGAACTTATTTAAACATCAAATTGCACTTTTATGGAAACGAGCCATACTTAACATAAATAAGTACAGGACAGTTTTTACCTCAGAAAACCTTAAAGAGTATCCTACTCCCTGCGCTTTTGAATCTCAGCTTTTACTCAGCTTCAATTCTGCTGTAATGGCAACCTTTCTATATTTGGTCACTTAAATACAAAATGTTAGGCAATTTTTAACAACATTTAAAATCTGCTTGGTTTTCCTACACGTTTCTTAGCTGTCACTTTGACTTTCCTTCTTCTCATTTGACACTTAGAATAATGTCAGCAACGTACGCTACCTATAGGTCAATAAAAACACTCAAGTTCGTTTTCATTCAAGTAGGACCCTTGCACTCAAGTTGAACATTGAGCATGAACTATAGACAAATGTTGTAATATCGTGGGATTTATCCCTTTTTGTGGGTATTACAATGTCTTAAAAACCCTCCGTGGGACAAAGCGGAAAAGCACCAAAATCAAGGAAATCCCAGGAATCTGACAAAAAAAAACATTCCAACTATCAATTTTTGGTATATCCGAACATGAATATCAACGCACTAAACGTCCATACAAAATAGGTCATTCAAATAGCCTCTAAGTCTAGCCACCAAAAAAATTAATCATTGATTATAATGTTAACAAACAGTGATTTTTATACTGAAGGTTATTGAACTAAATTTACTTTTAAAATATTTTTTCGTAGAAATTTGAATTCCGTGAGAAGGGAAAAATGACCACGCTTCGTGGGAAAAATAAAAAGGGAGTGCTAAGAACACTGACCGAGACTGAGAGTAGTGTTTTTGGTGAGTTTCTTTCATGATTTCCTTTTATTTGCATGTTGTCTAGCTACAGAACTTGCTATTTGCAATTGATACCAAGATACCACACTCGATAAGGAAATGCGAATCCACCTCAGTCTACCTCTCATTCGGCAGCAACCGGAACACTGGAAGTGTAGACTGTTTTTTTTTTTTTTTTTTTTTTTTTTTTTTTTTTTTTTTTTTTTTTTCCATTTTTCCAAGTATATGTCTACCCCTTTTCATTACTTTGGGTATACAAATCTATAAATTCAAACTGAGCTCCAAATGAGGTCGAATTCAGCTTGTATAGGGGCAATCCCTCTTTTTTGGCCGAAGCTGTCAGTTGTTGTCAGTCTATTTAATTCTGAGTTTATGGCATTGAGGTTTAAAATGCTGTGAAATTCATGTCAAAACTAAATCTACTACATAAAACAAATATGCCAAATTTCCTCTACCGCCTGTAATTTTCAACCAACTAAGTAATTTTTTTTTTAATGTAGATAAGAAATAAAATACAAAAACATTAAATTAAATTATTAAATAAAACGAGACAGTAAAAGCAACTGCTATTCAAATTCAAAGTATTCTAGTTTGCATGTCTCGGAGGATTTACTTATAAAATGAGTTAAAGGAGATTTAGGAGTGGAGCGATTCATCGCGTTTAACATTTCAAGAACCTGTATTCTTTTTCGCTGTATTTTTGTTTTCGCTGATCTTAAAGGTGTTGAGCCCAATGGCATAGTCCTTATTTTTATTCTCATTTTGCAGCCATTAATGCTGCTTGCTTACTATTATTTAGTTATTTTCATGTCTGGTGGTTATAAAATTGTATATAAAACCTACTTCTTGTTTTTTTGGAGCTCTTCTCTCAAGGTACTCTTCCGGAAAAGTATCTTCCAATTTTTAGTTTTTAAGCACTTCACGCGCCTCTAAGGCATGATATAGACTCTTTTGTTATTCCCAGTTCATTTACAAAAAAAAAACTTGCAGTAGCTCTTTAAATCGAAAAGTACTAGCAAATCGATTCCGGTAAGAAATTAAATTTTAACTAATATTTATGTTACTTAGGTACCTTCTATTCAAATGCAAATTTACTCGAGGTAATCGCAGCCAACTCGTCCGAATGGTATAGGTGGATGCCTATAGGGTTTACATAACTTATAACATGAACGAATGTTTATGCAAGTAAACTTTACTTAAAGTTGCTGCTATACACACATAATGACTCTATTGTTTTAGCGAAACAATACCTTGTGACATTTAAACAATTAGTTTACCGGATAATTCTATTACAATGAATATGAATTGGTTAAAATTCCTTATTGTCTGTCAAAGCAGTAGATATGGACTGCCAGACTGCTAACTTCCATTTAGTTTTGCTTCAGTCGAATGAAATTTATTGATTTTAACTCTTCCATATATCGGTGAATAAACTTTCGATGAAGCACAAGGAAGCTCAGAGTTGCCTTCTTCGCCAATTTGACTGTGTTTCCGATTTTTCCATTTCGAAGTAGAGAAAGAGTTTTTTTTTTTTTTGCTGTTTTTGTTTTTGAAACGAACATTTTTCTAACAACACCAGAAAATAATGGATGAACCCCTAAGAAAGGTAATTGAAGATCCAGCGGCTGTGGTAACAAATTTTAGTAAATAGTTTTCCTCAAGAACTAAACACAGGGATAACATGTTGTATTGAACTATTCGTGACAGCTTTAATAGGCCTGTTTTATTGGATATCTATCACAGCACACATAAGTAAAGCAAATTAAAATAGACAATATACACGCTCAAAAGTTGGCTCTAACAGAGTGCTATTGTTGCTCGGTAAAAAAAAAAATGGGTTAAAATTAACCAAGTCTCTGTTGACAAACACCGGGTATTCGTTGTTAAATACTACCGATATAAATAGGTAAAATACTGTTAAAAATAACACACTTAATCAGTTGTTAAGAACCAAGTTTCTAGATAAACATCAACCAGCTGGTTAAATTCAGCAGAATTAGTTTGTTACTTGTTTGTTGCAATAAAATGATAAAAGGTTATTTTTAACCGAGTTTCGTTAAACAAGTTGACTCGGTTACTTTTAAACCACTAACTCTGTTGGAGCTATAAATTAACAGTATCACTTGGTAGTTTCTAACCGAAAGTTGGTTGATTTTAAATAAGCGATTTTTCTGCGTGTAGAGCACCTCCAGCTGTTTGTGACAAAATGGTATGAACTGGTATATGTGTCTCAACTAGGGTGCAACTTTCAAGTACCAATTTTCAAATTAAAAACTACGTTCTCCCCCAAAATTCAATATATGTACCTACAAAAAGGCGACAGAAAAGTCACCCTTTAAATACGTCTTTTTTCTAAACAGCTTCCACTTTCTCTACATTCTTCCCTTTCAATGTTTGGATTTGCAAAACCATAGTGAGCACATGCACAGCAAGTTTTATACAGACTTTCACAACTCAATATATCCATTTAACGAATTTATTAAATAAAATATTTGAGAGTATTTCGGTTTTTTTTTTTTTTTTTTTAAATCTGAAACTGAAAACTAAGAGCATTTTTATGTCCCCGTTTTCTCGTTTTCCAGTCTTTGATTACAGCTTCTCCTAAATCTCGCTCCCCACAATTGACGCAATTTTTTAAATACATCACCAGCTGTTACTTTCGCTTAGGATAAATAAATATTGTGATTCCCGGATGGCAGTTGTTGTAATTGAATATTCTGCCCTGCTCAGATAGACGTTCAATAAAACACGCCTTTTGTCAGTCGCGATATAACCAACTTCATCATGTGTCAACATAAAAAAAAAATCATCCGATTTAGAATGCTTTCTCGAATGGTACCATGAACTATATCTATTGAATTTATTATTTCCCTCCTCCATTTATGCTAAAATAATTTTATGGGTCTGCACTAGCACGATGGTTCTTATCCAACGGAAATGATTTCCTCATGCGTGACGTGAGTGCATAGGACAAATGTATGTGTTTTGCTATCGAATTGAATTTAACTGGATTGGGGCGTTAATTACAAAGCTTTTTTAATTCTCGTGATGTAATGTCATTTCCATTTGTAATCCACTTTAGCTGTGCACACGTAATAATCCAAATTTTTAACTTAACCAACAGTCGTGTTGCTGGGGTTTTATATCAAATAAAATACAGAGTAGGTGTAATTAATTGCTGCACGCACTTTTAAATTCATTTTAGTGCTTTCATCGACTCACATGAATAGGTAGCGTACATGGTACGAGTAAAATAAGCCCAATTGGAATTTGAGTTACTTAATAAAAGGAGCTAGATGATGTGGGTATCCAAAACCGTAGTCGGAATCAGAACCTTCTTGCAGAGAAGAGAAACCTATCCTATGAGAGGCAACGTAAAATAGGATATTTTTCAAATTTGTGTATACGTCTAATATAAAGTTATGCAGGAGCTTTATAATTCCCTAGGCAAATTGAGTAGAACAATACAATTTTCTGTTGCTCGTATTAGCTGTTCAAAAAAAGATAAAAATATACGTTTCAGTTAGGTAAAAAGTCTGCCCATGCACTGAAGGATGTAATCCTACTCCGAGTTCCGAGAAGAGCTTTGCACAACTACCATACTTCCAAATTATTTGTATTTTGCTGAGATTTTTGAGGATTTTCGTAGAGTAGCTTGTTCGTTGTAAAATTTCGAAAACTTTTAAAAACCTACTTCAACGCAATACGTTTATTGTTCGGCATATTTTTGTATTGAATGCTTCGTATAAATATGCATGCTGTTAATTACTGCTGCAGGTAAATGCACTTAAGACTTTCTTTGGGGGCTTGGTGGAACATGTTTTAAGCGGGTTAAATCGTATGGGGATTGCTTACGAAAAGGAGAAAGTCAATATTTTGAGAATAGAAAAAACGTTTTACTCGGAATAGAATTCAGATTAAGTGAGTTTCTACAGCTGAACTTTTGTAAGGTGCAGGAGGCTGTTAAAGAAATTATACAATTACTTAAAATTACTGAAAATCCAAAAGAAAGTGTCTTGGTGCAGTTTAAGTTCTTTTCTTACCTAGCCACAAATTCTTCTTCTGAAAAACTCCGAAAATACAAAAACGACCTAGGAAATGTTTTTTTTTTTTTTTAATTTGCCGCTAAAAATAAAAAATAAAACTCAAACAAACGAATGGTTGCGAGATTATTTGTGAACTGTTGCGCCAGCTATTTACTTTTAATCACTTTATCACTAAATTAGACTTTTTTTCAAAAGAGCTATGCAAAAGCTTTTTCATAAATTTAAGACGTAATTAAAGCTGAGTGGGAAAATAATTGAAGATTTTTAAACTGAAAATCTTAAGCTCTTCTTTAAGAAAATAGTATTAAGGTTTGTTAACATTTTAGCAGAGATTTACTTTTCGTATTTTTTTTTTGAGGTTCACACTCTAAATTTCGGGCCAGGGGTAAAAAAGTGGCGCCGGGGAATTGCGTTTGAATTGTTTGATTTAAGGTGCGAAATGAATATAGCGCTTTCGCCTGAGTGTACGTAAAAGCAGCGATAAGGAAGTTTTTGTAAATAATATGGAATTCGCATTCAATTTGGGTCCGCCAATTTAAAAAAAAAAAAGAAAGTCACTGGACATACCCATCTAAGTGTGAAGTTATATTCATATTTGGAGAGATTAAACGAATTCGATTAGATTCTATTGAAGATTTGAAGATTTATGTATAACGGTGTCGCTAAAACTCTACTGCCGAAGATAAGGAATGTTTGAAGTGGATATGAGAAGCTGAGACCCGGAACTCCTATCTTCGACAAAACAATGGATTTATTTCGACGTCGAAGTCGCAGACAGAAGATGATTTATGGAAATGTGGAAAATATTCGAGAATATCATGTAGAATTACAGACTTCTGTGCACTCGTCAATCAAAAAAAGCATGCGCTTTCGGAAAAAAACTGTTTTTGATACTAAACCTTGTCAATTACCTTTAAAATATCAACGCCAAAATAAATATTATTTTTTTCCATTTATGTTATTAATAAAGCAAGTGATTGTAAAGATAAGTTAATCCTGCTCGCGCTAAATTTTATCTCCCTTACAAAAATGTCTACAAAGTCAAAATTTAGCGAGACGGCTTAGCAAATCAGTATCCTGTTCGCACGCTTAGTTCTTAACTTCATATAGGTGGGCCAATGAAAAGTCTCCGCTCATTTAGCTCGCGAGATTAATGTCCGGTACATTAAATCGAAGATACATTAAATGTCATAAAAAGCGAAGGAAAGTTTTGAGTTTACTATGAACGCATTTTGGAAGAAACACAGAGAATATTTGCGTGGGAAATAAAAGATGCCAAATATCACAGACAAAACAGAGATATGGTTTTGCGAGATATCGAAATATTTTTTTACCTACACATACTCTATCAGAATAGCAAATTTTTCCGGAATTTCCCCTTATTTCTGGAATTGGCTGCCAAATCCGAGAATTATAAATACATTGGTGCAAAATTATAGTCGGATAAGGCCCACTTTAAAATAATTTAAGTACGTGACAATGTCCGTATTAGTATTTTTCTAATTACAGTCGAAATAAAACCAACTTTATCGTTATAACCTGGTATTAAATTTAAAACCGACTTTATCGTTACAACCTGGTATTAAATTTAAAACCACCAAAAGTGAATTTTATCCCTTGGTATGGACTCTCAACTATTTCCCATCTACCATTTAAATTGCAAAATTGAAATTAAAATATCGTTTTAAAGACCTTTGAAGAAATGCTCACAGG
This sequence comes from Cheilosia grossa, assembly GCA_963082955.1. Lineage (NCBI taxonomy): Eukaryota > Metazoa > Arthropoda > Insecta > Diptera > Syrphidae > Cheilosia > Cheilosia grossa. The sequence goes on from OY720147.1 coordinate 30,894,925, forward strand.
GTATTAAAATTTTTGAAGATCTTGAAATTTTTAAAGATGTTGAGCTTTCAAAACAAACGAAAGAATATAAAACCCTAGCAAAATCCTTTGGAAGACGTTGATGACGAAGAGTTTTACCCTCGCTTCAGATTCAATAAAAAAAAAAACTTGATCGAAAATTGGAATATTCGTGAGCCTATAGCAAATCGCTGGTTCGCATTCCTGCATTTTTGCAAGTTGTGGTTAATCTTCATTTTTTTTTCTTGTTTCTCAAACTTCCAATTCTCGGTTCTGTTTGACAAAACCCGTAGAAATTTAATTTCTCACCGAAGGGTTTTTGTCTTTCACTTCCTTTATTTATCTCTTCTAAGTTATAAGCTGTACCATGTACACAATGGCAAATACCTTGCGACTGACATGCAGATTGCCCTTAAGCTCTTAGTAATTCCTTCCACAGTTGACAAGACGCAGAAGCAAAAACCAAAACAGAAAAAAAGCCTGTCTACTTATTACTTCGAAATCTATTCTAATTTATAAGGATTTTGAGCATGCCGACTCAATAAATAAAATAAAACGGCCATGCAGCTCCCTTTTATTTCTACTAAGTTCGATGCAACCTACGCTGGCCACATGCACAACACTTGTCATTTTCTTATACTTATTCGATCCCCAGGCGGTTCCACAACCAATCGACCAAAACCCATAGCACGCCGGAGACCGGACACCGCCAGAAACACAGCGTAAGGAATGTAAGGATATTTTAAAAATGCGTTCGATAGCTATTTTTTTAAAACAGAGCTGCAATCGGAAAATAGTTTGTTTCAGACGCATTCACATTTCAAGAAAAACAAAAACCGATTTTGAATTTTTTGTAGCTGTAATAATCTGACGGTACAATTAGATAAATGATAGCTAAAAATACTCAGGGATTCATTGGCAAAAATTATTTGTACCTATTACTAAAGATTTTTCAAAAATATTAAACGCTAAATGAATAAAGCAATCGACACTTTGCACCAAAAACAACAAAAACAAAATAAAGCCTTAAGGAGAATTCTGCAAATATTTAAGTGCAGGTTTCAATTAATTTCGTACATAGGATGAGTTATAATGGCACACAATCAATCGTATTAGTACTTTAATCCCTAATACGTGCCTAAACGTCTACAGTTTCTAAACTGTCCTCAATGCTTCTACGGGCAATTGAAGCTCATAAGTTTCAGAATGTAAGGTTTCTAGAAACGAAGTTTTTCCGTCAAATCACGAAAGTGAGCTCGAAATTTTTTAAAAGCCCAACTAACCTCATATCACTATAATAAGCACCACCCCATTCATAAAATGCGGTCATAATGCCCATCCATTAGTATAGCATCATCCTAATGATGCAAATTAAAACACTTGTTTCTTACTTTTAAAATTAAACAATATTTATTTGGAACTATGTCCTTTATTATTGAAATACTTTTTACTAATTCTAAAAGGAGCTTAAGGCTACTATGTAGTTACAATAAGACTGTTGATAAATTCATCATACAGTCGTATTTATATACTTTTCTTATCTATCTACAAGGAGACCCAAGCGTACAATCGTCTTGCTTGATAATGAAGAAGAGATAATATTCCAACATTGTATACAAACGATATTATCTCTTTTACATATGTTATCATTGTAGCGTTGTGTGCAAGACTGTACTAGAGACTAAAGATATCATTGAATACAAATAATGTTATCTTTTTTCTCAATATGTTTTGCTATGGATACTTAACTCCCCCCCTTGTTAAACGAAATCGTCCCGATTTTTCGACGCTATTTTTAACATTTCTCTTTCATAAGTTTTGTTATATGCGTCAATCTTTTTTTGTTTTTGACGATCTGTTATACATTGTATAGTTTTTATCATTACGTACGTAAATGCTAGAATAACAATCAGTGTTACAATTGTGTATATAGTTGATAATATCGGTTTTTCTTCAAAAGGAATAATTAGTTTTTTTAAAGTATCTATGTTATCGAATTTGTACATTGTATCTTCTTTAATTATTTGGTCGATGTAAGACTCTGAATTATGATTTCTTAATATAACTTCTTTAATTTGCTTATGCATGTTTTTGTATATTTTATCGTCTAGATTTATAGTATTTTCATAAGTAACTAAGTTTATACCATTAATTGTTTGATTATTTAACTTATGCTTACCGCTTAATAACATAACACCGGATTCAATTTCTAAGTCGTAATCGTATTCTTGTTTAATGTTGCATTTTGAAGTTATATTCTTTAAAAGTGGAATAAGACAATTTTCTTCTTCAAAGTTAATTTCACAAATGTTTTTACTTAGATGATTTTGACAATTTCTTGTTCTTAAATAAGTTTGGTTACATAAGGCAATTGTTTTATCTGTAATGATTTTTCCATGTTTTGAATTTAAAGGTGTTACTTTATACAATTTACATGATTTAATTAGAACTGGATATTTATATATTGTGATGAAGAATTCATCAGTTCTAGCTAATAATATTTTAGAGTACTCAAGTATATTTATTATGGGTACTTGAATTATTTCATGTTGAATAATATTTTTAATGTCATCTAAGTCTAGGCTTTCTGATAAATATTCATTATTTTTTGCTGCATTAATTGTTCTGGTCAATAATAATAATTGTTCGTACACTTGTTCTATTACTAAATGTTCTTTAAGGCTCTGACCTTCGAATTGTTGCAAAATTTGTTCAAATCTAGAATTTATAGTTTTTTGTTTATTATTGTTTTCTATGAGATTATTTATACTCGTTTCTATGTTAACTAAGTCATAATGGTCAGGATTACCAAACACATATTTGAAAGCTGTTCCTAAAAAGTTAATTGATCTAGTATGCCTAGTATGTTCTTGTAATTGGTCTGCTAAATTCTTAATTTTACTTAACCAAATTTTTTCTTCTTGTGTAGGTTGATATTTACTAGTTACGATATTTACGTAAGGTTGAAATATCGAAGTCAGGTTGGTGGCATGTAACAAATAAGTTTGTTCTTTGAATAAATACACGTCATCTGTTTGCGTAAGTATAAACTTCTTGTTTAGTAACTCAGTTATTTGAACGTTTCCTTGCCCTTCTTGACTCTGTACAATTCCTAGTAATGTTAGGAATATTAATATTTTCGTCATCTGAAAAATGATAATTCTTTATGTTATCCTTGTGAATTTTTATTCCTTCTTTAGAGATTACAGTGTCTCCTTTATCTTCTTCTACTATTCTTGTTATGTATCTGGCGTTAGATTTCTTTCTAAGACCTGTGATTCTTACCATTATCTTATCTCCTTTTTTATACTCTCTGTGTCGAGTTCCTTTATTTAGACGTTCGATCACTTTTTTGGATGCTGAGTTTAGTTTATTTATTATAATTTCACTATTGCTATATTTATTTTGATTAAAGAAAATGTCTCTAGGTTTCAAACCGGTAACTGAGTGTATAGAATTATTTAATTCACGCACTGTTCTAAATATTTCTTCGATAAGTCTTGTTTTATTCTGAATTGTGAATATTCTAGACAGTTCAGTTATTGTACCGTTTACACGTTCTACCTGACCGTTCGCTGTCGATCTGTATACTGGAGTTTCTACTTTAGTTATGTTGTATTTCAAACACATTTGGTTCACCATTTCTGTTTTGAATCCCTTCTCGTTATCTGTCATGAGTCGTTCACATTTTGGGAAATAATTAGATAAGACCTCTTCCATAACGTCGTACAGTCTGTTTCGAGTTTCGATTTCCCGAAGGATTGTATATTTAGAATACTTATCTACTGTTACAAGGAAAGTATACTTGTCGTTGAAGTATATGTCCATATGAATGTGTGTTCCCACATGTGTTGGTATTTCTGAATTATTCAGAGGTTCTCTGATAGGTTTTCTTTCATATTTTCCAAATAGACATGCTATGCATTTTCTGTTGAAACTCTTTGCTTGTTTATTTAGATCGGGCCAGTAATATTTCTCTGAGATTTCTTGTATATTGTTACGTAACCCTCGGTGTGCTCTTTCGTGAGTTACCCTTACAAGTTTTAGTTGTTCCTCCAAATTTGTCACGTCTTGAAGTTTTCTTGGTGTGAATATAAATCTTACTAGTGGGAATTCTTTTTTTATGTTTTCACCATATTTGTATATGTTTTCAAATTTCGTATGCAAAGCTACAATCTTTTGGGGTTGTATAACTTCTTTCATCTGCCTTAGTAAAGAGTCTTTGTCCTTAAACTTTATTATGAGTCTTATTTTGTTACTAAAATAGATTTGTGTTTCGATATTATTTGTTATATCTTCAATAAGTTCGAACTGTGCAGTGTATGCATTAAAAGGCTGATTCACAGTTTTTATTATATCATTAGAAGAACTTTCAGCTGAATGTGCTGTTTCTATGGTAGAAGTATTTATGCGTTGACGTGATAATGCGTCAGCTACAAGATTTAGGTTTCCTGGTTTATAAACTAATTTTGCTCCAAAGTCTTCAATGATTCCCTTCCAACGTTTCAGCTTTGTGTTGGGATTTTTTTCTGATACAGAATATATAAGGCTCTGGTGATCGGTATATATGGTTAAGTCTGCTATACCATATATGTAGTTTCTGAGTTTTTGTAAGGACCATATGATCGCTAATAGCTCTTTCTCGTTTGTGCTATAGTTCTCTTCTGTCTTACTCAGTGTTCTTGACAAGAAGTGTATAGGTTGCTTATTCTGACTTAGTACGGCTCCAATAGCTATGTTGGATGCATCAGTAGTAAGCTCGAATGGTTTACTATAATCCGGTTGAAAAAGTTCGACTTGTTCTTTCAAATAATTTTTTAAAATTCTAATCGCTTCTAATGCTGAATCATTCAGATTTAACTTAATATTTTTACTTTGTTTTTTGTTTACTTTACCGTTATCTCCTCGTAAATATAATGTCAGGGGCTTGGCTATGCTTGCGTATCCTTTTATAAACTTACGATAGTAACCTGTAAGACCTAAAAATCCTCTCAAATCCTTTACCGTTTGTGGGACTGGAAAATTTTCTATAGCTGCTATTTTCTCAGGGTTCGTAGTGATTCTACCATGTCTGATTATGTGACCTAAGTATTCTACTTCTTCTTGAAAAAACTTACTTTTCTCATCAGATATTTTTAATGTGGCTTTATTGAGTACGTCGAATACTTGACTTATGTGCTGTATATGTTCTTCCTCAGATGAAGAATATATCAATACGTCATCAATGTAAACGTGTACGAATTTACCTACAAAGTCTCTCAAAATGTCGTCCACGCATCTCTGAAATATGCTTGGTGCATTTTTGAGCCCGAAAGGCATTCGTTTAAAATGATATTTTGCGCCATTTATAGCAAAAGCTGTTTTTTCTTTATCATCTGTTTTGATTTTAATTTGGTGGAAACCTGACTCCAAATCTAATGTTGTAAAGTACTTGGCTTTACCTAAATTTTGAATTGTCATGTTGACATCCGGAATGGGGTATCTGTCTGTTACAGTGTGAGCGTTAAGTTTTTGGAAATCAACAACCATGCGCCGTTTTGGTTTTCCTTTTTCGTCCAAACCTTTTTTAGGTACTGTCCATATGGGACTGTTATAAGGACTATGGCTTTTTTCTATTATATCGTCATGTAAGAGTTTCTGTATTTCTTTGTTTACGAATTCGTTATCTGCTATGGGATATGGATATTGTTTAACATAAACCGGATTATCATTGGTCGTCCTAATGCTTGCTTCTATAGTATCTGTAAAGGGTAACGGTCCTATGCTGTTATTAATCTTCATCAGTCTATCTATGTCTGCTTTATAAATATTATTTTCCCCAATTATGTAATTAATTTTCTGAATAGATTCGACACTGCTTATGGTAGTTAGAGTCATATTACTGAAATTTATTTCCGCGTTTAGAACTTTAAGTCCTTCATATCCTAATATCATATCAAAAGACTGAATATCCTCTAATTCAAAAAATGTTATATTTTTCTTTAATATCCTAACTACTTTCTTTGTATCTACCATAGAATAACCATGCATTGTTTTTATTTTTATAGGTTTAATTTTAATTTTTTTGCTAGAATCGCATTTTCTATTAATGTAATTATGGGTTGCACCAGTATCAATAAGAATTTTATAAATTTTCTTAGAAATAGTACTAGTTAAATTTAAGCAGGGCAACCCGTCTACTAGTTTAAATGATCTATTCTTATGTTATTATTTACCATACATTCCGTTTCATCTGCTTCTGCATATGTACTGCTGACATCGTCTCTGCGTTGTTGTCGGGAGTTATTTACTCTCTGCTGCTTGAAGTTCTGCTGATAAGATCGTTGCGGTCTGTTGTGTGTGTTGAAACTCCCGCTGTGTTCACGTTTCGCTGGTGGATTATATACATCGGGTTTGTATTGATTCCAATTTTGTCGCTGTGCATGTACAATTTGTCTCGAGTTTATCTCCATCGGCTGTGGTCCTTGATTGTGTTGCTGCATATTATCGTATTGCTTCTGGGGTTGATAATTCGTTGTTTGGCTCGAATAATTTGGTCTTCTTTCGTTTCTGCGTTCATGTGGCATATTTTTGTGGTGCTTATCCTGAGTGAGATGTAAATGCCTGTGCACATTATCATGTTCTATTCTGCGAGCAATTGCGAATGCGTGTTCTAGATCATTTATTGTAGCTGAATATAATGATCCTCTTGTAAAGTTGTCACTCATACCATCAATGAATATACGAACTGCGTCGTCGTTAGCATTTTTAATTAGTCTGTCGATTATATTCGGCGGATCACCTGACATAGTGATTTTTGATATTATTAAATTGAGATTTTTATTTATCTCGTCGTGGTATTCAGACAGTGTGCTTCTTTTTTGCGTGATGGCTTTCATCATGTCTTGTAGCACGTATAGAGGTTCTTGATTAGAGTACGTATAATCTAATCTGTTACGTATCGCCTCAAAATTAAAAATTGTGTTATAATTAGTTAACACATTCGCGGCTGCACCCTGTATTTTACTTTTCACTATAGTCAATGCTGCTGCGTACTTACTGTGTGTTTTGAAGTTTTTAATGCTGTCCATTAATCTGGATGCTTCTTCGCGCCACGACCGATAATTTGATTGATCGCCGTTGAAAATAGGTAGGCTTTTAAATGCGTCTAACTGTATTTCACTACCATCTGTATATGTGGTTCTTATTTCCTCTAGCACAGGTATGTTTGGTACTATGCCTAATCCAGATTTTACTTCATTTAGTTTTGTTTCTAAATTAGTGTTTATTTGATTTTGGTTAGTTATTATTGCTGCTAACCTTGCATTCTCTGTGCGTGTGTGCTCTAGGGTTTGTGTTACTGTGTTGCTCCTGGTTTCTAAAGCTTCTAATCTTGCCATTAATACTGCGAGTTGTTCCATTTTGAACTCGTGTCTGTTGTCGTCGAATTTGTGTGTTTTTTTTCTCCACATATACACTTTCACTGAATTGCTTTGCTGCTTCGTACGAAGAAGCTATATTTGTACCTGCTATGCTAGGTAATTCTTGTAACCGGTAACGCGAGTGTTCTGTTTATACTAGATTTCACTACTTGTTCCCGAGGTCCGCTCGATTGAAGTTAAAAAGTATATTTAACCTCCTGGCAGGATCGCCAATTAAAACACTTGTTTCTTACTTTTAAAATTAAACAATATTTATTTGGAACTATGTCCTTTATTATTGAAATACTTTTTACTAATTCTAAAAGGAGCTTAAGGCTACTATGTAGTTACAATAAGACTGTTGATAAATTCATCATACAGTCGTATTTATATACTTTTCTTATCTATCTACAAGGAGACCCAAGCGTACAATCGTCTTGCTTGATAATGAAGAAGAGATAATATTCCAACATTGTATACAAACGATATTATCTCTTTTACATATGTTATCATTGTAGCGTTGTGTGCAAGACTGTACTAGAGACTAAAGATATCATTGAATACAAATAATGTTATCTTTTTTCTCAATATGTTTTGCTATGGATACTTAACTTGCACTATATACCTACCCTCCCCGTGCGAACCATTACTTACCTCAATTTGCAATATGTTGACCTGATTTCCCGTTCGTCCTTTGTAGGCAATTCAATAAGACCCTCAAGATCCGGCAAGCCGATGATGGATGGCTATGGAATTAAGAGGAAATACCTAAACGACTTCCTCAATTAATTTCCAAACAGCAAGATGAATAAAAGCAAACTGAATTGCAATGCACAGGCACAGGCCCGCTACAGATGTGAGACACACTTTTATCCTTAAAGCATCTTTCTTTGCCTCACACTGCGCTGTTTGTTTCTTTCACTGATTTAGCAATTTGATACTGCTTTAATTCAATCGGTATCGCCTTAAAACTTGGCCACTAAAAAAGCAATTTCACAGGTATTTGCACATCCTTGAGGGAAAGGACAACAATATTTATGTAATTGTCGATGAGGAGCGATAAAAAGTATTCTTTACACGCACAACTGAACTGAACCGAGTCCCAAAACAATTCCCGAGCGTATCTGTTACACAATGCAAACTGGAAAAGAAAGAAAATAGGTATAGACACTCGTATTCGCGACCGTTCTCCACCTTCCAACCCTCGTTAATCCTTTACCCTTTATTTGGGGTATAAATTACCAAGCTGACACACACACTATTATCCCACTTGCTTATCGCATATCATCACTTCATCACGACACAAGAAGTAAACAAACCACGAAAGGACACCAAGATCCGACAACAGATACCTTGCCACCCTGATAATAATGACTGAGATGATTACAAAGGACAGCGATTGGGCACAAACAACACCTTTTTCTCCGGGGGGAGGTTTAATGATGAAGAGGAACACAGTCCCAAGTTCAGCACACAGCGCGATGATTGCAAGTTAGGTATGAGCAACGCAAACAAGACGAGTGACATGCATCCGCAAAAGACCGGAAGCCAGACGAAGAAGAGGCACGGCTTACAAAAATATAGATATAACAGAAAACAAAAATGTAAACTAACGGAAACAAGCCTCAAGAACGAACTCGTAAACGGCTTAAACTCGCGAGCTTATCACGTACGTACACAGAAGTGGAGTGAGAACGCGCTACAAGAACGTACACCGACCATTCAATTCGAGGTTACATGGAGTACTAACGTTCTGGCACGCCAGAAGATGGGATAAATAACAGTTGCTGTTGCTGTACACTTGTCGTCGTCTGTGCGGTGAACGGTGATACTGGGCAATCTACCCCAATTTACCGTACACAACACGCAACGGATGTGAAAGTGGCGTATTCGTATAATGTTGTTGCATTGCAGCTTGTTCGAGTATGATTGGTGAGTAGCGCTCAGTTGTGGCAGTGGTATGGTAGGGAAATGTTTTTTTTTTTTTTTTTTTTTCTCATGGTAAAGTTGTTGGCAAAATCTTCGGAATAATATTTGTCGCGTGTGGCATTGACTATAGAGGTAAATGGTCTCGTGATTTGAACGGCAATGACAGCCCATTTGTTGGTTGTTGGAAGTTGCTTCGTTCATCGGCGAGTAGAGTATTGTTCTTGTGGATCCTGCCCTGAATGGTGAATGCTATTCTCGAACTTAAGGACTTAAGCACGAGGCTGCTGCTTTTGGAAGTCGTTTCGGCTTTCACTAAATGCAAAGAGTTTTTGAGTCATTGAGTTACCAAGTAGTTAACAAGAGGAAAAATATTGAGGTCGTCGTGAACCTTCCTGTTATAGAAATGAAATTCAACGAACTTGCGGAAATATAATGAAGTTTGCATCGTAAGCCATTCGGCTTGATACTTGCGACAGTGTTTGTCGGAGACTGCTTCAATTTGACGCCAGAATCAGCCAAGCTTTACCCACAGCTAGGTACCTTCCTACTTTTACAGCAACCAATATCGGCGCACACTTGAGTGAAGACGAGTTTTAGGAAGACTCTTAAGTTCTTCTTCAGAGGTTATCAGAATAAGATAAAGGTAGCGAGCTCACGACCATTCAATTCGAGGTTACATGGAGTTCTAACAAAAGTTACATCGAAAGCTGTCTCATAGATTGTTGACTGTTGACTACTCATGACTGATGACTGATGACTGATGACTGATGACTGATGACTGATGACTGATGACTGATGACTGATGACTGATGACTGATGACTGATGACTGATGACTGATGACTGATGACTGATGACTGATGACTGATGACCGATGACTGATGACTGATGACTGATGACTGATGACTGATGACTGATGACTGATGACTGATGACTGATGACTGATGACTGATGACTGATGACTGATGACTGATGACTGTTGACTTTTAACAGTTGACTGTTTACTGTTAAATGTTGACTACTGGCTCACGACTGTTGACTGTGGACTTTTGACTGATGACTATTGACTGATGAGATGACTATTGACTGATGATTGATAACTGTTGACTAATGACTGATAACTGTCGACTTTTGACTGATGACTGTTGACTGTTAATTTTTAACTCTTGACTGTTGTTTATTGACTATTCACTCTTGACTGATGACTTTTGACTGTTTACTGTTGGCTGTTGACTGTTGGCTGTTGACTACTGACTGATGACTGTTGATTTTGAATTTTGGCTGTTGACTGATGAGATGACTATTGACTGATGTTTGATGACTTTTGACTGTGGAGTGCGCACTGTTAACTGCTTACTCTTGATTGCTGAATTGAGCCAGAGCCTATTCATACAACATTCACATTTCAGTTTATCAGATTTTATTATAACTACGAGTACATTGCTGGTTTTGATCTCAATTACCACTACGCTGATGCTGACAATTTTCATCACATAGCATTTAGTTTCCTTTTATAATTCGCTTGAGTTACCAGGAAAGCTACTCCGAAATTTTGGTATTTTACATCTCCTTAAACGCGATCCTAATCAAACATTTTTTCCGAAAACCTGGTTCTGAAATTTGCTCATTCAAATTAAGACTTAAGTTAAATCCGTCCCTAATGGCTTACCAATTTATTTGTAAAGAACTTCTGGCAACGTACTCGCAGCAAAATGGAACCCGTTTCATAATTCCATCATCTTCAGCCGGCTCCAGGTTTCAGGCTCCATATGCACTGTAACTGCAGTGCAATTTTCTGAATTTCAATCATTACTCAAGAAAATTCCACTCAACGAAAATTCCCCACTCACTGAACAACATCCGCCATCATGTTCGAAGGGAATTCTCTTCTCAGCGCAACTTCATACTAACTCTCTTTCTCTCTTTTGCAACACCAATCTCATCAAAACATTCCTGACCTTAACCAAATCATCTATAGCTAGTTTACCGAAAACAGCGCATGTCCTTAAAATTTCATTCATTTTTTACTGGAACATTCTTTTGGGGGAAGAACAAAATTTAACTCCCGAGAGCATCCTTAACTGATTCATCAAGGAACAGAATGCCATAAGCGACCTCCGACTACGGTCGAGCTGAATCGCACAAAAATGTTCTTCACTGTTTCTTTGTTTTTTTTATTTTTATTTCTCATTTTTGTTTACCGTGTTTTACTTTTGCTATATTTTTCTGTTGTTTTTTGTCCTTACAGCAAAATGAATACGAAACATAATTTAAGGCTAAAAAGGGTTAAAGGCACAGCACCAGTTCTATGGAAATAATTTTTCACCGTAGTCCCGCTATTTAATGCATAAGACATCGGGAGTGTATATCGCAACGAGAGCATAGCTACTAGTCCCTTGGAAAGTTTTTAATCAATTTATGAGGCTGTTGAGGCTTATACCAAGGATAACTCTATTCTGTTTGCATTTTGTGTTTTTCATTTTTGTACTGTACTCTTTTTTTAAGATTCAGCTATTTTGTTCGTGGTTTTACCACTTGCACTTGCATCCCCATTGCAGTATGTTGAAGGCGGGGATGAAAAGGAATCGGGTACAACAGAAAAATGTAAAAGAGTTCAACAAAAACGGAATAATGGCTAAAATGGATTTGGGTCAACAGTGTTGATCTTGTATGGTGTAACTGGATGTTACAAACTCAAGGATTTCTTTTCTCTTCATTCGTTTGGGCCGTTTCTTGTTCGAGGGTGTTGGAGGGAAAAAACGACTGTAACATCGTTATCTCATGTCATGTTTCTTTAATTCAAACTTAAATTTTGAGGATTATTAACCGCAATGGGCAAAGGATGTGCATAGGAGTTTGAAGGTATGCTAGTATGTGGGAAATTTTTTGAGGTAGTTCTCAGGCGGATATGCGGCTTGTGGTTTTTGGGGAATAACAACATTTCATAGTTTGACTTTTAATTGTATGTTTTATATTTAGGAACTTTGAAGGTAAGCACAGTGAATAAATTACGGTAACTAAGCACAACCGAATACCGTGCGAACTCAGCTAAGGCTGGAAGGAGCACATTTTGTTTTTTTGTATTCATGTTGCATAAAAGAACATCCGATTTATTTCAGCTGTCAAACCTTAAGTTGAATAACAACCTTTGAGGATCCGAATTTTTTGTTTGTCTGTTTATTAAGTATTTTTAAAAACTATTCATTTTACAAATTTCTTAGTGTAAGAGGGCCAGAGAAGTATAAATAAAATAAAAAATTAATTAACATAAGCAAAGAGAAAAGAAAAAAAAATTAATTTTAATTTTGGAGTTTGACAAAATTTACAATTGGGCTATTGAATCGTTTGTAGTTATTTTCCAATTTGATATTGTTAAAATACGTACTTATAATTCATTCACACGACACCTTACTGAATTACTTTACGTTAAATGATCTAAGTTTCTGTACAAATTTCTGTTATTGAAAAATGTGTTTCTTCAATCATTCTTCATTAAACTCGAATCCAATATTGACCTAAATAATTTTATCTTAAATAAAGTACGGGACTGGATATTCTTAACAGGTTATGGGCCCAGACCCTAGTACTTGGAAAATAAGTAAAGTACCGGACTGGATATTCTTAACAGATATCATTAGGTAGAGTGTTGAATAGCCGAAGGCCTTTGTTGAATTAGCTGTTTTGTGCAGCTATTGTTCTAGCAAATGGAAAGTGGAAGTCCTGGTTGCTTCTTTGAGTATAGGGTTGAAAATTGCCAATACAGTTAACTTGGCGAGACAAATAAGGAGGTGTGAGGGTATGTTTTATTTTAAATGAAAAAGTAAAACATTCATCAGAATTCTTTCCTTAACACTAAGTAACATCAACATATTAAACATAGCACGAATAGGAGCATAAATATTGCACTTTAATATTGTTCACATTACTTTATTTGGCAGAAGTTGAAGCTTATTAATCATTTGTTACACAAAAAAAGAATTGAAGGACAGTATTCATAGTGTGGTTTTATTATCGCATTAAAGATGTTTATTGCACTAATTGTTGAAATATGCCTGCGGATTCTTCTTACTACATTTGTCTTTTTGGATATTTTCTTTACTATATAATCGATGTGTTTACTAAATGTCAAAGTATTGTACATTACTATACCCAAATGTCATAATATCACATTATGCGTTCTGTAACTGTGTGAATCGAAAACTATATCTCATGGAACATTTCGATATGAAACCCCTGGAAATGTGATATGTTCAGGTCCTATAAGAGCTAAAAAATATTCATTTCAACTGTAATGACTGTGATGATAAAAAGTATAAGAAATTATAACAAAAAAACGTAAATAACTAGAAGAATGTGATTTTTAGACGAGCTTAAAAACTTCCAAAATTTAAACGCTAAAGCTAGTTGAATTTAAAGCTGATTGCGGAATGACCTAAAGGCTTCTACCAAGAAACAAATTAATCTCTGTAGACAATTTATGAATAAGACGGTGGGTGGAAGCATTATGGATGTTCCACGTGGGCTAACTGATTTTGAAGAGGAGGTTCTAAAAGTAATGAACACATATTATACCCCCAAAACTAGTGATAAGCTAAACATTTTTAAAAATAACCCTAAGACTCCACTGAAAATACATCTAAAATAAATTTAAAAAAAAAATTGTGTTGTTTTGTTTTCCAGTATTTTGACAGCTTGGGGAAGTCTTTCCAAAATTCCCATGAAATTAAAATCTACTAGAGGATACTTTTTCGCACGGAGTTAAAGAACTCCATTATTTTCCAGATGCGATAAACGGCGGAATGTTTTGTTTCTAAATTTTCGATGCGAAAAGTTATCGCATGAATTACAGAACATAGGCACCGGTACTTAATTTCAGAAACTATTTCAAGGCTTTCATTATCTACATAAATCTTTACGACACTAACACTTGTTACATTGCTTCCAATTATCATCACTTTTGTTTTAGAAACATTCAACTTTAGTTTTCTTGCCTTAAGCCATACAATAATCTTATCCGAATTCAGTTGCGTTTTTAAAATAACTTCCTCTAAATTTTGACAACTCACATAGTATAAACCATCATCTTCAAATAGTTCGTATTCACTATTGTTTATTAGACTACCAATGTCATTTGTGTAGACTTTAAAAAGAAACGTGCCTAAAACGGGCAATTTTTGCACACCGATTTTTATTAAAATTTCATCAGATATTGTATTGTTCACTTTTGTAGTTGCTATAGTCCAATATTCGTACATGTTTTGCGAACCGTACATGTTTTGCGAACTGCTAGAATAAAGCAATCGTATCAATTTTTTTTATATAATAAACGCATAAACTTTATACCTTATTCTTTACAAGAACTAATCAAAAGCGCAAACTAAGTCAAAGCGACCGCACGCGCAAGCTATCCAGATCAGACTAGCTTTCTGCTTTAATTAAGTCAAGCTTTAGGTTAAATCCTCTTTCTTATTAGTATATAAACATAATGTAGTGCATTTGTATGTTATTATTATAATTCTCTCTTATACCGGACAAGTGGCGTAGTTCACCACACTTTTGTCTTTTGCTTTCTCCCTGATAGGTATGAAACCATCCAGGCTAGTGATTTTTCGTGCACTCCGTGCTTTTCCAGTTTCTCAAATAAAATGTTTCTGAAGAATTATCTCAAAATTTAAATATCTACCCTTCGACATCAACTCTTAGAAGATATATGAAACAGCGCTGAGTAAGCATTGAAGCCAGGGATCTCAGATTGAAGGGATAACTGATTATTTTTTAAAAAAAAGTAGAAAACTCGGAACAAGCTCAAGCTAGAAGAAGGCAGGGCTTTTCTTCACATATTTTATTAAAATACGAGTTGGTATATACACAAACACATACAGTGCTCCCCGGATACAGGCGACCCTTTTAATAGGAACACCCTTTTAATAGCTACAAATTAGTAATCCTATGCATTACAAAAGGTCTCCGCTTAGTAGGAATTTAATTGAAAACCCGCTCTATAAAGTATATAATTTTCTACCCATGCGCATGTGCTTTTATCCTGGGAGTACTGTTTATGCTAATTTCACTAAAAGGGAACATTTTGCGAGAAAAAAAACATTTCTCCGATAAACAAACGGGTGTTGGTGACTTTTGGACTTTCAGTTTTCATTATGGTGTCAGTTGTCAGTCAATATAAACGTAGTAAATTTTTGTGCCTAGTTTTGTATGAGAGCTTCTTACCTGTTTAAGCTTACCTATAATAAAAGCCTTGGGAATTAATTTAGAGAATATACTAAACTTACATATTCTAAAGGTTCTCAGCAAAATAAAGTACAAATAAAGGCAACATATAAAGCCTTTCAGACTGTAGAGATGGAGCTTAAGATCATTCGGACTTTTCCGTAATTCAACCCGCTCCAGTTCATGACACTGATCAATGCTTTCGTAAAAAAAAATAAGTAATTTAATTTGAGAGGATGTATTGCTTCTGCAGTTTTTCAATCATAAAGTTATTCTCATTAGTTTAGTTATGCATAGTTCTCCTAAGACTTTATAAAGTTCTGGGCAAAAACGTTCGGGACTTTCGTACCATGAAAAAAAACAAGAAACCTAAGGCGATGAATGGTGAAGTTTAGTTTAGTGACAGGCATCTACATTTAATTTAATTGTTCACTCAACACAATTCCTTCCAAATCATGGTTTATTTCTTGGAGATATCGTTGAGAATACTTATTTACCATTAAAACTATAAAATTAACTTATGGGAACCATAAATAGTTTTTGCATAAATAAATCTTTGTAGATGTGGATTCCTAGGGATTTTTTTTCTAAAATGATGTTGCAGAGATCACGAGGAAATTTTCTGAAGTACAACTACGCTTCGAGAGGTCGTTAGAACTAATGATAAGTTCCAGTTAGTTCAGAAGAACAACGTGCATATTTGGTTTGTGTCTTTGTATTTTAAAGATTTTTTTCAGAAGCAATTCTTGTTCAGATCTGCTTCTTCTACTTTCTAAGGTGGCCCACAGTCCCGGGATCTTATAGCACATTAAAAAACTGAAATCACAAATCAACGAAACTATAACCTAAATTTTGATTTAAAATTTGTTCGAATTCAGGCGCAGAAGATTCTAACATACAAATTTCTCGGAGCGTTTGGTGAGTACTTTCTAAAACAGCTCTTAACGGAACTCGTGGAAGTTTTGAAAATATTAAAACAAATTAATTGGCCTGAAAAGATCTCGTCTAGAGAAAGTCTTGTAGATGTTTTTAAGCACTTTCCAGAACTCTTATCATAGTTCATGGCATTTTGTCAGAAGTTCAATCAGCTTTTTCCGGATATTCATGTTTAAATTTGTGTGAAAAGATTTCGTTATATGAATTTTCATTGAATTTTTTAGTTTCGACTCTAAATTTGACCTATTTTCTATGCAAGTTCACAATGGCTTTATTTTCCATACAAATATCGCAATTGAGAGCTTCCGCAAATTTAAAGTCGAGACATAAATTCCTTAAACATTTTTCAGGATTCCGTATGAAGACTTTTCTAAGCTTCTTTTCTGGACCGTTTTGCTTAAAAATTAGTTCAGACGATCATTTTTGAGATAGAGAGAGTTGAGCCTTTTCAGAACTCTAGCAAAAAGTTTGCTAATTGTTCCCAAACTCGTTTTTTTATGTTTCGAATAAAAATAGTTTTGAAAAATTCGAAAATGAATGCATTTACATATTTTCTATGCAAAAAGTTTTGTTTTAAATATTTTCATATAAAAAAAAAAAATTGAAAAATGTTTCTCAAAATTAAGTGGGCCCTTTTTCAATGTATCAAAAACTTCAGAACTACTGACGGTTGCTTCTATAATGAACTTAAAGAAACATAAAACAAATATGATTGTGTCGTCGTTTCATTTTCACTAAATTTTGCACATTCCTCATAGCACTGACGGAATTAGGTTACATTTTTCTTCCCCGGCTTTAAGGTCTTTGACCGTGCTTGATTTAAAAATAACCGCAAGAGATTGACTCCGGTATTTACAATTGCATAGCAAATGTCGCGATTCATTATCATACGCCATCCAGAAGCAGTGACCCAAGCTTAGGCAGAGGGTTTAAGCTCTTTTAAAATACCAATTGAAGCGGCTATTTCCGCGAGCCAACAAAATAAATCGCTCTAGTCTAAATACAAAAGTAGGAGTAGGTACTTCTGAACAAGGACTAGCAACCTTATTAACCTATTCAGGGGCACACACAACTTAGCAGCACGCATCAGCGATTTAACAAACCCACTTAAGTTGAAAAACTAAAAGGACTTATGCCGCAGCATCCATAGATGAATTCACTAATTGTTAAATGGCCTACACCGGCCGCTGAATGAGTTTTCTAAAACTGAACTTACACAGTTCTGCCTCAATTTAGCTGCGGGATCACAAACTTTGCACAAATCATCAGTCGACCGGAAAGCCTCTAGCCCCTCCTCAGAAAATGGAACCATGCAAATAAAAAAAAAAGGGGCAAATCGTATGGTCACCAAAATTCAAAGAACTCTTCGGTTTTTTTGAGTGTGTGCTTCCTACTCCCTCATTCAATTTGAATTCCATTCCTGAGCATATCCAAATATACAAATCGCTCGAGTGGCTGACTCGTACGGTGTTTCCCGCAATTTGGCCTCGGGCGCAGGATACTTATTTACAACCTCATTTCCGCGAATAATTATGGAAAAAGCGGAACTTAGTGAACCCACCTACAGCCGTTTCCGTTTCGCAGAGTAATGTTTGCCTGCATTTTGCAGCCCTTTCTCGCTGAACCCCTTCATCAGCGGAACTCCAACTGTGTACTTCGTTGTCGTTGACGTCGACGGAATCTGCTCAATTCAATTGACGCCTAGTGCGAGCATTCGAAAATTTTGCATTCCATCCTTATGTACCTCTGTGTGTATGTTTGGATTGGTTTGGAGTACGGCGATGTGTGCTCTCGAATCAGGAAGATATCAAACCCCGACACCATTCATAGCCTTCCGGCTGGGCCTTTCGCCATACTTTACCTCCTGTATGTCTGGATGTATTCATGTGGTGTTCGGCAAAGTGCCGGCACAGTATTGCAAATTCTATACGAGGAGGAAATTTTAAGTACTACCAGTGTATACCTTAGTATATCCTTTTTAGAGGAAGCGACTGTTCAAATGGTTCGTGCGGTGGTTCGGTGAAAGGCACGTTTCGGTGGCTGCTCCGCGCCTCTATCATTGCTAACTAGGTCCGGAAGGGGGTTGATCCGATGCGAGCCGTGTGGTTGAATATATTTTGAGAACCTTTCGCTAAAGCAAAGATAAAATAAAAAAGGCAGGCTTGAAGCCGGAGGCCGAACTTTGTTTTTTTTTTTTTTTGAAAATTTACGCCAACTTTTCCTTCCCGGTAGATCCGTTTCCTTTTTTACTTGATGGCGAATCTTTTAAATCGAACCACACGTATACGGCTGTTTGTTTTGGTTGGAGTCATTTTGGGGTGGAGATTTCTTTTTTGCCGAATGCATGAGTGTGGATTGCTTCGCTCTGCTTGAGGGGGGTTGAATATCAAAGCGTTTAAGTGCATTCTGACGTTTGCATGGTTGAAAGTGTCATGCGGCTTGTTTTCGAGCGACACATATTGCTGGTGAAGGTAATTATGCAAATACCCCTCGTTGACAGTGCAGAAATCCAAACTAACGAACCGCTATAGCTTGGGCATGCTAATGGCGTTCGTCTGATTTGTGACAGATCACGGTAAGAGACGTTTTTAAATTCGTAGGCTTTCTAAAAGTCATCACCTCCAGCTGACAGTAAAACTCCGCTCCCGCTGTAGATGAATCACAACAAAGCGTGCATAAATTTAACCTGTCGCAGTTGCGAAAAAAAAAACTGAAGAGGTCGCCATTAATCTGTCATATGGTCACATCAATAATACAACCCCTACCGATATTGGTAGTGCATTAAACAAATTACAAGCGAACAGGCCTATTGCATAATTAATATCAACCGCACTACAGTCGATTATTCGTCCACCCCTACACGACCACCAACTCTTCAAGCCATACAGTACTACCCCGGGCATATGCCGGCCAGAGCCGTTTTACCACAAACATCCCTAATGAATCCGTTCAATGTCCAATATCATGACTGTCATTAAACTCTCAGAGAGAAAAATATGCTGTAATTATTATGAAGTTAACAGCCATTGCCATTGTCCCCAGTCTATGCCGGGTCGCCCCCTTCAAATCTGTATAACGTCAAGTAACAGTCCCAAGATATTTGCATATTAAGTGGCCATCATTCTGCGAACTGTAATTGGTGCCTGTTAATGATGGAGGACCACCAGCCGGAACGGACACGCTTCATATCAACAATAACAACGTCCACATCACCGCACAGCCGCATCAAGGAATATGAATTTGCCACATGCGGTGCGGTATTTGTATATTATCCTGGGCAAATGACATTAACTTTCAACATCCTGTGCGTTGACGACAACGATGACGATGATGATGATGACGATAATTATTCAATCATTCGCATTAGTTTGTTTGGCATATAAACTGTAAGTAGGGCAACCGCATTAAGCTGTATGTGTGGTTCAATGGGCCGTTAGGTTCATTACAATACCGTCGCCGACGCGCACACCTCCCAGTGGGAAAGGGGTGCAACGTGCAAGTGCAATCTTTGAAAGCAAAAGGTGCTTCCTTATCAAGATACAGGACCTACCCGAAGCTGTCCTGATGAGTTCGAATTCAATTTAATTTATCAACCTCAAGCGGGGTTGCCTACTGCACTTGTACCTAACTCTATAATGCATTTTTAATTTGTGTGTTTTTTTTAATTTATGTTTCAAATGTGACTGCGTACAATTCGAATTTGACACTTAGTGGAAGCAGTGGTGTAAGTTTTGCCTTTTAAAATAAATTTTCGAACCGGCCCTTCACCCGCTTGACAAATAATAAATTATTATTTAAATTAAAAAATATTATGTAAAACTTAGTCATGCATTAACCTTACAATTATTGAACGTCAATAATTATTTTTGACATTTGTGAACTAAACAGCAGTAGTATGAAACAGACAATCAATGGAGCGCTATAGTCCGCTAGAGCGTGGAATAATTGTTTCAACAACAAAGAGGTCGATTTTGTGTCGAAAATCATCATGAGCGACGAGGTGCATAAGATAACATAAGCGGTTAGTTCAATAAGCAAAATCTTCATTTCTGGGGCACTGAAAATCCGCACGAAGAGCCATTACATCCACCCTACTGTGGTGCGGCGTTCAGTGATTGGGCCGAATTTTTGTTAATTACAATACGATCACTATTACTGGCGAACGCTATGATGAACAACTTCTTACTGTCGGAATTGGATGAGCAGGGCTTGGTGAATATCTGGTTTCAACAAGACAATGAAACCGCACACACAGCACGAGCCACAATGGATATTGTGAAGGAAACCTTTATTCCTGGTTGTGTAGTCTTCCGTTTTGGCATGGCCAGAAGATCGCCCGATTTAAGCATCCCAGACTTATTTCTTTGGGGCTACTTGAAGTCGCGCGCTTATGCCAACAAGCCTCATACAATCGCAGCCCTTAATCTTGCGGAAAGTGATGGAATATACGATAAAACGGGCAAAAGTCGTCGGCTGGACGCTATCTTGTTCAATGTCCATTTTAAAAATGTTGAGAAATCGATTTTTCAACTTCAGGTTGAACATTTTTGTTTATATTTATCCGAACATATTTTATTGGTATTGATTTTTTTCTGAAAGCCTTGACAATTTTGTTTATAAAACAAGTCACAGAAATAGTTTTTTTTTTTTTATTTGGAATTAGTTATAAATTAAAATCAACGAGGAAGTAATTCTGGGTACTGAACAAATTTGTATGGAGTGACAACAAGTTCGTAAAATTTTGGTGGATATTGAACAAAAAAACACAAAAAGAGAGGAAACATAAAGTTGATTATGTTATATAGAACAAAATGACATGGCAAAAGTCTCATATTGAACAAAAGAGTTCCCTGTAACTTGAATACTAAAAGATAGAACAAAATGGTTTGCGCCAAACGAAAGAGCGTCCCAAAATTATGAAGACTACATACCTAACTCAATTTCGTAAAAAATGGCCTTTAGAACAGGATAGCATCCAGCCGACGAAATGTGTATGAACACTGGCGGCAGCCACTTGACGGATATAATCCTTTCCACTTAACACAAAAAGTTGTAAAGGTCGGAATAAAGATTTCCATCACTCAAATTCTTTTTATTTATTTTTTATTTAGTAAAAAGGTGATTCAAAAACAAAATTGGATGATTCATTGTGCGCCACCCTGTTACTAACCATAAACTAATCGTTTTCGGTTTGGCAAACTGATAAATTTTTTCGTGGAAAAAATAAATTTGTTTTTGATTTACACACACATACGAATGTTTTTAGTAGTATTTAAATAAAAGAAATAAAAAAGAATTCAAGTTTTCTAAAGTTTCTTGGAAATTAAAAAACAAAACGAATTATACTCGTATATTGATAGATTTAAGGCTGAAAGGCAATAATTTTAAGGATATTGTTAACTTTAGACCGCTCTCTAAGAGCCAGTAAGCTAGAATAAGATAAATGTTGGTTTTAAATTAGATTTAATCGTTTTTATCTAGTATATAAGTTTAATTAAGGATAAAAATAAAAATTTATTTAAAATGAAATGACCAATGTGCGGTTACAAACTGTTTATCGTTGGAAGGATTGCTTTTGTCACTGAATTTTTAATTTTACGCGTATGAAAATGAGTTTTTATATTAATTTATTTTGAAAAGCGTTGCTAATGTGTGAAAATCAATTGAAATGGATCCAGTGCAAGTGAAAAAAATAATTTACAATGCACACAAGACACAAGAAACAATAAAATTCGGATGTCATGTTCGATTGGCAGCAGAATCTGAAATCTCGGATCAAAATCTGAAAAGCCAAATCGAAAACTATATAAGTAGAAATTGGGTGACAGCTTCTGCGTCTCCTCGATTTCCCCCGAAAAGTTTTTTTCAACAATACGCTCTCTATTTTACTGTCATTGATAATACGTGTGAACAGCGTTGCCAAGTCATTCTGGCGTTTGAGCACTATTTTTAAAATTATCAGCGTTAATTTGGAAATTTTTTTAATAAAAAAAAAAAAAGTCCAATAATTACATCAACGAAAACATACGTATTTTCTTTAATATATAAGGGAAAGAAAGAAACACAAAATGTACATGAGCAAAATTGTAAATATATATGTTTTCTGGTATCCTGATATGTGTCACGCATTTAAGTGAAAGTTAAGTTGCTGCTTACAATTTCTATTTTAATTAATACGAATTCATATCATTGTTATTAATCAGACATTTTATCTTAATAAAGTCCGTTTGACACTAAATTTTCTTTTTTTCCATTTTTCATACTTTTAAAATGAAACAAGAGCGGTACCTACTAAAAATTGCAACGATTAGAGTGAGTGGGAGTGCTTACAAACCAACCTTATTAATGAAGGCATATAAAAAAACACAATTAAGAATGTATTCATTACATTTTTCAGCAGATGGCAACTTTTTTTTTTTTTGACATTTCAGGATTATTTGAAAATAAACTCATTTGAAAAATTATTCATTGTTGCTTTGCAGACAAATGCTACCCCTTTCGTAATACACCTTAAGTCTCTTTTACACGCAGCTGACTTTTCAAGATGACTTAATATGAAAAAATGAGAGAAAAATAAATTGTCACACGGGATAGGTAAGTGTTTCTTTTATTTTTGCTACAAAAAAACACAGCTGATGCGTCTTTGGTAGACATTTTATAAATGAAAATAATGTCATTTAATATATATTTACAGAAAAGTCATTAGGTTTGTTTGACGTGCCTAGCACTAGTGCCCACTAGAGCGCACTGAGAAATGTCAGCTGATTTCCACCCCTGTTGAAAACGCTGCACAACCCTAAAAACTCGGCTACTATATCGAACGCAAAATATGTTGCCCTGAAGTCTGTCAGTATTTGAAATTGAAAAATATTTATCTTTTGGTGAACGAAGTGTGAAGATATAGAATTATTTTTTGTTTATTGTTAAAAATGAGTGAACTCAATTTTTGAATTCCAAATTTATTTGTATTTACCTTTATCGCGATAAACAAGTAAATGACAGCAAGCGAAATGGCAGCGCAACTGAGCACTGAATTCTTGCCCCGACAAATTAACTGGGGTCAGGGCACAACTAGGGCGCCCTAGAAGTCATGTCAAACACAGGTTTTCAGTACCAGGGCGAGTTCAGTGCTATATCGAACACTAGGGCCCACGTCAAACAAACCTAATGTGAAAAAAAAGGATACAAAATTTTGTTGCAAAAGCGACATTACATTACATTACATTGTCAGTTATTTTTAATGCTGTTATTGATTGAGAAACCGCTGGCGAAAATTGAAAAAAATGTGAATGTGAAAGAAAAAATATGTTGCAAAACTTAAGGGAAATTCTATAACGAACATGCGCACAATTTTTTGAAATCGATGAAGACTGCAACGAGAATATTTGAAAACATTGAAGACGACATATCATGAAAAATCCACTCGGCCAAATAAAGTAACGTTGCTAAAAAAATTATGCAGAATGCAGCAGAGAGATGGAGACACTATGGAAATATTCGATTAGTTACTTTTTTTGTAAATTCTGGTGTTGTCTTCAGTGTGTTGATGCTTTTATTTGCAGTAGTGATTTAACAAATCTAGCAGGCAATAATATTTGAAATCATACTTCTTTGCTTCACATGATTTATTCGTAGTATACCTAGGTAAGCCGATTTGTTCGTCCTGAAGTTTTACAAAATCAAAAATTCCCACGGTATTGTAACACTGTAATAAAATAGGGTGGTGGGAATTTTGTACGTGATGTTTACATCGTGGCTGTATTTAAATATGGTGGGATTTTTTTTCTTTCATTATAAAAGTCCAGCGCAAAAAATTTGTCTTTTGGGAAAAAAGAGACAAGTATAAGTGGAATAGTGGGAATAGGTACATTTTTATTTAAGGGGAAATAAAATCTCGAATGTGGACAATTTGTTGCCTTATAATTTTACTTTTTACGAAATTTATTAAAATATATGTAATTCATCAATAACAACCAATCAAGGCGAACTCGTACTTATGGAACTTATTTTTAGAGATAAGAGTGAAAACAAAGTTTAAAATCGTAGCTGCTTGAGGAAAAGATTATTCACACCTCCACTAATGCAAATCTTAAGTCAGTTGCGTTGTTCGAGAAAAAATAGTATTAGACTTGTAGAGTTAAACACTTTTCGGCACAAGGCGTTGGTGTTAATTCGCACTTCTCTGGCCAGCTTGATGTCGCTGTTGATGTCGCTGTTCATGTCGCCGTGTATACGCTGTTTAACCGATTAGCAAAAGCAGTTCTCCGCTTTCTTTTTGTTGTTGTCTCATTTCCTTTCTCAAATCTGTTTATTTGTCTAAGGAAATAGTTCTGACTACACTGGGCACCACCAAGTTGATGCCAATCAGCGTCTACCCCATTTTTACTGCACCTAATGCGCTCCCCAATGTCCTGCCTTCTGGTTCCTTTGAAGAAAGAAATCAACCGGGACAAGGGAGTAAAATGAGCTTCGCCTAGCGAAATTATTTTAGATCAAAGATAAAGACGTTTGATTTCCCGGGACATTTAGATGTAATTGAAGTTTCGTCATGCTTCGATGGGTCGTTGCGACCTCTGCCAAAGACGAGACCGACAAATCGATTTTTAATATATTTTCAGTTAACCGAAATAAAAAAATTAGTAAGTGCACGCCGCTAGACAGACCAAATAGGTACTCGATTTAATTGGTCTGCCTCTGCATCGATGTAGTATTTCCAATCCAAGAGACTCCACGGTAAAGGCATGCAGCGCAGTATTTACTGCGACGGATATTAAAACTGCCAAATACGTACGTCCACCATCGGCAGATACATACTGATCAGTGTTAAGTTCATTTGACCACCATCAGACAAATTGATTGACTTGCGCTCCCAAAATGAAATGCCAAACATGCACTCGCCCCCACCCTGTATCCCAAAATGCGTGTACCAATATTTTGTCGCTAAGAGCCATAAAACCGTTCCAAGAACATTTCACCAGATTCGAATGACCATTCCTCAGCTATCCACGTTCAAGTAGCGCCCCACGAATATTAACCACTTGTTCAACATGACAAATCAATGCGTTCAAACAGAGCCAGTCACACGCACTGACGACCAACAACCCACACATCCGAACATGGCCAGCAGGTTTCTTGACTGTATCTTTATGACTACTTCCATGGGAAGCAATTTTTATTCTTTTCTAACTACGGCTACGGCACCCCATCAGGAATCGGGGAATGAGCTTGAGTACTATACCACGACCAAGCAATTTGGTATGCTAATCAAGCAAAGTAACAATTTCACTTGATGGCCACTATTTTGGACCACTGCCAAATATGTAACCACTTGGCGACGACTCCCTGTTTGTGCCATCTATAGCTTCGTTTTCCTTGTCCAATTAATTTGTGAGGCATTTTTCCGGCACGACACGCACCGGGGAACCGGTGCGGCGCGCGGCACCCAACACAATATACCAACTCGCCCACTTGGTCAATCGCCAATAGAACCAACTTTGTCACACACGTCGCCGCCGACTAATTGTCATCATCATGGGTCATCAATTGAAGGAACACACAATGGTGAACTGCGCCTGACTTATGCTGTTGATGGCACACTTCAATGGCTTGACAACACTGGAGGAAGCAAGGCAGAAGTTTTTCCATACCATTTCCGGCTTTGAACGTTTTTATGTTGCAAAGCAAGATGTTAAGTGGTACACCACCTACCTACATAACACTCGCTTGCTTCTATAGCCACTTTGGGTAGGCACTCCACTCACGACGACAACGACTACCGACAGAGCTCTGGTTCTGGGCGGGCGTTCCGCCACTGAGTTATCGGGCAGAGTATTATAATTTCATTTGGATACGCATACTTATATTCTTCGGAGACCACACGATTGCTTCCTTCAGTCTTCCGGGGGAGGGTGCGCTGGGTAATCAATGGCTGCCATAAATGCGGACGTTGGAATTAAAGCGGACGATAAAAAAGAACAGAGTAATAAAAGAATTCGTTCAGGCGGTTGTGATTGTTTTATTGATCCATTAATTGGCTGGGGTGTCCTTGAAAGTGTGTGTGTTTGATAATGTTTTTGAATATGCACAAAAGGCAGATAAAGTTTCCATAGCAAAAGAAATGGTAACTCACTCCAAGTAACTGACTATGTAAAACGGTCTGCTTCATTACCGAAAAATGGGTTTTGGGCCGCAGATTGATTACCAGGAAAGGATTGGGTAACAAACCAGACTAAGTGGCATTTTTCACAAGGATCTTGAATAACATGCTTGCAAAGATCAACTGATGTTAGAGGTCTGTCGTAAAAGGTTTATATTCGACATATTTGGTCAACGAAACTGAGGAAGCAGACCCGGCCACATCTCGAAAAATAAAATAATATTAGAACTAATAAATCGCAACAGAAAAATAAGGCGATCTCTTGGCGGAAGAAAAACGACACCACCAAGCTCTAAAAGAAACTCAGCCGTGTGTCCTGTCGATTTGAAAAGAGGTTAGTGCTGGTAGTTTCCAGTGAGTACCTACTATGACTCACACCACTTGAGCAGGGGCTCAGGGTTTACTGTGCTTGGCCACTGAGGGAGCGGTCTCAGGCAGTGTTGCCAGAATTTCAAAATGGAAAATGCTAGAATGTATGAAGCAAAAAAAAATAAAAAATGCCTTCAAGAAATTATTTCTATACATTTGGCGACCCATAAAATATGTTAAAATAATTTTATGAGCACATATTAAAAGACGGATCTATAAGAGACTAAAAAAAAATTTCAAAAATTTTGCGTCAGCAAATAATATATTGACAAACGTTCTAACCAATCTTTTTAAACGGAATGTTTGACGTCAAAACTCTTCGAAAAGTCCGCTTCTATTATTAAATTAAATTAAAAATTAATTCTATTAAAAATGCAAACAAACACTTTAGAAAATGTGTCCAAACTTGGAGAGGCACTCTTTGAAAAGAGCGCCAGAAAAAAACTTTAGTATATTAAATATTTGTATTATTAAGAAGTAAGAACTAATCTTTAAATGCTGTCAAATATTTCAAAGAAATTTGCGATTTTCAACGTCAAAAAAGAGTCGACTTGCACCTCAAAATTTGGGTAAAAAATAAAAAAGAATAAAAAGAATTTGTAAAAACTGTATGGATTGCGTCAGAAAACACGTCAATAAACTTGTTAAGAAAAGGAGCGATAAGGACTTTTCGAATTCATTTGTTTAAAGCGTCAAATTGTTGAATTGCGTTGGAATTGTTGAATTGGGTTGGTGCGCGGAAGCTGATGGTCTATTTAATACTTAGTTATAAGTTTATATAATTTATGAACAAAAAATTTTTCGGCAATTTTAAAATTGGACCTCAAATTGTTGAATCATGCCAAAAACTTGGGCCTTTGATCAAATTGTATTCATGAAACTCAAATTCGAAAACTAGACCACCCGATGGTGACGGGTTTATATGAACGCACTGCCAACATCTAATATCTGTTTCACACGGAGCTAAAAACAGCATTTTTCCCGTACATATTTGAGTTTTTAAAACGAGTCGTTTAAACTGGTATTCGCCGAAAACACCACTCAAAAGCCTTTCAATCTTAGAGTTATTGAAACAAACACACCTTTTGCAGTATTCAGCAAATTTAGCAGAACAGCTGTACGAACACACCGTCGGCTGTTCTAAAGGCCATTTTTTACGAAATTGAGTAAGTCTTCATAATTTTGGGACGCTCTTTCGTTTGGCTCAAACCATTTTATTCTATCTCTTTTAGTATTCAAGTTACAGAGAACTGTTTTGTTCAATATCAGGCTTTTGCCATGTCATTTTGTTCTATATAACATAATCAATTTTATGTGTCCTCTCTTTTTATGTTTTTTTCTATGTTGTTCAATATTGAGTTTTTCTGTTCAATATCCACCAAGATCTTACGAACTTGTTGTCACGCCACACAACTTTGTTCAATATCCAAAATGACTTCCTCGTTGATTTTAATTTATAACTAATTCAAAATAAAAGAAAAACAAGGCGTTTTTCTTTTTTAGTTCAGAGCTGAGCACTGAACTGAGCTCGAGCATTATGAGCGTGCTCTGAACCAAGTGCGCTCAGAGCATTCTGATATTTTTTTGTTTTTCCTGTTTTTTTTTTTCTGTCAAATGTGACTGGAAGTGTGCTTGTACATGTGAAATCATCTTTTTCTCAGGCTGCTCAGTCAATTTATTCTGAGCTCATAGAGCGCGCTCTGATCATGCTCTGAACGAAAAAAGAAACACAAATTCGAGCTCTGATGTATCTGAGCTAAAAAAGAAACACGAAATTTTTGTATAACAGTTCAGGTTCTGCTCTGAACTAAAAAAGAAAAACGCCTTGTGACTTGTTTTATAAACAAAATTGTCAAGGCTATCAGAATAAATCAATACCAATCAAAAATTCTCCCATGTAAACAAACATTTTCAACCTGAACTTAAGAAATCGATTTCGCAACATTTTTAAAAATGGACATTGAACAAAATAGCAATCAGCCGACGAAATGTCACAACTTTTAATCACTTTCCGCACTTAATTGATGGGCTATAAATATGTATTCAAATGAATTAATTTTTTTCGTCAATTAATGCGATAGAAATATTTAACCAAAAATAGTTTACAGAGAAGTTTCACGACTGAATAGAGTATAGAGCAAGGTTAGAAAAATGGATAACAATTTTTGTGGTAACGGGCAACAGTGCGTGTAGATCTAGGTCTGTATACACCGAACAGCTGGTTAAGGAATCGCTTTATTTAAACCTGTCAAGCCATCGTAAATCGCGTAGAAAAAAAACATTTATAAAAAGACCTAAAGTATGAGTGAAAAAAAGCTTGGGACCACTTTGTGAAGAGATCTTGAACGTCTTCTCAGGTACCTAATGTAGACTGACCTCTTCCGCTGATTGGATTTTTACTGCGTGACTGTAGAGTGTAGTGACTCCTCTATTTTCTGAACGATTTCTTCTAAGCCTTGTGGTACACCTGCTTTAAATTCTCTTATTGTTCAGTTTTGGTTGTCTTGCTTTTTATATAAAGAGTTCCTGTTATAAGAATAGGATTCTCCTTCTGAATTCTATTTTGGCAGTTTTTTTTTTTTCTTATTTGTAGATCAGACCTACTTCAAGAAAAGATTGTGCCATGTCTGAAAGTGTAGTAGAGCAGATTTTTTGACTTTAACTACTTTATTCGATTCATTTTTGATCAATCGTAGAGTGCCGAGTTCGAAAAGTGAACTGGTGGTATGGAACTATCATTTTTTCGTCTTTTCAACAGAATTTTACAAACATCTTTGACAACACTTTTTCATTAAGAGGTCTGCCTGGTTATGGCCACACCCAACCTGAATGCTCTATGATATTTTTTCTGCTGTTTCATTCCGAAATTGTTTAAGGTTGTCTTCTACGCGATCAAGTTAGTCAGCAAAAGCCTCTTCTAACTGTTGCCCAGTTAACTATTGCCCTTGGTTATCATTGGCGGAGTCCAAGCTGTTCTTTTCAATTACTTTGTGGCTGTGCAGTCTGAATAGCCTGTACTATAGCATCAGCTGCAAGCTTTGTAAAGTATAATTTCAAAAATCCATTATTTTTACATACATTTTTTTGTGGACTCTATAATGCTTCAACAATGACCCGAAATAGGCGCAGGTGTGGAAGAGGAAACCTGTCTTTGTCTGTGTGTCCCCTTGAAACCTGTTTTCAAAGAGGTAGTATCAAGTACTCAAATGCAGTACATTTTGAAAGGTATAAAACCAAATTCCCATCAATTTCACAGCTGCGACTATCCCAACTACAGCGAGACAAATAGACAACAAACCAAGAACTGACAGGCAGACAAAATCTATCAAAGAAAAGTACTGATTTGTGGGTGAAAATTAACATGATTTCCTTATTAATGGACCCGCTGGCGTTCTTCCTCTCAATTCACATCCAAACAACACATTTACAACCGCATTACATCACAAAAGCTTGAGGATTCTCAAAGAGAAATTGACGTAATTTGCTCCAAATGGGTTGGTTATCTATTATAATATGCACCACCAACGACAACAGATCCGTTTTCTCTGCCCTTGCCCCTACATGGGAGTACTTCCAAGCTTAATCGCATGCGAAAGGATGTGTTGGGAAAAGAAAACTTCTTGGAGGTTGTATGGAAATGAGAATTGCATATACGAAAATCATCTCGCCGCCTCGCCTTTTACCCGAACAAAAATACAATCACTCAGGACACAGAATGGTGCAGCTGTACAGAGTGAAAGACGAAGTGAAAGTATATACCAAAGGATCTCCAAAGATACACAAGTGATTTGATCCAAACTAAGAGGGAGAGTGTGTTCTTTTGCCAGGTTATGTGTCGTATATGAGTACAATGGAAAGTAATCCGTAAAAGCAGTTCGCAGCTCCTCCATCTAACAATCTTAAGTGTCCTTGCAATGGATTCAGTTCAGATGGCGGGCGTTCGTAGGTTGCTTCTTTCGCTTTCGTTCAGTGTCCTCAGTGTCGCTTAATAGAAAGAGTAAGAGCGAGTCACCTTAAGCGGATAATAGTGCGGTAATGGGGGCAAAATACCCGTTCAAACAGATGACAGGACGATATGCACCGGCCCAGAATAAATGAGCGCTTCTGAATGCGGTCCATTAATTTTACAGGGATGAAGTGTTGTGTTTCGTGGTGCGTCTTCTTTTTCCTTTTGTGCTTCGTTCGAGATAGGTACTTGTTCTTGTAGCCTGTATTTGGGTCAAATGGATAGTTTTGAATGTGGGGTAAGTGTATGCACTCTAACAAGTTTGCAAGAAACAGGAATTTCTTAATTTTACTCCAAACTCCCGCGGGTATAGGGTGAAAGATGAATTTGCTTACGAAAGGCGTTGTCTTTTCTTGTGAGTTTCATTCTAGAAAAGATATCGACCCTAGTATAAATTGCCTCTATGGATGTAGGTAGGTAACTTAGCAAGGCAATGGAGGTAGTTTGGATACAAAAATCGGCGACTTGTGCAAAGTAAGGCTTAGAAACAATGCTCTGCAGATATATATTTTAAGGCACAGTTCGCCCGCTCTCTCAAAACATCCTTCAATGTGGACAAGATATATTTTAATCCACCCACGTGCAACCTTAAGAGGGCGAGCATAATCCAAAACCGCAATCACTCAATGTCACTGAATGTCTGAGTGTCTGTTAGGTAGGACCTAAACTAACAAATGAGCCCAACATTGTAAAATAAAACCGCTTCAAACTTTCTCCGAATAAATATTAAATTAAAATCACCCTTTACATCAAAATATCATAGTACCGCACTTAAAGGCGTTTCACATTCTCCGGCGTACAATACAGAAAATTTTCTAATCTCCGCCACGACAGGAGGGCAAATTTATGCCGCTCAAGTATACCAACTCAGCATGTGGCAGAACCAATTAAAAGGATTCTCATCGCTTGAAGACTAATTTGGTAATTTCGAATTTTTCGATCCCCTCGCACACATATATGGAAGTCGAAGTAAAGTTTTTTTGTTTTCTTTCTCATCAACCCAAAGATGTTGGCGACCACCTCTCAAAATTTAGCAACTGTGGCGCCCCTCTGACCGGGTTGGTATGGGGAAGGGTACTCGCACAGCACTTATCAGACAAACCGTCGACAGAGTCTCTAAACTTTTATCCGACTATCCAGCTATCTCTGGCGATTGGACGAAAGACGAGAACCGCGCTGGTATCCTTTGCAATGTTTACCGAAGGATTGCCATTTGGCGAGGTCGTAAAATTTTAACGGCAATTAAATCGAAGTGTGGACATTTTTCTTGTCTGTTGTTTTGCTCGTCTTCCATTTTTATATAGATTGAGTGCTGAAAAGGGCCCAACCCCCCACACCACCGTGTGGCGATTTATTTTATTTGTTGCGCCGAAAAGGAGCAGCCTTTTCGTGTAGATCTGTTGTTGCTTTTGCGCCGAACACGGGGGATGATAATCATTTTTATTGTTGCTTGACTGGTACTTTAATGTCTGTCTGTTCTTTTCTTTTCTAACAAAGATTTTTAAGTTATTTTCGGTGATACCTCTGGGGGGAGAGGAGTGGTTTTCAAATGCGAAATTTTTGCCAACAGAAACTGGTTTGTCTCTTTAATCGGGTGGTCCTTTTTATTTATTGATTCGTAGTGAACTTGTTTTTATTAGATCCGGTTGATTAGATAAATTGATGTCTGCCGCATTCTCAAGTGGAAATAAATTGCCTTTGTCTGATTGCAGACTTAGGGGTTTCCTTGTGATTTATGAATTTTTGTTACTGTATTGAATTTGAGTCCGAATGGAAGTTCGAGTTCAATACAAGTTAATCCCAGACGATCCGCTTGGTTAGGCAACGAAAATCCGAATCGACCTTGCTGTAACAAAGCAATTGTGGGGAACAAATGGACCTGTATGAATTCTGCCTGTAGTTGTAAAGTGGTTTGAAGCAGGTTGTCAAATTTTAAGGAAATCAAAAAAAAGGGTTGGGGTCAAAATTTAGCTTTTCGAAATTCGGCCTTAAAAAATTCTGCAAACAATATGAAAAATGTTTTGAAAGAGTTAAAAAGCCCACGCTTTTTGAGATGTAGGGGAAAATTTATTTTTTCTCTTTTAATTTGCAATTTTTTTAAATTTTCTTTTTACAAAATTTTTAACTTTTCCTTTCTTAATTTTTTTTTTGTTTTATTTCTTATTTTATTCCAATAGATGTTGCCTAGCAGCGGGAAATAATAGAATACATTTGAATTGCTTACTATACTTACTTCAAAGTCCATCAAAATAGTTTACCCTAATTGTCCACTCACCCACCTCTTAGCCCGCTGACTACACTGATAAGAACAACTTACGTCGACGTGTCGCTATGTGATAGAGTGTACAAAGCGTGACCATATATTTCTAGTTCTAGTTCCAATCAGCTCGTGACATAAAACTCACGACTTACGCTCGTAAAACATGATTAAATTTTATTTCCATCGGGTAACGCCCAAGGTTGGATCACATAAATAGAGTGGGAAATGCATCCAGCTAAATCAAACTCGTCCAACAATGAGATCGTTCACTTTACTTTCGGTAGTCCTTGCCGCAGTGCTAGGTTCTTATTTTGGTTAAAAAAAAAAAAAAAATTATTTATAAAAAATTTGTCTTTCCAGTTGTTCTTCAATGGGGAGGAGAATGTAATGCAATGCCGCCGTCTCCTCTACCTCTACCTCCTTATTATCAACCTAACTCGTACTTGTATCCGCAACCACCCTACATTCCATCGGCACTACCGGGCGAATACGAAGGAGGTAAGTGTGCAACAGTTTTGACATACAACTGCGTTAATTTGCTATTGGAAGGCACAAGCTTGATGTACCAAGCAAATTCAATTCAGGTGGACAATTCACTGACCACTGCATTTAAAGAGTTCTTATAAACTTGTTTTGAGCTAGCCTGCCTTATCTTTCTGATAGCTTGTGCCTCAGTCAATACAACCAGTTGTGTGGATAGGCTACCATTATCGTTCCTCATCTGCTATACTTATTGTTTCTTATTTCAGTGCTCGACAGTAAAGTTGTCCAAGGAAATGGCAATTTGGATTCCACAGGCGTTAGTTTAGTGCGCAATTTAAACGCTCCGGTCAATATACTGTCTATTACAGACACCCTTGACGGTGATGGCGGTCTTGGCGGTCTTGGCGGTCTTGGCGGTTAATTCGCGACAACATTCACGCGAATTACATTCATTACTATCCCTGTATAACTATACTATAATACTATATCAAAGTGCTAATAAATAAATAGCAGTATCAAAGGCAACTTTTTGAATTTTTATCTTTCACCTGAATATGAACTGAGCACGTGTTAAGTAGGTTGATTGGTAGGCTTCGACAATTTTTTTATTTAGCAACAGGTTGACGGCTTTCACGGAGACATAATCTTGAGAGGTATTCCCGGAATAGTTTCCGTAAATTGTAAAGTGTTTTCCACTGATGAACTTAAAACATTTGTCGGGGATTAGGCCAGTCAAAAAAAAAAGAAAACAATCAGAACCAATATAAAGAAAATTCAAAATGAATTGACTGCCAAGTGTCAAAACAAATCTACAGTTAATTTTCTTGTGCTTTTCGATTTCATGTAATTTTGTTATTTTGAGATTTTCCACATAAATGTGTGAATATCCTGAATATTATATTATGCCAATGAACTAGAAGTTGTACAAACAAAATTTGTCCACATTTCGCAAGTTTTCGCACATTTGTTCACGCACGGGAACACATCATGGATGAATGGGGCACATTTTGAGAGCTGTTAACAATTAATCCAACTCTGTGAGTAGCATGATGAACTGATGTATGCAAATGCTGTACAGGACTATGCCAGTATTATAAGCCGTAAATTACTATAAGCGAGATTTGTTCCGGATCCGATCGTAAATAAATTTTATTAAATGAATTATCTGCTTATTTCGACATCAATTTCTTTATTTTAAGTTTCCTTTTCAAAGCGATGATAAATGTTAAGGAAATAACACATCAGTTTTTTCAATATTCGATGAGAAACGCAGAGATTCATCACTTCCTGTGCACGATTTTACATCGCATAGTTTTTCTTCTGTGAGTTGAAATTCGACTTGAATCCTGCCGTAAGCCTCAAGAGTAAATTTTTCTGCCTTCGTCCAGTTTCTTGGGCTAAAGAAAAAGTATTATTTCTTAAACAAAACAATTTAATTACTAAGAAAAACTCATCTGCGCCTCTATCCATCTTTCTTTATTTATTTTTTTACGGAATTGTTATCTCAGTTTGACATTCCACTTGCAGTATCGGTTGTGTTACAATTTGAATCAACTTTGCATAACTTTTCTTAAGAATACTTATTTTTAAAAATTAATTTGCAACACTTGAACAATAGCTTACTGCTAGTATTTATGCAGTGCGTTCGGTTTCTTAACTATTGTTAATTTGGGTTCGATATGACGTCTCATATTCATTTTCGCTATGACCCCAGCGTTGCTTTCTCTCTCCGATACTCACTGGCACTGCACACATGGACAAACAACCCTAATTTGTCAAAAGTGATGTCCAATTCACACAAAATTTGTCTTCTATTTAATGAAAAAAAAATCCATGCGTCTGTCGACTAGTTTTGAAAATAATTCAAATTATGCAGACTGCACTAAATATATTCGGAGAGCAGATTTATTGTGGTTACTATAGAATGTTGGACTGTGGGACGTCAAATCGTAACCACATTAACCACCGTTTGGAAGTCGAACGCACTGCCGTGCATTATAGAAGGAATTTATTCGAATGTGTAGAAAATGCTTAGATATGGAACACTCACGCTCAAAAATTGGCTACAACAGAGTGCGATTTTTGCTCGGTTAAAAAAAAATGGGTTAAAGTTAACCAAGTCTCTGTTGAAAAACACCGAGTATTCCTTGTTAAATACAACCGATATAAATGGGTAAAATAATGTTAGTTTGTTATTTACAACCAAGAAAAATTGATAAAATGTTATTTCTAACCGAGTTTCGTTAAACAAGTTGACTCGGTTATTTGTAATCCACTAACTCTGTAGGAGCTATATTAACAGTATAACTTGGAAGTTTTTAACCGAAAGTTGGTTGATTTTAAATAAGCGATTTTTCTGCGTGCAATCAATTTTTTTTGTGTTACTAACGGTGTTGTTTATTTTAGTCTGGGCAACGTGATTGTGAGGCTGTCGTTCGTAGGTACACAAATATTTAAGAATGAAATAAGCCCTGCTATTAAAAAAACGGCTGCTATAAAGGTCTTAGGTCTAGCGAACCAAATGCTTCAATTTCGCCCAAATAAAACCAATTGCTAGATTTGATTCAGTGCTTTGTTGTTACACTACAGATGGAGGGTTTTATGTTTGATCCTATGAAAAACATAGGCCTATATAGCATTTTAAGGTTTGAGATATAAATACAGTGAAAAAGCGTCAATTCAGGCATTGTAAGGACTCGAAACTAATCCATTTCTCAGATCATCCACTAAGTGGACATACTTTGACCAAAGTTCTTGACTTTTACCCGCACAAGATCTTGAAAAGATTCAGAATAATATCGCCTGAAAGACAATCAATCAGTTGTCGAGTTGGTCCAGTAAATAGTGCTTTATAAAAATAGACTAGCTGTGTTATGCCACCTACAAGCGTGTAGCAATTTTAGAGGTCAAGGTTTGTCGAAGAAATGATTTCCAGGAACTATACTTACTTCAAAGTCCATCAAACTGTTTTACCCAAATTGCTCACTCATCCACCTCTTAACCCGCTAACTAAACTGATAACAACAAAGCGTGACCATATATTTCTAGTTCTAGTTCCAATCAGCTCGTGACATAAAACTCACGACTTACGCTCGTAAAACATGATTAAATTTTATTTCCATCGGGTAACGCCCAAGGTTGGATCACATAAATAGAGTGGGAAATGCATCCAGCTAAATCAAACTCGTCCAACAATGAGATCGTTCACTTTACTTTCGGTAGTCCTTGTCGCAGTGCTAGGTTCTTATTTTGGTTTTAAAAAAAAGTATATATTTATAAAAAATTTGTCTTTCCAGTTGTTCTTCAATGGGGAGGAGAATGTAATGCAATTCCGCCGTCTCCTCTACCTGTACCTCCTTATTATCAACCTAACTCGTACTCGTATCCGCAACCACCGTACATTCCATCGGCACTACCGGGCGAATACGAAGGAGGTAAGTCTGCAACAGTTTTGACATACAACTGCGTTAATCTGCTATTTGAAGGCACAAGCTCGATGTACCAAGCAAATGAGTTTAGTGCGATTGCGACCCAAAGTTCGTGCAATCCAATTCAGGTGGACAATTCACTGACCACTGCATTTAAAGAGTTCTTATAACCTCAGCCAATTCAACCAGTTGTGTGGATAGGCTACCATTATCGTTCCTCATCTGCTATAGTTATTGTTTCTTATTTCAGTTCTCGACAGTAAAGTTGTCAAAGGAAATGGCAATTTGGATTCCACAGGCGTTGGTTTATTGCGCAATGTAAACGCTCCGGTCAATGTACTGTCTCTTACAGACGTCCTTGACGGTGATAGCGCTCTTGGCGGTCTTGGCGGTCTTGGCGGTCTTGGCGGTTAATTCGCGACAATATTCACGCGATTTACATTCATTACTATCCTTGTATAACTATTATAATATTATATCAAAGCGCTAATATATAAATGGCAGTATCAAAGGCAACTTTTTGAATTTTTATTTTGCATCTGAATATGAACTGAGCACGTGCTCCACACGTTTTATTTCATGGTACCGAAACCCGGGAAGAAAGGTGCACGGAAACAAGAAACATAAAATAAATAAATTTGAAAGGTTTACTCAAAGAGGGCAAGTTACCAAAATTGTTTAATCCGCGTGCGAGTTTTTGAATTCCGAAGAATCTAAATTAAATCACGAAGATAAGATCGACGACATAGAAGAGGAGCTCTTAGCGTACGTTCAACGTTTAACAGCAGCACACGAGAGTCTCATGAGCGCCAATCAGGAAATAAAGAACAAGAATCTTCTTAAAGTAGATGACCTGGACAGAGAGCTGGAAAAAATTGCAGACCATCACGACTTAGCAGTAAGTATGATTGCGCGTTTAAACTCCCGACTGCTTAAGGCTCGCAAGCAGTTGCAGTGCATCTGGAAACGCAGTCTCAGTACCAGAATATAACAACTGACCAGAACTGTTCCATTAAGCTTCCTGTTCTACCCCTAAAAAAGATCGATGGTAATTTTCAGGATTGACTACCATTTTGGGAGCAGTTTCGGACAGCCGATAAGTTCAGTTTACTCGAATCTGTATTAGTGGGTTGTGCACAAAAAATCATTCCGGGTTTTACCCCTTCAGAAATTTGTCACGATGCTATCATCTCACTTCTCCAGGAGCAGTATGGGGATACCGATAGAGTCGTCGACAAGCAAATGCAACAGTTGATTTTTCTTCGCCCTATTCATTAAAAATCTGACGTCACTGGTTTGCGAAATCTATACAACTCAATTACATCATGCAGCCGCACACTTACTTCTTTGCAAATACCCTCACACCCATACTTCGTTAAGCTTTAATCAATTTTGCTTCGCTGCTTACCCGCCGATTTTCGTGTTGACTATTACCGCACCGTAGAAGAAGATAACCATGTTGACGAAGTGAACAATTCTTCACATGATGGGGCTTCTACACTTTCTAGGTGCAGGGTCTAATGCGCTTTTTAAAGAAGGAGGTGGAATCGTTCGAAAGAAGCAGAGTTGTCTCTGTCGTTGCAAATGGTAAACAAGCGACATCCAGTACTGCAGCTGGCTTAGTTTCGTTAAGAGATAAGGATGCATGTTTGTTTTGCACATCTACCAAGCATAGCTCAAAAGAATGTGACAGTGAAAAACTGGCCGATGTTTTCGTTGTGCTAAACGCGGGCCCGGGCATTCTTCTAAAAAGCGTCGAAGCTCAAAGTGGATCTCGTGCAAAAAATGCAAAGGCAAGGAAAAAGTAAAAGCGCACCGGATTATAGTGATATTGATAATCAAAACCATCTGAGTTTGTGTGCTTGCAATCCCGTAATGCAAAATTCAACTGTCTTTTTGAAGACAGCTCGGGGCATTGCCGTAGCTCCGAGCCGGCAAAAAAAATTGTTAATTCGTTTTATTACTGACGGCGGCAGTCAACATTCCTACATTCGCGAGAGTGTAGTACAGAAACTTAACCTGGTCTCAATTGGCGAAGTAAATATAGCCGTGATTCCCTTTGGGAGTAAAGACGAGGTTCCAAACCAAAAGTTGAAAGTAGTAAAGCTCAAAATACAAAGTCAGTTCAGCAACAAAAGCGTGGAAATTAAGCCTGCGGTTGTACCAGACATACAGTGTTGGCCAAAACGTAAGCACGAAATGATTTCGCTTTGGAAAAACCTAAAGAAAATTCAGAAAACGTATGATAGCTTTCTAGTTTTTTTTTCTAATCAACACACAATTCACAACCAAAATTTTAATTATTACTCTTAACCTATTTTAAAAATTACGAAATTAATCGGAATTCATCAAAAACCAGGTGGAAAAAACTTAAGCACATGCTCCCTGTATTAGGTATAACTCGCCCGTGTCTAGTCAATTTTACAATATACAACAATTTTACCGTTCTTTCTGTCTCAAGCATGCTCTTTTCGTGTTGACTATTACCGCACCGTAGAAGAAGATAACCATGTTGACGAAGTGAACAATTCTTCACATGAACGAAAAAATGTAAATGGTTGTTAGTCATCGGCGTTGCAAATCGGTTATTATAATTAAAATAAAAAAAAAGGTAACATGATTCGCAATCAGTATTCCGAGCAGCCAAAAGAAAAAAATAGTGTCTGATGTTTATAACGGTGAATCAGTAATATTCATGGCCAGTAAATTAGGAATAAGCCATTTGGTAATTTCCCGCATAATAACTCGACACCGTGCTCGTGGAAATGTCGAAACGGTTCACAGTGGCGGTAGACCCAGAAAAACAACTACTCGCGAGTATAAACGGATCATCAGGCTAATCAAAAAGGACCCCTTCATATCGTCGAGATCTATACAAAATGAACTAAGCTTAGAAATCTCAAGTAGGACAATCCGGAGAGAGAGCGTTGGAGAGTGGTTTGTCATCATATCGAGCAGTAAAAAAGCCAATTATTTCACAAAAAAATGGACGTGCAAGGTTTGAGTTTGCAAAGGCACATTTAGACTGGACTGTGGCCAAATGGAAAACGGTGCTCTTCTCTGATGAATCCACATTTAATTTGAAGGCTTCTGACGGCTTTCAGACAGTACGGAGGCCAAAAGGGCAACGATTTAATCCCCGTTTCGTAAGGGGCACTGTTCAATAGTCAGTTATGTCCTGTGGACTGTATATATTTTACCTGCTTTTATTTTTCTTGATAAATTATTCAAAAGGAACAAATAAACTCTTTTTGCAAAATTGTAATTAATAATAATAAAAAGAAACAGAAAGTATAACAAGAAAAAAAATAACGAAAGCTTAAAAATAAAAATAAAAAACAAAGTAAATTGAGGACAGTGGATTTAAATTAAGTTCTACACTGTCTGTAAATAAGACTTATCGTTAGTCGGCGTTAACAGGCACAGTAAAGCACGGTGGAGGCAATATTCTTGTCTGGGGATGTTTTTCCAATCAAGGACCCGGATCAATTCACAAGATTAATGGAATAATGGATCGGTTCATGTATCGGGAGATTCTTCAAAATATTATGCTTCCTCATGCTGAGGAGAATATTCCGTTACGATGGATCTTTCAACATGACAACGATCCCAAACATACCGCTAATCTTGTGAGAGATTGGCTTAACGAAAGTCATATTGCTATTATGAAGTGGCCAGCACAATCGCCTGATCTCAACCCCATAGAGACTCTGTGGGAAATTGAAGATCAACCTCAACAACCTCAACAACCTCATCGACTCCATGCCTCGACAATGTGCTGCAGTAATAAAAAATAATAGCTACGCCACCAAATATTAGCAATAAAAAATATTTTTTAGTTTTTTTATTTATGAATTCGAAAATGTGCTTAAGTTTTGTCCACGTAGTTTTTGAGGAGTTCCGATTAATTTCGTAATTTTTAAAATAGGTTAAGAGTAATAATTAAATTGTTGGTTGTGAATTGAAGACAAATATATGTTGATTAGAAAAAAATAAAATTAGAAAGCTATCATACGTTTTCTGAATCTTTCCAAAGCGAAATCATTTCGTGCTTAAGTTTTGGCCAACACTGATGTGTCAACGTAGTATGCGCACCTGGCAGTTCGTGTTCCACGTTTCAAGGATTTCGATTGGCTGATTCTGAACAAGTTTCCATCGAGAAGAGGGTCTTAGTGTTCTCATCGGATCGGATTTTTATTGGAGCGTTTTGACCGGCAAACAACGACGAGTATCTCCAGGTTTGAGAGCAGTGGAAACGATATTTGGATGGACAATACAGGGACCACATTCGACGGCTGGTAAGCGTTTTCTTTCAACCAGTATGATGCTGCAATACCCCAGTTGGTTTCCGATGGTGTCGCTGAACTTGTTCCACACGGAAAGAAAATTATTTCTAATCGCATATTTTATCTTTCGCGCCGGCCAGTCTACAAGGCTGAAAGCACAACAACGAAAATCGGATTGTGTTTGATGTGTCTACCTGCACAGAGAATGTTCCTTCTCTAAATGAGCAGCTACACGTGGATGCGAATTTGCTGCCAAAATACAGCTGCTGAATACAGCCAAGAAGCCGTGTTGATTCTGAGAAACGCTTCTATGTACCTGCGGAAATGGAATTCGAACGGTCCAAGGATCAGGAACACGATGTGTTCATGCGATACTCCAACGATACAGAAAGTTTTGGGTCTAATATGGTTTGTATTCAGCGATGAAATTGCTGTGCCCTTTCAATCCGTTGAGAGTTTGATCAGTTCGAATTTAGCAAAAGGGACTAAATGTAACGTTCTTCAAATCGTTGCGGGGATTTTTGACCCCCTGGGGATGTTGGCAGCAGCTATTATTAAGATAAAGATCCTGTTCCAAGCCGTATGGAAGAAAAAAATCTTGTGGGATGAAATTCTTACACCGGATTGATTGGCTGAGTGGGACGAGTGCGTCAAGAGTTTACTGCGTTTGAAGGATGTGACAATTCAACGATCGGCCTTGGATTCGTGTTCCGCAGAAGTACATATCCACACATCCACATATTCGCAGATGCAAGTATGAAAGCGTATACGGTACGGTGGCATGTGTCAAAAACGTCAATCCAGCATCTCAATGCAGCGTTTATTTTTTGTGTGCAAAAAGCAGAGCAGCTCCACTCAAGCAGGATGGAACTAAGGAACTTACGTTGCCTAAACAAGAGCATACAGCAGCTTTAATTGCCTCCCGGTTGTGTTCCTATTTGAAGCAATCCCTTAAGGTCTCCGTTGATAAATATTTCGTGTGGACCGATTCGAAAATCACACATAGCTGGATAAAAGGAGAAATTAATCGTTGGAAACCCTGCGTACAGAGCCGAGTAGCTGAAATTCGCCGTCACACAATTACATCCGATTGGCGTCATTGTTATGGAAAAGAAAACCCGGCGGATCTTCTCACAAGGGGGATAGCGGCTAATAAACTACGAACATCCGAGTTATGGACCCAAATGGACCGAGTTGGCTTATCGATAACGTAGCCTACGAAAACGAAGACGTCGAAAATGATCAGCGCAATTTAGTTCAATCGACCTTGCTGACAAAAGCACGAACATCTTTAAACGGCTACGATATGAAGAATTCAGCAGTTGGAAGCGCCTGTTAAGGGTTACTAGCTATTATTTCCGTTTTTTGCAGTTGTGCAGGAAAAAGGGCAGAGAGCCTTCTGAGCCTTTGTCTGCAGGCGAACTTGACGTTGCTGAAGCATATTGGCTAAGGTACTTACAATCAGATAAATTTAATAATGAACTTTGTTTCTTGCAGAAAGAAAAGCCTTTACCTCCTTCGTCCAATACTGCGCAGTTGGTCCCTTTTATAGACAATAGTGGCGTACGTGGTCGTTTTCAGTCGTTAAAAGAATCTGCGGAGTTCAAGCATCCTGTAATATTAGCGACCGATTCCTATCTTGTCATTCTATTAATTGACGACTGCCATGAAGCGACTTTGCATGGAGGTATCAATATTGTTTTGTCGGAGCTGAGAAAACGATTTGGATTCTCAAAGGACGCCAAGTGATCAAAAGGAGGCTCCGAAAATATGTCAACTGCAAGAAACTTTGGGGAAAACCATCTTCACAGCCCTTCGGACCCCTACCAATTGAAAGGCTAACATTGTCACGGCTGTTTGACAATGATGGTGTCGATTTCGCAGGTCATATTTTCCGACAACGACAACGACAGATTGGTTCTAGTTTCGACACAGCGTTTTTGTACTGACAAGCGCATTAAATGGAAGTTCATAGTTCAATATTGGAAGAGAAACGCAGAGATTCATCACTTCCTGTGCACGATTTTACATCGCATAGTTTTTCTTCTGTGAGTTGAAATTCGACTTGAATCCAGCTTGTAAGTCTCGAGAGAAAATTTTTCTGCCTTCGTCCAGTTTCTTGGGCTAAAGAAAAAGTATTATTTCTTAAAAAAAACAATTTAATTACTAAGAAAAACTCATCTGCACCTCTATCCATCTTTCTTTATTTATTTTTTACGGAATTGTTATCTCAGTTTGACATTCCACTTGCAGTATCGGTTGTGTTACAATTTGAATCAACTTTGCATAACTTTTCTTAAGAATACTTATTTTTAAAAATTAATTTGCAACACTTGAACAATAGCTTACTGCTAGGATTTATGCAGTGCGTTCGGTTTCTTAACTATTGTTAATTTGGGTTCGATATGACGTCTCATATTCATTTTCGCTATGACCCCAGCGTTGCTTTCTCTCTCCGATACTCACTGGCACTGCACACATGGACAAACAACCCTAATTTGTCAAAAGTGATGTCCAATT
Source organism: Cheilosia grossa (assembly GCA_963082955.1). Lineage (NCBI taxonomy): Eukaryota > Metazoa > Arthropoda > Insecta > Diptera > Syrphidae > Cheilosia > Cheilosia grossa. Next base: position 30,938,918 of record OY720147.1, read on the forward strand.
CACACAAAATTTGTCTTCTATTTAATGAAAAAAAAATCCATGCGTCTGTCGACTAGTTTTGAAAATAATTCAAATTATGCAGACTGCACTAAATATATTCGGAGAGCAGATTTATTGTGGTTACTATAGAATGTTGGACTGTGGGACGTCAAATCGTAACCACATTAACCACCGTTTGGAAGTCGAACGCACTGCCGTGCATTATAGAAGGAATTTATTCGAATGTGTAGAAAATGCTTAGATATGGAACACTCACGCTCAAAAATTGGCTATAACAGAGTGCGATTTTTGCTCGGTTGAAAAAAAAATGGGTTAAAATTAACCAAGTCTCTGTTGAAAAACACCGATTATTCGTTGTTAAATACAACCGATATAAATGGGTAAAATACTGTTAAAAATAACACACTTTATCAGAACCAAGTTTCTAGATAAATATCAACCAGCTGGTTAAATTCAACAGAGTTAGTTTGTTATTTACAATCTAGAAAAATTGATAAAAGGTTATTTTTAACCGAGTTTCGTTAAACAAGTTGACTCGGTTATTTGTAATCCACCAACTCTGTAGGAGCTATATTAACAGTATAACTTGGAAGTTTTTAACCGAAAGTTGGTTTATTTTAAATAAGCGATTTTTCTGCGTGCAATCAATTTTTTTGTGTTACTAACGGTGTTGTTTATTTTAGTCTGGGCAACGTGATTGTGAGGCTGTCGTTCGCAGGTACACAAATATTTTAGATTGAAATAAGCCCTGCTATTAAAAAAACGGCTGCTATAAAGGTCTTAGGTCTAGCGAACCAAATGCTTCAATTTCGCCCGAATAAAACCAATTGCTAGATTTGATTCAGTGCTTTGTTTGTTACACTACAGATGGAGGGTTTCATGTTTGATCCTATGAAAAACATAGGCCTATATAGCATTTTAAGGTTTGAGATATAAATGCAGTGAAAAAGCGTCAATTCAGGCATTGTAAGGACTCGAAACTAATCCATTTCTCAGATCATCCACTAAGTGGACATACTTTGAACAAAGTTCTTGACTTTTACCCGCACAAGATCTTGAAAAGATTCCGAATAATATCGCCTGAAAGACAATCAATCAGTTGTCGAGTTGGTCCAGTAAATAGTGCTTTATAAAAATAGACTAGCTGTGTTATGCCACCTACAAGCGTGTAGCAATTTTAGAGGTCAAGGTTTGTCGAAGAAATGATTTCCAGGAACTATACTTACTTCAAAGTCCATCAAACTATTTTACCCAAATTGCTCACTCATCCACCTCTTAACCCGCTAACTAAACTGATAACAACAAAGCGTGACCATATATTTCTAGTTCTAGATCCAATCAGCTCGTGACATAAAACTCACGACTTACGCTCGTAAAACATGATTAAATTTAATTTCCATCGGGTAACGCCCAAGGTTGGATCACATAAATAGAGTAGGAAATGCATCCAGCTAAATCAAACTCGTCCAACAATGAGATCGTTCACTTTACTTTCGGTAGTCCTTGTCGCAGTGCTAGGTTCTTATTTTGGTTTTAAAAAAAAAAGGATTTATTTATAAAAAATTTGTCTTTTCAGTTGTTTTTCAATGGGGAGGGGAATGTAATGCAATTCCGCCGTCGCCTGTACCTGTACCTCCTTATTATCAACCTAACTCGTACTCGTACCAGCAACCATACTACTCGTCTGCTCCATCCTACACTCAACCGCTAACAGTGGCACAGCCAAGCTACATTCCATCGGCGCTACCGGGCGAATACGAAGGAGGTAAGTCTGTCAGTTTTGACACACAACTGCGTTAATCTGCTATTGGAAGGCACAAGCTCGATGTACCAAGCAAATGAGTTTAGTGCGATTGCGACCCAAAGTTCGTGCAATCCAATTCAGGTGGACAATTCACTGACCACTGCATTTAAAGAGATCTTATAACCTCAGCCTATTCAACCAGTAGTGGGGATAGGCTACCATTATCGTTCCTCATCTGCTACACTTATTGTTTCTTATTTCAGTGTCCGACAGTAAAGTTGTCAAAGGAAGTGGCAATTTGGATTCCACAGGCATTGGTTTAGCGCGCAATTTAAACGTTCCGGTCAATGTACTATCTCTTACAGACATCCTTGACGGTTCTGGTGGTCTTGGCGGTCTTGGCGGTCTTGGCGATCTTGGCGGTCTTGGCGGTTAATTCGCGACAATATTCACGCGATTTACATTCATTACTATCCTTGTATGGTTATTATAATATTATATCAAAGTGCTGATAAATAAATAGCAGTATCAAAGGCAACTTTTTGAATTTTTATTTTACACATGAATATGAACGTGTAAAGTAAGTTGATTGGTAGGCTTCGACAATCCAACTCTGTGGGTAGCATAACTTCTACCTTGGGGGTTATTTTTCTTACCATTTTTTCTTATTTATTTTTTGAGGTGTAGAAACTCAAAAATTTGTAATTTACATTTGTTTTGTAAAATTCATATAATCTTCATTTATTTTTATAACTAATATAATTTAAAAAAAATTGCAACCATATGTACATTAAATCCACAATCATTTCTCTTTCGTCACACTCAAACGGAGAAAATTTCACGCAGTTTTTGTTCAAATGAATGTGCTTGTGCGATGTGAGCCAGCCCACCACCCCAAAGCAGAACAATGATCAAGAACAACGGTTGCTGATAATTTTCGATTTGAAAAAATATATTTAGTTTTTTCATGTTAGATTTTGGGCTGTAGCTCAGCTTCTAGATGAAACAGAAGATGGCTTAAAATAATTATGGAAGTGTTTGCTCTCTTAAGTATTTTGTTTGTTTGCAGCGATCAAGATTTGTTTGAGTAAAGGCGAGTAAAAGGCAGTAAAGTCAGAAAAAAAAAACACATTTTGGTCAAAAACGCTCACAACAAATAGGCATCGCAATGAAAGGAATAGGTAGACTATTTCCTTGTCAGAATCTTAAGGAATATTTCAAAAAAAGTTTCATCGAAATCTTTGCAGTAGTTTTCACGTCAACCCTTAACACATGAAACCGCCTTCAGCCTTATTATATGTGTGAGTCGGAACATGCCATGTACGGTATAGTACTGTCCAATAAAACATTAGGCTTAATGTAGTAATTTAAATAAAATCAGGCAGGCTATTCAATTAAAAAACATAAAATTGGAAAAAGAAAACATTAAGAAATAAAGGGTCCGCCATCTAACTTTTTTTTCAACTAGTGCTTATTTCGCGAATGGTAACACTTAGCTCATGTCTGATTCGACAGATTTATCCTTCCAGTTTTATCCTTCCGCTGAACGAATATGGTTGTGTATACGCTTGAACAACGCTGGGAAATATTGCGACATTACTTTGAAAATCATGGTAATATTGCAGAATGTGTTCGAAAATTGCGTACGGAATTTGGAAGAAGAGAAGCACCGTCAGGTCCGTATGTTCGTTATCTTGTGAAAAAAGTGAAAGAAACTGGCATCCTCATCGATAAACCAAAGCGTGAAAAGCCAAAAACAAAGCGTACACCCGAGAAAATTGCTGCTGTGGCAGAAAGTGTGCGTGAAGCCCCATCAACATCAATTCACGGTCGTTCTCAACAATTGAACATTTCGGAGACATCATTGAGACGAATTTTGCATAAAGACTTTGGTATGACGCCATACAAAGTCCAATTGGTTCTAGAGTTGAAGGCAAATGACCATCCAATGCGTTTTCGCTTCGCTAAGTGGGCCTGCAATCGACTTAGAGAAGATGCCGATTTTGCCAAAAAAAACATCTTTTTAGATGAAGCTCATTTTCATCTTGGCGGGTATGTAAACAAGCAAAATTGTCGCATTTGGGGCACAGAAAACCCGCACGCATATATTGAAAAGCCGATATACCCAAAACGAGTCACTGTTTGGTGCGGAATTTGGTCCAGAGGCATAATTGGGCCATTTTATGGACCGATCGTGTAGGCTACTGCATGGCCAGCCGAGGCAGCCATTTGAATGAAATTATTTTCCATTATTAACCGGAGGGATTGTCCTTTCAAATAAAAAAAAAATTTGAGAAAATATTCAGTAGTTTTTTTTTATAGCATTTTCAAAAAAAAAAAGAAGTTATTTGGCGGACCCTGTAGAATATCACGAAGTATCAATCAACATGAGAATTAATGGAATTTCTACTTATGGATAATGACAGTGAAAGAAACTGAACTAAATGCTTTCGAATGGAATCACAAACAGAAAACTTTGTAATTTTTTTATACCACGAAATCAGAAACCACATTGACACTGTTTGTCGATTTCCCGTGCTCCGCTTTTTGACAACATTAACATGTAATGGAACCCTTTCTTATGCTAATGTCGAAATTTCTAAAACGTACCATAGCCTTATTCGAAATCCGTTAGTTAATTCTTCATTTTCTAAACATGCCATAGTCGCGGTATAATGTTACATACATGTGTACATTTGTGTTACAACAGAAACAGCAATATTTGTATGGAAAAAATTACGAATACGATTAGTGAATAGAAGCCATCACGATTTAGACATAAAAATAAATCAGTCTTTCAAATAGAAATCGTGACCGTACAACATTTAATTATTTATTTATCATGTCGAATTGAATTTTCAATTCATTCTCTGCCCAGTTCCTCTTGAATTTGCATCGCTGTACCCAGTTTCAAATACCACAGGAGTACAATCCGAAACAACTATGAAATCACTTACCACCTTTCTGGCAGTAACACTTTTAGGTTTGCATCTGTTTCAAGCAAATTTACTGACTTAAGCAAAAGTGTGTCATCTATTTTAGTTTTTGGTCAAATCAGGAGTAAGACTGTTGCTCGAAGATTTCGAGATAAATATCCATCACTTTCGGTGACATACTCAACTCCGCAGTACTATTCATCAGTACCATCAAGTCCAACGTCAACATCAACATATTCTTACGTCTCCTCGGTACCGTCTGATCTTAAAGGAAGTGAGTTTAACAGACAAATGTTAAAGAGTTCTTTTCACTTTTTTCCTGTTTCCTAGGGTACAGTTCGAATACTATCATAGGGAATGGTAATTTTCAATGCACGGGATTTAAAGTACTCGGTAATGCAGATCAGCCACTCAATGTCTTGTCTCTAAAGGACCTCCTCGAAGCTGTTCTATACTTCTTCAATTAGCGATAGAGTGATGATTTATATTTTATTTATATGTATGTGTCTTGTAGAAAAGGGATAGTAAAAAAACACTTCAAAATATCGGTTTCAGATCGCCTTTTATTATCAGTTCAATGTTCTATCAACCCGCTCTGGGTACAAAAGCACCATCCTGATTAGCTGTTGAGCTTATTGGCTCAATTTTGGAACAAAATTCTAAAGAAACCTTGAAATTGGTCATAGTTACGTCTAAGGAAGCTGTTAAGGGATCCACGAGAAAAGGGTTAACCTAAGAGCTCTGTAAGATTCATAACGGGCGCCATTGATTGTTCGATATCGGTTTTTTTTTTTGCATTTTTGAAGAAGCACAACCGCCTGCCCATACAACCACAGTAAACAGTGCATTTGTTGAAGTGGATCGGTAGCTGATGGATCGCCTTTGCATTTTCCTCGCTCCACACGCTACAAAGTCACTGAGGCCAGAAGTAAGCATCATCAGCGAACAAAACCTTGATTCCAATTGAACTTGTTGAAAGACTTTTCACTGAATTTGCACAGTAAACAAGGATCATATGTACTGTGATTTCATCTATCTACTTGATTGAATTATCTAACAATTCTGAATAAAAAGAATATGTCAGATTTACTATCAGTTGCTTGAGTGTTGTCACAGTGAAAAAAATCACCCGATATATGAAGAACTGAGTTGCTTAACAACTTACTTTCTGTAAGAATCAGGTTACAGAAAATGGGCCTTTCGAAGTCGAAGAGTTGATTCTACGTAACGTAAGGAAAACTATTCTAAGGGTCTTGTCGCTAAAGCCCTTGAATAGGATAAGTATTACAAGTAGCAGTCTTTTATAGGGCAAAGGCGACGTAGAAGAGTGGAAGGAACAATACACGGTCAAAAATATGCGGGTGTTTTTTAATACCTCCGCAATACAAGAAAAATTAGTTTTCAATATTTCCATTAAACATTCCATATTAAACTCTTTCTGTTATATTTTTGTATTCAAATTTAATAATTTGTTCATTAAAATGCTCATTTTAATCTCGTAAGATAAAAATCCAGTATTTTTGTTCTACAATCCAATCCGGTCTATATTAAAATAATATTTCAATCAAGAATTTATTAAAATTAAGTTATACTTGACCTGAAATATAATATCTACTCTTATTACATTTAACACGAACTTATTAAAGCCATAAACTTCAATAAATTTGTATTTGGTTTTAATACAGGATCTGATTAGGTTTAAATATATCGGTATTATTTTTGAGCCCAAATATTATTTAGTCACTTGGTTAATAATTTAGAGTTAGTTTGCACGTCCTACTCAATGGAGTGAATGATTTGGATAAAGTATTTGTAAAAGAAAATGTTTGAAAAATACAAACAAGTGAAAGTCATGACTAAAAAGTGAGCTACATTGATACCCAATGAGAATATTATTCAAGTAAGTAACTTTAATTTCAAAATATTCTTGTAAGACATTATAATACTAGCTTTTTGTCTTAAAGTTGTGAACCGCCAGAGATGTTTCTAGTGGATTTACTTTTGAAGATAAAGGCGATCTAGAGATTCCAGTTCATTGCCTCAGAAATATAGCTATTTTTATAGTATTAAAAGAAAATGTCTTTGGTGTTGAAATGTATCCCATAGATATTTAAATCAAATCTAAAGAAGTATTAAAATGGTTTTTAACGAGAAAGTTTTACTCCACACAATCGTGCACTTAATTCTTTTTAATTTTCTATTTGAAATAACCGCGAGTTGCTGTGTATAACTGCTGCAAGAAGCATTGGAGTTAGCGTATTCGAAATATTTGACACCTCAGCTCAAAAGTGATTCAGTTTGAATTGCTCATTTATTTATAATAACCACAGATAAGTACATAAAATATACTCGTAATTGGTAGGTAACCTTGGCGAGTGCACTATTCGAGGAAATCGTCGAAAGATAAAACATTAACCGGAGCGTTAACATTGTTCAAAGCATTAACACCTGTAAGCCGGATGTTACCATCTCCTACAATGGTATTTGCTGAGTACACTAAAATGAACAAGAAATTAGAAATGTTATGTGGGGCCCATATGCCGATAACTCACCTCCTTCGAATCCTCTTGGAAACGCTGGTGGAATAAAAGGTGTTTGCGGCTGCCAATAAGTTGGTTGATATTGATATTGTTCTACAGCAGACGAATAATATGTTGGTTGCGGTTGCCTGTATAGGTTTTTTGGCTGTGCATAATATGGCATACTGTAGTATCCTGTTTGACAGCTCGAGGGAGGAATGGGTACGGGTGCAGCATTAGTTTCAGCTCCAAATTGAAGAACGACTAGAAATGCAATAGTGTTGAAATTTGTTTTAAATGTAGACCGAACAATGATCACCTGAAAGAGTGACTACTGTCACCAGCAAGGCGGTAAGCTTTAACATTTTCAGATGGTAGTAAATTTCTGAAGTCTTAGTGGCGTTTGTAGCTCTATTTGAGTGATTCCGAAAATTACCGGAATTTAAATTGGAAATAGTTTCACGAGGAAATAGTTTCGTGAATGGTTGTCACGAACCTAATTTTGATTTAAATGACACTAAAATTAGGGTTTTGAAATCGTGTTGACGGGTATGTAATTTTTAATTATTAGACAAAGGCATTTGGTGATGACAAATGTGAAATTTCCAGCGTTTCTGAGACGGTTATTCGTACGTTTTTTTGACGCTTTGCGGGTAAAATTATACATGTAAAACGAAAATGCTAGTTAAAAAAAACTTTAAAACAATAAAAAACGGTTTTTTTTTCCAAAAGTTTTTTTTTTTGCCCGTTTTATGACACGTTTTTTCGGGAGCGGGTCGAAATTCTGCTATGTCTTTTCATACAAAAATTCTGCTCTACGAAACTCTGAATTTTTCTTAGATCTGCTTTATAAAGTTCAGCTTTTAAAATGTAAGGCTAAAAACTGCTAATTCATCATTTTTCAAACAAACAGATTTAACCAAGAAACAATTTGAATTTGTGTATAAAATATTTAAAAATTAAATATTAAAAAAGAAATAAAATTTTAACTAAAAAAAAAGAAAAGCAATGAAAATTATATTTAATTATTGAAAAAACAACTGTAGAAAATAAATATAAAAAAAATAATTGAAAAAAAAAAGATAAAAATTGAAAAATGAGTAGTTAAACGTTTAAAAACCCAGGTTAAAAAAAATACAAACTAAAAAAAGGAAATGTTGTGTACCTATAATAATAGTTAGCGCAACAAGGTCCGTAAGGACCCAAGGCTTAGCTTCTCACAACCATTTGTTTTGTGTGAGTTTCATTTTTGAAACGAGTTTGAGTTTGAGAAGCAGAATTTCGTAAAACGGAGCAGCATTTTTGTTTTCGTTCATACCTATGTTGCTCTTGCTGGCGCTCATTTTGGTAAGAGGAAGTAATTTGTCGACTCTTGGAAATAAGTCCAACAGACGGACTTAATGATAGCAATCGCTTCTATCGCCATAAATTTTAGCTCTTATGCTAGCAGAAATGTTAAGCCTTACAAATTTCATTGCCTCCAACAAAACACATTTGCGAAAATAGACGTTCAGTCACTTGAAGCGTCATATTTCCCAATTCATCACCTTTCGCTCCGTGATTTTAAGACCAATAAGAAGGTGACAGCCTGGAGCGACATTAATAACAACATCCATTTGAGTATCAATGTAAATATTTATTCATTTATTTTTTTTCGCAAATTAATGTCATATCTATATATCGATTAAAACAACCTCAGCATAATTTGAAATTTAATAAAAGCCGCTGTGTATACCCGACAGAAGCGGAAGAAATTTGCCACAACTCGTACCGTAGATGAAGGTAATCGTACATATCTCGCACCTGAGTGTGGCATCATGTGCGACAAACTGATGTCCATCCATGTCCGTCCACCCAAAAACCGATTTAATTTCGCCATTGGGCGTGTAATGGATTCGCCCGGATGCATACCTCACATTGAGTTGACATGAAATTTACAAAGAAAAAAAAAACTGAATTCGATTACGATCGACCGCGTTAATGCAAACGCACCCTTTAAAAATCATTTCCTTTCAGAAAATTTTAATCGGAAGGATACATGCACCATTCACGTGTGCATTCTGTGCCAGAGAAGCGTAAATCTCAACGCGAGATATAATTGTTTTAAAAATTCGTTTGACGAGAATGGACAAAAAAAAAAAACACACCCTCATGGCCATAGCCTTAATGTGTTTGTATTAAGCCAGTGCAGGGATAATGACGTAAGGTATTGGATTACCACTCTCTTTTAATTAACCGTGTTTACGGCTCACAAGAATAATTTCCATTTTCGTTTAAATATTTATAAAGAAGAGATTCTGCATTTCGATTAAATGGGAGCAACACGCACTCACATTGTGTAAGCGGTCGACCTGCATCCTTGTGTAGGGCACTGTCCGTCAGATATATATATATATAAAGGCTTTGACAGATCAAACAAGCGCGTCATGGGACTGAAATGCGATTACCGAGTGAATGCTTTTATTTCTCTCGATGGTCCTCCGTGGGGGGTGTCCGTATATCTTTCAACATCCTTATGAAATTGGTAGTGGGTGTTCTTCTGTCGTGCCTGAAAACAGAGTCAATGCTAACAATTTACATTGCTTTTGCTCGGCTCCACTTCGTGGGTCCTTTGGGTCTTTCATTTTAAATGTACGACAAATACTCCGCTAGCTCTTCTCCTCGTCAACTACTATTTTGGGACATGATTCCAGGATGACACGCTCTTCACTCTTCTTCCGTGCCGTGTTCAGTGGCGTAGGCAGCCAACTTCTATCCCAACTGATCAGAGAGCAGTGAAAAATTCGTTCATGAATTCCATTGGCCAAAATTTTGTCCCTAAACTAAATATATCATCTCGTATTTAAACCCTACTCGTTTGCGATTTTTTTAATGGACCTAAGTTAGCTTACTCCGCCACCTCCCTGCATTGCCACCAAAAGCGTTTAGTTTCCAAAAAAACGATGACTAGCTGCATCTAACTTTATTTATAACCAATCCAATATCCAACTACTTCTCCCAAGAGACAGTACATGATTAACTTCGAGACTGGCACTGCTTCGCCTCCGCGAATAGTTTAAACGTGCTTCAAATGTGTTTTTTTCAATTACATGGCTACCTAACTACAGGTATAACTGTAATTGCTTTACAATTATACCGGCAACTAAATTTCTTCGTCCCAGAACGAACGACCGGACCAACTCTATTATATCAACTTCTCTCTGCAATCGGCCAATTACTTTTATCCTTTCCTGGGAAGAACTCAGTTAAAGTACTCAAGCTGCAGTAGTTAAGCCTTATTCGCAACAAAAGACTGCAATTAATTCGAACATTAACCACTTTGTTCATCACGTTGCGATGCCTTCCACCTTGAGTTCGCTTCTTTAGTCCGTTCTATATGCATCAAACATCACCCACTGGTATCTGCGTGTGTAGGGAAGAAAACAAAAACTCAAAGACACACACCGTGCAAAAGAACGTAACTGGTTTAGCAGATGTTACATGAAATCTCGAGGAAGTTTTTTTTACGAAAAAAGGAAATGTAAAAATAAAGATACATTTACGAAAGTATCTTTCAAGTTTTGTACTGCGGGCTGCTGCCATTGCTTTGTGTAATTATCTGCAAGAAACTGAGAACAAACTGGTCCGATGCTACGTCAAACAACCTGAGGATAGATCTTCACTGCGGACAAGTTTTCCTGCAAAAAAAAAAGGTGAATATGTAGTTGCGACCTTTTTCCCAGCGACCGACGTACGTAGGTTTTGCTGCGAAGTAGCAAAATGATGTTTCTCACTGGTTCCTTTCTTTTTGTATATTTTTTTTTTTGGTTTTGCACGCAGGTGATTGTTGCAGGCACCGTAACTTCAAAACATGCTCTATCTGCAATCAATGAAGAGCATAAAGTAAAAGGAACGAAAGAAGGTCTCCTTAGCACCTGTTCTAATGAAATTTTTATGAGCACGTACTCACGAAACTGCAGCCGTACTTGTAAAGTGAGGACTGAGGAGTGCATGCCAGATTTCATTGATAAAAACGGGTATGCGCTGCGATGTCGCCGGTGGATAGTGCATCAGATGATACCATGCAACTCAGCATTGGATTTGGCAGAATACTGAACACTGTCCTTCGGAGTAAAATAAGTATTTTATGGAATCAAGTGGCTACGTGGATTGATGGAGTGAAATTGAAATCAAAAGACGTTTTGCGGCAATCGTAGCTGCAGCCAAGTATGATTTGAAATCATTATTCAACAAGGTTCAGAGGTTCTGCGGACAGCACATTGGAATACCGATCGTAGAGTTCCACGTTTAAACACCAGTGAAACACAAATTGTTACACACAATTGTTACAAGGAATAGTGTCTTTTCTTACGAGCTACATAGCTAGGTATAATAGCTCCAAATAATATACTAAGTTTTATAATAGCAACAAATATCATCATCATTGTGGCTAAAATTTAGAAGGTATGAACTGGAAATCCTTGCGTTAAGGTTAAGTGGCAGCTCTGCCCCATTGCTACAATATTGTGGCGTTTGTACTAAAATTGGTCAAGAATTTGAGTCCGTGCAAAAATGAATTTTGTACTACAGTTTCACGTCTTCAAAATAATAAGGATAAATTTATCTTACATTTTGTTTAGTACCTAGTTTATTTTTTTCTCACCGCTTGTTTTCAATACAAGTTCATTAAAAAAATTAAATGGTGGGTCCACATGATGTCAATACAATGATGAAGACATCGCACAGTTTTGGGTCAGTTAAAAAGCGCTAAATATTTTGAGCAAAGACTGCATTTGAAAAGATATGTAAGTACATGTTTACAGCGTTGCCGATTAGAATTTTTAAAAATTAGACTAAAAAGCGGCCTCCACATAAAATGCTAATATTTATAACAAAAAAAAAAAAAATATTTTTAACAAAACACCAAATTTATTCATAACGAAACACTTCTTTTCATATGTTTGCATTCTTTTTCGTTCAATAAAGAATAAAATCTTACTTTAACTGAAAAAGGGGCCATTTTGATAATTTTTCAAAAAGTGAGGACAGTGGACCTGAGACTCAAAAACGAGCCAAACGGCAACGCTGCATGTTAACATTGATTTAAATTTCAATTTAGTTAAAAAAGTTCCGGGAATAGTTTAAATATGGATACTTTAGATGCAATACTGCAGTCAAAGAAATTAGTTGGGGACCAGGGAAATATAAATAATCCGCCAGAATCATTATTAAGCTGTGCTATTATGTATTTAGTTTTTTGGTAATTCCATTATATAATAATTATTCGTGTTTTTATTTGTTTTTTCTTTTTTAATTGCGAATAACACAATTGTAGCAGCCGAAAGTGCCCGCACACATCGATTGCTTTCATGTACCTACCTTTTTTTAATTAATTATTTCAAATACCCAACGCCGGGCGTTTTATTTTCATAATGAGAGATTTTGATGAAATAAAAACCTTATGTTGCTCCATATATTATAAGGACCTCTGTTTGATGCAGATACTCCGGAGATTATATTTAATGTGATGCGTGCACAAAAAAAAATACAAGAAAACAAACTTCAAGATTTCATTTTGTGAATTGATTTTTGTTCCGTGTACTTATAAATAGTTACAGCAGTGGAATCCATAGCATTTCGCAAAATAAATTATGAGTTCATATCGCACAATCGTTCGTTCGTGTGAGCTTAGTTTTTATTTTTGTGTCGAATGGAATGGACTATCAATTACACATATCTTCTGATGTCTATTAGACGTTCTTAACCCTAGAACATAAGTCGCCTGAGAGGGAGGACATAGTCGGATGATAGATTAAATGGGGAATGAAACAAAATATGCTAAGGTTTTAAAAAAAAACGACTTTTTTACAAATATTCACTGCTGCATTAGAAAATTGTAAGACCATTAACGAAATTACGAAAGATGCCATTTTTATGGATGCGTTCGTTATTTGTAAAGCAAAAAAAAACCACGAATATGTTCTTATGGTGGGTAGTAAAGTTCTTATTTAAAAAATAGAAAATATGCTAGATTGCATACCTGCGGCATATTTTTTTTGTATATTTAGGTTTATTCAATTTAAAGTTGAAAAATGCTATATTTAGCATAAAAAATGCTAAAAGGGCACCACTGAAGCACACGGGTTCGTGCCACCCAGCGTCGTTACGGAAAAATGTTCGAGTTGAGCCATTTTCGGAACCATTTGACACAAGTTTGAGCCACATTTATTAATGTCGTTTTCCATTTGGCAAATAAAAGCTTCCGGGAGAGTCACTTCCTCTTGCAAAAAAAAATTAGCTACCAAAATTGAAAGTTACTAAACCAAGGTAAAATTTACCAAAAAAAAAACTGCATGGCAGTGTAAAAACGTCCATTTGCTTAGTCTTAAGAGAAACTAAAAGAAAAGTGTAGAATTCATAGCACTTTATTTTTATTTATTATATTATTAAAAAAAAAAGCATAAGTATTTTAAAATATTCAATTAGGTACATTAGGTTTGTAGGAACTTAGTGAGTCTTTAAGTAGTTAAGCAACGGCTACTTTATAAAATAAAATATATAAGACTTAACCTACTAATGTAATAGTAATATCTACTTTAAATACTTCTGCTGACCAAAAGCACGATTTTCTAAACTCAAATTATTTTATTTGATTTTTAAAATTGTTTGTTTAAAAACAAACATTCATAAAACATAAGAACTTTTAATTCAATAATTTTCAAAGTTAAACTTATTTCTTAACTTAATTTTAATTAAACTCAACTCAAAAAATGTGCCCTCAGCAGCTGCAGGGCCATGTGGTAAGGACATAAAGTCCATAACAAAACTGGTCGAATGTTTAAAGCAATATTCATCTAATCCGTTCCTAAGGCAACTAACTCTTTCCCATAATTCTAAATATTTCGAAGTTAACCATCTGTCAAAAGAAGAAAATGAGTGCATTCAGTATTTTTTTGAATTTTCATTGGTGCAATGCGTTCACTCAGAAACAGTAAGGCAGCAGTATTTTTGGTGTTCCTGCTCAAAAAGTTACCATAACCAGATAAAAATTACCAAAACAGAAAAAGCAACAAAAAAAAATACCAAATTTGGTTAAAAATTACCAAAGTGGCAACCGTGGTCACTTCTGAAACCGTTCCATTTCTACAAGAAATACTCTTCTGGTGATTCTGAGGAGAAAATGTCGCTTCTCGATTTGAAGTCAGAAACCACTCAAGAAGCACTCACACAAGTGTAGTTTATGTATTTGATACAAGTCAGCTGACAGCTGCCGTAGATTATTCTTTGGCATTTCACCAATACTTTTGTGGATTCAATCAGAAGCTGTTTTCCTGTTCCATTGGATTACAGAATGAGTGGATCCCGACATAAATGGAAGTGGACTCTCCCATTCCTTGTTGTGATTTCTTAAAAAAATAAATGCAACATTTTTGTATCCATTCCGCACCGCAGTTTGTTAGAGCGTTCAGTCGAATAAATTCTCACTCCTCATTTGTAGTTTTTTTTTTTATATTTAAGTTTCGAGACAGAAAATTTTAGACATCTCTCTCGAAGCATTGAGCCAAAACCGATATACTCGAGTCAAATTTCCCAGTTGGGTAATTTAACACAACGCTGGCTGCCAACTCAGTGGTAGGGTCCTCGAGCTTGACAGCTCACGTGTGGTCGTAGGTCAGATTCCACTATTTGGTTGCTTAGTAATGGAGCATTGTGACGAGAGGTAGGCGAACATCAGTGTTAGTATCCAAGGTTTTCTCTTCGCGTTGTTGTAGCAATTGCTTTTATTGATTTTAGTTATTGAATTTGTCCTAAGAAAGTCTGCTTCGAAGACGAAGAAGAAAAATGCTATAAAGCAAACTGCCTGGATTATAGATCAGCAAATTGCTTTCATTGTGATAAGTGAAAAACTTACTTCGTCTTCTTGTGGAAGCCACAATTTAACCGATAGATCCTTGAAAAATTATCCATATAGAAGGACGTAGAAGTTTACGGCTGTTTATTAAATTTTGTAGTTCTTTCATGTCCACAACTTTCTTTTTTAACATGATCTCCCAAAAAAGAGAGATGAAACTTACTTTTTTTTTTTTTTCAATCAATTATTTATATTTAAACCAAATATGTACATAGGTAATTACTATTTTCTTACTTTTTTAATGTATGGAGTACAAAGACTGAGTTTTCGTATTTGTTTTATAAAAAAACAAAAAATAAAAATAAGTAAGTATTAGGAGTATTCTAGGGTTAAGGCGTCATTTGTATTTTTGCACGGGGTTGACAAATTGAATATGTAGCCCCTTGCCCTGTAATTTCATTTGGGGTACTTAAACATTTCGTGACAAACTTGCGGTCGTTAAAACTTGATTAAGACTCTGTCGTGTGAACCTGAACATTTCATATAAATAGCTTTTCAAATTCATCAGGCAATCAGAATCAGTGAGGTTCAACAATGAAGTCGTTTACTATTCTGTCGTTTGTCTTTGCGGCACTCCTAGGTGAACTTATCCGATTTTCATTGACTAACAATATACTAATCTCACCGTCTTAGGTCTACTCCAATTTGGTGGGGAAGCTGATGCTGTAGCATCACCAATACCGACACAAGGTACCAGTTCAGAAGGATACTATGTGTATGTGTATACGCCATCAGAACCAGAGCCAACATACGATTATTCGTACAAGCAGTACGCGTACCCACAGCCAGATATATCTCAAGGTTACATGCAGCAATATTTGATGTCACAATATGCGCAGCAACAATATTTGCAGCGACAATATGGTCAGCCACAATATGAGCAGCTACAGTATGCGCAGCCACAATATGATCAGCTACAGTATGCGCAGCCACAATATGATCAGCTACAGTATGCGCAGCCACAATATTTCCAGCCACAATATGGTCAGCCACAATATGAGCAGCTACAGTATGCGCAGCCACAATATGAGCAGCTACAGTATGAGCAGCTACAGTATGCGAAGCCACAATATGGTCAGCCACAATATGGGCAGCCACAATATGGTCAGCCACAATATGGGCAGCCACAATATGAGCAGCCACAATATGAGCAGCCACAATATGAGCAGCCACAATATGAGCAGCCACAATATGTGCCACAGCAAACAGGCGAATTCGAAGGAGGTGAGTTGATTTGTAAAAATATTGCAACGATTTTTGTTAAATGTGTACATTCCTTCTACAGTGGCAAACAAGGAATATACAAAAGGAAACAAAAATGTGAAAAATCAAGCAATCGGTGCACTTGACAATGTGAACCTCCCAGTCAACGTATTGTCTCTCACCGACATCTTAGGCTAATTCAAGAGGCTGGCTATTTTGTGTGCATCTTTTTAAAATAACATCAAGGTGAAAGTATAAATAAAGTGTTAAAGCAATTTATATAGTGTGGCTTAATTTTATTTTTATTTATACTACAACAAAAAAATTAAGAAATAAATAAAGTACCTATAGGAATTGCAAAACTTCTTGCAAGCAATGGTAAGCCCTCACAGATTTGAGTTGGATCCAAATTGCAGAATATTGAACGGTACCATGAAAGAGAGTAGTTATGGCGCAGTTGGAAAACCTTAATGTGGAGTACAAACTACGAACCACTGAAACTTCGCGCCCAAGGTTGTGCCAAGAGTTAATCAATTTTGAGCAACTCAGAGAGTGCTCATCCGCTTTTGGATTTGATTTGCATCCTCTTAGAGGGCGAAGGATTGACTGGAACGCATTCATGGCAGACCTATGAAGACAGAGTCCATCTCTCCGCCCAACATCTGCCAGGCAGTTCTTCGCGCGTCCATGCATAGGTTTCGAGTCGGTTTCAGAATGTAAGACACGCTGGAAAGTAACAAAGTCTCTACTTTTTCAAAACCAAAATCTGGTACGATAAGTCTCATAAGCATTTTTGGTCGCGACCAAAAACACCCATTCGGAAAAATGATAATGCTTGTCTCTCAATGTAAGCAAGCAGCCTTACAATAGCTAGGTGCCATGTTTGAATTACAAAACGTGTTTTACTTTGTCGCTGAATAGCAGTGCAGCAGAAATCTCCTGTGTGCACCTAGCTTATGACATGAAGGCTTGCAAGCGTCATAGCGTCGCAGATACATCTGCTTTGTTCTGGGAATCCATTTTACGGACTTTTTTCTATACGGGATTAAATTAAGCTGCAGGACGAGTTGAGCTGTGCATAATTCTGGGAAAATCAGAGCTTTTTCTAGCAGACTCTTAAACAGAATAAACTTTTTTGATTTAGCACATCTGAGGCATCCTTTCTAGTGCAGCTAAGTAACTTCATCACTTGCCCACAAAAAAAATGCATCTACATAAGTCCCTTCTTGCTATTAACGCTGTCATCACGCGAGCTTCTAACGGTACCAACATTCCAAACTCACACTCGAAGTATGTAATTCCCCTGGCAAGTGACAGTGATGAAGCATAAAGGTAAGTGTTTTTCAAACTTTTAATTAACAAGAATATTCCTCGTAGGCATAAGTTAACATCCTCTTGGAATACAAGACAGCAAGAAAACATGATCCTCCTGTCCTTCCCAGAATGCAACCGTTTCCGCGCAAAGCACAGGGTAGGGACAAAGTCACACGTAAGGCCGACGCCTCTCACAATATATGCCTAAGGACAGTTATGGCTGCACTGGAATTAAATTCCAAAATAATCACCTACTTAATGCGAAGTAAGTAGGCAACGTACAGTCGTACATATATACACCAAACGGATAGGACACACGCGCGCTGCTCTTATTGTTCCACTCGCAGGAGCACCATTCACCTCTCACACCTGCGGGGGTGGTTGTCTACTTCTAGGCAGCACAAACTAATGGCGAAAAGTCATTACTGGAATACAAAATCGTGAAATAATCTGGAAATGAAAAACAAAAAAAAAGGAAAAATACTCGACCGGAGAATAGAAACAGGTGCATCCGGGTGCACTTAGATTTCACTTAATTTTAATTCGATCCCACGGGAAGCATCGGATGGATTTACATTCAAGTGCATATTTAGAGGGTGTGCACTTGGCGCGACAAACTGTTGCAAGGATATTTGCAGCCTCCTAATTGAATGGTAATGAAATGGATATCAGGAGGATTTACCTCAAGCGACATAGAATTTACCATGGCAGAATTCAACTCTGCCTGCAGTGGGAATTATCGAGACCTCCTGGAATCAGAATCATAACCTTGCTCAACTACACACACTTGTGTAAATCCAATTGAACTGCATGAACTCAGTAACAAATCAACAAGCACTTTTGGATACGCAATCCGATTAAGCGCTCGTCATCGTCACAGGCAATGGTAAAATTTTAACAGAATATGTGTTTGTAAGGAGCGATTTAATTATTGACTGACCATCAAAACAGTGCGGACCAATTTTCAGGACACGGTCTCAGGCTGTTGCATGATAACGAATTCATCGCTAATTTAATTTAATAATTTAAAATGCATTCTCCAGTGCGAGCTGTATAACATCCCCAACCCCAATACACCTCGTATAGTCGAACATCACCTTAGAAGCTGTTCAAGGACGTGTCATGTGTGCCATGTTATTTCGATGGGACAATGTATGTGTTCGCAGTGTAAATGAAATTTATTGTTCAGGTCCAGGCCGTGTTTTGCTGGCGTCCTATAGGTGTGGTAGACACACACAGCCGGTGCATGCTCACAATTAGTCAATTTGCTCATTGTTGTCAAATAATCGGCAGAGTGGTCGTTCGTTGTGCCTACAGTTGCGAATTAAATTTGCATAAAACTCAGTTGGCCCTTCATTTTGGGATACTATGCTAGTACTTGTTTCGATCCATGTCTGTTCAAGTGCGAAGCATTCTAGCAAATTTTCGCCACACTACACGCACCGTGGTGTAAACAGCCTGCGTCCATCCAGGAGTGCATCTCCTTCGAGGTGATACGTAAACGATGTTTGCGAGGAGGTTATTGATTGAAACAGAAATGATTCTATAATCATCTTAACTTGTATCCACCTGGGATTGTCGAAGTGGAGTCGGTTCGGTAAGCAGGCTGAGAGGATGTTCTAATTTGATGGTTGTGTGCATTTCAGTGGAGAGTGTGCATGTGGAAATTTGCATAGTCTCGCAAATGAGGGCAATTATGCTGAATATTCTCTGTGTGCGCTCGAGTACGGGGATGTGTATCAAATTTTAGCGATCATGGGTGGACCCGCTTAAATTTCCGCAGGCATAGCTGCTCAATATCGGCTGCATGGTAGAGGTAGTTTCTTATCGCAAGGAGTTACCCGAGGTTCAGAGCTGGCTTTCTGGTGTGCAGTTCACTACTCAAATGAGGTTGCAGTCATCATGTGCTTGGAAGTGTTTTGAAATTG
Source organism: Cheilosia grossa (assembly GCA_963082955.1). Classification (NCBI taxonomy): domain Eukaryota; kingdom Metazoa; phylum Arthropoda; class Insecta; order Diptera; family Syrphidae; genus Cheilosia; species Cheilosia grossa. The sequence goes on from OY720147.1 coordinate 30,958,453, forward strand.
CCTTCAGGCTTTTAGAATTATGAAAGGCATGGCTAAAATGAGCAGGTCTAAAGCTGAAAGATCACAAGCGGAAGTAGGACTGGTACCACACCGTAAGACCACCCACGACACATGTCGGAAGTGCACCCGATCAACGGGACGTTAGAAGACTTGACAAGATTCTCGAAGTAGAAGGCTCGCACCAACTTGTCAGCAAAATTTGGTCGGATTAATATACAATCTCACTGAATGCACCGTCAGCATCACATAGAAAGACACTGAAACAAAATATTCCTCGTAATGTAACGAAGTTCTTTACGTTAATATGTTTTTCTTTGTGTCAACGAAAAATTTTATAAAAAGTATTTCTTAATTAATAAATCGTTCGTTGGTTCAATGAAAGTTGATTCATTTATTTTATTCCTCTACGCCCAATTGTTGAAATTATTTTAACGAAAGATTTCGTAATTTAATGAACTTTGAGCCGACGAATAATTTTGAAAAATATTGAAAGCCTTAAAGACCTTAATGTAAATTTCATTAGCCCAAAGAACAATTTCATTAAACAACAAATACTATCGTTGATTAATGTAGGAAACGCTAATCAACGCATAATTTATAAAAGAACGTTCGTCACGCCAACAAACAGCTTCGTTCAATCGTTCAATAATGAAAATGTTTCATAGTTTAATGCAAAATGACATTACCCAACGAGGAATGAATAATGAATTTAGTAAAAAAAAAGCCGTAGATTAACGAATAAAACGTTAAATAACACATGATTTATAAAATGCTTTTCATAACCTAACGTTAAATGTCAGTATCCAACAAAATATTAATTAACTAACGAACAAAACGTCATTTAATATAAAAATGCGTTGATCCAATGAAAGTCGGGCATAGACTAATGAACGATATTTGTTGATTCAATTAAAACGGTATGTAAACTTATGAAAAATATTATTGTAGCGGCATTAATTTTGCGTTGATCATTGAACAAAATTTTATTAATCGATGAAAGGAAATCGTCGAAAAATGTTATTGATGAAAAAAAATGTTAACATACTAGCTGACCCAGCGAACTTCGTTCCGCCCAAAGTCATTATTGTAATGAAATTAATAATTCCGAGCATGCGCAACTCACATGCTCCTTTATGTAGTTCGGTCAATTCAAATTCTGTATAATATAAGTAATATTAGAAACAATAGAATATACTAACAATAGAAATAACTAAAGTATAGTAATGTGGATGTGTTTCAGTCAAACCGGAATGATTGACGTGTCGGCCAACCTTCCGCTTTTTTACCAACGTGCTTTACGGTACACGACGTAAAAAGCGGAAGATTTTACTCACACGTGAGAACGCCACATACAATTAAATAGGTAAACAGATGAATTTTCAAAAGAAAAGATTTCCTGCACCGCTCTAAAGGTTGAAGATAACGAAAATTTGGAAGTTCAACATGAAAATTGTATAAACAAGAAGACTATGACTTAGGGTTACATGTATAATTTGAAATAATTAAAATTGTTCTAATAATTCCATAAATTGCTTTTCTAAATAAAAATAATTAAAAGAAAAACAATAAAATTACAAACTTATATCCATTTAGTTCTAAATTATTTATTGCGTGTCGAAAATGATTTCTATGAAAATCCAGAGAAGTTAGTAATTCAGAAAATGGACTTAATATTAATATTCCAAGAAATCTTGGTTCGCATAGAAAAATAATTTGAATAATAAATTCAGAATTTAAAAAACCAAATTTTGAGATAATTTTTCTTTGGCCAAGAATAATTATTTTTGATTTCAGAAATAATTCATTGATTTAAGAAAATTGATACTGATTTTAAATATATAAATAAGGAATCAGTTTCTTGGGTCAAGAGAACCCATGCACGATTTCAGAAAAAAAAATCTTATTTGAAAAAAAAATTCTTAAATCAAGAAAAACTTTCTAATTTAAAATTTTTTTCCTCGTTCTTGACTCATGAAATGAAAATGTTAGAGCTAGGATCCGAGCTGGCTGGAGGTTTCTTTTAATGCAAGTAAGGTTAGTGGAAAAACAGGGGCCGACGGTTCATCGAAGCTTAATATTTTTCAAATACTTGTGCTACCCAGGTATCCTTAGCTTCAAAGAAGGAACTCCAGTGCGAATTTTTTCAAATTCCCTAAGTAATTTATGAATTTCATCACAAAGCACACACCGACAATGACGACGATGATTAAAGCAGACTACTCCTTTGAGCACAACATCAGATCTACACCAGCGCGTAAGTACAACTCCACCCAAACCCCGAATTTGTTTCAACAAAAAAACGATAATCCCTAGCTTCGCTCTTGTCTGCCCTATAGTCTGCTCTTTATGGAACCCCTTAATACAACACAAATATGAACAGCTGTTTGCAGCTAATGCTACCGCGCGCCAGGACAATTGCTAGATAATTTAACCTTTCAAAATAAAAGTTCTCACCTTAATAGCACTCATTAATAATTTGGACTTAGTGCCAACTATACGAAGCAACATTCGCCAGCAGGTGCGCGCTGATGATGCCGCAGCTCTTGTTGCCATTGCCAGCCAGCCATCAGCCACCTCTGCTCTACACGGAATCGCTGCTGCTGTGTTGTTTGTTCGTTGTTTATCCAAAAGGTGCAAATGAGCGCACTTTGCAAATATTCATCTTAATTCAACGCGATGGAATGGGAGCAATTCAAAAATGCTACCCCACCCCCAAACTCGTATAGCGCAATGGCAATGTGGACCCATACGTTTCTGGCATATTTCATGCGTTTATCTCGTTTCTAACGTGTTTGTGTTGAGGTCACGTGTGCATGTGGAATTGGACCACAACGGCTGTAATGTATGTTTCGCAATATGTCTCAACGTATACACATCAGCCTATGCCTCGTGATTCGAACTTAAGGCGGCAGCTTAATAATATTTTGGGCATTTTAAAACCACTTACAACAATAAGGATGCTTGACGTCAATTTCAGGGAAATTCAAAAACCCCATGACCGTCTCGCGTCCATTTTCGTTCGAAAACAAATCTTCCCAATCGCAGTTTTAAGAACCAAGCACTAGATTGATCTGGTGCAATAAAGCACAACCGAAAGCGACATTGTTATTCGAGTGCAGAGAATAGAAATCTCTTCGAATCTTTCAGGCGCCCAATAACTATTGAATTTAAAGAAAAAACAAAGTGTTTATATCCACTATTCTGCTTTTCCAAAGGATGGAACTTTTAAAGTTAAGATAGTGCCGGCGCTCCCTTACTCAGCATTCATCACGATGCCCATCAAACTATACCGAATATGGGTTGTGGTACACATCCACCAGCATCTCCTTAGAATTCTATTCAGCTGAATCAAGTGATTTCTTTTAGCTCTCGTGGAAGGGATTTCATCTCGAAAATCAATCAATAAATAGGAAAAAAGAAAATATATAAAAGCAGACACCAATACCATTGGGGATTGTCTATATGGGATGTTCATGATCATCTACTGCATTCAGCATGGCAGGCCACCCCTTGTGGTGCAATCCCAGTCAGAGTGCATTCGGTATTGATTTTGAATCAGAATATTCAATGCAACCCAGTTCTGACTCGGACTTTCTATGCTAGAGAGGAGGTCTTAAATGGATTGACTTGTTATCCTCATAGAGCATCAGCAGAAGCAAAATATTTGAGATTTCTTTTCAATTCCAGTTTCTTTTCATTGATAATAATTTAAGAATGAGATAAATATTTGTGGTGTACTACCTAAGGGCCAAAAATATAGGAAAGACGTCGGAGGTGTAAAGTTGTTAGATAAAGATGGAAAACTTGTCTCCCTGAGGGATGTGGTTCGTAACAACTAGAGGGCGGATTTTTATTTATGTTTTTAAAAACTCTGATGGGGCTATAGGTTACACAGTTTTTGGGAGCCCATTTGACCGTAACCAATTTTTCCTTTTCGACTTCACTGTAATTTTTCAAATAATAAGTTGCAAATTTACACGCTAACAGCCTCGCTCGGGTCTCGGTGGCACTGATGCACCCTTGTGGGCGGCTGTCAGGCGCCCATGGACGCGATCAGGATGGTGACCAATCGAAGAGATTGCTCACCACCCTGATTATAGGTAATTTAGGTTAAGTAGCTTAGATAGTTTTATTTAGTTAAAAAAAAAAAACAATAATAAAGAATTCAAGTTTTCTGAAGTTTCTTGAAAACTAAAAAACCAAACAAATAATAGAAATATTTAGACAGATTTAAGGCCGAAAGGCAATAATTTTAAGGATATTGATAAGTTTAGAGCGCTCGCTTAGAGCCAGTAAGCTAGAATAAGAAAAATGTTAATTTTAAATTAGATTTAATCGTTTTTGTCTATAGTATGTAAGTTTAAAAAATTAAGTAAATAAAAAATTAATTTTTAAGGAATTTTCCTATGTGTAGGTACAGTGGACGTCCATTTTAACGAATATCCCACTAAGCGAATTTGTTATAAAGGGTTTTTCAATAAGAGCGCTACAAACGTTTTTTGTAAATATAACAAAAACGGTTTTGGATATCTTTATTCCTGTGAAAGTACGTTCGATGCCATTATGTATGGAACTCGATTTCTTTTGCATGGCCACCAAGGGCACGCTTGCAGAAGTCCAGACACTGAACTCAATTTTCGACGGTTTTCAAGCATAAATCGGCCGATACTGATGCAATTTCACGTTCGATATTCGTACGAAGTTCATCAATCGTCGCTGGCTTGTTGGCATTGGCCATAGACTTGACGTAGCCCCACAGGAAATAGTCTGACCAATACCGCATATTTTGTTTATTGACGAAGCCATTCAGCCAGAAATGAGCCTCATCGCTGAAGATGATTTTTCGATGAAAAGCACTCTTAACGTTGAGGCCACTGGCTCCGAATTTCGGTAGTAAATTACAACGAGTAATAATTTCGACTCGTTGTTGGCTCGTTTGGTGTCCCTGTCGCTCTACTTTTGTAGCGTCCCTGTTGAAAAGCCCTTTATAACGAATTCTTTTCAGAAATACATTAGTATTTCTTTACAGCGAATGGTGCCCACGATATAAGGAACGTATATAAAAGTTGTTTTAAGAATCCTGAAAGAATTTAACTAATATTAACTGATAACTGGAATACATTAGGAAGAGCAATACTTAAGTAAGTGAACGAATGGCTTCTATCAGGAGAGTTTCCAAACCCTTGGAAAGATTCGATGGTGACACCTGTAGAAAAAGAACCAAACACCAATAAGAGTGAAGAGGTCAGACCAATAAATACGCTTAGAGCAATGGGAAAAGTGATTGAGGCGCTGGTTAAAAAGCAACTGATTGAATACGTTGAGAGCAATATTATACTATCAATATCTCAATCTGGATTTAGAAAAAATTACTTATGTGAAGCAGCTGTAAACCATGCAGTAAATTAATGGAAAGAAGGTGGAAAGAGGAACAAAAACGATGGCGCTATTGTTAGACTTTAAGCGGGCCTTTGAAACAATTGATAAGGAAATTCTTTTAAGAAAATTATATATGTGTTGTGTACAAGGTAAGGAGCTTGATTGGTTTAGATCTCTCTTATCAAATAGATCATAGCGGACGAAGGTCAATAATAGCGTTTCAGAACTCATCGAAGTGGAACAAGGAGTGCCTCAAGGCTCGATATTAGGTGCGCTACTATTTATGATTTATATCAATGATATGCCTGAAGTCTTAAAAATAGTACCTTACGCTGATGATACGTTAATGTATTCAGAAGGTAAAGACGAATATGAATGCAAAAATAAACTAATGTATGATATTAATAAATTGATCAAATGGCTGAAAATGAATAAGCTAAAAATTTACGAACAGAAAACAATGTTAATGGAAATAAATATGAATGGAGCAACAACTATCGAAATTAACAGAAAAACTATTGAAAATGCTAAAAACATAAAATATCTGGGAATGATCATTGATAAGGATCAAAAAATGCATTACCATATATATTTAATAAATATATCTGCATCCTAATGTGCAACAGATCTACTCCAATAAGATACATGCTGGACGCTCTTATGTGGCTCAACGTTAAACAGAGGATGGAGTTGAATACTCTGTATTTAAAAAAAAATACGGTGATACGCCAAGATATCTTATAAATGAGGTCAGACATGTTAGGGAAGCTCAACCCAACCAACTTCGGCATTCGAAGGACTTCAGGTTGAGAAGGCAGAACTCATCGGGCGCACAGAATACGATCATCTACAAAGGATTTTAATTATTTAACAAATTACCAAATGACATTAAATATGATTCAAATTTTAAACGAAAATGTGTAAAATAAAACCAGACGAATATAAATTTATCCTAAGATATCAGCTTTTTTTAAGTTCTGAAATTTAGCTTTGGGAGGGGTTTAGTGAACGCACATCAAAATAGGACTGTGTCGTTTACTCTATTGATCCGGAACCAAAGAGGAGTATGGAAATGTCCATTTAGATATCTTCAAAGGCGACAAAATTTGTCTGATCAAACACATCACCCAATATCTCGACAAATAGCCAATGTTGGTGCTGAAAATTTTTAAAACATAAATAAAAAGGGGCCCGAGCGGAAAAAAGGCACCTCCATATAGAACATTGATATAGCAAAAAAAATGCAGAGCAGCAAAAACATTTATTTATAACAAAAAAAAAAGAGAAACAAATGTATTTATTACGAAACACTTTCTTTGCGTTCATTTTTCGTTCAATACAAAATAAAATCTTTACTCAAACTGAAAAAAGGGGCAACTTTGATAATTTTTCAAAAAGTGGGGGCCACGGGTCTTGGGGCTTCAGGAGTTGAAGCCAAATGACCATCCAATTCGTTTTCGCTTCGCTAAGTGGACCTGCGATCGACTTAGAGAAGATGCCGATTTAGCCTAAAAAACTCATCTTTTCAGATGAAGCTCATTTTCATTTTGGCGGGTATGTAAACAAGCAAAATTGTCGCATTTGGGGCACAGAAAACCCGCACGCATACATTGAAAAGCCGATATACCCAAAACGAGTCACTGTTTGGTGCGGAATTTGGTCCAGAGGCATAATTGGGCCATTTTTCTTCGAAAATGAGCAAGGAGTGGCCGTTACAGTCAATGGCGATCGTTATCGGGCCATGTTGAACGAATTTTTGTTCACAAAAATTGAAGAGGAGGATATTGGCAACATTTGGTTTCAACAGGACGGCGCTACGTGCCACACACCCGAGCTACAATCGATGTTTTGCGCCCTGTTTTTGAAGATCGCATTATCAGCCCCAGAGCTGATGTCGTTTGGCCACCTCGGAGCTGCGATTTGACACCGTTGGACTATTATTTGTGGGGTGCCGTAAAAGATAAGTGTTACCCCGACAAGCCAGAGACAATTGGCGCTTTAAAGGAAAATATTCGTGAAGCCATTGGTGAAATACAGCTGCACACAATCGATAATGTGCTTACAAATTGGACCGATCGTGTAGGCTACTGCATGGCCAGCCGAGGCAGCCATTTGAATGAAATTATTTTCCGTTATTAACCGGCAGGATTGTACTTTCAAATAAAAAGAAATTTGAGAAAATATTCAGTAGTTTTTTTTTTTATAGCATTTAAAAAAAAAAAAAAAGTTATTTGGCGGACCCTGTATATGTACCTACGATAACCATCCGTTCATTGCAATAATGTACAGTTCTGTATTTGAAGACGATGTTAATTATGAACTATTTCGTGTAGGTACAAAAGACATAAATGTTATATTTTTAAAAGTTCTTCATTATTCCTTTTGCATTTTATTTAAATTTTTAAAAATAATATTCTTCTTTATAAAGTACCTATTTGAGTAATAAAAAATTGTGATGAACCATGTTTCATGACTTGGAATTCTAAAATATGGTCACCGTAATAATATATATAAAATATAATGTACGTGCAAAACATTTTTTGACATCAACCAAAAACCTTGGTGATGTAGCACATTGGTAGAAGAAAATATCATCATTGGGTCATTAAGCGTTTAAGAATTTCTTTCTTTAATCACATCACCAGAAAGGAAGTTTAAAAAAAAAAAACAAATTCAGTTCGCGAATTGGTAGCATGAACTCTTCGTTCTTTGTAAATAGATACATAAAAACTATGTGTTTACATCATATAATTTTCAATGCAGATATTGACTCTAATTAATATATAAGGCGACGCTAGACTTTGAGGTGAACTAGAAGACTCTCCAGTTAGTCCCGGTCCTTCAGGAAATAGACATTTAAGACGGTTGTTAATTGGGACACTCTCACCATTTGACTGATCTTGTGGATGTTTCGAACATCAAATACTCCATTTCCACGATTCGATTTATGATTCACCTTGGTGCGCTTTTATTCCTATGTTCAATAATTGCCAATTGAAATAGACTTCGGTCGTTTTAATTAGGTTTTGTTTTCACAATTTGAATACTCCCTTTCGTACACACATTTTTGACAACTGACTTTGACTCTTGAAAAACTGTATTTATTGACGAATTCGATACGGCAGTTACTGGGTTTGTGTACTTTCCACTCACGTAATTAGTAAATCATTCCAATGCTGATCGGAACTGAATCGATCTTTTAACACCCAGCAAATCACTGGCCAAATGCATTCTCCTAGATGAATGAGTCTGATAAACACGTATATAATTTGTTTAAAAATATAAAGAGACTAGCAATCTTCACATTTCTTAGCTTTCGAATTTATTCACTTCAAGTTTTCGAAATAAATAAATAGTCGGCAAAACTGTGCTTGGTTTTTGTGCAGAAAAATAACCTACCAACATATTCCGCATAGCTATTCTTTATTAGCGTCAGTAAAAAATAGACTGTCCTGTTATTTTGTTGTCAATATCCCAAATTATTTTCATCCCAAATGTTCTACTATTTGTGCAAAATGGACAGTCTGAAAATCTGGAATACGTGAGGAGTCTATCAAATTGTCTGTACATGCAATTTAACTGCCTGCAAACGATTTACCATCGAGAATGCATTTATCACAAAGTTAGGTATCAAGGAATATCATTCATGCACATGCTGAATGTGGATGTGATATGCATCGCGATATTAAATTTTATTACACATCACCATAGAAACGCTCCATAATAAAATATCACAAAAGCGTGATATTAAAATTTAATATCCGCGGAGGCATCTCAAAACCGCTGAAACCTGAAAGTAATGTTTGACAATTTGAATGAAGGTTTATTAAAAAAATTATAATGCGGGACTAGGTAGCTACAAGGCCCAATATTATTTAAACACAGTGCGACCTAAGTATTTCACAAAATAAGTCAGGTTTAACATTTTTTTCTTTTTTGCAATCACGTTGGTAATAAAATGTATGTTAAATAAACTTCGACAGACTGTTCAAATATTAGTCGATTTTGTTTTGCCTATATAAATTAGGTTTGCAAATGTCTAACTTTCCACTCGTCGTCTGTGTACGAAGTGACATATCAATCAAAATAAACTAGAAGCAGTGGTTCTAGAACAGTATTGCCAACGGCTTTTATTACATTAGTTTTATTAAAAGTAAATCATCTTTGCAATTAGGTTAAAGTATTTGTATGCTTAAAATGTCCTTCATTGTATATGAGCTCTAGATTAGACTACAATAAATTATATATTTTTACAAAAAATTCAGGTCTCTTATGACCTGTTTTAAAAACCTTGTAGTCAGTCATTTATGAACAAATTGAACGATGAATTTGCAATTTTTATAAACGAAGTTCGGTCAAATATTCTTACAAATAAATAAAAAAAATCATCCATCGGCAATTGTGCTAAAAAAACAGTTAAATAAAGGTTTGTCTGCAAAAATTAAGACCCAAATTATTTTGAATATTTTTTCAATGCTTGCCTTAAAGACACTTATTACTGTAGGAAAAAAAGCTCAAAGATTTTAGTGATTACAGGGGCTAAATTCTGCGAGAGCGAGTTTTGTTGTGAACACGAAAAAATATATATATAAAATGCAAAATATGACCTTTTGATCTATGCATGGGAATATATAGAGATTGCTCACGATTGGTTTATTAAAATATAAAATATAATGTTTTCAATTGTTTGAACTGCAATTGGTGTACGTGGGCAGTGCATGTGATTTTTGTCTATGCGTGTATATTGTACACGGACGAAAAACTTCCTCTTCCGGGAATTAGGGACCAAGATGCTATTTGTTTTTTTTTTTAATAAGTGCAAAAGTAAAATTTTGCAGGAAAATGTTTGACCACTAAGTTTAATTTGTTGATGTTTTTAACGCAAAGATTGGAAACTGTGATTGCACTGTTGAAGACATTATTTCATTACCTTTTTTATACCTATTTTTATTTATTACTAACAGTAAATATACTTACGGTTCTCTTTTCCATTCAGTGGTCCCACTGTGTTGAGATGCATCAGCAAGGCATGTGACGAACTTTTCACCGCATGCACATTCCCTAAATTCCATCAAAGTTGAGTGTTGTCAGATATTAACTGTTTTGCCGCAAATTCACTTTTTAAGTCCAAAATGAAATTGCGACTAAAAAGAGTAATTTTTTCCCTTCTATGACAGAATATTGAAAGTCGGTACGTGTTGCCATGATCAGAACTTATATGACTTACCTTCAGGCATGCATTTTTAGGTATAATACAAATAAGTTTTCTTCTGTAAATAATAAAAGAATTTAATAATCAATGATACTCGTGAATAAACTCTACAAGTATGTAGCTCTTCTTGCATCCCCGGGGACACATGAAATGCTGCAACAGCCACTGATAAAAAAGAGGAGGTACACGTTACACAATATAGTTCGGCCACGATGGCAATCTAGTTTTTAAGTCGTGTGTTTGTATGTGGCTTTGTTCCCGTATCACGTTAAACATAATCGCCCAATTCGAATGGGCTCACCAGGAAAACATAACGTGTAACAAGGAGCAACATAAAGTTTAAATTTCATTGCAATCGGCTTAATTTAATGTAATGCGCACACACAAAGCTTTAAATATGCACTCAAAAATGGTTACAATGGTAAAAATTAATGGAAATCATAAATTCCTTCCTAGAACCCTTCGAACTATTTTTAGTACATAAGTTAAATACTTCCATTGGAAGCTTCATTATGTTCCCTATTTATTCAAACCATCGACACTATCTTGACAGACATCAATCGTCGCACGTCTACATTACAATACTTGGAAATTATTTCATGTGAATTAAGTCAAAACCGAACCGAGTCTTCGTCTGCTATCATGTGGCACGGTTTACTGTCCCGTACAACCATACATCAAACATATATTATCGTACAATGTCATACCGTAACGGATTGGTGATATGTGCTGGTGTCCACCTCGTACTTTGCGGATGCGTTCAAACATCCCAATTTTATTACGCAAATCTACTTTTCTCACTAAGCGCACCTTTTTCAACCCTCCCTGGACTTATTCCTTTTTTCAAATCCAATTGACCATATGCACCATTATTTGCCCGCAATGTCAGATAACATTTGTCTGCCAAATCAGAACACCACACCCGAAGCGATGAGGGATTTACCTTTTCGCTTCACGTAATTGAATTTTCTTCATCGCATTAAACTATACTACACCGTATGAAGTATAATAAAATAGTACGGCTTGTCAGTGTGCTGTGCATACTGTTACCGGTAAAGGGGGGATAAAGTACGAGTGTCTGTCGATAGCGATACGTCGCATCGTTTGATACGGCATTTTTGTTTCTGATTCGATGTTCAGTTAATTTTGTTCCATCCCACATAAAGGAAAAGTTTATCTGGATTTGATTTTGATTTTTTGACACTTTTTATAAATCCCATCAATTTTTTATTTGTTTTTTAATTCCTGCAATGCTGGGAATGCCTCACGGGAATGCCTCATTGAATTTGCCACAGTATCATGCATGGCACATGCATTATGGAATTTATTTATGGAACACAAAAACAACCCACCCCCTGGGATGCGCCCAGCCCACAGTGTGTGTTTCGTTCATGAGGTTTAATGCGGAAAATGACAGGATTTTCGGGTTAGGTTTAGCTTGGTTTTTATTTTCTGCTGTTGTGACACGAAGCGTTCACGCGGATTCAATGCAAATATGTCAGGATGTAACTATAGCCAGTGGCAGTAGTCGACCGGTCCATTTGGGGAATACCGAAGCAGATAGTGAAATGACAAGTTTTGTAAAATATTTTCATACATTTTCGTGACAGTGCACTCATGCATAAAAACCGAATAAATAATGTTATCAAGCCATAACCTTGTGGTTCCATGACAGCGCAGCTTCGATTAAAGTTTAAAGGCAGAATATTCAGAACAAAACAGATAGGGTCGTCGTTTTAAGGGTTCAAGGAGTTGATTTTCAACAACCAAAAGATCGCAAATCAAGTGCCGTCCCTAAACAATATTTTAAGAGGTTCGTAATTTTCCCTACAAATTCAATGAACTCAATTGCCCTTTCACTCTTCACCAACAGAGTTGCCTTAAAAACAAAACCCACTCACCGCAAACAGAAACTTGAGCCGAACACGAATCTGTCATAAAGTCGGTCAAACTATCATTAAATTCGCAAAACCGACCGAGTTTCTCATGTAGAAAAAATACCCAAATAATCGCAGCATCAAAATCAAGATTCAAAGGACCTGCCAGCAGGAAAACTTTGACAAAAAAGCCATAAAAAAAACGGGGGGAAAAAAAACTTTTAATGAAGAAATTAAGGTATGTCCAATGTCCATGTTCCATTCAGTTTCAAAGAAATATTGGCGTTATTTTAACCCTTTTCAGGACGCTTATCTATTCTATTAACTTCTCCTTCAACAGAGCTTTGGGTCAGTTGTTGGCGAAAAAAAAAAATTCTCTGTCACGGATGGAACAGATACGAAAACATCTACATAGCAGCGGTTCTTCGTCAGGGGACTTGCTGAATTTTTATCTTTAAGGACTCATTGGAGAGTCGTTTGTCGTTTTGTCACATTTAATTATCCTGCAAAAAGGACGTTCAAACTTGAAGTACTGTTATTTGGTTGTTTCCTCTTTTGCATCCTCTTCGTCCAGATTCGGACGGAAAATAACTTAAATTGCGCAAAGGCGATTCGGTGGATGTTCTTTGCCAAAGCATGTCCTGGGAAAGTGATAATAAGCGAAAATAATTGAAAACATAAGGAGAAGTTACAGTTTGGTTTAGTATCGCCGGTGGGGCAATTAAATAAGACTGCACATTGATGTACGAAGAACAAGTGCCGAAGAGGTAGCATGAGCGTGTCCCAATCCTATTCCGGCAAATTGTTAGCACGATTTATATGTTGGTTCGAATTGAGTGGAAGCCTAGGAAGACTGTCTGAATCCGTGATACTAATAATCAGTTTTAGTGTCTAGGATAATTTTTCGAAATCACAATGGCAACATTTTCCATACAAAATTGCATATTGTGACCTAGAAAATATTTAGGGTGAAGGTTAAATATGAATATTAGTAAGGCCCAGTGTGTTCAAATGACCCTCTGCGGACGGTAACATCCTTGGATACCTTTTGTAGTTAGACGCTTGCAATAGGTGGGTTAGTGGCAGTAAAACCATAGTTCCTTAGCCATTGCGGATCGAACTACGAAACATCGCACAATGTACGAGACTCTGGTGTCTAGCCGAGGTATATGAAGTCTCTAACTACTTCAAAGTTCTAGTTTAGTTTAGTTTATTTCTTCTATTATTTTTTAAAATGTTTTTTTATTGTTATAAAAGCTATCTATCATAATCATCAATCCGTCCAGTTCATCCATGTTCTGAGGGCTTCCTTTTTGACAGAATAATGAAACACTTGCCTAAATAAGGGTAAATTTACTATACTAAAGCAATGTTTTATAGCTCCTGCTGTAGTAACAGCTCGCCGACTTCTGGTGTCAATGTTGCACAGAGCTATACAAAATTGTATAGGACCCAGGTATAGGATTGCATATTTCTAACAATTTTCTGGATGTTATTTTACGATTTTTAAGAAGTTATTATGACAGCGCATAATCTTACCTACATATGTTTTAACACCAAAAGTCTCGTAGAGGCTGCTTCCGGCTTAAAAGGAGCAGCGTGTCTTTCTGTGCAAACTAACGAGGTTGTCATGGATGGTAAAACTAATCAAGGCTCTGTATAATTCGACTTTAAAAATGCTGTCATGTTGAGTATCGATCTGGACCTTGTGGGTTTTTTTCAACTAGTTTAAATTGTTGGTCGGTTGCGGACCTACCGGGTTTAAGACCCCACTGGCCATATGATGGGCAAGTCCCACCTCTGAAGTCGGCACAGTTTGACCTGTCTGCTCTCTTCGCCTGATGCCATCAATCAAATAGGCTATATAAATATATACCTTATACGGATGAAATATCTTAAGTAAAGCAGAGTCAACTTGCAGTGTCTGATATGAAGAAAAGTATCAAATGGGCTGCTGTGCTTGTGAGAAAATATTGGCCTTTAGGGAATAGCCTATTAAGAACGTCAGTGGAATTTTCAAAGGCTCTCTCTATGTCAATAAGAGAGCAAACATATTATTTAATTAACAGTTGAAGGATTCTATCAGCAGACTTCTGATTTTAAGCCAGCTTTTAAGTACGTCAATCTGATAGTGGCCGATAACATTCTTGGCGCCCTGTTTCTGTTTTTAACTTCCAAGTCGACCGTATTCCCTTTGAATTTAAAAGCATGCTCTAAACCGAAAGGCCTCCAAGTAATCTTATTAATTTATTATATAATAACTCCATTTCCATTGGGCATATTCAAAAATCTAGTTATCTTAAGTCGACTACATTTGTCTGGACTAGATGTAACCTGTAACCTTCCTACGTCAGCACAAATGCGACCTGTCTTTCAGTGCTCAGTCACGAATTTCTTTACTATATTCGTCGGCTATGCCAACCATAAACGCCAACTGAAACAGCCGTTCACTTGACCGATCTAAGCCACTCAAAATTGAGATGCATCAAGTCAGACAGCTGTCAGACTTATCTTTATTTGTCATACTTTTGTTACAATCTACTTTAATTTTTTGTACCAGCCCCTTAACTCCTCATCACCAATCTATTCTCAGCTCTTAACTGTCAAAATGCGGTGAATTGCGATTTTGCTCATACGGCTCAGTGAATTTATTCTGAGCTCATATAGTTCCCGCCAGTGCTGCCAGTTTAGCGCAAGATCTACACCTTTTTAACAGTTTAATTATAAAATGCTAGCTCCTAGCGAAATTTCCAGCGGTTTTTATTTGATAATTTATTTCAATATATTGGTAGGTATTACACTTTGATCCGGCATCGTCGTTAATTTTATCCGAAACCCTAGTTAAGATGCACATTTTCTAGCCTTTTGCGAAAATGGAAGAATATTTCTAAAAAGACTCAAAACTTGCATTTCCTTGTAACTATATCGTTCAATTATGTATCTCATATAGACGGACTGTTTCAAATTTCCTAATATATTAAATAAATATCAAAATGTGTCAGAATTCCAGTATGGTGTTAAATTTAGCTCTCTTTTTATCTGTCTGTGGTTAAAACGACCTGGCAGCACTGGTGCCCTCCGATCATGCCTTGAACGAAAAAGAAAACGCAAATTCAGAGCGCTGACCTTAGAAGTGAACACAATCTTTTTTGACAGTTCAGTCTCTGCTCTGAACTGCAAAAGAAACACACATACCGTTGCATATACCTACACAGATTTCTCATTGACTGCTTCTTGGGTACAACTTCCTGCTTGTTCTATCCCAAATAATTAATTTCCTCAGCAAAATAAACCACATTAATAGTTTAGGAAAGCTTTCCTTGAACTCAAACCAACTTTTTGCATTAAATCTCTGAATGACACACAACTACCTCTTGAAGAACAAAACAGAAACCACCATCAAGGGTTATTACCCCCAGAATGATAAATTGTCCTCGGATGAAATAAAAATAACTCCTTTTGCTGGTCATTTACCTAATTTCGGTACAAGTAAAGTAAATAAAAAAAAAAAAACTATCTACATGACGGATGAAAAGCGAACCACAATACAGCAGAGTCTAAAAGAAAAACCATTGCATTCGCAATAAAATAAAAAAAATATATATAATGGATGAAATAATTTTCAAGAGGATACTTTATATTCACTTTTATTATTCCAGCTCTATTTCGGGACAGACTGCAGCGTCCGCTGCTCCTCTAACCGAGAATCATTTGCCGGTCGACTCAATTATGCCATCGTTGCCAGAGACTAATGACATCATAATGGTGGGTGCTTAAAGTGCCCTGACTTGTGTAATTCCAAGAGCAGGAGTGAAGTGAAGTCAGTTTTTTTCTTTTTCTTTTTTTGTTGGTGGTGTCTTTTATATTCAGGTCATCAGCAGCAGCATTGTCATAAAAACAGTTGGATTAGCGTATATAGAATTTGTAATTAAAAGGATTTATTGGTTCGGGATAATAATGATACATGTACCTATTAAGAGGGGATATTTTTTTATTTCAATGGGGCAATCAATTCGAATATGGACAGTCGTAATTATTGGGGTTTTGCTTTTTCAACAATTAGGTTGATTGAACGTAATGAGCTGTGTGGGCTTGTACGGATAACTGGATTCACAAGTGCAGTATTTTTAGTGAAATATAACACCTTTCAAACAAAGGGTTTCCAATGAGAGGTGTTATTGTGAATGACCCGCTATCTCGGTAGCTGTCACTTCTGAAGCTTTTATTCTTTGACATTTGACAAGTAGAAACTACGCCATTACTAAAAGTGGAACGATACACGCTTCAACAACGCATTGAAATTATTAAAATTCACTACCAAAATGGTTAAAATCTTACAGTCACAGTTCGCAAAACTAAAGCATTTTTTGGCCGTCGTGAAGCACCTTGTCGGACAGAAATTGGTGGAAAAATTCGAGCTGTTGGGACAAGTCAGTGATGTGAAGAATAAGACCCGTGCACGTCGCTCAAGAACAACTGAGAATATTGCTACTGTAGCCCAAAGTGTTGAAGAAAACCCAGGTTGGTCCATTCCTCGTCGTTCTTTGGAATTGGGCATTCCACAAACATCATTACACCGTATTTTGCATAAGGGCTTGGATCTTAGGGCTTATTAAATTCAGTTAACACAAGAACTCAACACAAGCAACGAAAGCATTGATCTTTTACGGGAAAAGTTTCCGGACCGTGTTAACTCTCGAAGAGGTGATCACAATTGGCCACCGAGATCTTGATTTAACACCTTGCGACTTCTTCCTTTGGGGACACGTTAAAGATAAGGTCTACGCCAACAGCCCAGCGTCGATTCAAGACCTCAAAGATAAAATTCGTGAGGCTATCGAGGACATAGGGCAGCCACTTTACGAGTTGGTTATGGAAAATTTCATGAAATGGATATGGTCCTTTATGCGTGCTAGTGGTGGCCATTTGGCTGATGTTGTTTTTCATTATCAACGGCATACCTTCCTCTTTATTATGAAATAAACATCCAAAAATGGCATTTTTCTTTGAATACCAAAACAACACCTTTTATTTTACTACGTTTAATTCCAAAAACGAAAGGTTATTTTCGTTTCATGCGAAGGGTAAACAGAGAAAGACTTTACATTTATAACTTCCTGGAATACATAGTAAAAGAAAGATGTTAATCAACTCTGACATTACGATGAAAGAGGAACTCAAACAAGTGGATCGCAAAATTCTGTCCGTCTGTCTGTCTGCCCGTATGCTATTGAGGCCTACAGCCTGGACGGCTGTCCTGATTTAATTCAAACTTCGTATTTGCAGTTTATGAGCCTACCTTAATATTAATGGTACTCCCCATACAAAATGTTCGTACCAGTTTGATTTGTTCGAAAACGGCTCTTACGATTTCAACCAAATTTGATATTTGAGTTTTAGTAAGTGAGGTGAAATGACTGGTTACTCAGTTTTTTGTTAACAAAATCGAATAACGATACTTTTGAAACATGGATATATCTCGAAAACGGTCCATACGATTTTAACCAAAAATCATTTGGTCATTTCTAACTTAAAAGCAAACTCAGTTCTTCTCTAAGTATCGTACAATGGATTTTTGGAAAAAGACATTTTTTTTTTAAAAACCTGAAAACGGCAATAACGTTTTCAACCAAAATGCATACTTAGAATAAAATTGATGTGCTCAAATTCTTGCTTCCTTAATTTTCATTTCGAATGACCGAAAACGCTAATTTGAGAAAATGCTCATATCTCGAGAACCCCACATTCGATTTGGATAAATCTTTTGAAACCAAGTAATGCTTTTATCCCGAACTACATCAAGTGTTCAATTATCAGCTAAATAGTGAAGCAATAGTAATTTTCTTGATCAAAATACATATTTAGGATATTAAAATAATTCAGACTTGTATCCCGTATTTTGTTTTACTCACAAAATTCGAATAATCGGTAATTTAAATTTTTTCTCAGAAATGACTACCCGCATGCCGATTTGTAAAACTCAATACTGTACTACTGCCAATATAAATGCAATTTCTATTACGAAGAACTTCTTTTCAGCGCCTATTCCCCACTTCTTCATTTTCTAAACCAGTTAGAGCTTACACAATCAGAAACTTCCTCTTCATTTGCAACCCACGTCCATCGGTATATTCAGTTTATAACTGCAAATGTGAGTTCAACAACAAATCCCTGAAATCTTACATCATATTTATATCTATGTAAAATTATCACCCTATCGCGAACCCTACTTCCAATTCCAATCATAGACAACTTAAGCAAGCATATCGAAAAACAGAAAGTCCTGCTACTTTGGTCATGTACTCATAAATCTTGTAAAGGGTAAGAGCTTATAAATAGTACATTAGATGCTTATAACCCTCTAACCAGATCTTTCGGTGGTAGTCATTGGCGCAAGAATATAGACAATGTGTAATAGGAGAGATAAGTAGATTCTAACTACAATAAGTACCAACCTTAGAGCGGTCGCGATGCAAATTTGTGTCAAGCAGTCCCAAAAATGTACAGTTTGTGAAACTAAACACAGTTTGGGGAGTTCTACTCAAGAAAATTTTAATGAATGACAACAAAAAAAAATAATGAAAATTGCAGGAACGGAGTGAACAGTTTTTTCATTGAATCTGTAGCGAATAAAACTCTTCACCGTCAAAATCCTTAAAAGGATTTTCGAGATCTTCAAAAATGGAAACATCATGGTAACATTTCTTTTAAAATAGAAAAAAAATAGAAATTTAGAAAGAAATTTCAATAGAAATGACAGATGGGAGAGGATTGAGAGTCCATAGGTCTGTGCCCATACTTTCTGGGTCAATTTTGGTAATATGTCACATTTCTCTATTTCTTTCATTGCGAGAGAATTCGCTCACCGAAATGAAATATAACCAAAAAGAATGGGAACGCGTTGAACCACAAAGTCGAAAAATGTGAAGTTTTTCTAGGCGGGAATATTCAAATATCAATAGCACTGCTTTTATGGTAGGCGCAGTGGCTTAGTGGTTAGTGTTGAACTACTACGCGAGAGGTCACAGGTTCGAATCCCGCAAAAACACGAATTCCAACTTAGGGTTTTTTCCACTGCTCCACCTCTCGCGAACGTCTGGCAAAACATCCGGGAGTACAACTGTCCTGAAAGAGCTTCTCAATTAGCCGATTGGAATCGGCATAAAATTGTAGATCCCTTCCATGAGTTCCAAAAATGAAAAACTCACACAAAGCAAATGGTTGTGAGAAGCTAGACCTTGGGTCCCTACGGACCTGTTGCGCCAACTATATATATATATTTATTGCAGAAATAAAAAATTTCAATTCTTTCGCCTCTTACATCTATTTTAATGCTACACAAGCACAAAATATAAATGAAAACAAATAAAAACTCAGTTACAAATTAGCATTTGAACTATTTGACAACCAATAGCAATAACCAACTAGCCCAAAGAAATTTCTTGGGCTCATATTTGCAGGTTTTTTATGTAGGGGAAATGTTTTGTTCTCTTTTTTTGGCTCTCTTATGTCCAACTTTTGCGTTAGGGAACGAAGTTTGATTAAATTTGGCTAATGTGGTCGAATGCATTATCGTTAGGGAACAGAATTCATACTAAAAATGTACTTTTGGTGGTTTTAAATTTAATATCAGGTTGTAACGATAAAGTATGTCTTATGTCAACTTTAATTAAAAAAATACTTAAACGGACATTTTAACGTACTAAAATAATTTTAAAGTGGGCTTTATCCGACTATAATTGTGCGCAAATAAAATTATTCCCTTTAAATACCCAAACGTTTTACATTTGTTTTTTTTTTTTGGGGGGGGGGGGGGATAAGATTTATTTAACTATATCTATGTACCTAATGCCATATCAAACGTATAATCTGTTGAGAACTTTACAACTACTCGTTCTTAAAGAAAGTAAAAAAAAGTTATATAAAATAACAAGAAATTCAAAAATGAACTCAAAATGGCGAACGTTTTACATACTTTTTTTGTAGATAGTATAGTGGAAATTCCTATAAAAACATATACCAATACTGTGTTGGATTATTATTATTTAAATTTTAAATCCAAAGAGATAAATATGAGTGAATTAAGATTTGTGCTCAAACAAATGAACAATAAAAAAGATATAAACGGCGTCAATGTTAAAATGTTTTTGGACGCCTTCGATTTATGTGGTGATTTGTTGCTTAAAATTGTTAATCTGTCTTTAACCAGTGGTACGTTTCCAAACTGCGCAAGGAGTCACTTACTGTCCCAATTAAAAAAAAAGTGATTCTAAGAAAGTAGAAGATTATAGACCTGTTAATATGATGTCATGTCCCTTGAAAGTAAAATTATTGAAAAAATTGTGTATAACCAACTCCAATCTTATTTAGAATCATACAATTTAATATCGTGTTATTAATCTGGCTTCAGAAAAAATCATAATTGCGAATCCCTTCTCAATCTAGTGATCACTAAGTGGAAAATTGGCATTCATGACAATAAAGTGGTTGTGGCGGTGTTTCTTGATTTAAAAAGAGCGTTCGAAACCGTTGACAGAGTTATTTTAAATATTAGGAGTATGAAATACGGAACTTAAATGGTTTAAATCAAACCTTGAACACAGAACCAAAAAAACAAAAATTAACAATGTTGTGTCAAACCCTGTTCCTGTCATTCATGGTGTCCCGCAAGGATCTTTGCTCGGTTTACTTATGTTTTTGCTGTACATAAATGATATAGAGAATGCTGTTCGCTTTTCAAAAATTGTGCTGTTCGCTGATGATGCGTTATTGTTTATTTGCGGAAGTAATGTTGATGAATGTATAGATAGAATAAATTTAGATTTAGAAAATGTACAAGACTGGTTTGACAGAAATATGTTAAAATTTAATATCGATAAAACTAAAGCAATGATATTAAATGGTAATACTAATGGAACCATAGAAATATGCAATCAAAATTTAGAAACAGTCAGTGAAATGAAATATTTAGGTGTTTAGATTGACGATAAATTAAGTCTTAATGCACATGTAGATTTTGTATGTAAAAAAATATCAACAAAACTTCACTTCTTGGGTAGAATTAGGAAGAAACTGTCAATAAGCACAACAATTAAAGTATATAATAGAATGATTAAGCCATATTTTGAGCACTGCTTCAGTATTTTGTTTATGTGCAATAATTTGATGATGAGCAGATTGCAAGAACTTCAAAATAGAGCAATGAGAATAGTTTTAATGTGTAATGGATTAACACCAATCAAAGAAATGCTGTTTAAACTATCCTGGATGAGTGTGAACCAACGAATTATAGAGGGTCCGCCATCTAACTTTTTTTTTCTTTCAACTAGTGCTTATTTCGCGAATGGTAACACTTAGTTCATGTCTGATTTGACAGATAATTAGTTTTATCCCTCCGCTGAACGAATATGGTTGTGTATACACTTGATGAAATGACCATCCAATGCGTTTTCGCTTCGCTAAGTGGGCCTGCGATCGACTTAGAGAAGATGCCGATTTTGCCAAAAAAAAAATCATCTTTTCAGATGAAGCTCATTTGCATCTTGGCGGGTATGTAAACAAAATTGTCGCATTTGGGGCACAGAAAACCCGCACGCATACATTGAAAAGCCGATACACCCAAAACGAGTCACTGTTTGGTGCGGAATTTGGTCCAGAGGCATAATTGGGCCATTTTTCTTCGAAAATGAGCAAGGAGTGGCCGTTACAGTCAATGGCGATCGTTATCGGGCCATGTTGAACGAATTTTTGTTCACAAAAATTGAAGAGGACGATATTGGCAACATTTGGTTTCAACAGGACGGTGCTACGTGCCACACAGCCGAAGCTACACTCGATGTTCTGCGCCCTGTTTTAGAAGATCGCATTATCAGCCGCAGAGCTGATGTCGTTTGGCCACCTCGGAGCTGCGATTTGACACCGTTGGACTATTATTTGTAGGGTGCCGTAAAAGATAAGTGCTACGCCGACAAGCCAGAGACAATTGACGCTTTAAAGGACAATATTTGTGAAGCCATTGGTGGAATACAGCTGCACACAATAGATAATGTGCTTATAAATTGGACCGATCGTGTAGGCTACTGCATGGCCAGCCGAGGCAGCCATTTGAATGAAATTATTTTCCATTATTAACCGGAAGGATTGTACTTTCAAATAAAAAAAGAAATTTGAGATATTCAGCAGTTTTTTTTTATAGCATGTGCAAAAAAAAAAGTTATCTGGCGGACCCTGTATAATGAGATCGTATTTGTGTTTAAAATGAAATTCAAAATATTACCAAATTATTTATATGAATATGTATCTTATGTAAGTGACGTACAACCCTTTGAGTTACGTAATGCTGGTGATTTTAGGTTGCCAAGGTTTAATAATGCAAGGACTAAAAATATGGTTCTGCATAGAGGATTAAATAATTATAATAGCCTGCCAAATGTTTTAAAAATGGAACAAAACTTACCAAGATTCAAAAAACTTTTGATTGAATATGTTAAAAGTAGATTTACATAATTATGTAATTTGTAATGATTTTTAAATGGCAAATTTTGACAAATAAAATTATATAAAAAAAAAATTAGAAAGGTAGATTCCAAGCTGTGTAAAAGTATTTTTTCGGTTTTATTGCAGAATCCCACCCCAGTTATTCTGCGTGCTGTGCTTCAGGAATGACGAAACAAATTAAACATTCAATAGATTTCCAGTATCTCGAACAACTCCAGCGCAGTTATTTAAAAGGTCAACAAATATATTGATAAATTTGTAAGAAGTTCAGCGAAAGTTTGCCATCACAAAAGCCGTACATCTGCTGCATATTTAGCAAATAAAATCTCTGCCGTATATTTACCAGAATTTAAATAACTTTGGACACCTATTTAGCAGATTTTTGCCCCTTTTTCGATTTGGTTTCGATTATCAATGCGTGTTTTCTGGAGGAACTTGTTTCTCGATCTGGCAACACTTTTTCCCAGCGACAAAATATATAGCACTTGAAATTATTGTTTGGTAACATTTTTTTAAGCGATACGGTCATATGTGACTTCAACGGCTATGTCCAAAATTGACATGCAAAAGTTGCAGCATTTGGAGTGAAGAAGATCCACAAATCAGAATTTGGGTACGATCCACAAAGGCATGTGATATGGCCTGCAAACTTGTCTGAATATTATTTCATTTAAAATATGTACTTATGCCTACTCATCGTTTCTTGGCCCCATTTTTATTGTTGCTTGTGTAGTTGCCCTCTAACATCAACTACCAGCATTATCTCATTTTCTATATTTTACAGACAGTCCCGAAGGGCTGCTCATCTTTAATTCCCCTTTCAGACAATAATCTCTTTGATGCGTGGACACTTTCTCATGCGTGCATATAACCTACTCGTTATGGGCAGATCTTCAATTAATTCCAAATTAGCTAAGATAAAGCGATTGTCTTCATCTGTCACTCTGCCAGTGGTTGCCGTAATACGTGCGATATCTGTCACCATCCATTTAAATCATTAAGGCGAACATTTTCACCCAAAATGTCGAAAAATGTCTGCCCAGGCCCACCCCTCTGCGTGATTAATTCGTAATGTGGGTCATTGACTCTGTTGTAGGTTCAACCTATTCCAACACAGATATAAATGTGTGACTGTAACGTGTAACGCCTTCAGTGTGAAATTGTTGTCGGTGACGATTTATTTTAGCGAACAACTTTGCCCCTGATGAAATTTCATCGCAAACGGTCCGCAGAATTCAATTACCAACGTTTGACGCTTTAAATCGAAGTGACCAGTCCCACGGTGGCGGCCTAGTCCTTGTATTATTCATCGCTCATAAGGATGTGCTTATTTTTGTTTTGACTCAAAAACATCGCAATGCTTGGCCTGTAATCTCACAAGCCCTGACCCAGTGTGACATCCGCGGGGGTGTAACAATCTCTTCTCGCTGGAGGTGGTGATGGCATTTGGTGCTTAGCGTACAACTCCCCCAAGTTGTGTCTATCGCTGCGAGCGTACATACATAGGACAGTTATCTCGTGGAAATGTATCTCTCAATGTGTCAATAGATAAGTTGTTACGGCCTTCGCAGGCACCATTTTGCTGCCTCTGCTCGTGCGTACAGATATATAGCCATTGTTCTTTCCCGTTTTTGTTCTCCCGTTCTCCTTTATTACTCTTTGGTACAATTTGCCAAGTTATTTATGCCTTATGATGCTCCATTTGAATGTGTGAATGGGCCTCTTTTTTCTCAGGCGATTTTTTTTTTGTTTGCATTGCATTAGCTTGTAACGGGGAATTCATGTCCTTTTATTGGTCCTTGGTGATGTGACAGTTTGGTGTTCTTTTTTTGTTCGTTCATTGTTCTATTGTTTTGCTCTCGTTTGTCACTTGACGTTTGGTAACTAAATTGGTGCTCTGGGTGATCTTTATTGCAATGTGCACACTGATGGATGTTTTGTGGACTTTTTGTGGAAATCTTTTGTTAGTTGTTGATATGGACTTTCGGTCATCTTTTGTGTGGCTCGCTTGAAAAAATATTCCTCGGACAATCTTTCGACAGAGAAATGCAAATAGTTGTTACGCAATCAGGAAGGGAAATTCCATTAGACACTCTGTTTGTATCAGTGGTTGGATTACCATTTTTATGCTCGGATTTCAGGTTGGTAAATTCTGAACTCATCTTATCGAGTCATTCAAAGGACAATTGGAGTCGGCTTCTGTTTGCTCCATTTGTTTTCTTTTCATTCCCCTTTTGCCATTCAATAAAATATCGGTCCATCTCCTTATTGTTCTTGTTAATGATGCAAATATTGAACTATCTGTCTATTCAACGAGATATGACAGACAAATTATTTTGTCTAACAGCGCATGGTATATGTATTGTGATTTCCGAGTTTATTGTCGTGCTTTCGTCGTCTTTTTGAATTGTCTCTGAGGAATATAGAATGTGGTATAGAATCATTTATATTAATGATTCCATTTAGACAAAGTACAATCTCGGGCATAGAGGATGAGTTCTATGTAAATGAAAATACTACAAAAGGTAGGTAGGTCTAGGTATATTCTCAGGAGGTTTTTCTGATATTCTGTCAATATATAACGAGAATATTTTCCGACAATGTTTCCTTTAGTCATTTAAGTTGGGCTATAGAATATTACAGGTATAAATGTGGAAAAGGATTGGGTCCGAGAGCACGATTCAGAGACCAGCAGACACATTGCATCCGAATTATTTAGTATTCAATATCGAGGGTTTGATTTATATCCAATGCAAGTCGAAGTAATTTTGTGCGGATTGCGTAATAAGACTACTTGCAAATTGCAATGCATCCTTCAGATGGAGGTAAACACTAATTCTAGTCAAACAAGCTCTTGTCCGTGTGGAATTTATTTTAGAGTTGTTCGACTGATTATTATTCTCATATAGGTGGAGTTGACGCCACCAGTCAGGACGCAAAACAAAAATAAAGCATTTGATATTTCTCTTCGGTTCAAAGGTCTGCAGATTCAGCAACTTTAATTGACTTAAGTGTTTCTTGAATTTTGACAAGATTTTACTGCCTTATTGCATTCTCAGGCACAGGTAGCAGCGCGTATAGGGGAATGAAGTTAAGGCTATCGTAAATAAAACTCAAAACGAAATATTCCCCTTTTTTTTAAAAAAAAAATATGTGTATCTACGATGAGTTTCAGAAAAAAGAAAAATTTCCCACCTGAAAAAATTGACACCCCAAACAAAATTCGCTCCGGAATTTCATCAAAATCCCTCTGGAATATTTCCTTCGTAAATGTGATGCTGGAAATTCAATGCATAAGCAGTTTGTATGGGAATGTGTAGTCCGTGGCTTGTAAATTTGATTACTTCAATCTTAAAAATAGAAGAAGTAGCATAGAACTCCAATAGAAAGAGAAACTGGAGCAATTTTGTAGATTGTATTATATATTATGTAAGTACATACGCATTTTTTTCAAGTTTTATGTCGAAATTTGTAAACATAGGTACAACTCAAATAATCGAAAACATACTGTACCTTGATCCGGATTTCCGGTTTTGTTCGAATAATTTGAGTTTTTTTTACGCAACAGTTTAAATTATCAAAAGTGTCTTTCTTGCCATTCGTTAGAAAAACTTTTAAGTGACAGCTTCAAACGGTCCAAGTTGGTTCAAGATGTGATTTCACTTTGGTCCACCTCCACAGAGGGTTGTCCGTTGTTTGTACCTTGTGTTCGTGGCCGAGTCAAAATAAAAAACTTTTCTTCTATTTCTTATTTAATAAAGACCGAATTATGACTGAACTCTTAAATTCAATTATTTTCTATTTATTTTCTCCTAAAGAAAACTTACTAGCTGTAAAATAAAAAACGCATGAGAAAAGAAGGAAACAGAATACAAACAGTTGTATAATAAATTGTACCAACAACAAATAAGAAGCGGGAAAGCAATCAGTACATGACTAAAACGGTAACGGTGAAATCTGTGAAGCCAGAGTATGTATTTGGATGCTTCTGTTCTTGTGTCCATATTTGGGCATGATTTTTTAGAGTGTAGCTTACGGTATTTATATTTGCAAGTGCTGCAATGTTGACGATATGTGGATTGCTATGCACACACATGACTCTTGAACCATTCAAAGTTTTCCCATACACAGTAGATGAACACGTTACATTTGTTGATAAAAATGTTTAAATATAAAACTTTATTGTAATTAAAATTGTTTTCAAAATTTTAGTTAATTTTTCTAGAGTATCGGTGAGAATTTCAGCTTCTCCTTGTCAGCCCCAACCTCTTGTAAGCAGCTTTCGCGTTGGAGCCTTTTTAAATGATCGAATTTCTTTAGAGAGAACTGATATTGAAACTGATGTAGTTGGACCGTGCAACACGTCTCAAGCCAAAAATATAAAATTTTTCAGTTGTATTTATAACATTTACCTACGACAATGTGCTCCCATCGAAAAAACACAAATACACTTACCTAAATTGACCATAGAAACCAGTGGCGTAGCGAGGGGAGGAAAAGGGGGGTACAGGTCCCGGGCGGCACTTTGCTAGGGGCGGCAGTTTGTAGCGGCTAAAATTTTTAAATACATAAATCTTATTTACAAAGTTTACCAACATTAACTCTGCTTCACAGTAAAAATTACTAGGGGCACCATAAATTGGGTCTGCCCCAGGCGGCCCCAACCCACGCTACGCAACTGATAAAAACAGAAAGTAAAAACATAGTCTCATGAATAACTTCACAAAATCATGAATAAAATTACTTTTTGTAGTAAAATCAGATGTCAGATTCTGACCCCAGATTTCCTCAATTTTCTTTTAGTCGCGAAACGAAAAAAAAAAAATAAACATTTCATAGATGAGATTTCTATGCTTAGTATTTTGCTGAGAAGTGGTACTACACTACATTCCCCCACCTTGACTTCAGTTGTGATGTTGTCAATTCAATTCTTTAGCAGAACCAACGTTACGGCTGTCTACTGACAGCATATTATAAACCACTGATCCTAGATTGAGGGGAAAAGCACCAATTTTG
Organism: Cheilosia grossa; assembly: GCA_963082955.1. NCBI lineage: Eukaryota > Metazoa > Arthropoda > Insecta > Diptera > Syrphidae > Cheilosia > Cheilosia grossa. The sequence continues at coordinate 30,986,434 of OY720147.1, forward strand.
GCGCGTTTTGGATCAAAAGGGGGAAAACGAGGGTAAATCTTAAAATATGGAGAAAGAATAAAAAATCTCTGCGAAAAGTAATTTGTTTAGTAATAAAATTAAAACGTATTTTCATTGCGAACAAATTTCAATGAATGAATTGTTAGACATGAAAGAAAACAGCTAATCGAACGTCGGCGTACAAAGTTGTGTGGATCTGTGACTGGATTTTGTGCGGTTTTTTCCGCAGGGGCGGTATAGGCGGATTTTATAAATGTGTGAGTGATATCGAGAACTGACAACTTCCAATATTTCCTGTTCTAATGAAGCCTTGTTCCTGCAACTTCCAACTAACTTTTGTTAGTTGGAAAAAACACATTTATTCGTAGTTTTTGACACTGCATTCACATCAAAACTGTTTCTATAGTCGCAGATACCCGCGAATCAGTTCAAGGTTAAGATCGAACGAATTTTTCATTCGTGGGTTTGTGGATCGCGACTGATTTATGTGGATTTTGAATAAAGTTTGAGGTGTGACAGTTCGCGGCAAGCTCACGCGAAGAACAATCTAAGAGACATCTAATTCTAATGTGATTTGGTTGTTTTGGTGTTATTTATAAAAGAAAATTCGTATGAGAATAAACTATTTACAGTTTATATTGTATAGAAATAAACTGAAACTAAATTTTATAACCTTACTGCAAAAGTCTGAAACATAGCAAAAAAAAAGAGCGCTGAAGGGAAAAAGTGTCATTTCTATAGCTACTCTGCAATTTAAGAATTTGCGCACAGTATGTAACAAGTATTGACTCCCCTAACACTATAATAGTGTTCTGACAGACAGTCGCGTTATACTTTAAAGATATTTATTTGGAAATCAAAAGTACAGAAAAAGTAGCAATAAATTGTATCAGGGTCCTTGAAAAAAGTGCCAAATTATCGCACCCTCAATAACCCTCTGTGCGTTGTACCTCCGCCAAACCAAACACAAATTCAATTTAATTACACATGTCCGTAATCTTATCTGCGACATCGATCAACCAATCTGATTAAACAAAACCAACCCGACCATTGGTCACAAGCCATATCTATTTCCAACCTATTGCACCGTCAATCAAACCGCACTGCCCACAAATAATCTGCATAACCAACATCAGCAATATGCTTGCACTAATCAAACTGAGTACACAAGTTAATTGGACACTCTTTCGCTGTACGGTGCAGTGGTTCCCGAACCGCTAATGAAAGTCAACCGCATTTACCACGCACGTGAAATAACCTTGCTTAACCGAAACCAAATTATCACCGCCGTCCCACCACCCTCCGGGTATTATAGTCCCCGACCAGACAACCAGCTACCGCTGCAACTATATCGGTTATCCTTTAATCAGTTGATAAAATATTCGCACCATTAAATCCTAACGAAGTGTGTCTCACTCCGCCCTGGCGCACGGAAGGGACTCATCCTGGCTCCGACCTTGAGTGTGAGAAGGAAATCAAACAGGGTCTTTGTTAGAAATCCAAATCAGTTATCTAATTAAACCACACCAGCAGCAGTTCATCAATTTGATGTCTGCCCGATTGGCAAATAGTTTAACTAATGGTGTCTCACGTATCCCCGTCCTGGGTGCCGGAAAGAGATAGGTAGTACGGTCCCGGGGAATCATTGGCACTACTCCTGCGTATCGTCAATCATTTATAATTATAATAACTGTTGACACAGCGTTTCGGACTCAACACTAGATATACGCAAACAATGATTGACGCTCCTCAGAGACCCACTATCGCTTTGAACAGACGCGCCGCGTGTTTGACTATTTGAATATGGGTGTACGGATGGCGCGCCCCTACCGCCACCAACTCGCAGTGGTAATTAATGAAGCAAACACGAGGCGGGCGTTTCCGAAACTTGACTAGACATTGGGGCCAGTTGGAACCGCACCGAATCAGTTTCAATTAACGTGCGCGTGAGGTCGCTCGAACGTGAAGTTTATGACCGATTGAGCCGGATGGTAATTGCTTTGCCTTTGATGCATAGATAAGTTCGAGAGGATAAACAAAAGTGCTTGTTCAGAGGATTGTGCTTATAGACAGATGGTACATAGGTCCATTTAAGTTGGGATGAGTTTTGAATGCACCACTGCAAACAAATGAGGAGGACGCTTTGAAATGAGAATGGTACACATAGAGGCGATCGGTGTCTTGATAGCTTCCGAATTCGGCCCTACGGAGGTGTCTTTTTACTAAGCACATACTTTGTTACTTCGTATATGAAAAGAGCTGTCACTCCGTATTTCTCTTGTGTTCCACTCCAACAAATAGCACGACGCACTGTGCGTCCGATGAGCGCCCAGAACACTTACGCAACGATGTCCATGAAAAGACGTGGGCGTCACCAGATAATCACACAAATTAATGCTGCGTAAGTTTTCTAGATCCTCGAACATAGACTGCGACCACTGATCTGTTGCAGGAGAAGTAGTCTCAGGAGCTTAACAAATTGTATATCACCAGACAGAAGCTGTCCACACACGACTAGCTTTCAAAAATAGCATAAAATTGTTTAAGGCTCTGGAAAAATGTGCCAAATTGCAACTTTTGTCGCACAACGGTCTGACTGACTTCCGCCTGAAGAATCAACATGGACATCCAAACGCACGGCCCCTCTGAAGCTTTTTCTTGGGCATACAGGACATGAATGGCTGGCCAGCGAATATCTACCAACTCGTTGCGAATATTTTTGATGGAAGGAAGATGTGTTCAGTTGGCCCGATCAACCCGAATGATGATCAAAGCTGCATCAAATATACGGGCATCAGTCTCCGCAACTATGTCACCAAAGATCCTGCAAAAAACCTTAGACGATGAGACACTATCCGGATATCAAAACTTTGTACGAATTTCTATTCTATTTTCTTCTCTCTCGTATTGTTATTTTTCAATCAGATTTTAACGTCTTAGGTACACAAAAAAAATTCATTATTTTTAGAAGACTCACTGAACTCTGGGATTAAATCAAAACGTTTTTCGACTGCTGGAAATGATATTTAGAACCTACGATTATCGTCTCTTTCTCGTTTCCAGCAGCAACTCGGTAAATATTTGTATATCCTTTGGGAATATTGTCAGTTTTTGGGCAGAGGCCACACCTGCTTTTGTCATCATTCAATATTTGTTTCAGGCCATTCACAATGTGTTGCTGACCAATGCTGTTTCAGTAATCCACAATTTTATTAAACTACAGATAATGAAGTCTTTCGTTTCATAATTGCTACATATATTTTTTTTTTTTTGTTAACAATCGTCCAATAAAAAACACCTATAAACAAACTTTTCTGCTTTTCACCGATTAATCATTTGCCCTTAAAGCAGTCATATATAATAATAAAAAAGTAATATAATTATGTAAAGTAAAAATTTAAAACTACATTCAAAAAAAGGTGTCCGGAATCTGAAACTAATGCATATTTCAGCCCGGACTGGCATATTCTCACTTAGTAAACCCTGTCCGAATACTGAAAAACTTCTAGAAAAACATGATGTTCAATATTCCTGCAAATATTGTGTTCAGATTACTCGTGTGTGTCTATCCATGCGCAACGAAAGAGATGTCGAAGCGAGACATAGGCTGCACACACATTTAAACACACTTATCAGTGTATGAGCAACCGATCGTGTTCTACCCTTCGGTCCTCTGATTAGGGAATTCGATCAACAGCCGCTGAAGGAGACAGACGTGTCCTTTAAGAGAGTCTTTTGTCTGCTTCAAAACAATAAAGTCGTTTGCCTACTTCAAAACAATAAAGTCGTTTGTGAAATAAGTGAAATAAATCGACGTGTTTACGTTTAAACTGTTTGCTTTTATTTCAAAAGAAAGACTTCACTAGCTAGCTAAAAGCCGCAACTAAATTAAACACATGATTTCCATTTTTGAAAACATAAATAAAATACATGTGTGTGGGTTAAGACCATTCAAAAGCGAATTAGTCTCTAATACAAAATTTTAAGATTCCGTGTGTCCGGATACCGAAAATGCCTTCAACCAACACTAACACTTAGGTAAAAATAAATTCTAATTAAATTCACTTTTTGCCAATGTAGGCTGATTGTTTGTAAAGAAAACTTAGTTTTTTTTTTAAAAGAATAACTGGAAAACTACTCTTCCGTTTTTCAAATCATCCACACAATGTTTGTTATCCAAAACGAAAAAAAAGTGCCAGACTGCCCGACCTTAGTCACTATTCCGTTGATTCGTTTGAAACTTTGCATTTATTTGAGTAAAATATTATAATAAATAATATTTTTGTTTATATTTGAGAGTTTTTATGATTTACGTGGCTAATTATTTAAAATGGGTTTAGCCATTTGTCAAAATTACTTTTCTAACCACTTTTGGAACGCATCGCTAGTAGTCCTACTTATTGTGAGGTTTGTTGTGAATTCGAAGATAATCCTCACAACAAAACTCACAAAAAATTCACCTCAGCATGAGGACTTTAAAATTGGCACAAATTTGTACACAAAAGCCCGAACTCGTACACGAAGTTAGTAAAAATATAAATATAATATAACATTTTTTCAGGAAAAATACGCGAAATATGCTCACAGAAATGTTTTAGAACTGAAGGATAAAAATTATTAACGACATTTGTCACAAATCAAATTCCCACTTTCCTTTGTTTATGCACTTTTCCCGAAATGGTCATAAATGTTGCCTAAAATGCCATGTTCAGATCATAAAAACAATCGATATTGTGATCTCCTATGTAACAGGTCACGACACAAAAAATCAGTCATAATTCTTAAAGGCTTACAAAAAGTGATAATGATTGGATGTGATAACACTGTTTCCCGATTTCCATGCCATTTAGACGTTTCTTAGAAAAAGCGACATCTAGACATCGAGTAAAGATCGCTCCGCTGCGAAAAGGTTTCATCAAAGACTAACATTTTTATAGATATACGTTACTATGGGAATAAGTCTGTTGTACAGAGTGTCAGCCTAACAACCTTTACCAGCGGTGCCCAAAACTCCTTCGACTTCATACACAGACTAAGCACGGATTCGACTCTACTAATGTCCTCCTGGTAATTGTTAGCACATCTTTGCACTTACAATTTAACGTTAATAACGACCCCAACAATTTATAACCAACACTCAGATCTTTCATCTCCACCCCAGTCAGCTCCAACTCCAACTCACTCATCGAGCGACTAGACTTTTGGGAGGACATATAACGAGGCATTTCCCCTAATGTGCTGTCATGCCAAATAAATCACAAACCAGCCCCCCCGAAAATGACTTCACCCAAAAGAACGTGACCTACCACCGGCTAAGGGCTAAGTTTTAATTTTGTTCCTTGTTCCATTTTCAGGCCCACATATGCGTGCCAACATATTTCATACATGTAAATTGTGCGCTTATTTTTCACAGAATCAGCCAAGTGTTGCTAATTCAGCAAGCGTAATTGGCCGTGGCAATCATAACCCGATTTTCCGACTCCGACTCCGACATCCCATTGGAAGCTAAATGAATCGTCCTTACGTGATCGTTATCCAAGATGATGGCAGCTTGGCAGCTTTGTTTTTGATTTTCCTTCTTCCTTTGTGGTGGGTTTCCCTTTCGCTTTCCATCATTGTGGACGGGCCTTAGCCTATGAGCTTGGAAATCACAAACAGTGTTATGAATTTATTGTGCGCAATTTTTTTTCTCGGGTTTGGGAGAGAGTTTTGTAATTTTACACATCGGTACTTTTAAATTGAAGTTTTACTGTGTTTTCTTAATCAACGAGGATGCCGAAAAAAATTAAAGGATTTCGGCAATTTATGCTTGTTGTTGGGGAAAGTTTTTAAATAAATGCTTGCTCCCATATATAAGCGAAACGGAGACGTTCAATTAAAAGAGCTCCGTTCCGGTGTTCACCTTGTGGCATGGGTTTACACTATCATGGTCATGGGCAAGCTTGCTGCGATTAGTTGGTCAGTGAACATTTACTGCAAATGAACCGTCCAAATTGTTTCGCCCCTTAAAAGGTCTGTCTCTGTTTTAAAATTTTCCATTTACACGACCGAATGCACTCTGACTGTGTCGCCTAGTCAACAAAGCGTCGCCACCACCGAGAAGAGTCATGCTTAAAATCGCCGTGACACATCAAATTTGTCCCTACTTCCAAATCAATTGAATCGATTGACCCACCTCGACTCAAAATTTGATCACTACTTCGATTACGATTTAGTTTTCCGCAATTCCTGTTACGCTAACTTTCGATTACCAACCAACGGTCGCCCTTTCCTGACACTGCGTGCTCTCCGGCTCTGAGACTGCATCACATCATATCGACTTGTGCTCTCAAGTAGAAGCACACATCAGGCAAGTCTTTCGATAACTTTATTCTCCGCAATCAGGGCGAGGGATAGTGCGCCCACGACCTTCGGAATAAAACTCTTTCAAAACTTTTAGTTTTCCAACAGAAAAAAGAAAAAAAAAAAAACCAACCGACGACTTTTATATCGAGATCACACACGCCAGGACCTTTGTGACAAGCCTGCTCCACCAAGTGGTGTGTGCCGATGTCGACTTTCTGAATTCTGACTAATGGTGCAGAGAGTATACTCCTATGTATATGTGAGTGAGTGGAATGCAGAAACTTCCTCGTCAGCAAATTGAAATGCTATTACGAAGTTTATTCGAAATACTTGTGCGTGAAATTAAATTAACAGCTGTCAATCTCAATAAACCGACGATACTGGTGGTGGGTGGCGGTGCCGCGAAGAGGCTGAGGTGCAAATGACTTTGATATACCAACGTGCCGCGTACCAGCTGTGTGATTGTACTGTCATATGAAGATGAATAGCACAGTGTCATGTGAATGCCGGGGATAAGGCTCAAATCCGTTCTGTTCAATGGGAAGAGTTACTGAGATGAATGTGTCTTTTCCCCTTCCTACGAGTTTGGCGGTGACGGCAGCAGGTTGAATTATGAAATGTGTCAACTCGAATGAATTTAAATCACAATCTGGTTTTCTCTAAAGGGCTTAAAGGGCGCATATATTGAGTTACATTCGGACCCTCGCTTTCTATGAGAGACCTATAGAGATGAACGTGTGGACAATTTGCTGTGTCACTTCTGCAGAGAATCAGCTGAAGGAACCAGGAGAATGAAAGGCAGGCCTTCTGTCAAGCTCACTCATGACATAGCAAAGGTATATATAAATCCAGGCCAGATAAGACAGCCGGCCCATTGAACTATTTAACTAAGCGGGAGACGACTTTCTGACAGAGCATTCACAAAAGTCATCTCTTGTGCCTTCATTGACACCCGTTTCACGAAACTATTTGCATGCACCGTACGAGTATCAATATCGGCACAAGCAATATTCAGACGAAGCATCAAAATAGGGTTTTAACTGCAGGCAAAAGCAGGTCCATGCTGTCAACAAGAAAGGGGAGGCAATACTGTAAGAGACAGCTAGAGCTTTGAGGTACGGACTCCGCATATTCTTTAAACTCCATCCGCTGTTTCTGTTGACTATGAAGACACTTGGGAAGCAACGTAGTTACAGACTTTGTACACCATCAATGGTCTGCTTGTAATTCATTTCTTTAAAGAGTAGACTCTGTCGAAGGCAGTTGGTTTTCAGTCTTCTTCAGGGAATACTTTGAACTTTACAGGAACATAAAGCTGGTATAAAAGATCCATATCGGTCGGTTCAAATGTTGAGAATACGAGGAGCGAATGGGACCAAAGGCAAAGAGAAGAAGGTCAGCGTAGGCGGCCCCAACTTGTAGGAACAGGGACTAGACCCCACTTAATGAACATGCTTACTGAATAAGTCTCAAGCCCGCAATGATGCAAGTATTTACAATACCTTAAATTTTTCTTCTATATTGGTAGCTTGACAAACAAAATTTAGAGATTAATTGAGGGCATTGCTAGCGACTTTATGGCAACAGCGATAAGCCGTTGCCGACACCAAGTTCATTTTAATTTTGGTGGGGGCAATACCCCCATATATTTGGCTTAATACAAGCTAAAACTAACTTTTAGGCTTAATGTAACAACTTAAAACTAAGACATGAAACGCCTTATAACTAAGACTTAAAGATAAGGAGAATGGTGAATGAGATCGAGTTTGAGGTGGGCAGTGCTGCGGTTGACATCGAAAACTGAAAGGTTGGAATTAGTCTTTCGCAGCATACGGGATATCGGTTCCTTGGAACCATATGAGATACGATGGTTGGAAGAGCCGGAGAGAAGACGTTAAATGAAAAGAATTCAGGTTAATGAGATTGTGCTGGTCTATGTAGGGTGGCAAGATAAATGGATCGTCCCAAGGCAGACCTCGAAGGGCACATCGCAGAAAGCGACGTTGGAAGTTCTCAACTCTGAAAGGGAGACTACACTTGACAAGCGTATTCAAGGAGGGGGCGAACGAAGGTGATATAGAGAGATCTAGTCACGTGAAAGTTGGAGAATTCCTTAGACCATCGTTTAACAAAGCCGAGTGATGAGTTGGCCTTACAAATTATTTCGTCAATATGCAAACGAAAATTTAGCTCCCTATCATACAATATGCCAAGGTCGAAGGTAATGTCGGCGTGCGTCGGCAAGGTGACTTGTTGCGCTTGCGTGATAGGATAATGGATTGGCATTTAGTGATGTTGAGTTCTAAGCAATATTTGAGGCACCAGGCCTTGCCGAAGTCAGAACTCATCTCTAGGGATGCGAGGAAAGGAAACAAAGTCGAAGAGGTTTGTTGTAGTCGATCTACCTTTCAGGTGAAATAAGGGACTTGCTCCGAAAGCTCAAGACTTCATATATAATACCTTCAAAAAGTTTGGATACATGCGTGAATTTGTAGTTAGTAATTTAATTTGTTTATCCTTTTTTGTGTATCGGTGTAATGAACGAGGTTTTCCAAATGTGGGGAAATTCTCCGTTTGAGAGAGAAAGATGAAATGAGATGAGATCAGAATATGGGAGCGAGAGATGGGAAGAACACTTCATTAGGAAAAGTTGAACGGAAATATATGTAGGTTCGCATTTCAATACCGTCTAAGCTTTTTTGTCAGGCTGTAGTAATTATGGTGAACATTCCTGAATTAAAATATCAATCGGACACCGGATCAGTTTTTTTTTTCTTCCAAAAGTTCCTAGAATCTAAAGCTAACTACCTGAGTCGAAATTTTAAAATTATTCTCAAACTTAGGACCTCTGATTTCTTTGGAATTTTTTTCTGATTTCTTTACTTTTACTCTAAATACTCTTCAACCAGTAGGAAATTTATGGTTTCTTTTACTTCTAACTTATTTTAAATAAAATTTTAGAATTTTAATATTTTTAATAAAAAAATGTTATAATCATATTTTTTCGCCTCCAAATTAAAAATATTAAATATACAGTGGACGTCCAGTACAACGAATCATATAATATTTGATGTCATTCCTTATATCGAGCGAGTTGTTTACATCGCGATCGAGTTCTCTTTAAAAAATGTATGTTTATTTAAACGGTTTTATTTGATGTTAAATTGTATAGATGAAAGTACTGCTATTTAAATGCTTTCGGGGTCTTAAACCAACTTATATATACGTTCCTTAAATCGGATAGCAAATCGTATAGTAAATTCGCTATACAGAGATACTAGTGTATAACTGAAAAGGGCCCGGTATATCGGAAATTCGCTATGGCGGATATTCGTTATAACGGACGTCCACTGTATAGGTACATATAAATATATTAAAAATGAAAAAATGGTAGGTGTCTGGCCCCAGGCGAAAGATCTCTCTGAAAAGCTTTATTTTGCCGCTAAGCTAATTGACACAATTAGTTTTGGCGCTTAACGTATCTACTGAAAAATATATTTTTGAGCCCCTGAAGCTCCTTTCAGAAATTATTTTAGCCTAGCATACGGCCATGTATTCGTAATTAGTTCGTATTATTGCTATTACTGGTTTTATTTAAATAATCTTAATAATATACTCAAGCTTAATTAATACTACCTAGTTACTAGTTTTTATTGATGATTAGATTATTTTTTGTTTTTATTCATTATAGTGATTAGCTGGTCCGTGCTCGCGTTGCTTCTCATTGTTCTAAGAGAACTTTTCGTGGCTATTTAAATAAAAAATGATGCAGTCAAAAAATGTTGTAGTCATTCTCTTATTTTACTTTCCAATAGGACCACAAATTCTTGTGTGTCCAAGTGCCCCCGCCATGCCTTCGGTCTTTGTTGCCTTTGTAACTAGATCCACGGAAGCTATTTTTTTCCGCAACGGGTCCATTTATGAACCTTAGGCTTAGTTTCTCACATCCATTCGTTTGTGAGAGCTTTTATTTTTTTAGAGCTTAAGCCTTAAGGCAGTTCACGTGTAATTCAATTTTTTTCACTGCGCAGTACGCAGCTCGAGTTGAAAATAGCGCATCAAAAACTGAGTTGTAGGTGGTGATCCTAAATTCTTTCCACTGCTATTTCAATTGGTTTTTATTCGCCGTCGTATTAATTTTTTTGCATTTCAGCGGGAAAAATTATTTGTAGGAAAGTATGGTTTAGAAATTTATTTGAATTTCAGACTTTTCCTTAAGAGAATCCTTTTTCGCACTTATAAAATAGTTTTTCATTTAATATAGTGCGATAAAGGTAGGTGTACAAAAATTTGGTGGCATGGATGCCCTCTCCCATAATCTGGGTGCATAATTTCCATGCAATGTTAGTTGTTTAAATTTGACGACTGTCCTTATTACTATTACAAATCAGACATTATTTTCCAAATTGAAAATTATTAAAACTGTCATTAAACAAAACACAAAACATCTTTTTTTCGAGAAGTAAAAATCATCGAAAGGCATTCCAGAGGTAATAGGTACGAGAAATATGTAACCAGAGACAAAAAAATATTGAAACGAATAAACCTTTTTAAACGAATATTGAACCTCTTTATTGGAGGCAACTGCTTCTGTTGAGACTTGAGAGTTAAATTATATCTGCGAAAATGTTGGTTCCAACTTTATTCTTATGACCAGATGTTGCTATCGCCGATGAGTGGTCCTTTTGCTGTCGATGATATTGTTGTTTGTTGTTCTTGCTGATTCGGAGTAACTGAACCGTTGTTGCTATCGCCAATGTTACTGTTTGTTGCTATTGTTGGCACGTTGTGCTGATTTACCATAATTCGCGAAAGATGCTTCGGCAATAGCGAGGGACTTTATAAACCGATAAACACCACCTTCCGAGGGCACTGATTTTTTTCATACCGAATGGGATGGCACCTAGTCGTTCGAATAATCGGCAATTTATTGTCTGTTTTTGATAATTCGGTAATTTTTAGGCTAACGAAGTTGAGAAGCCTACTTCTGTGCGCTAGTTCGCAAGGCCCTGCATGTTTATGCCGAGTGCGAATGACTAATTTGAAAGGGACAGGCTATACTCCTGAGACGTTCGCGAGAGGTCGCGCAATTTAAAACACCTTAAGACGCAATTTGTATTCACAACTTCTCACTCATTCCGTATTTTCCATCACTTCAAGCACAGCACATATACTTTTCGTTTCGGAACAGTAACGAATTCAAAATCTAAAATCCGTCAAACGTTTCAATTCGTCACGATAACGACATCAGGACCCAACAAATATAGCTGCACAGCTTGTCGTGTTCCAGTTTCGAGTTTCCCTCATCCTTTACAATATGTCGCAATTCAATCTGCGGCATCGCAAGGAATAAAGCACAATATAGAAGATAGCAGATAGCACATGTGTGCACTAGTGCAGTGCATTGCATTTTATCGCAGTCAGCTGAAGAGCATCGACTTGTCTCTATCCGCATTCATATTAACTCGTCTGCACATCTGACACTCGAAGCTGAGACGAAAAAGATTAAATTCAATCAATTTGAAAATTGTCATCCACACAATTCACACGCGACTTCATTCTTGTTCGCGTGTGTGTTTCGTCAACTTAATAAAGCCATACAAGGGATGCGCACAAAATATAATTGAGTCCCAGTCAGTGGTTTGTAGCTCGTCAAATAATTGACAGGAGTTGTTGGCAAAATTTAACATAAATCGATTTCTCGCTCCCACCGAAGGAGGGTGGACGGTGGAGTGGAACGTGGAAGAAAGAAAAACGTTTGTTACCATGAAATCGAGCGAGGCTTGATGGTCCGGGTCGATTACTTTTCGTTGAGCTGCCTTCTCTGCATATTATGTAAAAGTTTCGACGCTGAAAAGTGGCGTCAAAGTTTTAACGAATTTTTCGCGAAACGCGCTGAAAGAGAATACCCCAAGTGGTGTATAGTGAAAGTTTGTGGCGACTTGAACTTTGGTATAGGGAGAAAATGCTCTAGGATTTTTTCCCAAGAAAACGAGCACAAACGAAGGAGATCCTCTTAAGTAAGGAGTATCTTTTGATGTTGTAGGAGTAAACTATTATTGCGGGGAATAATAATAATTTTTTTGGTATTTTTTGTGAGTACAGAATATTGGTTGCAGGGTGTCCGAGTTAGACAAAGTTTAATATTGCTGCGACTGATGACACGATCCTTTTGTATGTATTTTGTGTGAATTACAAAATGGAGTGGGGGGACGGGTAGATGCATGGCTATAAGGGAAACTTAACAAGAAAGTTGTAACTAGCTTAAACGGTCGGCGCGGGAAAAAGTTTCATAGTTATTTAAGGGTGTTTGTCGACTATTTACAAGCTTAGTAGGGATACTTGACTCAGCCTGCGGCGGGAGTTGAAGATGGGTTCATAAAGGCACTGTGATGCTGCGTTGCCTTAACATGCAGTTAAATGGTTTTCGCCACGCCATGAGGAAGACCGCGAGAGTTTTGAAAGCGTCTTCGGATGATTTTTAAGAGTTGTTTCTTCTCTTATACACTCTGTAACATATGAATAGCCTCACACATAATTTATTTTTAAATTAACTCTTTTTGCTACCTTTTTGATCTGTACATTTTTAATTGTATATTGGGTTGAAAGGTAGAACTGACTTCTTTAGACTAGGAAAAGTTTCAAATAGTTTCGAAAAGCTCACGGAATTTTCTAAGGTTATTTCGTTTTGATTCACTAAAATGCATTTTTTTTTTTTGTTTTTGTAATATTAAAATATAATTGTTTTTTTTTAGTTAAAATGAAAACCGTCTTTTCTTTTTTAAGAATAGTATTTTTATTTATTTACTATGGCTTGAACAATTATTTTATTACTTGGTACAACCACCCTTATTTTTAATTTCTTCAAAAATGCGATCTTTTAAAGAATCATACAATGATTTCAAAAGATCAAGGGAAATACTGGCCCAGGCTATACCTTCAATAAGGTCCTCTTTGTTGGTATACTGTTTCCCACCTTTCGTGTCAACCAACCCCACACATTTTCGATGGTGTTCAAATCTGGGGAGCAGGATGGCCAGGAAAGTTGTTGTATATTTGGTCCTGTAACCAAGTCTTAATTATTCCAGCTGTATTGTCCTGCTGGAAAATGATCGGCAGGTGTCCGAAAATATCCTGGAACTGAGGTAGAGCCATTTCCATTAAAGTTTTTTAGTATGGTGCTGTCATTTTGCACTTCACAAAAACCAAATCGATCGTTCCATAATATTGTTACATTTGGGCTGGGATTCGAAAAGATAAAACACTATTCTGTTAATCTTTTCTAGTCAAAATCACTTTTATTACACTTTTACGGATTATCCACTAATTAAGTACTAGAACAATATTACTTAAACAATTCCTCAACGATTCAAACCAATCACTTATTTCACTTTATTACTCTGCACTTATTTATCTTTACAACCGATTACTATCTCGAACTTTAACCAATCACTGATAAAAATCAACTGTCGCCCTGTTCTACAACCTCTCCTTTTATATCTGCTCTGCCATCTCTTCGAGAACTTTCTAGCTAACTCCAATTGGTTCTTCAATTGGCTGACATACTTTTTCCCCTTTTCAGCAATTGATAAATTCCCATTTAGTTTAGTGGGGAATTGACAGATTCCAATTTCCAATTGGAAGTGGAACTTGTTTGGTGACTAATGGGGGTTGTTTTCATTTCACCATTTTAGTTTGTTTTCATTTCACCACAATTCATTCCACGCCACAATATCCCCCTCTTAAACTTGTTCGTCCCGAACAAACTCGTTAACATTTGCACCATTGTAGCGATGAAGACGATCCACATGAACGACTTTCAGCTTGCCTCTTCCTCGTTGGATGCGATAGACAACGTCGTTGATGCGCTTTACGATTTTGTAGGGCCCTTCCCAGTCTGGTTGCAACTTAGGTGATAAACCTTTTCTTCGATGAGGGTTATATAGCCATACCAGATCTCCTTCTTGAAAGCCTGTAGTTGTTGTTTTAGTATCGTACCTCGTTTTCATGCGGTCACTGGCTATCTTAATATTAGCCCTAGTCCCTCGATGCACGTCCCTGATGATATCTCTGAGGTCTGTAACATAGTCCTCCTCATTTTTGGACTCTTCGCATGGAGATCCAAACATTAACTCGCTAGGTAGGCGGACTTTTCGACCAAATAGGACTTCAGATGGAGTATGTCCTGTGGTGTTGTGCACTGCACTTCGATAGGCCAATAAAAACATGGGAATGTGTTTGTCCCAATCTCTCTGGTCATCGCCAACGACCTTAGAGAGGTGTTCATTCAGCGTTCTATTGAAGCGCTCCACCATCCCATCTGATTGTGGATGAAGCGGTGTTGTTCTTGTCTTCTTAATCCCGAGTAACTGGCACACTCCTTGGAAAATCCTGGACTCGAAGTTTCGTCCTTGGTCCGAATGCAGTTCCATGGGCACACCAAATCTGCTTACCCAGTTGAAGACGATTTGCTCCACCACAGTTTTAGCTTCTTGATTTGGGATAGCGAATGCTTCAGGCCACTTACTGAAGTAGTCCATAACAACAAGGATGTAACGATTTCCATTGTTCGTTTCAGGAAACGGTCCCGCAATATCAACGGCTATCCTTTCGAAAGGGGCTCCCACATTATATTGATGCATCTGGCCTCGGACTTTCACTCTCGGGCCTTTGCTGGCCGCACATGTTACGCATTTCCTGCACCAATTCTCAACATCCTCCCTTGAATGGACCCAGTAAAAGCGTTCTCGTAATTTTCCGAGTGTTTTGTTTATTCCCAAGTGGCCTCCAGACACTCCATCATGCAATTCCCTCAGCACTTCGATAACTTTTGTCCTGGGAACAACAAGCTGCATTACGTACGACTTTCCATCCGGGCTTTCCCATTTTCTTTTTAGAATGCCGTCTTGTACATGAAGAGAGTCCCACTGCGCCCAGTATGCCTTCAGCTCGGGACTCCTATTGGATATCTCCTGCCAGTCTGGTTTTCCCTCATGCTGCTTCCAGGCGAGGATTGGTTCGATATCCGGATCTTCCTTTTGAGCCTCCCGGATTTCCCGTGCACTCCAGCCACCAATGGGCATAGCTCTCACCCTTTGAACGGACACGACATCTTTTTCCTCGTGTCGTAAGCAATGTTTACAATCTGCTTTGCACGGTCGACGGGAGAGAGCGTCTGCATTTGAGTGAAGACTTCCCTTTCGATGTTGTATTTCGTAGTCGTACATTTGCAGCTGTTCGATCCACCTTGCGACTTGTCCTTCAGGATTCTTAAAGTGTAGTAGCCACTTTAAGGATGCATGGTCTGTGCGAAGGATGAATTTCTGCCCATAGAGGTACTTATGGAAATGTTTCGTTGCCAGTACCAAAGCAAGGAGTTCGCGCCTGGTAACACAGTAGTTCCTTTCTGGCTTTGAGAGAACTTTGCTGAAGAACGAAACTACCTTCTCTTGGCCCTCGTGTACCTGGGAAAGCACGGCTCCAATTCCCACATTACTAGCGTCTGCATCCACAATAAATGTTTTTCCAGGGGTGGGGTACGCTAATATGGGGGCGTCGCACAACTGTTGCTTAAGTTCTTTGAAGCTGTTTTCGCACTCACCTGACCATTTGAATTGTTTGCCTTTTTCTGTCAGTTGATGCAAGCTCTTTGCGATCCTGGCAAAGTCCTTTACAAATCGTCTGTAATACGTCGCAAGTCCCAGGAAGCTTCTCAGCTGGCGTTTGTCTTTGGGAACCGGCCAGTTTTTCACTGCATCGATCTTCTCCGGATCAGTCTTGACTCCCTTGGAAGAGATGATGTGCCCGAGATACTTCACTTCTGGTCGGAATAGAGAACACTTCTTCGGGTTTAGTTTTAACTGTGCACTTCGTAGCCTTTGGAACACCTCCCTAAGGTTATTTCGATGTTCGTTGAACGTTTTACCAACCACGATGACATCGTCCAGGTAGACCAAACAGGTTTTCCACGTCAATCCCAGCAAAACACGCTCCATTAGACGCTCAAAAGTTGCTGGAGCATTGCACAGTCCAAATGGCATTACTGTAAATTGCCAAAGTCCGTTTCCTGCTGTGAATGCTGTTTTCTCGCGGTCTTCTGGATGGATCTGTACTTGCCAGTAGCCACTCTTCAGATCAAGAGTCGAAAACCATTTGGCCCCGGATAGTGTGTCCAGGGTATCGTCAATTCGTGGCAGGGGGTAGCTATCCTTCTTAGTGACGTTGTTTAGTTGGCGATAGTCCACGCAGAATCTCGTACTTCCGTCTTTCTTTTTGACCAGGACGACGGGTGATGCCCACGGACTTTTTGAGCTCTCAATCAGTCCCTCCTTTTCCATCGTCGACACCATTTCTGCAACCTCCGTCTGCTTGGCCAATGGTAGTCGTCTGGGAGGCTGACGAATTGGTCTTGCATCCCCGGTGTCAATTCGGTGCTGTACGAGATGTGTTCGGCCATACTCGCTACTCTGCGAAGCAAATATATCAGCGAACTCGTTGATTAGACTCCCTGCCATTGCCCGCTGCTCCTGATCCAGCTCGCACTCTCCGAGTATATTCTTTTTCATTTCCGATATTTCCGTAGGTCTAACCGGTTTCGCAGGACTTCTTTTGACAACTTTGTGACCGCAGTAATCGGTACGCACTTTCCGATCACTTCCCCTTGCTTCAGCTTTACGCTTCTGTGTTCCGCATTGAGGACACGAACGGGAACCAAGTTGTTTTTAGGTTCAACAAGCATCTTTCCGACGATATAGCTCTGGTAATAGTTTTCTCTATCTGGCTCTATTAGGAAGAATCGGTGGCTCCCAGGATCACCTTCCAACCTTGTCCAAATAAGTGTCTCTGACGAAGGTGGTAAAATTTCGTCCTCACTTACAACTGTTCTTAGAGCTGCGACGTTCTCGTTCCCGTAAACCATTGGAATCTCGACGTTTCTGTACTTTAGAACTTGCAAACCGATGTCGAGTACTACATCATGCGTCTTCATAAAGTCGATTCCAATGATGCATTCGTCACATATATCGGCCACTAAGAATGCATGGGAGAAGACTATTCCTGCTAGATTTATCGTCAAGAGTACCTCACCATACACCTTTGCCGTTGCTCCAGTTGCTGTTTTCAGACAGTAGCTGCTGGTGTTGTGCAGCCATGATTGGCGAACGATGTCCCTTCTGACTATGGAAGCGGTGGCACCTGTATCGACTGTGGCCACACACTTTTTCTGGCCGATATGTGCTTCCACTGTCAAGCTCCTATTACATCGTTTGGTCTGGGAGACCTGAATTGTGGTCCTGGGGGCGTCGATTCCAGAAACAAGCTTCCGCCCCGTGAAGTTGGTTCTTAACTGATGGCTTTGTGAGGTTCCGTCCGCCGATTGTTCAGATCCCTCCTCGTGACGACTCCTAGTTCTGCAATGTGGACAACTACCCTGTCTACGTTCAGCTCTGCACTGTCGTTGAAGATGTCCAATTTTGTTGCAGTTCCAGCAACGGATCGGTCCCCTGCGAGCACTGTTCCGGTCTTCTACATCTGTTCTATGGCATGAGCATTCGACGGATGTTATTTCTCTTACGCGGTGGAATCCTTGAGATGCCTGGTCAGCAGATTTCATAGTTAATGCAAATGCCAGTGCCTCAGGAAGAGTTCTCTTTCCAGCCATTCGTAGAGCCATCTGCAGCTGTCTGTCCTCTATAGCTTGTGTAAATGCCTCAATAGCCATTTCGTTGATGACAACTTCGCCGGCATTGGGATATGACAAGTGCGCTAGCCGTTCTATATCCGCTTGCAGCTGCTGGAGTGTTTCTCCCCTCTTCTGGAATCTACTGCGCAGTTGCACTCTATACACTTGCTGCATATGGTCGTCACCAAACCGCATCTCAATAGCCTTAACCAAAGCATCATAGTTGCGTTGTTTTTCTTCTGAGATAGTTTGAAGCAATTCTGCAGCTGTACCTCGTAATGCGAGCGTTAATGCAATCGACTTTTCCTCGTCGTCCCATCCATTGGTCATTGCAGCTGCTTCGAACTGTCTCTTATAGATCGGCCATGATGTTTGACCATCAAAAACGGGTGGTTGCATCTCCTTCCTTCTTGGGCAGTCAGTAGAATATTCCCGAGCTTTCTGTTTCTTGACTTTTTCGAGCTCTTTAGCTATGTTTTCGATGTTTGATTCGAGCTCTTTAGCTATGTACTTGATGTTTGTTCCGAGCTCTTTAGCTATGTTCTCGTGTTTATGAAACGTCTCATTAATTTCCTCAAACTTTGTTTCATGTTTGTTTAATTTGTCGTCAATTGCGTCGATTTTTACTTCTAGAACATTCTTAAATTCTTCCACAGCATCTTTTTGTGCGGTAACAAGAGAATTCTTCTGTTCTTCTAGAGAATTCTTCTGTTCTGTGAACTTCGATTCCATAGAATTCTTCTGTTCTTTCAGAGAATTCTTCTGTTCTTCTAGAGAATTCTTCTGTTCTGCGAACTTCGATTCCATAGAATTCTTCTGTTCTTCCATCTTGGCAAGAAGTAATTCGATCATAGCACTAATATCAACGCCTGTACTTACTAGTTCTTCTACCACGTCGAAAAGCATGGTCTTTGGATTTTCTCCCTCTTTTTCGACAGCCTCCTGCAGACGAAGTATGAGGTCACTTTTCCCTCCAGCTGTGGAGAGATTCCTCTTTTCTAATTCACTTTTTAATTGGGGTATGCTTAGTTGTAGCAATACACGACCCATTTTTTTTTTTGTCTCTTATAATTTCGAAATTCACAAATTCACTTTAAATTTTTTTTTTTTTTTTTTTTAAATGTTTCTTTATCACACACGCTTTAACACAGAATAAGTTTTATCCCACTTCTGACACCAATGTTACATTTGGGCTGGGATTCGAAAAGATAAAACACTATTCTGTTAATCTTTTCTAGTCAAAATCACTTTTATTACACTTTTACGGATTATCCACTAATTAAGTACTAGAACAATATTACTTAAACAATTCCTCAACGATTCAAACCAATCACTTATTTCACTTTATTACTCTGCACTTATTTATCTTTACAACCGATTACTATCTCGAACTTTAACCAATCACTGATAAAAATCAACTGTCGCCCTGTTCTACAACCTCTCCTTTTATATCTGCTCTGCCATCTCTTCGAGAACTTTCTAGCTAACTCCAATTGGTTCTACAATTGGCTGACATACTTTTTCCCCTTTTCAGCAATTGATAAATTCCCATTTAGTTTAGTGGGGAATTGACAGATTCCAATTTCCAATTGGAAGTGGAACTTGTTTGGTGACTAATGGGGGTTGTTTTCATTTCACCATTTTAGTTTGTTTTCATTTCACCACAATTCATTCCACGCCACAATATGATATGTCGCCCCATACCATAACTCCTCCCTCGCGGCAGTGGTGAAGGTCCAAAAACAATTTTTCTTTTCTTAAATCATGGTAGTAATAGTTGTATCCGTTGGGCCCATGGAGGTTGAACTTCTTTTCATCAGAAAATACCACTTTCCACCAATCGTTTGAGTGATCTTGCAAAACTAAGCCGCTGTTGTTTTCGAGCTTTGTTAAGTGGTGTTTTTTTTTTTGTTAGTTTCAGACGCTTCAGATGTCCAGCACTCTTAATTACACTTCTTATGGTCGTTCGACTAATTTCTAGCCCAAGTTGAAGTTAGGTTGAATTAGAAGCTTATAATTTGCCGTTTTTCTCAGCTTCAAAGTACAGTATAAGTGCGGCCTTTGTTATTTTTTCCGTAAAATAATGGATTTCTTAAATAACTTTTGGACTTCGATCAAGTTGTTTGGCTATAGCGCGATTAGAGAGATTTTGCTCATGGTAAGCCTCTATTTTAGGAATTTCCGTTGCATTTAAAGATTTTTTCTACTCATTTAAACTGAAACAGATCATAATCATTTTCGTGCTAGAATTTAGTTTCGCAACCAATTTTTTTATTTCACGTTCCCATTGTTTTCAATATATTCGGCAGCGGCTTCTCTTTCGGCTGTCTTGTTAAAATGATTAATTTGTTAAAACATTAACAGCAGCATTAAACAAAACTGACAAGCTGTTCTGTCGCTTCATACAAAAAAATACATAAGTCACAAGAATAGTTTTTGGGAAGAAAAAATAATAAATGTGCAGGCATCATTTTGGTATTTTTTATTTTACTTTTCATAAAATAATCCTCTGTAAATACACATGAAGTGACATAATTTTCATTAATTTAGTAGTGTCTATCAAAATCTTTTCAGTTCTGTTTTTTGTAGCCAAAATAAAAGAAACACTTAAGCCTGTATGACACTTCATTTTTCTCTCATATTTTTCACATTAAAACATCTTGAAAAGTCAGCTGCGTGTAAAAGAGACTTAAGGTGTATTACAAAAGGGGTATAGCAATTGTCTGCAAAGCAACCATGAATAATTTTTCAATCGAATTTATTTTCTTAATCTTAATAATCTTAGTGTCAAAAAAGAAAAACCCCTGCCATCTGCTGACAAATGCAATTTGAATACATTCTTAATGTTTTTTTTGATATCTCTACTCTCTACATTGATAAGGTTCGTGGGTAAGCAGTCCCACTCACTACTTATACTGCTCTTCTTTCATTTTAAAAGAATGAAAAATGCAAAAAAAAAAAGAATGTAGCGCTATATGAATTTATTAATATAAAATGTCTGCTTACTAATTATATGAATTCGTATGAATTAAAACAAAAACTGTAAGCAGCAACTTAGCTTTAACTTAAATGCGTGACACATATTAGGATACATTTCAGTAAACATGTTTATTTGCAATTTTACATTTTAATTTTCGTTCTTTCCCATACATTTTCAGGAAAATATATATTCTTTGAAGTCTTATTACACTTTTTTTTATTAAAAATTAGCATTATTCCACATTCACGGCTGACGCAATTGTTCTCATATGTAATTTCATTAACTATGTCAATCAGTGTTGCCAGAATTGAAAATGAAAGACTGCAAAAAATAATGTTCTAGAATGCCCAAAAAAATGTTAAAGATAAAACAAAATATTTTTTCATCGGTTTTGTTTTTCTGTTTGTAAGTATTGTATTTTGTCTTTTATGCTACACAAAATAGAAATCTCTCTTTAGTAACGAATTTCTTATGCTGTTAAGATTACAGCGAATCTTATTTTTATTGAACATTAAATTATAATTCTTCAGAAAAAAAAGCAAAAGAAAAAAAATCTACAATTAAAAACTACACTTTCAATTCGAGGAATCTAACTACAGTGGTTGTATTTTTTTCACGTTTGAGGGCCACCATAGATAAGTAATAAATTCTTCCTTAGCCCATGTATTTACTTATCTCCACGTACCCAATAGAAAGGATTCATCGAATTAACACTTTACCCGCTCACATTTCACATTCCATCTGATGCGTGGAAAAGTGGTGTTAAACATTTAAAACTCCGATGCACTGTATATCAGCTTAATGTACACGAATGTCCAAAATTACAGAGCAAACATCGAAAAATAAAAAAAATTCCAAAAAATGCTAAAAAAGCATTTGGCATTTTTCTTTTTCAATAAAAATGCTTTCAAGTCTTCGAAAGTGCATTAAAAGTACCAGAATGGCATCACTGATTATTAATTGTTCTACATTTTCTAATAAATAAGATTTTGTTTGTTGTTTTCCGTTACTGAACGGAATCTTCATGAAAAGATTATAAATAGTATATTCTAAATCGATTCTTCTCTTTCAATTCGTACCCGTTTTTCTGTGGGCATTTTCAACGGCGAAATAATTTTTCGCAAAAAACAAAAACAAATGGAAACAGACACAATAATTGTAGGAACATAAATTTTTCTAACAGCCGATTTACATAAACTATTTTTTTTATGGACATTCAGTGTGTTTCACCAAAAGTTTAAAGTTCGAATGGTTTTTTCTCGGTTTGTTGATATTCTCACAATTTGATGCTTTTTTCCGTTTTGGGACCGACGTTTTTTCGGACATCGAAATTCGCTCAAAAAGGTGGCACAGTTCTTAGGGTTAGTTTTAAAAAGAGGTGCTGATTTTCAACCACAAGCAAAACCTGATTATATAAAAAAAAAAAAAACTAGCCAAAAATTAGACTTCTAGATTCAACCCCGAATGGCATGTAATAATTGTTTCTGATTTATTTATTTTTCCAATTTTTTACCACTAAAAGGAAAATCCAAACAATGCGGTGGCGCGCAACTGAAAAGAATGCGAAATGACAGGAAAGGGTTGTTAGCTGAAGCGCTGTTGTTGTATTGACTAACTACGTCAGTTACAAAAGAAATAAAATAAAATAAATTCATCAGGTGGAGATGTCGAAGGTCACTTGTAATTTAAAAATAGTTAGCATACGCTACATTTGCCGAAGACTTAAAATATCCACATTCCGCGTTTCGTTAAGAATTCGTTAAAAATTACACAGCAATTGCATTTGGTGACTTCCAAAGTATGCAGGGGCGAACGCAGGTAAAGATTTGCCACAATGCTGTGGCAACAATGAAAAAAAGGACGTTTTTTCCTGATCCATAACACAGCAACCGTAAGAGATATTTGAATGAAAAAATATGGCATGTAGAGCAGGGTACGGTGCATCCGATAGTAACATTAAGTCAATTTTGACGTAAGTCGACCTTGTTGCCAAAGAATGGCAATCAAAACTACAGTATGGAATATGCTGGAATATACTGGCGCGGTACGTATTGCATTGAAATTAGCCTCTACTAACTAAAGAAAAACAGGCAAAACTTTTTTCGCGCTGTTGACCACTGCGAAAGTAATTAAGCTCAAACAGCCTGTCCTTTTTTTATTGAATGACAATTATGTACTGCTCCAAACTGGTCGCAGAAATGGTTAACAAGAGCTGCCGACTACAAATTAATTCAGCATTAGTTGGACTTAAAAAGACAAATGGAAGCCCCTAACGAATTGAAACTGGTGAAGCCACTGATAAGGGTAACCCCGACTAATGGCAGTTGCCTGTGAAAGCCCCTCTTGAAGATTACAGTCTTCCGATTTGATTTAACAGAAGCAAACTTCGTTTTTCCAGTATCTGGCCGGCACATCTTAGCTAACTTCTGGCAAATTGAATGCACACTTAACGTCATCTTGCAAGGACCGCATTGTAAACATCTTTCGTTATACTAAAGCTTTGCGTACATTTGCCTGTATATTTTCTGTACACACATTCTTCACTCTGGACACATTAATGCGACTTCCTTGCCACCTTACTTTGTACTGCCTTGCAGTCCATACACACTCTTAGGACGAAGTGAACATTTTCTCAATTTTAAATTGTTTTACAGATGTCGCACATATTGTCCTTGAGTATAAATTCCCATCGATCACTGGGATACATTCTGCACATGAATTCATATGGACATGTACCTACATCTGTGTAGAAAAAAAGGATATACCACGTTACATTTATATGGAAGTGCATTTTCTGTCCGCCGACATAGACTTTACGTTGTCCTTCTACGAGGATGTGCCCAGCAATGGGAAATCATCTGTGTAAATTGGTGTGTGCAAGATGATGCCCAAGAAGTGCACCAGAACAGTGCACCTATTCAATTTATCATATGGCATTATGCTATAGCTGTAGTTGTAGCTATACTTTGGTTCTGTGCAGAAGGACATCGCACCATTAGGAGGATGCCGGCGGATTCTCTTTGAACAATTGCTACCATCGGTGTACACGTGAGTGGATGTGCACTCGTATACACACGCATATCATATCTATATACGATTATTGTAATCCTGAATTATTTTCAAATCGTTTAGTCCTGCATCCTTAGGCATTTTGCAACATTTATCCTCAAATCTCGGTAGATACGTAATAGGGTTAAACTGTAACAATTACCCCCCACAGACATATATTTTAGAAGATTTTCTCCCAGGAATTTATGTCCTTTTGATCCCTTTTACTCTTTGTCGTCGGCGGCAATGGGCCGTTTAAAAACTTTCCAAAGCGGAAGCCTTTTTTTGCTGATTTAAAACGGTCGCTGTCTAACCCCATAGGTTAAATGTTGCGCCCTGAGGTCTTGCCTTCCCATGACCTAAGCTGGACATCCCTTACGGAAGGACATCGACTTGAATTAAAAATTATTTGCTTTCAATATTCGCATTAGCCGGCCTCAACGTTACATACCAACACAAATTATCTCAATTTGCTTTTCAAAGCTAAAATAAAAAATAAAAAAATAAACTTCAAGTCCTTAAAGTCCTTTTTAAGTACACGCACTGTTGTTGCGTGCAGTGGGTCTGAGCGACCTTTCTGCCAGCAATAATTTTATGTGTTATTCACCTGTCAACAAAATATTTCGTCCTTTCTTCCTTTTTATGACATCTTTTTACGGCCGGATAAGGCATACGACCAGCGGCGTTACATAGGTCTTTACGTGTTATACACCTGACTTGAGGCAGGGTTGACTTCGACATGAGTCGTCCGCTCTCACGGGTGTGTGTGATTACAACTCCCACGGTGAAAGTTAAGCTCACAAAAAAAAAAAAAAAAACTCTTTTCAAAGGACCAAACATTTTTGGGATAGAAAGTCGGTTGTGTAACTCAAAATGTCCTCCTGATCCCCCAAAATTATCGATTGACAAATTGACTTTTTGTTGGCTGAGTTAAGGTGGCTGGTCCGATGGCTTGTGCTTTTTGGGTGGCTGTTTGCTTTAACCCTTCCGACACTAAGGATCGTGGGAATTTCACACCTTATTTGGCTATTCAAATTTATGGTATATTCAATTTGAGGGAGTTTGATATTTATTCAGGCGCTCTGTTCGGCGTTTCGTGTTGATGTGATTTTTGGTGGGGCCGACGACTCCGGAGGACGATGTTGAATTATGGCCTTGTTTTTCGGTGGTGATGTTAAGGAGGCGACGTCAATTTGTGACTTTGCCAGGGTAGTTAAACTGGTAAAGGTGCGCAATTTTGGTTGCGGAAACGTGAATGTTTGAGGCAACTTATGCGTGCAAAAATATAAAAACGACGCGCTATGAAACTGGAAACTGTTTCGGGCTTGCTGTCTCGTATACATGCAAGCAGTTTTTATATTCCATATATAAAAGGTAAATATTAAGCGATTAAATAATGAACCGTTACCATTGACATCGTTACGCGTTGACTTGAAGTCGGAGGATGAATTTCTGTTTTCTGGAAAGTTTGGTAGCAATTTCTTTGTTACTGAAATTAGGGGAACCAGCAGGTGGATTGCTTAAATAGGTAAAAGCCGAATTAGTCATTTGGTCAATTCGAGAGTAGAATCATCGCTTCCTTGGATGCATTTTTGAACGCATTTTTCGATGAGCTTTTCGAATAATTTTTTGCATAATTTTTTAAATGTTTTGGATGCGTTTTTCAATGTAATTTTGGATGCATTTATGGATAAGTTTTTCAACGCGCTTTTGGACTTTTTTAGAAGAGTTTTTGAAAAGCCTTTTGACACGTTTTTAGAGAATTCTATCGAATCGTTTTGGGGTGAGATTTTCTATGTGTTTTAACGGCTTTTTCGATGCATTTATGGACGGGTTTTTCAAATTGTTTTCACCAAATTTTGGGCAGCTATTTTAAACGGATTTTAAGGTTTTAATAAGGTTTTTTAATTTTGTGAACTTTTTGATAAGCTTTTTTTTAACAAGTTATTGACCCGTTTTTGCTCTTTCAAACGTGTTTTTGATTAATTTTGACTAGCTTTTTTGAGCGAGTCTTTGACCCGTTTTAGACAAGTTTCTTAGCCGTTTTTAGCTATTCCTTATTTAGAGTTCCAACAAGTTCTTTAGCGTTTTTCACGCGTTCTTGTTTGCTTTATCGGACCGGTTTTTGCAAGCTTTTCTGACGCGTTTTGGAAACATTTTCAGACATGCTTTTGGACGAGTTATTGAACCGTCTTTGAGGAGGCTTTATTTACATTTTTCAATAAGTTCTTAGTGACGCTTTCTTGTTTGCTTTTTCGGACCAGTTTTTGCACGCGTTTCTGACGCGTTTATGAAACATTTTCAGACATGTTTTTGGATGAGTTATTGAACCGTTTTTGAGGAGTCTTTATTTACACTTTTCAATAAGTTCTTAGTGCGTTTTTGACGCTTTCTTGTTTGCTTTATCGGACCACTTTTTGCACGCTTTTCTGACGCGTTTTGGAAACATTTTCAGACATGCTTTTGGACGAGTTATTGAACCGTCTTTGAGGGGGCTTTATTTACATTTTTCAATAAGTTCTTAATGCGTTTTTGACGCTTTCTTGTTTGCTTTTTCGGACCAGTTTTTGCACGCGTTTCTGACGCGTTTTGGAAACATTTTCAGACATGCTTTTGGACGAGTTATTGAACCGTCTTTGAGGGGGCTTTATTTACATTTTTCAATAAGTTCTTAGTGCGTTTTTGACGCTTTCTTGTTTGCTTTATCGGACCACTTTTTGCACGCTTTTCTGACGCGTTTTGGAAACATTTTCAGACATGCTTTTGGACGAGTTATTGAACCGTCTTTGAGGAGTCTTTATTTAAACTTTTCAATAAGTTCTTAATGCGTTTTTGACGCTTTCTTGTTTGATTTATCGGAACAGTTTCTGCACGCGTTTTTGACGCGTTTTGGAAACATTTTCAGACATGCTTTTGGACGAGTTATTGAACCGTTTTTGAGGAGTCTTTATTTACACTTTTAAATAAGTTCTTAATGCGTTTTTGGCGCTAAAACATTTTCAAACATGTTTTGAACGACAAGTCTTTATTACATTTGGCCAAGTTTTCCATGCGCTTTCGAAGAGTTCTCGTTTCCGTATTTAGAGCAATTTTAAAATTCGCTTTCGAGGCGTTTTTGAATGTTTTTTTTATTTTTGTCGACCCCACTTAAATGAACTTGGCTTAATGAAAAGGTCAAACACAGCAAATTCCTGCTGAAGCAGAACCAAACGAAAAACAAACTGCCCTATTGATATAGGTAGACGTTCACGGTTGGTTCTTTTCACCCCATTTCCCATATAATTGTCACACATTATTGTGGGTGTAGGTAGGTATACTCATTTTCATTCGCATTTTACAGGTTATAAAATTTTACTTAACATGGAAATTGCTCACCCAAAAGGCGACCATTTTTTCCAGCTTGTCCTTTGATACGCAGAGCTGTCAAAACAGTCCTCCGAAATGTCGTTAAATTCGTTCCGTATCTCGTACTACATTACCAGTAATTTCCAAAGGATATCCTAAAATATAGATATATGTGTTTGCTTCAATCCCAAGAGAGTAATTCCATTTTCTCGAAAGCGTTGGTCTTTTTTTTTTCTTGTTTTTTTGTAGCTTTCTGTTTAACCAAATCTCCCCGGACTGAAATTGTGTTTCAGTTAATAGCATCTTGGATTCTCTTTGAACTGATATTGGAAATCCCACGGCTAATGTTGTTGAAAGTAGTCGTATACTCGTATAGCATCGAAAAAGCTGATGAAGGTTAAACAAAACCATTTCGATGTCCTTGGCTATAATATCTATTTACATCTATAGGTAGTACGGTCGCTCTCTTTTCGACAAAAATGCACCACTTTTCGACATTATTCTCAGTCGGGGTTTTAATTAACTTTTAGTACCTGGTTTAGTTGCTCCCTCTTAATGCTGAGTCGTTAAATTTACATAAATTCGATTTCTTTGTGTCATAAAATTTAGCAATTTAATGTCGACCAGAGCTCAATCAAGTCCAAAGGGTCCACCACTTAGATATATATCCCTTACCACTATCGGTTAGAGATGAGGGTTTATTTTTATATGAGGAGAGAACAATTTAACACACAAACACCAGCCATTTCGCAGGTATATGACGCGATGGAGTGCTTTCATTTTGCACTGCTGTAACACTACGATTGAATGGCAAGGGACTCCCTCCAGCAATTACATGGCAACAGACTGTGGGCACTCTGGACGACTTTGCCGTGAATCAACATTACCCTCACTATGACCCCAACATGTGAAACTCTGGTGGAATCCTGAATAGAACAAATGTAAGTGAGTCCTTCCCCCAGAATAGTGACATTCATTCTTCGGGCATTAATCGCCTTCGATTCACCACTCTCGGTGGAACTTACATATGGAATACTTTCATGGTTTCATGGCTCACTACTATGGGAAACGAGGAATCACCTAAAGTATGTGGCATCTACTTTTCCAATCCAAACCACATTACTTCACAGGATACCACATTCAACAACCACCGAATAGAGTTGTAGTAGTAGTGGGGGGTGTCGGTCTTTGATTTTCCTTTTCATCCACTTGCTGTGGGTTTAACGTGGTTTAGAGTGGTGCAGTTTTTTTTTGAGTTCCCTGTTTGTATAGGTACGGATGCATTTTCCCAAAATGTAGTTTTACATTCGGATATAGACTAACGAGGGTTTTCAATTCATATTTGCGCAAAATATGATTTATTTGACGAAGTAAAGTGCTCTTAATATTTTCAGAGCAATCTGTCGCGTTTTTCAAATGTTTTCAGATATTTTTTTAGAGCAGTTATTGGCACGTTTTTGACGCGTTCTTGTTTGCCTTTTCGGACCAAGTTTTGAACGTGTTTCTCGACACATAACAACAATTTTGTCATGTTATGTCTGTTTTTTTCGAGTTAACTGTTTGTATTGGTAGGGATCGATTTCAGTGAAATGTAGTTTTAAATTCGGATATAGACTTGCCAGTCTATTGAACTCATATTTGCGCTAAATATGATTTATTTGGTAAACATAAAATGTCTGTAGAGGTAAGTAAAGTGTTCTGAATATTTTCAGAGGAATTTGTAGTCATAATTAAAAATATGCATTAGCCGCGGGAATACTGAAGAACATATAAAGCAGAACCAAAAAGGGAGGAAGATACGCTTTTACACACCTCCAATTCAATTAGATCAATTTTAACAATTTTGTTTCTTTTTTTTTTGTAAATGCGTATAAGGGTGTTTAGTTTTGCCTAGCATGCCCGATTTTGGTTTCCGCAATGTACGCCAAATAGGGAAACATCCCGAAAGTCAGGACTTCTATCAAAGAACTACTGAGCTAACATTGTGCCTCAAAGAATGCACCAAAAATCGTACGATGGAAAAAACGGCTTAAAAGCATCGAATAAGGAATATAAAATATCCAACAAAACACAGCAAAACTCCATAAAAAGCGGTTCGAAAAATTTTGCAAATGACATCAAAAATATCACGCGAAACGTCTCAACAACTGAAACTGAAATAGCCGAGAAAAACGCTCTGTAAACGCCCCAACCAAATACCGTCAAAAGCAACACGGAATGTATGCAAACATTTCCCTGAAAACGCTAAAAAAAAAAACCAAGAAAGTTCCAAAGTGCCCCAAGAAAAAACTCCTCGAAAACGCTTAAAACAAAACCTGTGAAAACATTTCAAAAAACACACTGAATGTGCTCAAAAAAAGTCAAAAGAAAAATTTAATAAAAACGAAAAACTCACCGAGAAGAGCTTCAAAAAGGCAAAGCTATATGTTCCGCAAAGGGCCCAAAAGCATTTTTGGAAAACGCTTCGAAATTTTGCCCAAAAATTTCGTGGCAAACTGCCAACAAAGCGACATAAAATGCTTTCCAAAAAGGACTTTTAAAATGTCACAAAAAGTTGCAAAAATCCCATCAAAGGCACCAAAAAAGACTACGAAAGTCGAAAAAAAACATTAACACAGTTCAAAAACATGGAGAAAATCTCTCCGAAAAACAGTTTAAAAAAAAAACCAAGAACAACTATGCGGAAACGTCTAAAAAAGTCCATGGAAATGGATAAAGAAATACACTAAAACTACCCACAAATGTACCAAAAAAAAACACAAGAAAACGCCCTAAAGGACGGTCTTAAAAATGGCACAAAAATGCTACGAAAAACGAAAAAACCGCAGAGAAAAATCTTCTAAGAGCGCGCAAAAAACGCTGAAAACGCCTTTAAAATGGATCTTCCCGTAAAACTTCCCAAAAATAAGTAAAAATAAACTTCTAAAAATACACAAAAAAAAAGATTTCAAAAATCGCTCCAATTCAAATCCCAAAACACGCATCGAAATAGTCATGTCTGCAATAAATCAAACAAAAGCGATCTGTTGCGCTTCCCGTAACAACTTTCTGGATCACCTTATGTACCGCCAGCCGGCAATCCATCAAAAGCCCGCGCCACTAATGAGCTGCATTAAGCCAACTTCTGAAAACGCCTCTTTTAGCAACTTCAAGCTGAACGCAAGCAACTAAGTCACATGAAATTTGCCCAAACTTTGCCTGTAGCTGCCGCCATTCATTAATAATCATATATCCCGATCCGGGATTCGTGGAAGCTCTACTAGTTCTTCCAGTTCACTGTCATTAATTCGAAAACTTTCAAAGCATCTCGCAACCAACATAAATCCGCTTCAAATCTGCCGCGCTTTGAATTCCTCCTGCTGGCGACATTTTCAATTGCAATAAATTTAATTCCACGGACAATATCTCTTGTTGGAATTTGTTTTGGATGCTGCTCTAAGCTAACCCTTGTAGCGTTTATTCCTCCAGAACATCGCTCCCGCACACCCCTGCCCGGGCGAACAGAGCAATTGACTCTGAAAAATAGCTTAATGGCTTTTTACTTACGGTCTTTATCTGTTTTTGGCGGCGGGGAGCGCTGGGTGGTTGTAGGTCGCTGGACAACGTGTTAGATCTTTATTTTACTTCAGATGGTTTCTTATGTGTTGTTTATTTGGATTTTTGGATTCGTCCTTTTTTTTAAAACGGAAACACTAGATATAGAGTCGCCGGGGAACACTTTTATTATATGCGGGTTGCAGTGACTTGCCGCCATAAACGTACCGAGGTCGCACAGAGTGCTCAGTTGTATTTATTATGCGAACGGTCTAAGGACATAGACATACAAAAAACAAGGAGACCGGATTATTCGAGAAGAATGAAATTATTTGCAACTGGGGAGCGCACACCATTAACCCAAATTTGTGCAATTATTTTCCCGGCGCAATTTTGCCTTAGACGATAATGGATTTTGAGGGCGATGGTTGTTGTTGTTGAACGGAACGAGTATAAGGAGGCAGTGGGGTCGACGACAAAACGGACCTGTAATTAGAATTTATATCTACACGAATAGAACTATCAGATAGTAGTGCAGGATTTTAGGGGCAGATTTATGAAACGATATCGGTCGATTGAGGTCTAAAATAAGACACTGATGTAGGTTGGTGGATAAGAGGTGCCTGGTGATTGTCTCAAGAAAACTATTTATAAAACTGTCTATCGTTAGCTTAAAGTACATTTTAGTAGAATGAAAAACTCAATAAAAATTTCGGTTGACTCAAGAAGACCAGTACCTAATCCTTATGTGAGATTACCTTAAACGCTAAGATTAAAACTAAGTTTGTGTCAATAGTTACAGAACTTAATTCATTCGCATAACATCAGCAGAGCCTTGTATGAACCTTGGAGTAAAAAGTGTGCGGCCTTGAAAAGCAACTCTGGGAGGAAATTCGTCGCAGCCACTTATCCAGTGCTGTCATTTATTTCAGTGACTCAGCAAAGTAAATCATCACAACACTCCACCAACCAAATTTAATAGGTTTCACATAATTAAAATAAACCTGTCAATGTGATAACCTCTGTTACCTCGAAGCACGGCCTGAATGGCCTCGATGACACTGATAAGGACAAAATATTCCCACAGTGTGTGAAAACAGCAATAAACGTAAAACATTACAGTCAATTGAATGGACACAGTGGAAACTGATTTTTCTCTTTTTTTTTTATTTATCGTTCCCATTTGTAACAATTTTGTGTTCCCACAATTGTCCACAAAGTATTTCCCTCCTGAAATTCGTGCGGTCAACTGCTTGTGACAGAGGGTTTATATTTCAACATGCACACGGCATACCTACTCGTATCCTTATCTATAGGTATTACATACATGTTTGTCGTCGCGGTCATTTCGTTGATGGAGCAGTCTCAAAATATATTGTCGCCTCCGGAGAGTTGACATGGCAACCAGATCCACATCGAAACGTCAGGGCTGCTGTGCTGCTGGTCCTGGCAGTTATTATTGTCACCGTGTTTTTTAATTTTAATTATTTTGATATCGGAAGTGGTAACGGAAGCACAAAAAAAAGCGATTAACGGAAATAAAATAAAAATATAAAAAAAACTCTCTTTAAAATGGGAAAAAGTGATTAAAACAAAAAAGCAACCAATTGCAAATTGATAAAAGTGCCGCAATAATAAAATTACCGGAAAACGTGAACATGTTATAACTCTAAAATAATATTCGTAATGTAAAAAAATTAACCGTTATTAAAATGTCACCATGAAAAGGCAACCTACGTTATAAAACGCATAATTCGCACGTCAGTATGGGAAACAATATCCGATAGTATGTAACACGTCGAATTGCCAAACAATTTGTAATCAAAATGAGACTTCCTGGTTGTTGCTTATTTGTTTGCATTGGAAAATTTGCTCAATTGTGCAGAAGGGTTTTGTGTTATTTAAATTATACGACACCCACACCGTGTGCCTTTTTGCCTCTAGCAGCTGTTGTTGACGAGCGTTTTAGTACGTGGGTCAAACCCCTGTTTAGTCTTTAATAAAAATAATGGAAACAAATAGTTCATAAGCAATCATCTGAATAAATATGGATAACTTTGTTTAAATCTTACAGAACTTATAAAATTTATTAGAACAAACTGTAGGAACACTCGAATTCTATGAGAGCACTTTTCTGTTTGCTTTCTTTTAAAAGTGCCACACAACTGTAAAGTCTTTGCAAATGCATTCACAGAATTGAACGAAGGAGAAAATTAAAATTAAAAAACACAATTTAATGCACAAGCACATTTTTTATACGGTGACAATTCTGGGAATTTAAGAGAGAATCATGGCTATGGGCGAATCAAGTGATTCGGCAGTCGCTCGTTTGGAAGTGAGCAGAGGAATCGTACAAGAAATCAGTGGCTCGCCTTTGAAATTGATAAATAATATGTCTGCACTGCAGTGGAAAATAATTCAAATAATAGTTTCACATATCGAAACTAAAGTAACTTAAAAGAGAAGATGCCGAGGTCTTCATTTCCTTGCGATTTTTGGGCCGAATTGCAACATTGTATTACATGCAAATATGCTGTCATGGTCTGGTGGACGAAGTCTAACAAAGTCACCACAGTCACAAAGTTAGAATGCGTCCAACGTATACGTAAACGTTTTGTTTACCATCCACCCCGAATACGGCAGTGAATGCCATCCTAGGTCTAGCACCTTTTAAGACCAGCGTTGCTATTCTGAACGGATTCCGGTCACATGTGACCGAAATCTTTTCACTCTGACCGGAGAAAATTTTGAAATCCGGTCTAACCGATTTTTAACCGAAACCGGAAAAACCTTTTTTGATTCACTATTTCATACAGAAAACAACTTACTGTGAATAATCCTTCAATACAGGGGCTCAAAGACCACGTGGCAGTCTCGTCTCATTTGAATGCTCTCACCAAAACTGTGACTGGGGGACTGGGGGTGTGCATCCAAACAAGACTGAAGTGAATGATAACGAATTTTCATTATTTATAAATGTACATTTTTTCCAATAATATGTATATATGCATTTAGCAAAATTTTGGAAGACTTCGATTTTTCTGGAAAAAGTTTGAAAAAAATCTTTGTTTTTTGTTTTCTTAGGTTAAAGATTAGTTTGGCAAAATAAATAAACTACTAAAGGGTTTTCCAATAAGAGGTGTTATTTTGGTATTCAAAGAAAAGTGTAATTTTTTGAGATAAATGATCGGATGTTTATTTCATAATAAAGAGGAAATAATGATA
Organism: Cheilosia grossa; assembly: GCA_963082955.1. Classification (NCBI taxonomy): domain Eukaryota; kingdom Metazoa; phylum Arthropoda; class Insecta; order Diptera; family Syrphidae; genus Cheilosia; species Cheilosia grossa. The sequence goes on from OY720147.1 coordinate 31,020,591, forward strand.
AACAACATCAGCAAAATGGGCACCACGAGCACGCATACAGGACCATATCCTTTTCATGAAATTTTCCATAGCCAAATCGCAAAGTGGCTGCCCTATGTCCTCGATAGCCTCACGAATTTTATCTTTGGGGTCTTGAATCGACGCTGGGCTGTTAGCGTAGACCTTATTTTTCACGTAGTCCCAAAGGAAGAAGTCGCAAGGTGTTAAATCATAAGATCTCGGTGGCCAATTGTGATCACCTCTTCGAGAGATAACACGGCCCGGAAACTTTTCCCGTAAAAGATCAATGCTTTCGTTGCTTGTGTGGCACGTAGCGCCGTCTTGTTGAAAGTAAACGTTGTCCATATCAGTACCATCCAACTCCGACCATAAAAAATCAATAATCATCTCTCGATAGCGCAATCCATTCACCGTAACTGTGAATGATCCAACCACATTTTCGAAAAAGTAAGGTCCCGCCGGACCATACATCGCACCAAACAGTCAAACGTTGAGGATGGAGAGGCTTCTGAACAATAATTCTTCGGTTTTCCGAGCCCCAAATGCGATATTTTGCTTGTTGAAGTAGCCACCGAGGTGGAAATGGGCCTCATCAGTCAAGATGATTTTTCGATGCAATTCCGGATCATTTTCATGCATTTCAAGGACCCAATCAGCAAAGACACGACGTTGTTGGTGATCGGCCTTGAGTTCTTGTGTTAACTGAACTTTATAAGCCTTAAGACCCAAGTCTTTATGCGAAATACGGTGTAATGACGTTTGTGGAATGCCCAATTCGAAAGAACGACGAGGAATGGACAAACCTTTTCTTCAACACTTTGGGCTACAGCAGCAATATTCTCAGTTGTTCTTGAGCGACGTGTACGGGTTTTATTCTTCACATCACTGACTTGTCCCAACAGCTCGAATTTTTCCAATAATATCTGTATAGCGGTCCGACAAGGTGCTTCACGACGACCAAAAAATGCTTTAGTTTTGCGAACTGTGACTGGAAGATTTTCACCATTTTTGTAGTGAATTTTAATAATTTCAATGCGTTGTTGAAGCGTGTATCGTTCCATTTTTAGTAATGGCGTAGTTTCTACTCGTCAAATGTCAAAGAATAAAAGCTTCAAAAGTGACAGCTACCGAAATAGCGGGTCATTCACAATAACACCTCTCATTGGAAAACCCTTTATATTTCAGCCGCTCCTGAAGGAATTTATTTTACCATCTGAACCTTCTGACAAAATTTTGATTTTCAATAACATTATTTATGTACATATTACAAATTAATTCGTATTGTTGCTATAACAGTTTTTATTTAAATAATCGTGATCCTTAACGTAAGCTTTAGAATAATAGTTATTAATTTTATTTTTATTTTATTTATGCTATACTAGCTGACCCGTGCTCGCGTTACTTCTCAGAGTTCTTGGAAAACTTTTGTCGGCAGTTCCATAATAAGATTACAGCATAAGAATGTTTTTGTCGTTTCCTTTTTTTTACATTCCAATGAGTCACCAAACTCTTGTATGCCCAAGGACCCGGCATAGACTATGCAGGTAAGCAATATTTTCGACTTTTCATTTCGGATACCTTGGAAGAGAACTCACTCGTCGAAACTTTTGAATAATATTTGTCCCAGAACTCCTCTTCGAACTGAATACGTAAATATATACAAGTGACGATGCTCCTCTCTTTCCCTACCGTACATTTTACAACGCAAAACATACACTTCCGAAGTAAAGTCCGTAAATAGATCACCTCTCAATAGAACCACCCCGCTTTATTGCGACCCAAAATAAAGTCTACACCCACCACCTATCGCACCATCAGAAAGCAGAAACTAAATGAAAAGGCATCATCTTTAGCATTCCCCATCAATTTCCACAACAAATGATCCCAAAGGGATAATCCCATTTGGAACCTCCACAACTCTATATTATTATTTTACAAAACTATTTTACCTTTATCCCTTCAGCCAAACAACCCAACTGCATACACAAACACAGTGATGATCCCTTTCTTCGTATCACAAAACCTGTAATAATTCATCCCATTGCACATAGAAATTAATCATACAATCGATTTTCAATCATCCAGTTATTTTGTACTCATTGATCCTGCCACCCACCAACTTCCAACACAAAAAAATATATATTTATTCTTGCCTCATAAAAGTATCATCTTTCATAACTAAATCCCTCTGTCAACGGAATACATTTATTCCGACCGCTCGACCCACCCCGGGCGGAAAAACTGAAAACATTTCTAGCACACCCTGACCGACCGATGCTAAACCAGCCGCCCTTCTCGCTTACCCCGTAGGTGGACCCAAAAAAAGCCATAGAAAACATTCGGTGTCACCATTAAGTGGTGAACGGGAATCTATTTTTTATTTGCCACATAAATAAATGATTCTTGTGGTCATAATTCGTTTTAAGCCCAAGGCTCCCGAAAAGGGACTTAGCTATTCTACCGGGGATTGCGAGCCATGGCAAATAAAAACTAGGCTCTATAAATAAATCATTTAACGAGAATAGGTTCATGTTCAAATGGACTGGTAGGATAACAATACTGTTCACACTGTCACATTCAATTGGCAGAGTCAATACTGAAGGAGGCATGCTGCTGCCGCACTGCCACCCGAAATGAGATGTTAAAGAGCGATCGGAGCGGTTCTTGCTATTAGGATTTATTGCCCTTTGCGTTGCGCCTTGCTGTGACTTAACTGGATATATGTAAGTTTCTTTTTTATCCCATATTGATGAGAGGGCTGTGAATGAGGGTCAGCTTTGGTTTTTTCTCTTTTAGTATTTCTTATTTTGCATTCGAGAATATTTTTTTTTTAATTTCACACGTGTGCTCATACTCAGTTGTGTTTGAAAGAGTCTGGGAGTTTGCATAATTAACAGCCGACCCTCATAATCTAAAATGCAATAGTTTCGATTTGGACGCCAGTGCGAATGGTTTCAATGATTTCAGCCTCATTACATTGGCATTTCAAAGATAAAGCGCCTTACCAATAAACAAATTTAGTTTCCACTCTAAATTTTAGTTTAGCTATATTTTCCATAAAAATTTCGCAACTGTGAGCTTCCGTAAATTTAAAGTCGAGACTAAAATTTGTTATTAGTGCGGCGCAAAGTATCTTAGGTTACATAGAATTGTTCTTAACAGCTTTTAGGTTTACCCAGCGAGGTTTTTATATCATAAGTAGACTGTAGACGAGTTTCTTAATTTTTCAATTTGGGCGGGTTGATATTGGCTGAGATTGGCAATAACAAGACTGCAAAACACGTAGGTAGAAATGATAAAACTTTATTGTCAAAATGGGTGTTCGTCAGGGTAAACCTTGCGCCCAATTTTCGGAGGTCCTTCAAAGTCGACAGTAAATTGTTTGGTGACCAAATTTGAGTCAACCGGTCGGATAAATAATCAGCCAACACCCGGTTGTCAAAGGAACGACGAGGCGCATTTTTGGATGAATGGTTATTATCGAAAGTTCAGAGAATAGACTGAAAAGTGTTTTATTATTATAATATACCTTCTGTTTCCTTGCAAGTGGCATCTTGAAAAAAACAGTCTCTATTTTATTATATTTGCTATATATTTCTTTATTCCTTTCGTTTTTAAATAAAACTAAACTCGAAAAAATCCATTATTTTCTGAAGCAATAAAATTTATACATAAAAAAATATAAAAAATAATTAGCAAGTAATTTAAGTAGTAAGTATATAACTGGGTGCAGACGTTGCTGCTTTATACGGTGGCACACATATATCGTGCAGTTCGTGCATCACTCCATCGTTGAGTCCGATTTAATTACCCTGGAGAAATGTCCATTTTTTTCAAAGCTGAACAAACGGTACCTTTGGCACTGTTAAAGAAGGGCGACCAATTATTTTATTGAATGGTTTAATAGGTAATGAAAACACGCTTCTGCTGAGGTACATAGTAGGATTCGAACTGTATATGGATATGACTTTTAAGTTTGTCCGAATTTTTATTTTTGGTCGTAAAATTAACTTTCTACTCTTTGGCACCATTAAGGGAAGAGCGAAGAATTATTTCATTCCATGAGTCGATAGTCGATAACTAATGAATAGCTACTTCTTTTGAACTGGGTCCATGTGGACTCTGAGCACACTGGTATTTAAAACAAAACAAAAAATAGTCACTTTTATTGAACGTTGGGTATTCAATAATTATCGAACTGTAAAATGTGGCGCAAAATTACCTAATCATCCGATTTTGTCGTTTTATGGCATTTTCCATGAATTTCCGCAAGATTTCGGCGCAAAGGCTTCGTGGTTAGTGTGTTGGACTACCAAGTGTGGAGTCCTAGGTTTGAATCTCGAAATAACACAAATTCCAAATGGTGGTTTTTTTTCCACTGCGTGATCCTTTCGCAAACGTCTAAAAGCATCCGAAAGTATAACTGTAATGAAAGAGTTTCACAAATAGCCGTTTGGACTAGGCATAAAATTGTAGATAGGTAACTTCCATTCGTCAAAAAAGTGAAAAGCTAGGCCTTGGGTCTACGGACTTGTTACTACAATTATTATTTGACAACTGTTCGCATTCCTGTCGAATATTTTCCTTAAGGGCTGCGATTGTCTGCGGCTTGTTAGCATAAGCCCGCGACTTCAAGTAGCGCCAAGGAAAGAAGTCCATGCTGAGTCGCCAAACGGGAGTTTACACGACCTACTTCACAATATCTACTGCTCTAGTGAGTTGGGTTGCGGAATAGTATCCTCAGCATTTTCCAGGCTGGTTTCCGATCTAGCCTGTCGACAGTGGATCAAATATTTATATTAACAAGTATCGCAAAACGTTTTATAGAGAATAAAAAGAAGTTGAATGTTTTATTTTTGTTGACCTTAAAGCTGCAACAACAGAAATTCACTGCTTTCTACGAGCAAGCAACTTCTTGCTAACACGTCTGCGGCTGTGTGTAGTTGTAAACTGAAATCATCCACTTTCCCTACAGAATCTGGTGTTCCACAGGGATGTGTCCTGAGTCCTTTAATGTTTTCTCATTTATAGATGAAGGTGTGATAGTATCCCAGGAGGCATTAAGCACGGTGATGTCGATGTTTAACTTTTGCTTCACGCGGATGATCTAGTCATTTTTTCTGACAATCCTCATACTCTCCAGTTGCAAATAAACAAATTGAAGCATTGTGATACTTGGGATCTAAAAATCAACACTGGAAAATCAAAAATCCTTGTTTTCAGAGCGCAAAAACGCGCCGGCAGAGAGCATGCCTGGTCTCTGGATGGTACTTGAATTGAGGTTGTATACGTGTTCAAGTACTTCGAGTTTTTACTTACATACAATCTCAATTTAAAACCTCATATTAAAGAAAGAACTCTTGCAGCTAAAACCGCAATCAACACCTTGTGAGCTAAGATTTTTTTAAATAAATACGTGGATCCGGCTTCCAAATTCAGAGTTTTTAATGTCACAATTCATAGTTGTTTTTGTTATGACAATGCAATTTATGGCTATCAGCAGAGTAGTGAGATTGAAAGCATACAAATGTATTTCTTTAAGAAGATTTTTAGGCTTCCCCAAACTACACCCAGCTACGCGATTCATGTAGAATAAGGACTACCCAATATTTTTACGAAAAATCTAAAAGCTAGCGCGACTACACGCAGAAAAATCGCTTATTTAAAAACAACCGACTTTCGGTTAAAAACTACCAAGTGATACTGTTAATATAGCTCCTACAGAGTTAGTTGATTAAAATAAACCGAGTCAACTTGTTTAACGAAACTCTGTTAAAAATAACCGATTTATCAATTTCCCCTCCAAATTTGCTCGGTCGTAAATAACAAACTAACTTGGTATAATTTAACCAAATTACTCTGTTGTTATTAGCCAACCCAATGGTTGAATTAAACCATGTTACTCTGTTGTTATTAGCTAATACACATGGTTGAATTTAACCAAGTTACTCTGTTGTTATAAGCGAACCCACTTGGTTGAATTTAACCACGTAACTGTGTTGTTATTATCCAACTCACTTGATTGAAATTAGCCAACCTACTTGGTTGTATTTAACCAACTAACTTGTTAGAATTTGACCTACTTAGTCTGTTGCTATTAGCCGACTCACTTGGTAGAATTCAACATATTCAATCTGTTGTTATTAGCCAACCCACTTGGCTGAATTCAACCAAGTTACTCTGTTGTTATTAGCCAATACACATGGTTGAATTCAACCATGTTACTCTGTTGTTACTAACCAACCGACTTGGTTGGATTTAACCATGTTACTCTGTTGTTACTAACCAACCGACTTGGTTGGATTTAACCATGTTACTCTGTTGTTACTAACCAACCGACTTGGTTGGATTTAACCATGTTACTCTGTTGTTACTAACCAACCGACTTGGTTGAATTTAACCATGTTACTCTGTTGTTAGTAACCAACCTACTTGGTTGGATTTAACCATGTTACTCTGTTGTTACTAACCAACCGACTTGGTTGGATTTAACCATGTTACTCTGTTGTTACTAACCAACCGACTTGGTTGGATTTAACCATGCTACTCTGTTGTTACTAACCAACCGACTTGGTTGGATTTAACCATGTTACTCTGTTGTTACTAACCAACCTACTTGGTTGGATTTAACCATGTTACTCTGTTGTTACTAACCAACCGACTTGGTTGGATTTAACCATGTTACTCTGTTGTTACTAACCAACCTACTTGGTTGGATTTAACCATGCTACTCTGTTGTTACTAACCAACCTACTTGGTTGGATTTAACCATGTTACTCTGTTGTTACCAACCAACCGACTTGGTTGGATTTAACCATGTTACTCTGTTGTTACTAACCAACCGACTTGGTTGGATTTAACCATGTTACTCTGTTGTTACTAACCAACCTACTTGGTTGGATTTAACCATGCTACTCTGTTGTTACTAACCAACCTACTTGGTTGGATTTAACCATGTTACTCTGTTGTTACCAACCAACCGACTTGGTTGGATTTAACCATGTTACTCTGTTGTTACTAACCAACCGACTTGGTTGCATTTAACAATTCCAATTGGTTAAAATTAGCCAACTTTCTTGGTAGCATTTAACCAACTAAAAGTTAAATTTACGTAACTTACTCGGTTGGAATTAGCACATCTACTTGGTTGAATTTAACCAAACTACTTACTTCTTATTAGCCAGTCCATGTGGTACCAATTTACCAGTTTACTTGGTTGAACTTGAGTGCACCTGAAAATTGAACCATCTAAAAGGGATAATTTTATCGTAAAATAAAAAAAAAATCTTTTTCATATTAAGTACATAGATTTTTTATTATAATATCGTTTGTAATGTATTTTTGAATACAAAATATATGTTTTCTGTTTATTACATGTTTTTATTAATTTTAATGCAAAACTTAATTTTACTTAAAATATATGGGTCATAAATTTCATCATTTAAAAAGAAATGTGCAAAATTGTGTATTTTTATAAATTAATTTACATAATATTATTTTAATTAGCATATTTATGAAATCTGCAGTGTTAAAGCGAAATCATTTACATTTATAATTTAATCTATTTTTTATTTATAGTGGACTTCTTAAAATAACGTACTGCTTGGAGTTAGATAAAATATTTAAAGTGTTAGGAATTGGCGATAGAAAAAATTCAAGTGGAATAACAATTTGTTGAGGTATTAATGGAACTTCTACCTCATATGCATAGTAGTGTTCATCGAAACATTTAGTTTTAAGTACTATACCAACAAAAATCAATTGACTTGAGTCATACAAATATATTTTTTCCAATACAAAAAAGTCGTACAAATAACAATCTGAACTAAGACTTTTTACTAAGACGGATCCCTTTTTATAATGTACAGAAGACATGGTCGCCCAACTGACCATAGTCAACGTTTTATTAGGGTCCAGTGATAGCTGTGATCGTATATTATCAAGTTCAAATAACATGCCATATTTTTTGGGTCCAACGTCAAGTAGATTAGAAAGTTTTCCCCTTAAAAACATTTCATTAAGTTGAAGTTGATGTTTCATTGCTAAGGTTAAAGTGATATTCATTCGGTTACATGATGATCTAGCCGACATTTTGGATTGCCTATGCTTAGCTTCGAACCTCATTGACCACAAAGATGTTAATGGGCCGTATTTTTTAAAAGCGGTATGGTAGTGAATGAGATTGTGGAACTTTGGCTTAAGACAGTCCTCGGTAAGTGTAGTATATTGTTCATTAAGTTCAGCTATTAATACTTGCAAGAAATCTTCTGTTCCAACAGAAACATTTATACTAAGAAGTATGTCAACAATTTGTCTTAATTTTATATACATTTCCCAAATAATATTACCCCTCGGCACAAAGTCACCTATAAGTAAACCCAAAAACCGCAAAAGAGTAAGCGTTTCTCCTGAAGATAAACGCACATTTCCCCGCCTAAGATGTTCTCTTTCGATAGGGCAAGGTTTGTTTTTAGTATCAGGGCCATATGAGAAAGCTAATAGCTTATCATTGAAAATTGTTAAAGAAAAAAATTTGTTTTTTTCGGTATACTCTGAAAGTATAAAACTCAAAATGTATTTGGCAACACCCTCTAGCATATCATGCATAATATCGACGCCCACCTGTTGAAACAAGTCGAAGTTGTTTATGCCCAGAAAAACGCACTTTTCCTTAATGCCGGTTAAAGATAAATTATTTAAAGCCAGATCTGCTTCATAGCTTGCCATTGTTCGAAGAAGTGTTGTATCTTCGTAAAGTTGCTTTTTCAATACATCTTTTGTAACTTTGCACACTCTACAAGAAAAATTTGCTGAAAAGCTCTCTACGAACCCAATCAGAGAGTGTATTCCTAAATTGTCACCAAGAATCAGAGCTAGTTCAAAAAATAAAGATCCCTTGAAAGATGGAATATCTATTTCTATGCCCACTTCGCTTAAAAAATTAAACTCATCAATAATTGGTTGAAATATAACATTATTACCAAAAGATACTCTGTCGGATGAATGAAATAATAAAATAAGGAATATGTTGGACAGAACTGAGGAGCGCCAAGGTGGAAGACATGGAACTGAGACGTACACAGCTCCTAGTTTGTGAACACCAGCATGACTTCCTAGAACGTTTCCGATTTCATAATCATCGAAGTACATAAATAGAGGTAACACAATGCGATTTGAATGGTGCTTAAGTCTTTCTTTCCAATGTGAACCTTGAATAAAATTTTCCATTCCATCTTTATTTCGAAGACTGTCCATATATTCAAAAGTTTCCGAAAGTACGTTCTCGAGGGAGAAAAATCTTTGCAATATATCTCTTAAAGATATAAAATGTTCTTGGCACGGAATAGGTTCCATACGTGTTATTCCACCTTTTTTGACATAATCGAACCTTTGGCCGATTATTATTCCCTTAGGCTCAATGTATGATTTTTGTTTTGTGAAATAAGAAATTCTTTTTTGTTCTGTTCGGAAACATTCTAAGGGGGAGGTGATTGAAGGAACAAGTGCTTGCATTAATTGATTTGAAACATCATTAGATAGAGAATGCTCAATACATATATTGTCTACACAGTTCTGCAAATTTGAACTTAATGAACCGAAATATTCTGCTAAGCCATCAATCACTTTTTGCACTACGTTTCTAGGCAAGATCACATTTGCATAAAGGGATGCTATAAAAAGTGATAGTGATTTATCAAGTGACAGGGTTTCTGTATTTTCAGTTTTATTGGTTTGTTCTAATTGTTTTTCTGCAACAACACTTTCATTAAGTATATCCGCATTCTTCTCAGAATTTGTTGGATTATTTGAACATTGAAAATCGTGTTTTTTTTTAAAGTGTCTTCTAAAGGAATTGAAAATTGGAAACGATCGCTTACAATCTCCTTCGCGACATTTATAAGTTGTGAAGTTATGGTCACTGTGATTGAAATCAAAGTGGTGCCTTAGAACTTTGAGATCCTTTAAGTAGGATCTGCATAAGAAACAAACAACCATTGTAAGAAAATGAATTGGAAGGGGAAAACTCTAACTTTCCTTGACACCTAACTCTCCCAACAAGGTATTGGCCGCGGTAGATTCCTTATCGAACTCTGTCTTAATTTTAAAAAATGCTTTTTGAATAAACAGCCAAGAACATCTACTCTCTGGCGGATATTCAGCATTAATAATAAAAATTAGTTTGAAACAAACATCTACTGCCTCTAAAATGGTAGGTAGTAAATATTTAGTTTCATCTACAACTACAAAATAGGACCCAATAGCATCGATTGAGTTACCTACTACTATAATGAAGGGCTGTAATGTAAGGCCAATACCTTGTAGTTTTTCTCGCCTGCTGGTAATTGCTGCATCTATCTCTGCATCCGTTGCAACTCTCGTTATGAATCCATCCCTTGCTTCCGCCTTAGAGGGTCGCCAAATTTTCTGCTTCGATCCTTTGACCTTAACGTTTGATGTGGTCAACAATGAAGGGATTAGCAGGAATGCCGCGAGGTTGCTGATCTCTTCAGAAACTGAGAAAATATAAAATAATAAAACAATTATAAGTCATATGCGTCCAATTAATTTTTCTACACAAAATGTGTGCAAATCTGATTCGAAGAATTATACCTATATAGAGAATGCGCTAAAAAATATAGAGAAAATATGATGCAGATTTGTTTTTTTCTTCTAAAGAAAACATAATGGTCAAAACAAAAACAAATTTTTCGGAACAATCTAGTAAAGCTAAAATATCCACGCTTTTTCTGAAATTCGATCGAATCGGAAATTCTTCGATTTATTTCGATTAGCAGGTTATGTATTTATTAACAAATGACGTTTTCTTACGATTTTCCCGAGTCAGCAGGTGAGCGAAGTATTTATCCTTTCCTCTTACTCCTTTTCCCTTGCTTCTAGCAAGTTGGAAAATGTCCTTTTTTAATTTTGGAAAATTTTCAACCAGTCCGTTGCAGTTGTCGCTGTATATTTTATCGAAATCCCTTACCAGCTGTAGAGAAAAGAAGAATTACATAATATTATATGTAAAGAAAAGCCTGAACTATATCCAAATAAAAAGAAAAGATCGAAACTCATAGATAACGCAAGCATTTATGTGACAACTATGAGTAAAATCTGAACTAATAAATATAAGAGCTTTTACTTGTGAAACTGTAGTTCACGTTAAAGACTAAATATATGTATAATGTATTTCTGATATAATTATACTTCTATGAAATATTACCAGTTTAAATCCCAATGGTTTTTTTAAGGCCGGATATTCCTCAAAATACTCGGATATGCTCATATCCTTTAAATGGTGAAGTCGGGCATGGGTCGTTTTCTCCCATTTGTCCTCGGTTGTTTCCCATGGATGGCTAGAATTTTTTAGCCATTGGAGATCTTCTTGGAATTGTCCTTCGAAGTCTTCGAAATTGGCAGCTGTTGCTAGGCGCTTTATAGGATGTGATACTGATGCGGGAGAGGATACTCGACTGGAGGAAGGTGACGACGTCGCAGAAGCGGAAAACGAACGCTTCCTTTTAGTGATAACACCACTTTCCCGGTATTTTCGTTTTAGATTGTGGATGTGATCTGGCAATTTTCCAGCCAATCTGTTTACAACCCCACGACTCGAATTTATCAGCTTGTTGTGAAAATATACCGATCTATTCTCGGTAGGGAACAAATGAACAATCTGATTTGTCCAGTGCCCATAAATTTGAGCTGTGATATTTTTTTCCGGGTTTTTCTTTAAAATGTTGGTGCAGACAATACGCACCAATCGCAGTCGAGCAACGTTATCCAGCGGTCGAGTTTTATCCAGCGACAGTAGACCGGTTCCTTCCAGTGAGCTTTCGAGCAGCTTGTTAAGTTCCTAGTAACAAAATATTTTAATGTGCATATAAATATAAAAAATTAGTGAAATATATTAATAATTAATAAAATAAGTGAAAAAAAAACCCTTTGTACTATCGGCTAAAGCTATTAGTGGCAATCACCTATTATAATCACCTTCTCTTAGTTGATTATAAATGCAGTGTTTTTTACTCAAACTGATAGATAAGTCAATTTATTCTGATTGATCTCTGAATGCATAAAGAAACGCAAATTGAAAGCAGAGACCATCAATCAACACTAATCACCTTTCCGATTTAAACCCTGTACTTACATCTAAACTTTCGCTGAATTGATCATCAGCAACAACGCTTGAAGGGGAATCTAGTGCATCCCCTCTGTCGCTAACAGCGAAATTTGGCAGAATCTCACTAAAAGAGAAATTAAGGCAGTCGTTTTGTTCTTGTGTGTTTGTAGCAAGAGATAATTCTGAAGTTTCAAAAGTCTGAAAAATAAAAAGACTTTATTTCTACCATTTCAAATGGTTAAATAATATGAACCAACCAAAGTCGTGGACGCATTAGGGTGCATAGCTTTCCGCCATTCTTCGAAATTCCGTGTAAACAGAACCCGATGCCCTATAACTGGGATCATTTCCTTTATCTCTCTGGCACCAAGCAGCGCCAAAGACATTGAAGTTATAGCATTTTCTGTTATAAATGAAAATTAACCAATGTCACGTAGTTAATCACTTGCAAAGTATAGGTTTTTATCAGATATACAAAATGGCGCAAATTTAATCACCCTTTCGGAAGATTTTATAATTTTTGCAAATAGCTTCGTACGTCAATCAAATTAATTTAGCAAAAAAGTAATTCAAAAACAAAATTGGAGGATTAATTTTGCACCACCTTGCATAAGAAAGTCGCGTATAAGAAAGAATCGTCTGTGAAAAACACAAGCTTCTAAAAAGCTTTTCAAGCGCAAAAGAATTTTCGTGCCGTAAGGAATCGAAATCAAAAATGCAAAACACATGTGTAGCAAAAATACTTTAAGCAAATTACAACTTTCTTATATGCGAATAATATTGTATAAATTTACGTTTTGGTATATAAACGAACCTTTAAAAATGTCTACGTAGGCTTCCAGGCCCCACTCCTTTAGTAAGGTTGACACTTCTTCATCCATTTTAGATAACTGTGAAGCACGTGTTAATATGAGCATGTGCATATCAAAATACGATCATTTAATTACTAAATTACTACTGACAGAAACATTGAGAACTAAGGCTATGCCTGGTTTTAAGACGATGTTCGCCATTTATTGGTGACAAACGATTCGAAATGATGAAAACATAGACAGAAATCATTTTAAATAGTTCGTCCCAGAAAAGTTGCGAACATCGCCATAAAAGAAAAAAAAAGCCCAAGAAAAACAAAACTAATGCACTCGCTAATGAAGAACCTGAATCCCAGAAGAAAAAAACATGTCAAAACACGATACCAGACTGAAAGGGTTGATATTAACCGAGTGTTTCTCAACTCGGCAATTATTAACCGAGTACTAGGTTGAAATTCTTTGCTTTGGTTCTATTTTTTTTTCACTTGAATATCACCAAAATTGACAATAAATTGTTTAAAACTCGAGAAAAACAACATAGTTAATGCACTCGCTAATAAAGAACCTGAATCCCAGAAGAAAAAAACATGTCAAAACACGATACCAGACTGAAAGGGTTGATATTAACCGAGTGTTTCTCAACTCGGCAATTATTAACCGAGTACTAGGTTGAAATTCTTTGCTTTGGTTCTATTTTTTTTTCACTTGAATATCACCAAAATTGACAATAAATTGTTTAAAACTCGAGAAAAACAACATAGTTAATGCACTCGCTAATAAAGAACCTGAATCCCAGAAGAAAAAAACATGTCAAAACACGATACCAGACTGAAAGGGTTGATATTAACCGAGTGTTTCTCAACTCGGCAATTATTAACCGAGTACTAGGTTGAAATTCTTTGCTTTGGTTCTATTTTTTTTTCACTTGAATATCACCAAAATTGACAATAAATTGTTTAAAACTCGAGAAAAACAACATAGTTAATGCACTCGCTAATAAAGAACCTGAATCCCAGAAGAAAAAAACATGTCAAAACACGATACCAGACTGAAAGGGTTGATATTAACCGAGTGTTTCTCAACTCGGCAATTATTAACCGAGTACTAGGTTGAAATTCTTTGCTTTGGTTCTATTTTTTTTTCACTTGAATATCACCAAAATTGACAATAAATTGTTTAAAACTCGAGAAAAACAACATAGTTAATGCACTCGCTAATAAAGAACCTGAATCCCAGAAGAAAAAAACATGTCAAAACACGATACCAGACTGAAAGGGTTGATATTAACCGAGTGTTTCTCAACTCGGCAATTATTAACCGAGTACTAGGTTGAAATTCTTTGCTTTGGTTCTATTTTTTTTTCACTTGAATATCACCAAAATTGACAATAAATTGTTTAAAACTCGAGAAAAACAACATAGTTAATGCACTCGCTAATAAAGAACCTGAATCCCAGAAGAAAAAAACATGTCAAAACACGATACCAGACTGAAAGGGTTGATATTAACCGAGTGTTTCTCAACTCGGCAATTATTAACCGAGTACTAGGTTGAAATTCTTTGCTTTGGTTCTATTTTTTTTTCACTTGAATATCACCAAAATTGACAATAAATTGTTTAAAACTCGAGAAAAACAACATAGTTAATGCACTCGCTAATAAAGAACCTGAATCCCAGAAGAAAAAAACATGTCAAAACACGATACCAGACTGAAAGGGTTGATATTAACCGAGTGTTTCTCAACTCGGCAATTATTAACCGAGTACTAGGTTGAAATTCTTTGCTTTGGTTCTATTTTTTTTTCACTTGAATATCACCAAAATTGACAATAAATTGTTTAAAACTCGAGAAAAACAACATAGTTAATGCACTCGCTAATAAAGAACCTGAATCCCAGAAGAAAAAAACATGTCAAAACACGATACCAGACTGAAAGGGTTGATATTAACCGAGTGTTTCTCAACTCGGCAATTATTAACCGAGTACTACGTTGAAATTCGTTGCTTTAGTTCTATTTCTTTTTTCACATAAAAACCACCAAAATTGACAATAATTTGTTTTAAACAAGAGGAAAACAAGATAATAATATTATGTACTCACCAATAAATATGAATTTTTTATTTTTCCTTGTCTTTTTTGTTTTTTTTATTTTCACTTATCACAGATTTCACACCACCAGCCACTACAAAGGTTCAACACTTAATGACTCAATTACTAGTCGCGAGCAGCGTGCGTCGTTCATAATTCGCGATAGTATGCGTATGCGTATAACACGATGTATGTGTTAAAATCAACCGAGACACACTGTTTTACAGATGAACGAGAAGCCTTGTGTTTGTAGATATTAACCGAGTTGACTGTATCTGCAGCCACACACATATTTCTACCTACCAGGAATGTAAAACGAGTTTTTGGTATTGTACCCAAATGTTTTCCATTGTTCGTGAATGATCTGTATCAACAGCCACACACATATTTTCTACCAGGGATGACAAAACTGATTTTTTAGGTGCTGTACCGAAATGGGTTCAATTGTGCGTGAATAATTTGTGATCGCAAAGGCCTAGCAAAGGCAGCACAGCAATGAAAAAGACGATTTATTCAAGGCTGCTCCTGGAAGTCGAGATTGGTTACCAATACTTCCTTGGTTTCTTCAAATTCTCCTAACTGTGCTTTACAAGATGGTATATATAATTTTCTGTTTGTATCTTTATTTTAAAATGTGTATGTACCAATTGCATTATGAGTTTAGTTATTATCAACTCTCACAAAACGCATAGTTCAAAACAAGTCTGGTACTAACAAATTTTGAAATAAAGTGATAAATGCAGGACTATATATACCATATTGTAGAGCACAATTAGATGAAATCTCAGAATCTATCTTTTTGATTCCGGACTCTGCCGGACGCTTCTTTTTGCCGCGTGGAAAACGATATAAGTTTTATTATTATCATCTCTCACCAACGCATAGGTCGAAACGAGTTTGGTACTTACAAATTTTGAAGTAAAGGGCTAAACTAAAGACTATACCATTTTGTTCAGCATGTGCAAAAGTGTAGCTTTTTTCATTAGCTTGGTTCTCAAAATGATTGAATCGCAGAGTGAAAAATTACTTAATTTTACTTCATTATATCTACAGAAACAGATTAGATTAATATTGCGTTAAGGCCATTATGTCAATTGGACTCAATAAAAAGCTAATATTTATTTTGCATTAAATTTGTACCTTTGGCAAATTTTCTTACAATTAGATACCTATCTTAAATTAGTTTTCAAGTGCCTAGCTACAATTAAGAGTAAAAGCCATATTTTATCAGACAAAAATGTAAAAAAAAAATTGTTGCTTTGGCCATTTTTGTCTGTGTTCTTTTTTTCCTATTGCAAGCCAAAAAAGTAGTAGAGAAAACTTTGTTTTTAAGGCTGTATTAGCCTGTTTAGAATTTAGTTTGTTCGTGAAATGTGAATGTACTAAATTCGGAAGGAATGTCGGAACGTATTTTCAGAAGTAGAATATATTCATCAAAGTTCTGAATTTGGGCAAATCGTACTTGTATATATCTTTAAATCAACTGTGTCGATAAAAGTACAATTGCGATTATTTTTTCATCCCTGGTTTCTGCGTTTTGAAAAAGCAGCGTCGTAATTCGTGGTGTGCGTATAACTTGTTAAGAAACAACAGTATGTGTTTGTTGAAATTTACCAAGTTGAATGATAAAATTAACAGATACACAATTTCTACGTATAACAAATATCAGATAGGTACATATTTCGATGAAAATGTTTTATAGAATTGTTTTATGGAAAAATGGAATGTAAAATAAATCGAGGAGAATTCTCTTTTTTTGAACAGAATGTTACTTTATTTTTGGGAAATTCTCACGAGTAAAAGGGTTAAAAACAAACAAGTCATTGGTTGTATTTAAGCAACGTTTATTGGTTGTTTTCAACAGAGAGCTTGTTAGATTTTAACACACATTCGCTTGGTTAAATTCTCACGAGTAAAAGGGTTAAAAACAAACAAGTCATTGGTTGTATTTAAGCAACGTTTATTGGTTGTTTTCAACAGAGAGCTTGTTAGATTTTAACACACATTCGCTTGGTTAAATTCTCACGAGTAAAAGGGTTAAAAACAAACAAGTCATTGGTTGTATTTAAGCAACGTTTATTGGTTGTTTTCAACAGAGAGCTTGTTAGATTTTAACACACATTCGCTTGGTTAAATTCTCACGAGTAAAAGGGTTAAAAACAAACAAGTCATTGGTTGTATTTAAGCAACGTTTATTGGTTGTTTTCAACAGAGAGCTTGTTAGATTTTAACACACATTCGCTTGGTTAAATTCTCACGAGTAAAAGGGTTAAAAACAAACAAGTCATTGGTTGTATTTAAGCAACGTTTATTGGTTGTTTTCAACAGAGAGCTTGTTAGATTTTAACACACATTCGCTTGGTTAAATTCTCACGAGTAAAAGGGTTAAAAACAAACAAGTCATTGGTTGTATTTAAGCAACGTTTATTGGTTGTTTTCAACAGAGAGCTTGTTAGATTTTAACACACATTCGCTTGGTTAAATTCTCACGAGTAAAAGGGTTAAAAACAAACAAGTCATTGGTTGTATTTAAGCAACGTTTATTGGTTGTTTTCAACAGAGAGCTTGTTAGATTTTAACACACATTCGCTTGGTTAAATTCTCACGAGTAAAAGGGTTAAAAACAAACAAGTCATTGGTTGTATTTAAGCAACGTTTATTGGTTGTTTTCAACAGAGAGCTTGTTAGATTTTAACACACATTCGCTTGGTTAAATTCTCACGAGTAAAAGGGTTAAAAACAAACAAGTCATTGGTTGTATTTAAGCAACGTTTATTGGTTGTTTTCAACAGAGAGCTTGTTAGATTTTAACACACATTCGCTTGGTTAAATTCTCACGAGTAAAAGGGTTAAAAACAAACAAGTCATTGGTTGTATTTAAGCAACGTTTATTGGTTGTTTTCAACAGAGAGCTTGTTAGATTTTAACACACATTCGCTTGGTTAAATTCTCACGAGTAAAAGGGTTAAAAACAAACAAGTCATTGGTTGTATTTAAGCAACGTTTATTGGTTGTTTTCAACAGAGAGCTTGTTAGATTTTAACACACATTCGCTTGGTTAAATTCTCACGAGTAAAAGGGTTAAAAACAAACAAGTCATTGGTTGTATTTAAGCAACGTTTATTGGTTGTTTTCAACAGAGAGCTTGTTAGATTTTAACACACATTCGCTTGGTTAAATTCTCACGAGTAAAAGGGTTAAAAACAAACAAGTCATTGGTTGTATTTAAGCAACGTTTATTGGTTGTTTTCAACAGAGAGCTTGTTAGATTTTAACACACATTCGCTTGGTTAAATTCTCACGAGTAAAAGGGTTAAAAACAAACAAGTCATTGGTTGTATTTAAGCAACGTTTATTGGTTGTTTTCAACAGAGAGCTTGTTAGATTTTAACACACATTCGCTTGGTTAAATTCTCACGAGTAAAAGGGTTAAAAACAAACAAGTCATTGGTTGTATTTAAGCAACGTTTATTGGTTGTTTTCAACAGAGAGCTTGTTAGATTTTAACACACATTCGCTTGGTTAAATTCTCACGAGTAAAAGGGTTAAAAACAAACAAGTCATTGGTTGTATTTAAGCAACGTTTATTGGTTGTTTTCAACAGAGAGCTTGTTAGATTTTAACACACATTCGCTTGGTTAAATTCTCACGAGTAAAAGGGTTAAAAACAAACAAGTCATTGGTTGTATTTAAGCAACGTTTATTGGTTGTTTTCAACAGAGAGCTTGTTAGATTTTAACACACATTCGCTTGGTTAAATTCTCACGAGTAAAAGGGTTAAAAACAAACAAGTCATTGGTTGTATTTAAGCAACGTTTATTGGTTGTTTTCAACAGAGAGCTTGTTAGATTTTAACACACATTCGCTTGGTTAAATTCTCACGAGTAAAAGGGTTAAAAACAAACAAGTCATTGGTTGTATTTAAGCAACGTTTATTGGTTGTTTTCAACAGAGAGCTTGTTAGATTTTAACACACATTCGCTTGGTTAAATTCTCACGAGTAAAAGGGTTAAAAACAAACAAGTCATTGGTTGTATTTAAGCAACGTTTATTGGTTGTTTTCAACAGAGAGCTTGTTAGATTTTAACACACATTCGCTTGGTTAAATTCTCACGAGTAAAAGGGTTAAAAACAAACAAGTCATTGGTTGTATTTAAGCAACGTTTATTGGTTGTTTTCAACAGAGAGCTTGTTAGATTTTAACACACATTCGCTTGGTTAAATTCTCACGAGTAAAAGGGTTAAAAACAAACAAGTCATTGGTTGTATTTAAGCAACGTTTATTGGTTGTTTTCAACAGAGAGCTTGTTAGATTTTAACACACATTCGCTTGGTTAAATTCTCACGAGTAAAAGGGTTAAAAACAAACAAGTCATTGGTTGTATTTAAGCAACGTTTATTGGTTGTTTTCAACAGAGAGCTTGTTAGATTTTAACACACATTCGCTTGGTTAAATTCTCACGAGTAAAAGGGTTAAAAACAAACAAGTCATTGGTTGTATTTAAGCAACGTTTATTGGTTGTTTTCAACAGAGAGCTTGTTAGATTTTAACACACATTCGCTTGGTTAAATTCTCACGAGTAAAAGGGTTAAAAACAAACAAGTCATTGGTTGTATTTAAGCAACGTTTATTGGTTGTTTTCAACAGAGAGCTTGTTAGATTTTAACACACATTCGCTTGGTTAAATTCTCACGAGTAAAAGGGTTAAAAACAAACAAGTCATTGGTTGTATTTAAGCAACGTTTATTGGTTGTTTTCAACAGAGAGCTTGTTAGATTTTAACACACATTCGCTTGGTTAAATTCTCACGAGTAAAAGGGTTAAAAACAAACAAGTCATTGGTTGTATTTAAGCAACGTTTATTGGTTGTTTTTAACAGAGAGCTTGTTAGATTTTAACACACATTCGTTTGGTTAATTTTACATGAGTAGCACGGTTATTAATAACCAATCAATGTGTTAAAACCCCAAATTTAGTAGGTTTTTCTTAACCAAGATACTTGTTTGAATTTAACCAAACAGGAAAACGAGACTGGTTGGTTAATATTAACGAAGCAACTTAATTGATAACAAACATTTAGTGTGTTATTTTTAACAACATGTATTTAACCTTTTTAACACGGTAGTTTTTAACAATAATAACTCATTTGTTTTCTACAGAGACTTAGTTGATTTCAACACATTTTTTTTTAACCGAGCGAAAATTCCACTCGGTTAAGGTCAATTTTTCTGCGTGTACATTAGAAATGTTGTGCTAAGATCTATGAATAACTTACAAAAGAAAGTACTTACTATAGCTATAAGACGCAACTACGCTCCAATCAAAGACTTCCACGAGTTAGCCGACGCCAACCAGACTTCTATTGAGGAATCAGGAGATGATTTTGATTTTTAAAGTTCGAACAGAAATGCTTGAATTGAATTGCAGACCGCATAGACCTTGACCAGAACGAAAATGTTTTCCATTTCCTTTCGTTATGCCCCATTATTCAGGAAATTCGTAGACTGTTCTTCAACAAAAGCTTCTTAACGTTTCAAGAATGCGCTCAACTCCTTAATGGAGATAGTAGGTGGAGAGGGTGCCGTGACATAAGGCCATGTGACATAAGACCATATCTCAAAATATGGCCTTATGACGCTTTCACAAAGTGTCGTAAAGCCATATTTCGAGGTATGGCTTCATGTCGCTTTCGAAAAGCGACATAAGACCATTATGGCTTTATGTCACTTTCAAATGGATTTTTAACCCTTACCTGATAAAATGTCATCTTTAAAAGCTCAAAATTATTAAGGATTCAAAGATTTAAAAGCTCAAAATTATTATAAGAACTGTAAATATTTATTTTTCTATAAATACAATTATGTTCAATCAGATGAAAAGAAAAAATGTTTAAACACTTAACAGAATATAGTTGTGCTATTTGCGACAATTTGTCTACAAATTGAGCATAGAATTGGATTGTTGTTCTTTATATAAAGGGTGATTTTTTAGCTGGTTTGGTTTTGGCAACACTGGTTTTGACAGCTGACGTGTGTTTAGTACCTTGTGTCACTGTCAAACAGCTTCAGTTTGGTTTGCAATTTAACCATGGATCGTCTTACAAATGAACAACGCTTGCAAATTATTGAATTTTACTATCAAAATTCGTGCTCGGTTCGAAATGTTCATCGCGCGCTGCTTCCATTTTATGATCGGCATTCTCGACCTTCTGAGCAGTCTATTCGGAAGATTGTGACCAAATTTCGCACCAAATTTACTTTGTTGGACATTAAACCACCAACACGTTTACGTACTGTGCGTAGTGAAGAAAATATTGCGGCCGTATCAGCTAGTGTGACAGAAGACCGCGAAATGTCGATTCGGCGCCGTTCCCAGCAGTTAGGCCTTTGTTACAGCACTACGTGGAAAATTTTGCGGAAGGATTTGGGCGTAAAGCCTTTTAAGATACAGCTGGTGCAAGAACTAAAGCCAGCCGACCTACCACAACGCCGAATTTTTGGTGAATGGGCTCTTGGAAAGCTGGCCGAGGATCCGCTTTTTTATCGAAAAATTGTGTTCAGCGATGAGGCTCATTTTTGGTTGAATGGGTACGTAAATAAGCAAAATTGCCGCATTTGGAGTGAAGATCAGCCAGAAGCATTGCAACAGCTACCAATGCATCCCTAAAAAGCCACTGTTTGATGCGGTTTATGGGCCGGCGGCATTATTGGGCCATATTTCTTCAAAGATGATGCGAATCGCAGCGTTACTGTCAATGGTGAACGCTACCGAGCGATGATAACAAACTTTTTTTTGCCCGAAATGGAAGTTCTTGACTTGCATGATATGTGGTTTCAACAAGACGGTGCCACATGCCACACAGCACGCGAAACAATGGCGCAATTGCGAGGCGAGTTTGGTGAACAGTTAATTTCACGTTTCGGGCCGGTCAATTGGCCGCCTAGATCGTGCGATTTGACACCATTAGATTATTTTTTGTGGGGGTATGCCAAGGCTAATGTGTATAGGGACAAGCCCGCTTCGATTGACGCACTGGAAGCCAACATCCATGCATTCATTCGTGAGATACCGGCCGATATGTGTGAAAGAGTATGCCAAAATTGGACTCAGCGGATGGGCTACCTGAGACGCAGCCGCGGTCAACATTTGCATGAAATTATCTTTAAACATTAAATTGCAAGGTTCAAACTATCGATTCAAATAAATATTTCATTCATTTTTTTTAATTTTTTGTGTTTTTTTTTTAAAAAAAGTTCTAAGCCTCTTAAAAAATCACCCTTTAGTTCTCCGACAAAACAATTTAATTTAAACACAATTTAAAGTGATTACATGGCTGCAAGAGAATGGTGCGGGTATTTTCGCAGCAAATAACGCAAAGAACTGGTGCTTCATCTGCATTTAAATATTGATGTTCAGAAGAATCTTCACCTTGTTCTTCTTCATGCTCCTGGCAGTGATCTAATTTCGCAGCTTCTTCTGTAAGCAGATTGTTGTGTTCGTTGGTAAGTTGGTTGAGCAAATCGTTGATGGAAATTATTTTTTTGCTTAGTTTTCCCAGGGCTATTTCAATTTGAGCTCCTTTGTCTTTAAATTTCTTTTTTGGAGGTTCAAAGATGTCATATGTGCCATCTAAGGACATTATAAATTCTCTCGATTTAACTCGATCCTCGTCCAACAAAATATCAAGAAACTTAAAGAAATTTCCGTGTTTGGAAAGCCTCCCGCTGAGATGGCTATTAAAGCCTTCAAGTGCACTTGTAGTTCTCATCGGTGCACTAAACACGGAGAAGAGTAAAGGAGTTTCCTGAAGTAAATATGTAATAGATATATGCATTAGTATAGAAAGTATTTCCCTTAGGAAACCAAAAAAAATATTTACCCTCTCCATCCATTGTCTATTGGAATAAATCAGAAAGTCCTTAAAAATGCTTTCCCCATTTTTTTTAAATGGTGCGCCATTTGCTTCTCCATTCAGAAACTCAAAAGCTGACTGTATATCTTCAGGTCTCATGAGCGGAAGAATTAAAAACTTGCGGAACAGTCTATTCGCTTCTTTGTTTTTATGCAAAGAAGTCACAAACGCTGGTAACTTTGATGCTTTTTTCCTAACAGCTTGACAAAAGTGAAACCAGCACGTTGTACACTTTACCCTTGGGAAAACGTTTTGTAAGCTGTTTCTCATTGCCTTTTCGTAATCCGTTACAAACGAATTTGGTTCAAATTTGAACAAATTGAGTTATGACTCATTAGTACGTAAATAAAAGGGAAAACCTGCAAGTGAAATATCATACCATACCGTTCACGCGAATTTCTGACTATTGGGTACTTTATCTAATACTCAAAATCTAAATACCTAAATCTAAATATAAGATAAAGTAATAATGTTAGAAAACTGATGCTTAGATTTTCCAATTAGATATATATATTTTGAGCATTAGATAAAGTAATAGTGAAAAATTCGCGCGAATTTTAAATATACCTAATGTCTAATTTGAGAATCTAAGCTTCAGTTTTTGAGCATTAGATAAAGTAATAGTGAAAAATTCGCGCGAATTTTAAATATACCTAATGTCTAATTTGAGAATCTAAGCTTCAGTTTTTGAGCATTAGATAAAGTAATAGTGAAAAATTCTCAAATTAGACATTAGGTATATTTAAAATTCGCGCGAATTTTTCACTATTACTTTATCTAATGCTCAAAAACTGAAGCTTAGATTCTCAAATTAGACATTACACATTACATTACATTAGACAACACAAAAAAATAGTGGTAACTTACATGGTTGTTATGTGAAAAATGTACAATCAGTAGTTGCTTATAACCGCAAGATAGCACAACACTGAAAGTGTCATCCAAAAGATAGTTTCGGGAGGATTCTTTAGGTAAATTTTGAATGGCTGCTGCGATTGTTGGCGATAAAAACACTGTATAGCAAAAACCTTTTTCAATGACAGTGTTCCTATAAAAAGGTTCCGCATTTTGATATCGCGACAAACCAAAACTACCCATTACAGTTTCGGTTTTAAATAGGTCCGATACCTCTTTCGCATTAACGGGAGCTTTTGGAAACGATTCATTCCGTATCCGGATGAGCTGCCTCCGTAATTTACCAAATGGAACCTAATTATAAATTAGCCGCATATTAGAAACAGGTTTTAAGAGAAGTTGCACTTAAACATATTTATACCTAAAATGACTACCTATTTTAACGACATATTTGTTATCTTACCTGTGAAGGATTTTCATTATCCCTTGCACACACTTCATTGAATACTTCGCGAATGCCACTTCTTTTAAGTGAGACATTTGCACACTCTATTTTTATATCAGAAATGTCTTTCATTTTTTTCCTTACATTTTCGTTGGTTGTATGGTTATGCGTGGCACTAGATTTAGGGATTCGGACAAGATTCTGATTTAGAAAATCTACAACTGCACTGGCACTACATGTTTTATTGTAGCATACGTAACGTTTCGATAATTTTGCGTTGTATTTAAATTTATAAAGATGCTTAATCTCCGGAATATAAAGTAGGTTACTGCCTCTTCTAAGACCTTCGCAATATTCGAAACTGTAAATTAAATCGGAAGAGTTTTCCATCGTAGGAACCACGTTGTGTTTGAGTCACGATATACGAATGAGAAGCGCGCAAAGTTGTTACATGCAATTACCAGTGGTCAGGGTCATTCATAATCATATTTCCAACGGTTAAAACGGGTTTTTGTTATTGAAAAAATAAAAAAAAAAAAAACATATGGTCTTATGTCTCAAATTAATATGGTCTTATGTCGCTTTTCGAAAGCGACATGAAGCCATACCTCGAAATATGGCTTTACGAGACTTTGTGAAAGCGTCATAAGGCCATATTTTGAGATATGGTCTTATGTCACATGGCCTTATGTCACGGCACCGGTGGAGAGCGCTTATTCAATTCATCGTGCATGCCATGAATTACCGAAACTCTTTTGCATCTTGTAAATAAACTTTAATCTTTTGTTTTAGCTAAACTAAAAGCCCAGTTTTTTATCCAACCCAGTTCTACTTTTAAAAACCTTTTTTCTTTTTTCAATTTTTGTTTAGCTAAACTAAAAGCCCACATTTGATCTCCTCTCAATCGATTAGTTTCAATTGCAATTCTTTTCACTTAACAATTTTCCTCATCTTAACTTATTCTTTATCTTCTTTACAATTATCTAATTTAAAAGCCTGTTGTTAGCAAATTTAACTAATTTTTAACCTATAATTCATTTGTAACACAATCGGGTGTTATCTCTTTTTTCTATAATTTTTATAGTCTTTAAACGGCAGAAGGCTGATAAGCCAAGCTGTATATAAAATACTTTATTTTGAACATTGTTTTGTAACCTCACATAAATAGGAAATTAAGATTATAATCTAATCTAATCTAATCTAATAGTTATTGTGGCTCGTACTGTTCGTGCACAATCTTGTTGAAACCACATAATATTCACCAAGCCCCGCTCATCAAATTCCGACAGTAAGAAGTCGTTTATCATGGCGCTGTAGCGTTCGCCAGTAAAGGTGACCGTTTTGCCGACGGCGTCCTAAAAAAAATGCGGCCCAATCACTTCTCCCGCGTCAACGCCGCACCACACACTGGTTTACAGTGGATGTAAGGCGGCTGTCAAGTTCACAAATGTAAAATATGATTGACGTACGCCATTTGCAAAAATTATAATATCTTCCGATAAGGTGATTAAATTTTAATGTATACAAAAAATCCTGGATTTTTTGCGATGCCGCTAGTAAAAGGCGAATGGCAAGAAGAAAGAGAGCCCAGAACAATCTCGACGTTGGTTTTATACCAAGAGAAATTACGAAAGAACTGCAACTAACTTCGCTTGGCGAGATTTCCCTCTGGTGTTAGTATACAATCTAAGGGTCGAATCACACCAAACTAATTGTTATAATCAGTGACATAAATAATACTGATTTTTGTTTGAGGAATCTGTGGAGAATTCGAAGTTTTTGGTACGTCTATCTTACTTTTTTTGGCCCATCTAGAAAAGAGCGAAAATATTTGGGAAGTAGCCAACAAATATACGCTTCTCTTAAGACATTTGGCGTAGTAAAATTCGAACGTTTCTTTTTACTAGAAAAACAAAAGTGTTTTAGTGCGAACTGGCTGTTAAGAAAAAAAAAATATTTTAAACTGTGGGCGACAGGCTCGTCCCACAAGATTTCTCCAGAAATCGGTAAAAGGTATGCTAAAAAAAAATCCTTCCAAAGTAAATCGACGGAAAACGGATCGAAAACAGCGACAAATCGATTTAAATAATAAAATCTCTCTAGAAAATGTGTAAAAACAAGTTTCAAAAGTACCCAACTGAAAACTTTGCTACATAATTAAAATGTGCTTGGTTTTAATTTAAATCAAAACAGAAACACAACAACCAAACTCAAATTTGAACTTATTATAAACAGAAAATTTGTGAATATGGCACACGAGGGCGTTTGCTTTTTCGACAAACACAAAACTTAGTCCAGCTTGACGAAAGAAGGCTAAACTCCCCTTGGGTCGTACATGATGTGACGTTTTGTTTTTTATAATTCCAAAACTTAACTTCAATTATTTCGTCTATAGGTAATACATTTTAGAATGTTTAAAATGAATTCATCGTGCCAAGAACAGCAAAGTCAAGAGAATTCAAATTTAATCGATTTCGTTTTGGTAAGGACTCTTGGCAGAGAGAACAGCAGCAGCAGGACCACAGGTAAAGTTGGCCTTTTGACTTGCCCAAACTTTTAACAATAATTTTCCTTTTGTCATTAAACTTTCACCGCACTTTGGTTTTGTGTCCAATAGAGATGCGGTGACTTTTAGGCTATAGACCTTGAGCAAGACCACTAACAGAGTCACGGTGGACAACTTACTTTTGGGGTAATTAAAATTTGCATTCGTTGTTAAGTGAAGGTAAGTACTTTGAAAGTTTCGGTGTGGTTGCCTACTATAGAATTTTGTCTATAAGTATATTGCTCTGGAGGCCAACGATCAAATTAATTTCGACTTTATTTAGGATGCAGATGAAATGATGGTAGATTCTTCTTTGTTTTCTCTGCTAAACTCTATTTACAAAGTCATTGTTGATGTAGACCGTAAATGACCATTCACATGAGCGCGAACTGCGAATATGCGAATTGCGAAAAAATCAATTTAACTATATTCATGCATTGAAAATTGCTATTTGTTTTACCACAAAAGCATTATATTCAATTAATCTAACATCTTATCTAAAAAAAACTAGTCTTAAATGATTGAAGTAGCGAAATTTACAATTACAGCTATTTCCCGCGAATTGAAAATTTTGCCGCGAACTGTCACACTTTATTCACAATCCACATAAAACAGCCGCATTCCACACACCCGCGAATGAAAAATTAGTTCGAACTTAACCTTCAACAATGCAAATGATTCGCGGGTACCTGCGACTAAAAAAAGTTTGCATGTGAATGAAATGTCAGAATCTATGAATATCCGCCAGTTCGCAATTTGCTCTCATGTGAATGGTCCTTAAAGATTTAGTATTGTGGTGTGGAATGTAACGTGGAACGTAAAATGGTGAAGTGTAAACAAACCGTCAGTCACCAAACAAGTTCCACTTCCAATTTGAGACTCGAATCTGTCAAATAAGTGTAACTCTGCACTAAGCTAATTCTAGAACCACCCGGAATAGACTAGAAACATATCGATAGAGGGAAAATGGAAAATGGGAAGTGAGCTAAATATAAAACCACTCGGAATTAGCTAGAAACTTATCGAGAGATGGCGGAGCGGATATAAAAGGCAGGTTTGAGAACAGGGAAACACAGCTGATTTTTAAACAGTGAGTTCGAAAAAGTGATCGGTTTTGAACAACATCGAACATAAAATTCCTCTTGATAAAGTAAAATAAGTGTAAAGTAATACAATGAATTAAGTGATTGGTTTGAATTGAATTGTTTTAAGTGATATTGTTTTAGTACTTTATAAGTGAATTATTAGACTAATCCCTAAAAGTGCAATTAAAGTAATTTTATTAGAAAACGTTCATGGAATAGTGTTTTATCTTTTCGAATCCCAGCTCGAATGTAACAGATGTAGCAGTATTTTAGCCCACGAAAAGGAAGGTTGGTGGTTCGATTTACGGTCTGGCAAAAATGATTGAATGTATAACTGCCACACAAATGCAGCTCACTTTCGGATACAGCTCAAGACTACACAACCACAAACTACCACCAGATGGTGCGCATACATGATTAGCCAATAGTTCTAGAGGCATGCGTCAAATTTTCGACTACCCTCGATGAAAAATCATTTCGGCCAACAATCGACGATTCATTGTGCATATCGACACAATAAAAAATGTTAGGGAGGTGCCGGAGTTACCAAAGCTTCAGCTTGTCAAATATCTGCAATCACAACAAGAGCATCGAAGACAGATCGCTCTAAACGGTTTTTGAGCTAATGGAGAGTGATCTTTGATAACTACCAAGGCCTTTTGGTGTCTCCGGTGTTTGCAAATACCTATACTGAAGTTCAATTCTAAGAACAGCGTTTAAATGTATCACAAAGGTTTATTGCAAATCCATTTGTGTACTTGGTTTTCAGTGGCCTGGTAACCCCACTCTTTTCAAAAATAAAAACCTTCAACCAGAACTTCAACAATCTTAATGGCGACACCAATTTCCCATCAGAAACTATGAACTATTTTATCACTTTCACATATTTGTTAAGTTGGAAATGACATTTTCCAGTCAACATTACAAATCAACTTCTAAAGCTTTTCTGCAACCATGCCGCATGTTTGCCTTCACAGATTTAGTTTCCTTTAAATGCCCAGCACTTAAGATGCTAAAAAGCTATTATGCCTATTTCGATAGCCCTGTGTATAGTGTACACCCAGAGGCATGCCAATATCATAATGCACTGCATGTTGAACGTACACACTTGCCACTGCCCAGTGTCCAAGAAACACACACACCTTGCAATAAATCAAGGATCATAAAATTCGACTACTGTACTCCTGCATGATGGAAACTAGATGCATTTTAATGAGCAAGGCAAGTTATGTGCAGCAGTTTCTGGTCCGGCAAACACAAGACACAACCCAGTGACACTATAGGTAGCTATACGCAATATACATATCCAGTATTTTCTACACATAAATTGCTTCTGGAGTGAACAGAAACCAGCACCCCAACGAAGGATCAACGTGTTAAGGACCTTGCCGGAAAAGATTGCCTCAACTCACGTTGCTGTACTGCTCGTATTTAAACGAGTTGAGCTCACGTGATTAATACTGATTGGCAATTGCGTACACGAAGTACGTACATATTACTAAGATTACGATATGGGCTATCATACACCCTGGGAGGTGTCCAAAGGGTTTGCTTTTACTCAAAGGAAGATAAGGAAATCACTTAGTATAGCAACGAGTGCCGGAAGTATGATTAAGTAAATTTTACATGCGACAATACTGGTGATTGGGGGCAGATGTTATTGCCTGTATTGTAAGTGTGGGTGTGCATTACTGTTGGACATTCCGCCCATAAAAGTAGGAAAAACCGCGAAGGCAAAGAGGCATTTTATATATATATTTGCTGCTCTAACTATATAAATAAAAAAAAGATCGTATTTTTATTTAAAAATACTTGCTTTATTTCCTGACCATGAGGCTAGGTGTGCGCTCCTGCGCTGTTCAACTAGACGTCGTGATGTGCTGGAATTGGAAAGGGTAAATAGAGTACAATGTTGCTACAATTTCTAGAGCTTGAAATGTAGCAGAAAAAAAATTGTTTCTTCAAGCGATTATGTGGTACAATGTCTCCATTGGGTTTCCCCGCTATTACAATGGGAATGAAACATCCGACGGCCTTGTAGCTAGCGTGACATGGTACCGCCCTCGTTTATCTTTCAAAACAGTAGATAGTCCCTAGTAGGCAAACCATTTTGTATCGTTCTAAAATGTATGACCAGTGTACCCACTTTGCTACAAGCGCAAAAAAAAAAAATCACCTACACAATTTATTCCAATTAACTGCCACATTAGGTGTTTTTCTTTTTTAGTTCAGAGCAGAACCTGAACTGTTATACGATGATCAGAGCGCGCTCTATGAGCTCAGAATAAACTGGCTGAGTAGCGTGAGGAAAAAGCAGATTACACATGTATGTACAAGCACTCTCCAGTCTCATTTGACAGAAAAGAAAAAAACCGAAAAACAAAAAACATCAGAACGCTCTGAGCACGTTCGGTTCAGAGGGCGCTCATAATGCTCGAGCTCAGTTCAGTGCTCAGCTCTGAACTAAAAAAGGAAAACGCCTATTTAGAGATAAAATGTGAATAGTGCTTTTATTTAAAAATGAAATCGACTGCAAAAACTTCTATCTTCTATACACATTTCTGGAGAATCTGCTGTATGAAGATAGGTATACATACTGAAGCGGCAACACCGATACAATTCGCTGACATTCAGTGAGTCAAACTACGGAACTCGTCGTCCAAATTCAGTATGGACCATCATTTACTGCCCAGTATTAAAAACTTACCTTTTTAGAACCCAATGGTGAATTTTAAAAACTCACAATAGCGAAACTCTCCATACGGCATAAGCTATTGTGACTTATACCAAATTTAAGGTAAATAGGTACTTCAAATTTTGTTTAGTACGTACGATCCACTGCGCGGTACTAATTATCATTTTTAATGTGCAGAATACATTCTATGAAATCACAATAGAGATATTTGTCTCATAATCACTATCCATTGTGAACTGCAGAATGTTTGAAATATAGTAGGTCACAAAAATAATTACTGCTCAAATACATACTGCGATGACAAAAATAATCATATGTTTAGTGTCCTGGCTAGATTTTACCAACTCACAATGACGAAACTTTCCATATCAAATTACTCATTGTGACCCACAAAATAAATGAAGGTTATAAATTATGATAAGTAAGGCCCACTGAGTTTAATCGGCTTCAATGTTACATTTTTAACCGCAAATCCCTGAGCGTTGACATTCGGCTACCAAAAAAGTTAGACACCCATCAAGGAGGAGGTGTAGGACCACTTGGGAAGAACCTACGGACATGTATACAAAAGTGTGTGATTTTAAGCACTGCTTTGAATGTTTGAACAATCAGAAACTGCTACTTCTAACTAATCGCACAGTTCGTCATACTCATATAAGTGGGAATAGGTTTCCAAGGCTTATATGGTCTTTTAAACAGAGACAATACTGAGGCACCCAACTTCGGCCGATTTCCCGTTACTTGCCTACAAACTATATTTTTATGGGGTTGTCACGTTTTTTTGCGGTAGTATTGACACTTCGAAATTCGTATTGACAAATGTCACGAAACTTCAAAAATTCCGGCTCACCAACACACTGTCAAAAAAAAATTAACTACTTCGGCTGTTGGCAAAGCTGCTGGCAGCTTTCATAGAATCTTACACATTGAGTTTGAAATTATTCATGTTTAGTATGTTTTTTTAGGAACAAGTGTACTTTTGCTTAAAATATTTATGAAAAATCAACAATGAAGATGGGTTGAGGGAAAATAAAAACATTTTGAGCAATTTTTCTTCAGTTATTCAAGAAAAATTCACTCATGAAATCGAAGTTAATAATAAAAAAAATCCGGAAAATACACAACCTGTTATCCTAACATGTTTCTAGTATATAATACATCTCATTTAGGTAGTCTTATTAACCAAACACATTATATTATACGCCTTTTAAAATATTTAATAACTAACCAATAGCATCCAGCTATGTTAAAATGTGGTGTTCCCGAACTCTATCACATTCCCCCACAGTTGGCAGCATTTATTTTATATTTTTTGTATGTTTTTGCATGTCACACACACGATTCTAAATTGACATAGCACCGAAAGGAAAACAAAATGGCGAATTTGAAATAAAAATTGAGGGGACCAGCGGTAAGAGGATTGCGAGTTCGAGGTCTCAGTATTGTCTCTGCTTTTAAAGTCGAATCAAATGTAAAGTCACAGAGGCGATATTTGTTCAAAGTGCCATCTTACGACCTGCAAACGCAGTGGCTCAATGGTCAGTATGCTGGACTACTATAAGGCATTTCAGTTTCAACCCCGGTAGATCACAATAGACACCTCTAGCAAGCTTTTAACGAACTTATAATAATAGTTCTGGCCAAGCTTCTTAATTTGTTAGTTGGATTTCGGAATTACTTAGGTCTCAGAAATTAAATCTAGCACTTCAAATGTTAACTTCATCCCTTAATTGATGACTATACCCTTAGTGGTTAATATTGAAAAAAGCGTATTGCTTAGAAAAAAAAAAAAAACAACCAATAAAATAAAATCAAGCGACCGTGTATGGACTTGTAGCACCAACTGTTTTCGCTCCATTCCTAAAAAATAATGACCGGACCTAAATGTACACATTTAAGGATATAGGCTTTATGGATGCGAACTTTTTTCTTTCAGTAATATTTTAAAAAAATAAATAAAGTCCTGACCTCGCTAAAATTAAATCCTCCCCGTCAACCAAAGACCTAATCAGGACGATTCAAGGAAATGTAATTTTCCCACTCCGCATGAATAAATGATTGGATTGCTCTTTTTTTCTTCTGGTGAAATTGTTCAAAACCTCACCGGACACACCCTTTCACATGACTACCTATCCATCACGTTTTTTCATTCCGAAATATTTCAAGAGTTCCCACCAAACTCGCTGACAAGTTGATTAAATCACTTCTTGGATAAATAAATATTCAAGGAAAAAGAAAATAATCACTTCCATCCTTCCGACTGACCCTCGCTCTCGAACACGCCAAATAAATGATCAAGTGAAAAATCCCAAAAAAGTCACGCACCAGTCCGGAAAATATGAAAGCAATTTTTTCCCTAATTCAATTAATTTACAATCAATTGGCGTGCATGTATATATCTACGTAATCCTGTTCATCTTTGGCTCCTTATCCCCTCCGCTGGGGGAATTCTACTGATCAATCACTTTGCACCTCCCAAAAGCAACCACTCATCTTACAGATGGATGTTTTTTCGAAAAGTGCACGTACCACGCACATGTCATTTCACTGAAATTGGGCCCTGAGCCGTAGTCCTGAGTCATCCATTTCACTTGGTGAGATTGACGAAATCAGTCCTTGAGGGACATAATGATGAAGGAGCTTTTGAATTTATTTATGAGTATATCGCTCTGTATCAGTGGCTGTTACAAGGGACACACACCAAAAGGAATTTCATACGAAATTTCATCCTGTAGGCATTCATCAGCTGGTGACGAATTGGGACCAAACAAAAATATGGAAAACGCAAAAGGAAAAAGGTTTTAAATGTCCCAAAGGACAGCATTTCTGTATGCCGCAGTGTGAGGCATGTGCAACTTCTTCAGTTTAATAGTTCTTGCCCTACTGGGCACTTCTGTTTTGTGAACTTCAGTGTTGGAAATGAAATAATTCCAAGTAAGTGTCAGTCAATTTAATCAGTAACAAATTGTACAAAGCACTATACTCTTTCCTCGGCCAAGGGACTCTGTGCGGCTCGGAAACAAAAAATTACTTTGAATCTTATTCGGTCTTAAATGAACTACGGACCTGCATCAAGTATTTTAGATGCCTTCACCAATATCTGTTAGGACCACTGCCTAGAGTTGTCTCTTGAACAATTTCTCAGGAGCGGAGTGACATAAACTAGAAAAACTATAAATACAAGCATACACGGGATCATAGAATTTTTTTAGTGCACGTCAAACAGTTTTTGTTCTCAGTCAGGTTTGTCCGTTTTTTGTTGGTTTATTTTTTCAAACTGAGAGTATACCGGTAAACTTTAATATTTACTCATAACGAGTGTAACAGAACAAGTGTTTGAAGCAAATGTAATTAAGAAAAATTTTAATAAAATTATTTAACAATAGGCACAACAAATTACATTTAAGTGAGATGGATGAAAAAATTATAAAACACGAGTTTATTTCGGGTTTGAGGACAAATAGTGTTGAGCTGTATTTAGAGGAGGAAAACAATTATTTATCAAGAAATACACTTATAAAGTAAGTGAAAGGTACACAAACACATGCTACATAAAATCGTGCTTATTTTTGATACAACCCTACAAAAAAACTTCAAAAATATGTGATGCTATTCATCCACATTCTGATCAATCAGATATGTTTAAAGGGATGAAACTCATTAATGAAATGAGAACCGAATGTATAAAAGGCGTGAATAAAAGGAGGACTAAATAAAATGCAGGACTCGGCCCATTTGGTTCAGTATAATACAATAAAAATAAGTTTAAATAGGATCAAAAGTAATTCTTTGCCAAAATCACCCAAAACGTTTATGGAAATCAAGGAAGTATTTTTAAATGAAAATGTACTATCCCGTTATGGAATATCCCGATATGAAAAATAAAACAATACTTTTTATAGAAGCAATATTTTGGAAGCTAATTTCTGTTACTCTATTTTCATGTCTACAAAAATGTGTCAACAAATTGAGCTCATACCAATTTCGGAGCGAAACTATTTTGTTGACGGCACATTAAGTATTCTTCCGTTAGATGAATGGAATATCAAAAACAATTTTTGCATTTGTTTGTCTATTCAAGGTTTATCCTTTTCTATTCATAATTATGAGTAAGAAGTCTGAAAATTTATATACGCGTGCTTTCCAATACGTTGACGCAAATTTATTTAAATAAAAATAGTTGTCTGTTTTTTTTTGTCATTTGAATTTATTTTTTCAAAACCATCTTTTTAGTTGAGAAATAATTAGCTTTATTTCCTCGGAATCAGCCAACTGATTCTTAATTAGACGTCAGTTCAAATGTGTCTCTCGTTGGGAAATATTTGCGTTTTGACTGACTGTATAATCGTGTGGCTCGATAATTTCTTTATTTTGTTGCCTCCCTATCGTTGACATTGTTTGCGGTTTGTGGTTAACTTTGAGGGAAATAATAGAAAGAACGCGTTATTGGTGCATATGTCAGTGCAATGAT
The DNA here is from genome assembly GCA_963082955.1 of Cheilosia grossa. Taxonomy (NCBI): domain Eukaryota; kingdom Metazoa; phylum Arthropoda; class Insecta; order Diptera; family Syrphidae; genus Cheilosia; species Cheilosia grossa. The sequence continues at coordinate 31,055,623 of OY720147.1, forward strand.
TCCATCTTAGTGGCGTGCCCTCAGGAATTTGACTCTAAGTGTTTTGTGTAGTCCCGCCAAAATTTGTTGCTTTAAAGCAGGGGACATGGAACGGAAGTATGCCTTTGACGAAATTTCGAGGTGGGTAAGTACACTCATCGGCAGCAGTATTTTGACAAAACTAAAAGTTTAATTCTATGAATTCTAGTAAGAAATGAAAACAAATTAATATAAAGTTTGCTTACTAACAGGTGAACATGTGTCATTTTTATTTTTAAATGCATTAATTTAAATTTATCGAAATGAAAAAAGTTAACCTTTTACTTTGGCTTGATTATTTTAAAAAAAAAAATATATTTTGAAATAAAAAACTGACAGAATAAAATTGTTTTATTAAAAAAATATATCTGCTTAAGCCCTAAAAACGTTCTGTTATTGTCTTGCAATCGTTCCGACGAGTTTTTGCAGCATTTCTGTTATTAAAAAAACGATCTCCTCCTAGCTCCGTGTCAGAAAACCAGTTATTTTTCCTTTAATCCAACATCATGCATATTCAAAAACATTAAAACTGCGCCTCGGGGTGGACAATTTCTGGTTCATGTCTCGTGAAACTTAAATCACACATTCACAATTGGGCTTTTGTGACAAGGAACGTTATCCTGTTAGAGAATAAACGACTGCCCGATTAGTCTATCGCCCAGGTGGTTATGCGAAATTGTTTAAATGTAATTAAAGTTAAGCTGGACCATCGTTTTATCGATTGGAACCAAATCTGCACAACCGTTGGACGGTATACAACTATAAAACATTATAAGCCCGCAACCATGCTAACTGGTGCGTATTTTTCACAAGATAATTTCGGCATCCGAACAAATCTTCTAAACAGTGATCCATGAGGCTCAAATGAACTATCTTCCGTTCATACGACCCGGTTCCAATTTTTAGTGTTGCCTCTTTTTTTTTGTTTTCGTAGCTATACACGGTACTTTTCTTACAGGATATGTAACCAAGTCGAGTTCAGTAAGGCGCCTCTGAATTATACTTTAGGTAATCGGGTTTTCAGTACATTTTTTCATATTCAGCTCGATAATTTTGGAATTTACGCTTGGATTTTTAACAAAATTGCCCAAAATATGTCTAACATCCTTATATACCTTTTCATTCGCATGTGATTATTGATTTTGAAATTTACAGTTTACTCGACAAATTAAATTCTTCCCCTATTTTTTAACTGAAAGACTGCAATCGTATTTTGCTACAAAAGCTAGTCGATCTTCCATATTAAGCTCTGTTTTGGTTTTCCCCATATTTTAATCAAAATGGGCCTGAACACATTAAATCTATTATAATTATTTAATTTAAATTCAAACGATAGCAGTTTTTTTCGACAAACAAACCTTGAAAAATGAATGAAACCACAAATATAGGAATGAGCTATCCAGCCATGGGTCCCAAATGATCTCATTTATACAAACAATAATAGGTCACATCACATGCAATTTCTGAGTATAAACTGTAGTTAATCCGTAGCCGTTAGGAAAAATTCGCCTTGAAAAGCGACCTGCATTTCTGTCAAACTGCCTTTGCCAACTAGTGCAAATGGATCCTCTTGTGGCGGTTGTCAAACCTTCACCTCGACCATCAGTTGGTTCCACAGTGTTCAGTTACGGAATCCATCCAGTGCACAACTGTTGGAAGACAAGAATTATACCGCTTTTTATATTAGAACCACCTAGATGGGTTCTTAAAGCTCTGTTGCATCGTGACCCTCTAGTTCGTCTTAAGATATAAGGAGTCTTTCATTAAAGACTTGCCAGCTTATTTTTTAAATAAAATGCAAGCTACTTGAGATAATTTATTGGCTTGAATAACTATCAAAATATTTATGAATGGAACTCGACTTCGTGCATGTGTCCACAACTGGAATGTATGCAGCGTTCGATACGTTGAACCCAATTTTCGATGACCGGGCTGCACATTTCGACCGATACGGCCGCTATTTCTCATTCAATATTCTGAGCTCTGAGCTCCTCCAACGTCGCCCCGTTTCTCCAGATAACACGAACTGAGATTTCAATAACTCGATTGTTGCACCCGGTGTGTGGCTTGTGGCACCGTCTTGTTGGTACCACATATCACTGATTTCCAATTCATGCAAATGCTCGAAGAAATAACGTTCAAACATTTCTCTGTAGCGAATATCATGTAGCGTAAAGTGACGGTAATTTTCATGGACGAAAACGTCCCAATAACGCCACCCCGGCATGAAAACCGCACCAACCAGTGGCTTTTGATGAAGTGCTGTTTCATGAATCACATGAGGGTTCTCCAGTAACGCATATTTTGCTTATTGACGAAGCTGTCTAACAAAAAATGCGCTTCATCGCTGAGAATTGAAAGTTGGTGTTAAAGCTCTTAAAGATGCGACCACCGACTCGGAATTTCGGTAGTAGATTTTAATTATTTGTAAACGTTGTTCCTTTGTATACTTCACCATGATGAAAATGTTGATTTTACTTAATATTTTGACATTGACACTTCGGTAATCGGTTTGAGGGTGTGTTCACACTCAAAGTTTGACGTTGTCAAGTCGCTTATGAAAGACCCTGTACATCTGTTAATCTACTTAAATCACCCAGATCTGATTATGATTCTCAGGAGTGCCTCATGATCCACATTCTCCAGATCCTCTTGTTCATCGAAGAAATAACTGTTGAGAATCCTCTGTCTTCTGTTTTTAAGGGCTGAGCATTCACAAAGTAGGTGGCAAACAGGTTCTATTCCTTCAACGTCGCTACAGGTTCTGTAAAACTCATTATGCAGTATCCCCAGCCGTTCCGCACGTACGCCTATCACACAGTGTCCACCAATGACCCCTGTGGGTATGCGAATACCTGTGCGGCTCAGTCCGATCATAAGTTTAGATCTCATTTTGCTCACTTCTGGGAAAAGATCCTTTGCGTGCCTACCAGGTATAGGTTTGTTCTACTCCACAATAAATCTTTATTGCTAGCCGAGTTCTTACTGGTTTAAGTGTCAAAGATGCGAGTATCGGCCATCTCCTTTGGTTCATATAGCAGCTTTCCCTTCTTCAAAGACACTGCAGCCACCGCTGATTCGGAGTGATTCTCGCAGAAACCAATGTTTCAGTGAAGAAGCTCCTGTACCGATATACATCTCCTCGCTAACTCCTCCTCTTCCGTAAATTAACTTCTGGTAGGGAAAGATAAATCTAAATCAGAACCACCTAGAATCGAGGGAAAGGAATCAATATTCTAAGATAAACTACCCATCACCAGGGGTGGGTATTTTTGTGTTCCCGCAGTGAATACCATTTCGGAACACCTGTCTTGCGACTGATTATCGAAAATCATTGGAATACGCCATCCAGAGCCTGGTGGGTGGTTTTCTGATATAAAAACACTGAAAAGAGAGTTGTGTTTCTTTTTTGTTAACTTTTGGAACTCACCCACCCTTACCAAATGAAACCTGAATAAACGCAACCAACCACTCAGCATGTTACCCTTGGATGGTTCCCAAACAGTGCACATCATTTTCGTAGCCAGTGGCGATTAAATCGACTAACCAACTCCTTCCCGATTCAGAGCAATAACTAAACCCAGCCAACTGGTAAACAACCCTATCCGATCAGCCCCTGTGTAACGTTTACCATGGCAACACCAATATTCCACAACACACCGCAGCAACAACCGAACCAGCTCGAAGGAGAAAATTTGTCAGTTTAGGAAACTTCTTCAGCAGAAGCACTCTCGACAACCAAAAACTTCACACAGTCATGTCCAATAAAACTAAATTTATTATCAACACTTCTGGTAAATATTTGAAGAAATTCTCCCCCACAACTATATACTCGCACTGACAGATTAATTTTCGCATCCGAAATTCACCCAATCCCGCCGCATAGTTGATTACTTTGATGCAATATCCGGTCACGAGGACCAGCAGCCGGTTACCGAGTTTCTGGAATCTGAGGAAATCACCGTGATTGCCGCAACCAGCAACGACGGCAAACTCAAGTTTCATCATCAGATTCCCAACGACGACGTGTGTTTGTTGTTCTATAAGATTCCCAAAGTTGGTGGCGGTGCACCATCGTCGGCATCGACAGTCAGTCCGCTGATGGATAACCAAAGCCTGGGAATGCTCACGCTCGAGGGTGGTATGGTAAAATCGATTTACAATTCAATGTCGAGGGTGTTTTCGCCGCATGCCGTGGTTAAGGTAAGAACGAATGATGGATTTTAAGCTAAGGGCTTTTGTGTTAATTTGACGACTTTGCCGGTGGGGAATCTGTGCGGTCCGCAGAAGGCAGAGTACAGCGCCGAATTGAGTGGACTGTTGGAGAGTTTGCATGTTTCATTGGGTTCCACTTTGGGACTGCCACAATCAGGTTTGTGTTTATTTTGCGAGGAGGGTGGTTTTTAAACAGCTAGTGCTTCTCTTAAGGAATAACATGTATCGGTGACGAGATCAAATTTTGGAAACAGAAGCTGGACAGCTCCAAGTCTAGGGTGGACCGGGAAATGTCACAGGTTTTCATAGGTGCTTTGGACAATATTGACCAGCACATACGGTGAGATGAGGACGATTTTCAATCAAAGTTGCTTGACTTTCCAGTTGTAGAAAAATCGACCCGGGAGCGATGGGGACAATCGAAGAGTTCCTCGACGCTGCGCACAATTACTTGGACGAACTGTGGCGACTGCCTTATCGCTATCCACAGAACCGCATGACGGACATTCTGGAAATCCTCGGTAAGACTCGTTGGTAGTCCCAAAACCAACCGCCGGTTGAACGGTTTTTGTTTTCTAGGAAACCTAGTGCTGGAGGCTTGCACTGAAAATCTTGTATCAGAGGACATTTGGAATCTGAACTCGTACCACATCTCGAATGTGGTGGGTCAGTGCCATGACATTGTCGACTCTTGGATGCAACTGTGTGACTCGCTGACGCGTCTTTTTTGGCCCAACTACGTACAGCACCCTTGGACGGGGGAGCCGCACGTACCGAAGCGTGGTCAGTTGTTCAAGGAACGCCTCGGGGAGATCAAAAACATCAAGAGCCTTTTCAAGCAGATAGTGACGCTCCTGGACGATGAAGAGCTTAGGACTATGTTTACCTGCAACTCACTATTCAAGGGTAAGTACCAACGGTAAGTCGAAGATCCCATCCAACTCCTCTCTTCAACCAGAGATCAACATCTTCGACACAACAGCGAAGGGTAAGACCAACTGGAACAAGGCCCTGCAGCAGTTCGAGCAGATCCTGCAGCCAATCGATGAGAGAATCGCCTTCGCCTTGAAGGCCCAACTTCACAACTACCTCAGCAATCCACGGCAGATCATATTCATCTTCTCGAAGTACGAAACTCTAATACAGCGACCGATGGTCTTGGAGTTGCTAACTATAGAGCGCGAGCAGTTTGTGCAGTCGTTGCAAATACTGTTGCAAGATCTGCGCCAGGCAATGAACGACACAAATATGGAGCCGGACACTGGGCACTTGTCGGTCATTTGTAATGAGTGTCGGTGGCTGAAGGTCGTGCAGTATCAGGTGGGTTCCTAAAATGTGTGCAATGTCCCTCTGCTAACGTATTTTGAGCGACAGCAGATAACTGAAATTGAAAAGGTCAGCCATTTGATCAGCGGACGCGAGGGATTCGACAAAATTAACAAAGCGGTTCAGGAGATCAAGGAGGAAACCGAATCGCTGCTGAGGACGAACTTTGAAATTTGGTGCGGCCAGTGCACGACCGCGGTCAAAAGTGGCGAGCTCAGGTGAGTGTAAAGACTGTCAATCAGTCCAAGAGGGTTTTAACTGTCAGCGCAAATGTACGCAAGAAATTTTGGCAACCGAAGAAAACGGACTGTGACAAATACCAGTTTTCCTTGCAGACTCCGCGACGACCAGCCAGTGGTTAAGTTCGAAAAGGAAGGCCGTCAACTGATGCGCGTCACATTCAACCCCAAGCTCGTGACCTTCTGCCAAGACGTGAGAGAATTCGAGAATCTCGGCTACACAGTTCCGATAGAATTGCGCTCGTCTGCAACGCATGCCGCCAAGTTCATGTCGTACGCCCGCCGTTTGCAGCAGATCGCAACGTTCCACAATACCATTGGGGACCGCATAATACCCTGTCAACGTCCCATTATGCTCAAAAATGCCATGGACCTGTCCAGGCTGGTGCAAGGCGAACCTGTTGCCTGGAATGATGAAGAATCCGTTCAAAGCTATGTGTCCGTGCTTCAAGCAGCTGTATCAAAGCTGTCGTCGGACAACAACCTTCTGGTTGGCTACCACGAGCAAGCTAAGAGAACCGTAAATAGTTTCAGCCATCCAACCGTTCCACTTTGTGACTAACTTTCTGTCCAGATTGTAAAACTGATGAACACCGACCTCTTTACCCAGGGTCAAGTGTGGAAGGACGAAATGCGTCACTTGCGGGAGCTGGTTGCCAGCTTGGAGCGCCAAAACTACACCAACCTTGATGCGTTCAAGCTGCACTGGGACCACCAGCTGTACAAAGTCTTGGAGTACCAGTACCTCGTGGGACTAACTGAGATGAACAACAAGCTACCTGACATTCACATCGACATCATGTTTCGGTAGGTCTGAGGTAGGTTTTCGACTTCGAGTCTTAAATGGTTCCCTTCCCCAGCCAACGACAGCTAACCTTTCGCCCGCCCGAGGAGGATATTCGCGAGAAATACTTTACACAGCTTCGACGATTCCTAGAGCGGCCCTGTGGATTCCACGGCCTTTCGGAGAAGAGTGCGGATCTATTCAAAAAGATGGTCGAAATCAACCGAAATCAATTTGGGCCGCTGTTCAAGAAGGCCGAGGATTTGTTCGCCAAGCTGACGGAATTCAAAAAGATCTGGACGCCTTGGATCGCGCTTGGTTGTGTGGATGTCGAGGAGCTTTGTGGCATTCACCTGACTACGTGGGAGGATTGGGATCGCAACTTCAAGGCGTGCAAGCATTTTAGCCAGAAGATCGCAAAAATTCAAAAGTAAGTTCCACCAAAGTTCTGCTATAGCTCAAAGCTAGTTCTGACGGATCAAGTGACATTGAAAATCAGTCTGAGGGTGTCGCAAATGTTTCTCGCAGTTCAAGCGCAAGTCATTCATTTTTCCATTTCCTCTTTCAGCGCCGAGGAGCAAATTGACTGTTTCGTTATAAACATCCAGCCGCTGCGCTCCGACATTGAGTTCATAAGCCGCCGCTATTGGGAGGCGCTGTCCAACAGCCTCCGCACATCGATTCTAACCGACGTTGCGGTTATTCAAGAGTTCCTTCAGTCATCGACACAGTTCCTGCAAAACGTACCCATGGATGAGGCTTCAATTACCGATTCAGGAATGAAGTACGAAAAGATGATATCCGAACTGCCAACGGTAAGACTGACCTACATTACCCCTCACCCCTGCTCACTGTGCCACTTTCAGATCAACACAACCCTGGAAATAGTCAAAGGCAAGGACACCTGTCTAGCTGGGTGGTGTAAGGAGCGTGTGTCAGCATTGGCGGGCATTCTGCTGCAATGGGAAAAACTGCAACCACTCATAGAAAATCACGCGGTTATCCTTCAAAGGCAAGTCGACATAATCAAGGACCAGGCCAACTCGCAGATTCAAAATCTACGCAACGAAGCAGAGAAGTTCATACTCCGATGGGAGTCGACCGTAGCCGAATTGGAAGCCAACGAGGACGCTACGTTGGAGCTGTTTAAGGAACGGAGAGACCACTGGAGCGGTATCAAGGAGAAAAAGGATCAACTCCTGGCCGAGTGTGCTAAGTTCAATATGCAGTTCCCCGAAGATATCCTAAGGCCATTTGAGGAGATCGATGCAAAGGTTCAGGCACAGGCTAACCAGTGGAGGGTGTACGATGATTTTCTGATCGAATTCGATATGATCAAGTCGGAAGAATGGGCTATCTACCGGCGAAGGCCGTACGTCCTTACGGAATTCTTAGCCAAGTGGGAGGGCTCAGTGCATTCATCGATTGATCTGCCGTCGAAACGGATCCGACAGACCGTTGATCGCTTGCAGACCGTGGTACCCAATTTACAACTTCTTCAGTCCGATGCTCTGACTGAGAGGCACTGGGCTAAGATATTTATGCTGCTGGGCAAGGAGCCAAAGCCAATGCATAGCATAACCTTGAAAGACATCCTCGAGGACTCGAATGCACTTGCGGCTGCGTCTGGCGAAATATCAGTAAGGCTCTGCGTAACCTTAAACTGAACTATTAACAAATCTATATACATCTTTTAGAACATTGCTAAGCAGGCAGCCTCTGAGCAAGTGGTGCGGCAGGCTCTCACTGAGCTCGATCAATGGGCTGTTACAGCGACGCTCAAGCTCACCACTCATAGTGATTCTTCGGGAAATGTTGTATCCCTCATTAAGGACTACCAGGAGATTCTCAACAAAATCGGAGACAATCAGTCCTTACTGCAATCAGCTAAGAACTCAAGCGCGTTCGACGCGTTCTCCGACCAAGCTGAGCTCTGGGAGAGCCGACTGAATTTTCTAGACAACCTGCTGACTGGACTGAATCGCTCGCAGAGAAGGTTTGTTTTCGTACACCGACTGTTTTGTTATGCTAAGTTTGCCAAGGCCAATATCTGTTAGGCTTTTTAAAACTGTCACCTACATTTCGGATTGTTTTTCTTTACCTCCACATTAATCAGCGTAAATTTTGCACATCGTTAAAAAATTCACATAAACTTCGTCTAGATGCTCGTATTTTGTTCTTTTATGTGACTTTTGGGGCATCGCCGGTGATTCGTCCAATAAAAGTCGCTGTGACCTCAGCCGCGTTTTACATTTTACAATTAGTGTCTGTCCTAATTGAATTCGCCGCCGAACGCAACCTTCTTCTGCGGAACTGGAAGCGAATCGGGGATTGTTGCCATATTTTATGATTTATAAAGCTTAAATCGAATGACATAGAAGTTGTAGTGGCAATTAATGCAAGATACCTATGCTAGGGCCCCACAGTCCCACGAACTATCGCAATTCGCAACGGTCCTAGGCATCATGAGAGACGGGTGAAATTTTTTGAAACTTCGTCTGAAAGTTTCCATCAGACGAACTTGCAGTGTTAGTAAAATCGCTAGTTACCAGCTTCCTACAAAATGACGGCGAATTGATTTAAAAAAAAAAAACGAAATCGCACGTAATGGTGTCTACCACTATGTCAAAAGTGCTCCAAGGAATTTCACTGAAAAGAGCAATTCTAAATTTCGGGGCAATTCCCTCGGGTCTTCAATGAAAAACGCCATTAGTCAACTAGAGTTCTCAACACCCCTCCAATACTATATGTCAATCATCTGTCAAACGAGGCATTTTTGAAGTAAAATGTTGCTGGCGGCGTTCCATTGACCGCTTTCTGATTAGGGGGATATCAATCTCATGTCAAAATCCATAGTTCTAGCGCAAATAAAAGTTTGATGTCGATTTTTGTTCATACTGGGTTTGACGTGCCGCTTCGTTAGTCGTGTAGCGATCAATGCAACGCAGGCGTTCTCAGTGCAGGTGTATTATAGGTCTATTCGCGTACTTTTCCAAGCCAATCACTTAAGATCTGTCAAACTCTTTTTCAGAGTCAGAGCAATTTCGCGAATCTCGATTTCTGATCAAGATTTACACCTACCAACTCTTACACCAAAACATTTGTCAAACCTTAAAGTGTGTTATTACTATAGACGAAAAGTCTGCCCTAAAATATAGTAAACACCCAATTAATCATAAACTAAAAAAATATCATGGAAGGTAAATTGGGCAAAGAGGTAAATAAAGAGGTAGCAGATACGCGTGACCATTGCTAGAGTAAAGTAGGGTAATATAGACCACCATTCACATTTTTGTTAATAAAACACAAACGGTGTAAGTTTTACTAAAGATGTTTATTTATAAAAAAAAGATCAGCCTATTTATATTCAAAAAGTAGCAACAAAAACATTAATTCAGTTCATATAAAATTAATAAAAATTAAAAACTAAACTTATTAAAAGAAAAGTGGAGGGTAATATGGACCACCTTGTCCATAGTCCTAGTCACCACATATTCCACAAGCTATTACTCGAATGTCATTGGAAAAATTGGTCTAAGATCTAACTTAGTAGCCACACGAACTTGTCCTCACCATTTCAATAGCGTTTTTCATGTCGTCCGGATTCTATTACTTTCAGACTCCTTTTAGGCGGGTGATATGGAGTCCGTATTACCCTCCCCTATCGTGGTCCATACTACCCGAAACACGTGGTCTTAAAAGAAAGCTGCTTTGCAACAAAACGTGATTTGTTACAATCACTTTACTTATACGATGTTTAAAACAAATATTCACTTCTTATATTTATAAAAGGAATGGATAAAAAAAAGATATATTTAACTTGTGAAAAAAGGAAAAACACTTACGAAAAAAAAATCATCCCTGCCTTCGATTTTATTTTATTTATCACAACTCAAATACGGATTCCTTCTGACTGCTGGAACTACGCTAAGGTAATTTTTAAGAGGTCGCGCACAAGCGTAAGCAATTCCGGACAATAGATTAAAATATTTTGAACGTATTACGAAAATGAGCCAAGATTTTTGCCGTTCGTGGAAACATGATACTTTGAACGAGCTTCCAAAGTGATTGTTGATTCTATTTTAAGAAAAAGTAATATTTATAAATCAGTTGATGTTTTGGAAGTAAATGGTGTTGTTTTATCTGATCATAATAGCATAGCTAGCTTCATTGAAATCTCAGAGACTCTAAAGCCTTCTGCAGAATCTAATAATATTTGAAATTGTAATTCTTCACAGGAAACGCTTGCAGTTAGACGACAACAGTTTTGTTGTCTATTTCATCCGAAGAAATATTTAAGCTTACAATGTCTTTAAAAAACAAAAGCTCTTCTACAAGTGATGGTATTACAAATGTGATTTTGAAAAAAAAGTCACCTTTAATTTAAGTGATATTCTAACTTATTTAATTGTGTATGTAATGGATGTTTCCCAGAGCAATTAAAATGCGCGGAAATTGTACCTCTTTTTAAAAAAGGAAATGCGTGACTAAAGATCTATATCTCTGCTTCCCATTTTTTCTAAACTTTTTAAGAAGCTGCTAAAATCGCACATAGTCTCCTTCCTGGATGATCAGAATTTCTTTTCTAATAACCAGTTCGGTTTTGGGTCAGGAAAATCCACAGAAGACGCTATTCTTAAACGATGTACCCAATTGCATGATGGAATTAATAGTTCTAAATTTACATCGGCTCTTTTCATTGACATGACGGAACCCTTTGACATGGTGGATCACAGTTTGCTACTAGATAAATTGTATAATGCATAATGCTGGCTTTAGGGGATTACTGCATGATTGGTTTCGCTCCTATTTACAAATAGAAAGCTAGTAGTCAGTATTAATGGAAGTTGCAGTAGTTTTCGTACTATAAGAATGATGTTCCCCAGGGCTCTGTTCTGGGTCCACTCTCGTTTTTAATCTATATTGACTACCGCTTCAGTCAGAATTTCAAGGGGTTACCTACTGCGTTCGCTGATGACATAGCTTTCTCATATCAAGGATTATCACAGTTCGATTGCATTATACAAATTGCGGAAGATCTGCAAAAACTAAGGAAATGGTTTGCATTTCACAAACTGATTGTAAGTGAGAAAACCAAATTAATGGCCTTCCAAATGTCTGGAAATGTTCCTACCGATTTCAATGTGTTTTTTTTTTTTTTTTTCATTCTCACGAGTGTAAAAGGTTTTCTCTACCTATAAACACTTGCGGCTGTGAAAAGTTCAATGAAAATATTTGATGTTCCAGTAGATGCTTGAAAATAGAATCTGTCAGTCAATAGAAATATCTGGGAGTGCTTATTGATTTTAATTTGAACTGGAAAAGTCATACGCAATCAGTTAAATCTGACATGATGCGGGTGACACGCAAAATGTATCTTCCAAGGCCTTTCTGTTCAAAGAAAGTTGCAACTAAGATTTATTATGGTCTTGCTAACTCTAAGTTGCAATATAGTATTACGAGTTGGGGAGGTTCATATGCGAACAGTTCTTCAGTTTTTGCCCTTTACTTAAAGCTGAAAAACATTGAATCGATTTGCTCATAGTTTTCCTTTCTTCAGAGAGTTTCGAATTCTGCCTTTAAGACATCCTTATGTTTTCAAAGTTCTCAGAGAATTCTTTAAGCAAAGTGGTTACACTCCTAATAGAAACTGAGCACTCAGCAGCGTGTTAACAACCTTGCACTAGTTAATGTCCCTATTGCATGTAGAACCAAATTTTCACATTTTTTTAATAAAACCGAGACAAAAATGTTCAATAAATTATCGATTGCTACTGGAAGAACTTACAATTTTCACTCATTTTCAAATAAAGTAAAAGATTAGCTATTTACTGTCGAATACAAAAATATTGAATCATACTTTCGTTTTGTGTCGTAGTAGTACCTACTCTTAATTACATTTCCTCTAAGCTTGTATTCAGATTCCTTTTGATTCCACATTTTCGAGTGATCCCTATTTTTATTTTTACATACCGCATACCTGTTTAATTGTTAAATTTCATTCCTGCGAGTCATTCTACACTAATTTTAAATAGTTACAGAATGATTACTATAATTCTTCCTTATTATTGAATTTATTTGTTGTTTGAATAATAGTATTCAAGATGGATGAATAAAAGACAATTCGAAAAAGAGAAAAAATTACAATTGGCGGCTGCAATTGATATTAAGATAAATCAAATAGATTTCATAAACACAAATTACAATTTAAGAACAGCTGACTTTTAAAACACGCACCACCACAAATGCAAAGAAAGTAAAATCCCGTTGAATGTTCCACTGGGCGCGAAAAATCTGAAATCTGAAGAGTAAAATCTGAAAATCTCAGTGGAAACGACATGATTTGTTTCGAGCCAAGGGACGAACTACTCGTTACTCGTTATTTTGCAAATTTCCTCTTTTCCTGTCATTTTTGACGAGAACGTGTATAGATTTTGTGCGATTTGAATTGCGATCGATGTTTTAACAGCGATCTCATTTTCTGAGTAAAAATAAGTAAAACTTTGTGCGAAATTTTGCAACTTGCTTCAGCAAAGTAACGAATATAATGACAAGCTGAAATCGACAGCATGAATCTAATTTGAAAGGAACAATCGTTCGCTCTTTTCAGATGGGTGTATTTGGAACCCGTTTTCGGTGCGGGCACTCTCAAAAACGAAGAGGCCCTCTTCAAACGCATCGACAAGGACTTTCGCTATGTAATGCGGGAAATTCAGTCAGACGCACGAGTCATCTCCATTATTAAAATCAATAACATCAGTACTATAGTTAACTCGCTGGAGAATCAATTGTCCCGCTGTCAGAACAATCTAATGTCCTACATTATGGTATGTAGATTATTTCCTCTCACTTCTCAATTTTTTTGCTGCGAGTGTGTTCGTTGCCGTCGTTCGTTAAATGCTCCTTTGACTCATTTTGTTTTGCAGGATAAAAGAAATTCCTTTCCAAGATTCTATTTTCTTGGCGACGATGACTTATTGGAAATTCTTGGCCAAGCCTCAAAGGAGGAAATTATTCAGAAGCACATCAGAAAGCTCTTCCCCGGATGCCATAGTCTCAGTATCGCCATGGCGAACGATGTGAATACCATTAAAGCTGTGCACAGTGCCGAGGGTGATGCGCTGACGTTAAGGCAGCCGGTGCCCATGAAAGGACCAATCGAGGTAAGAATGCTGCATTCCACAGCACGATGTAGAAAAATCATTCGAGGAAGCCACTTTGACCGTATACCATCGCCTCCAACAGAATTGGTTGAATTTGCTTGTTACATCCGTTCAGGATACTCTCAAGGAACAAATAGTGGAGTGTTACTCCAGCGTGGATAGTTTCAATGAGCAAATTGTCGAAAAGTATCCGATTCAGGTGCTGAGCACAGCGAAAGCGATTAACTTTACCACTCAGGCTGAACGTGCAATTGGATCAATGTCCTTACAGAAGTTGCTTCAATCATTGAACGAGCAAATAGCGAAATTCGCAAAGATGAAGAACCAGACCGGCGACGCGTTGGTGCAGATTAAACTACGAGCGCTTTTGTTTGATTTGGTGCACCATGTCAGCATTGTGGAGGAGCTGTTGCAGAACAACGTCACCAATGTGGCAGATTGGCACTGGTTGCAGCAGATGAAGTTTCACTTGGGACAAAATGCGAAAGTGACTGTCAAGATGGTGTATGCGGAGTTTGAATATTCATATGAGTTTTTGGGAAATCCAAATCAGTTGGTTAGCACAAGTTTGACACACAAGTGTTATTTGATATTGACTCAGGCCATGCACATGGGATTGGGTGGCAATCCGTTTGGCCCAGCCGGAACGGGAAAGACGGAATGTGTGAAGGCTCTGGGCGGCAAGCTGGGACGTCTGGTGCTGGTTTTCAATTGTGACGAGGTAATGGGAGGTTGGTGTGCAGTGTATAAAAATCTGTGCATAACCACACTCAATACGCAGTTATATTTCACCCTCTTTTCTTGTAAAGCTAAAAATGTCTCCCCATTTAGAACATTGACACGGAGGCGATGGGCCTCATTCTAACAGGGCTGGCTCGCTGCGGCGCCTGGGGATGCTTTGACGAGTTCAACCGCCTGCAGGAGGCGACCCTCTCTGCCATATCCATGCTGATACAGCCCATTCAAATAGCTTTGAAAGAGAAATCAGAACAAGTTCAAATAGCTGACAAAACTGTAAGCACGCAACCCATTTAATGTCCATTTCAACTGTTCTTCTTGTTTCAGATAAAAATCAACCATCACTGTGGCATCTTCGTGACACTCAATCCAGCTGGAGAGGAATACGGTGGTCGCCAGAAGCTACCCGGCAACATTCAGGCCCTCTTTAGACCCATAGTTATGCAGCAGCCCGAACCCAAGGAGATATCACGTGTCATGCTCTTCGTCGAAGGCTTTCAATCGGCCAACGAAATTGGAGATCGCATCGTAGAGCTCTTTGATTTATGCAAGAAGATGCTGTCTGCCCAACGTCACTACGACTGGGGTTTGCGTGAACTTAAAACCATTCTACTGGCATGCGGCAGTGAACTTTTAACAGTCCAATCGCACTCATCAGCCGGTACGAACGACGAAATGGAAATTGTCGTACACTGCCTACGTGGCAACACAATGTCAAAGCTAACCAAACCGGATACCATCCTCTTCGATATGTTATTGCGAAATGTATTTCCCGAAATTGAAATTACCACTCAACGGGGCTCAGCACTAATGCAATCCATTGCGGAATCCTTTGCCACTCTCGGTATGTGTCCCAATGACAGGCAAATTGAAAAGGCTCTTCAACTTTACGAGCAGCTTGTCAAGCGCATGGGAGTAGTGGTTGTGGGTCCACCCGGATCGGGAAAGACATCCATCATCAGTGTCCTTCGTCAGGCTTTAGCAGCAAATGGACGAACAATCCGTACGCATACTATCAGCCCAAAATCTATGAGTCGAGTGCATTTGCTGGGCAAACTTGATGCTGACACAAGACAATGGACGGATGGTGTCCTGACCACAACGGCAGTGGCTGTGAATTCTGAACCAACAGCGAACGTTCACTCATGGATTATTTGCGATGGCAGTATCGATCCAGAGTGGATTGAGGCGCTGAATTCGGTGCTGGATGACAACAAGTAAGTTGAATATTCATTCTGATGTGGGATTGTCATATATACATTTTGGACAGAATACAATAATTGTAGAGGAGATTTCTTTTCGGTTTGAATAGACAGCTGCGAATGATGTTTTCCGTTTGGAGGTCGGAAGGCTCAGGCGTTAACTGCCTTTTTTCTTATCGGCAGGAATTAGCTTGGAAAGTAATTGGGAATCCGCTTTTCCTTGAATGGTGTGGGAAATATTTACGTGAAATTCCTTTTTGTTTTATCTTTTTGAAAATTTACAAGTATAAATAATAGTTGGCGCACCATTTTCACAAAGAACGTAAGGGCTAGGTCCTCGCAAAAGTTGCATTGAATTGAGTTCTTCTAATGGCAATTGTATTATACATTTTTTTTCTTAAGTCTCAAAATAAGAACAGTTAAGGCAAACTCAAGTTTGTTTGAAGTCATGGCCATTAATTTATAATTAATACTTCGTTTATGGCCATGATCAATAATTGCTTTTCGACAATGTTTAGGTACAGCGTTTGCTTGTTCAGAACCAATAGGTCTGTTCGCGTACTTCTATTTAGTACAAAAAAAAACTGAAAAACGTTAAATCTCAACAACAACAAAAAAGTTGGTACGTAACTATGTACGCTATTGGCAAATATTTTACGGCAAACAAAAAATATACATACAGGGCTATCGGCAATTCCGAGGGGAAAAAATTCCCCCCGAACATTTTTCGTTCCCTGGAAATTTTTCCTCCTAGGTAGATCACGAATCTGGCATTAATTTCCCTCGAATTTTTCGAAGATAATATTCGAATGGATTGACCGATGTCAATTGTGATTTAATAATAAATTGTCAATTAAGATCATATTTGGAAATATTAAAAAAATACTTCAAACTCCCATAGAAACTACTAACGTTTTGAATTTCCACCTACAAATTTAAAATATTCCGGGACGGGGGAATGCCATCAAATTCCGTGGGGAATTTTTATTCACGATACCGATTGGGGAATTTTTACCCTTTTTCGAAATTCATTGCCGATGCCTATTTTTGAAAAATCGGAAATATTTCGGGGGGAATTTTCTTCACGATAGCCCTAATAAAAAAGTATTTTTTACAAAACTGACATCAGGCAAAAGTAATGTGGTTTTTCATTGGACAAAAAGAAGCCTCCAGCAGAGTCCGGAATCGAAAAATCACTTCTGAGACCGTTCTGGTGATTCTGCACGAAGAAAAAAAAGATTGATTGTTTGTCCCAATGGAAAACGACATTAATTTACACTCGGAGTGAATAATATGACCGTCAGATTCAATAAAATACATAGATTTTTTTTTTTTCAGCTTGAATTCACAAATGTATGTGATGGCATTCAAAAAAATTGTGTACTATCGTTTACGTTTCAGTAGGTACTACCTATTTCTTTTCAGTTCTTAGAACAATTGAGAAAAGTCGATTTGCATCACTGGTTTGGGCCAAAATTAATAATAATGAGTAGATTTTTAGCTTTCTATTTGTTTAGTGAACTTAAAAAAAAAAAATGGAAAGATATATCTAGGTTTGGACTTAAGTTCCAGAGATGGCACGAAAAACGACAGGCAGGAATTACTTCCGAACTCAGATGAAACGTAAAAGAGATAGGAAAGCGGTGGTGGTAGCTCGTGAGGTGATGCAACTAAGGACAAATGCATTTCTCGTTTAACAGTTATTACAAACTTGGATGAAACGAAAAAGCGACAGGAATAGAGCACGTATCATAGTGAGGTCGTTCGATACAGCTCGTAGGGAAGTAACACGAAAGACAAGCGAAAGGAGACAGCTTTGTTTAAGAGCAGAGGTATCAAACTTTTCAAGTGACATTTTTTGGTCTTAGAATGGTATAAGAATGAAACTTGACATTGAAACATACCCCAGGTGCATTACGACAGCAATTGAAATACACATGAAGTCAGAAGATTCTTGAATTAATGACGCAGGCCGCATGTAATTGTCTCGAGGACCGTACCTTTGACATGCCTGCTATAGAGTATTCCTAGTACGTAGAATCGAGTCTTTATAAAGTGTCGACGTTTTTGAGATTATACAAAAGTCAACAATTACAGGGATCGACTACCTGTTCTAAAATACATCTGCTCTAGTGTGAACATCCTCGTTCTAACTTTTTGTCGATCTGGAGTTGCATAAAGTTTCGCTTCAATCGCTTGATTTTCTATGCTGACCTTTGCTTTTTTTAATCTATCCATTTTTCTGAAGTTACGCTTTTTTGAATGCCAGTCAATCGTGTCTAGGGCTGTTTTGCGCATTAGCGCCATCTTGCATTTCCCTATACGCGGACTCGGACTTATTTAATGTAGGGTCTAGAGTGGGTGCATCTATCGCTCCGGAATTTTTCACATGAATCTCGCATTTCGTTTATCGAAAAATGTGAAAATGCGCTTCTCAAAAATGTTTACAACCGATTAAAGCGCGATCGCTCCAATTCTCTTTTGAGTAGTCACAACCTCCTTCATTTTGGAGACTGACTTAAGTGCATTATGAACCTATTTACGATTGACTAAAAAATAACTTTTAATAATAAAATTTGTCATTTATTATTTCCCGTTTGTTCTTCACAATCACCTGACAGTTTGTGACCACAAATAATATACAAAACTCTCTCTCTTTCTATAAAAAACTTATTAACACAAATACTGAGCAACTTAAAATGTAAAAACGAAATGTTGTTTTCTACTTATTTGATATGAACACAGCTATGGGTCACCGCAATGGCGTTAAAGTACAAAATGGACCTAAATTACACAGAAAAACATTAGACTATACACATTGGCTAGAAATGCTGTGCACTTGGGCATTCATTTGGACGACTACTACTGTACTGTTTGGAATCGTAATCATGTTGATACTGCTGTGGGTATTCAGATGTGGATAGAATGACTTCGGGCTCCAGAATCGGCTCCTCAATGATGATCATTTCCTCTGTGCTATTGGGATTTTGCAATTCGCCATAAAACCGCTTTCGCTCCTTGCGCATGCGATCACGAATCTTCTCCAACGATCGGAAAGTCACATCGTTGCGAAGCATTTTCTTACGTTCACGATCGCGTTCTTGTTCCATCAATCTGTATGCGGGGTTCAGCCGTTTCGCTCGTTTCCGTTCGCGATCTTTCTCCCTGGCTATATGATCGTTACGGCGACGCTCCGCTTTTTCCTCTTTTGTGAGCTGTAATGATAGAGACGGAAACTTTTTTATGTTAATTCCAGGATCTTGACACTACCATCGGGATGGCGTATTCAATTTGGAAGTAATGTGAATTTCATCTTTGAAACGCACGAAGTTACGCACGCCTCGCCAGCTACGATCTCGAGAATGGGCATAGTTAATCTAAGGTATGAAGATGCTCAACAAAATGTCAGCAAATTGTCGAACTGTCTCTATTGCATTTGCAGCGCTGATGATCTACCTCAGGAAGTGATCTTGGACGCATACCTAGCTAAAGAGGAGTTTGGCGACCTTCTGCGTTCCTATGTTAAGGACTACTTCGAACCCGCCGTTGATTGGGTGCAGAAGGAATACCTACAGTAAGTTTCGCCTTTCCTTATTGAATTTTATAGTACCGCTTATCATCGGCAGCACCCTACCAGCGATAAATAGAAATTGCCTAACATGGTCGCTTATCACAAACATGGCCCACATCCAGAGTAAGGACGAGTTCTGCATTTGTCTGCTGCGTAGCCTTTGTGGATATCTGCCTACTGAGAGACACAATGAGTTTGCAAATCAGATCTTCGAGAGATCCAACATTTACATTCAAAACCCCTCGAAGGCTGAGCTTACCTACTACAACCGTGACCGGGACTCCATTGAGTTCTTTGACTCCGATCTGGCGCTGGACAACTCAGAGATTCAACTCATTAGAACCGCTCAAGTAAAGTCGTACCTGGAAGTTCTTCGGGTCTTCCTCGAAGCACCATGCTCCAAGTCGTTCCTAATCGCCGGACCTTCTGGATGTGGTAAGACCCTACTTATTCAAGAAGCGGTAGCAGAGTGTTCCGGCTACGAACTGATTACAATTAACTGCAGTACGCAATTGACACCGGCTTATATCCTGCACACCCTTAAGCAGGTAGGAAAAGTGGATTTTATATAGAAACTAAACCTTACTGCCCACTTTCAGAGCTGCATGACAGTGACTGGGCTACGGGGTCGGGAATATAAACCACAACAGGTTCGCATTGTGCTCTTTCTCAAGAACCTCGACCTTTGCTATATCGATCAGTGGGGCACAAGTGACATTGTAGAACTTGTACTGCAACTTGTGCAGAGGAACGGATTCTATGCGGACAACTTGGAGTGGATCAGCGTGTCGGGTATACAAATTTGTGGGTCGATCTCTGATTCAAATTCCCGACTGAAACGCATCTCACCGCGATTTTTGTCAACTAACCATTTTTTGCGAGTCAACTATCCGTCTGAAAGCGATATGGAATCGGTGGTACAGAACCGATTGGAACCGGTTTTGATTAGATTCAAGAACCCCCCGAACTCGCAGAGTGTAGTGCGGGCGATTATGGACTTATTTTCACAGGTAAACTATAACTGTTTGTTTTATATCGTGAAGTCCCAGATGATTGCTTGTAGGTTCAAGAAACACTGAATGCATCGCAAGGATTCGCACATTATCAATTTACGCCAAAGATTATTATGAATTTGATAACGGGACTGAATCACTATCCAGAGGATGCTTTTAATGAGGTAAATGCGTGGATTACATTTGGGTGTCCTCCAATGGACAATATTTGTTCGAATATATGCAAAAATGCTGTTCCCCGTTTTAGGCCCTTCTTTGCGAGCTTCTTTCAATTTTCAAAGATCGACTTGCAACAGACGAGGACATCGAGAAGTTCGACGACATCCTGAGAGACACAATGCGAAAGTTCTACGGAAAGGAGGTGATAAACCGTATATCCCTTGCATGTGCTTGCTTCTTACGTCTTTTGCTCGTTCTTTTCAGAAAATATTTTTTATCCCAAAATCGCCAAAGAGCTCTGCCCTGACCAGTCTTGCTCATGACGAGTGGATGGAGGAAGTACAGCGATTAATTGCCATCTGCAGTACGGTCGAGTCCGCTCTATTTGCACCGCAACTTATAACCAAATTGTCTCATTTCAGATTCCGAAACCTTTACCATCGATGAGCCGACAACGAAGGAGCTATTGGATCAATCTGCCAAGATCGCTCGAGTCATTTCAAGACCGAACACCCACTTAATGCTCATTGGGCAGCCTGGTGGCAGACATTTAGACGCTCTTTACATAGCTGCGACTCTACTGCAGGCAAGGGTGTACGTACCACAAGGTGTAAAGGAGTATGGTCTGGTGGATTTCTACAACGACCTGAAATTGGTATGGAAAAGAACAAACCTAACACCAGTCTAGTGTGTGGAATCATTTTCTCTTTGTAGGCTATGCAAACAGCGGCTTTGGAGGATCAGTGTACATGCCTGCTGATCGACCACTGCTGGATAACGTATTTGCCGGATTTAATGAAGCCCATCGAAGCTATTTTGGAGGACAGCGAAATTCTTGATCTATTTGGCGACGATTTAGATTCCGTGGCCAGTTCGCTGAAACATGCCGCTCAGCTGGAAGGATATCAAGACTCGCTGGGATCTTATTTCGTGAACCGTGCTAGGAGCAACCTTCATTTGGTAGTTGCTCTGGACCCGACCAGTGACAAGACGAATGAATACTTCAATACGTACCCAGCTCTCTATCGGAACATGGAATGTTTGTTTGTACGAGCAATGTCTGCGGAAACTGCGGCAATGTTGCCGAAGAAGTTCATTGAAACACTTGGCGATGGGAAGGATAAAGTGCCAGTCTCGTCATATTTCTCGCATGTCCTTAATGGTATCACGCAGCAGCAACCGCCAAAGCGTTTCTACCAGTTGATTCGATCCTACTACCATGTCTACTCTCACTTCTTTCAGGATATCGAGAAGCGTCTACAGAAATTGCAGGTAAACCTGCAAAACGCTCCTTATACTCTGCTATTTCTGCTATATCGTCTCTTTTTCAGATGGGCGTCGATAAACTAGCTTCAGCGCACAAGGTCGTTGCGACTCTCAAGTTAAACGCCGGAGCTCAGGAGGAAGCTCTCGCGGAGAAACGCAAATTGGCCAATGATGCTTTAGAGATGATTTCGGCCACAATGCGCAATGCAAATGAACAAAAGTCCAGCATGTTGGAGTTGAAGAAAAAGGCTCAGGTTAACAATGAAAAGCTGAAGGAGCGTCAGCGTGTCATTCAAATCGAGCTGAGTGAAGTGGAACCCATCCTAATGGAAGCCAGTGCAGCTGTGGGTCAAATCAAGTCGGAGGCTCTCTCTGAAATTCGTTCACTGCGTGCTCCACCCGAAGCCATACGCGATATTCTCGAGGGTGTTCTGAGACTCATGGGCATCAGAGATACCTCATGGAACAGTATGAAAACCTTTCTGGCAAAACGGGGCGTCAAAGAAGACATAAGATCCTTAGATCCGGGACGAATCAGTCCAGAGAACTGTGAGGCCGTGGAGAAGCTACTTCAATCAAAGGCGGATTCTTTTGAGATGCGAAATGCCAAACGCGCCTCAGCAGCAGCAGCACCACTTGCCGCTTGGGTGAAGGCCAGTGTGAGGTATTCGAAGGTCATTCAGAGTATCAAGCCGCTGGAACGGGAGCAAAATGAATTGCAGCGCAACCTGGATGTGGCCGAGGATGAAATGAAGTCCCTAATGACTGGATTAGACGATGTGGATGCGAGGGTAAAGGAGTTGTCTGGTCGTTTGAATGCCTATACTCAGGAGGCGGCTGTTTTGGAGTTGAAATTGAAAGAGGCTAGTGATACGCTGAACTCGGCCGAAGTGTTGGTCGAGAAATTGAGTTCCGAATTTTATACGTGGAGCAGTCAGCTGGAGGAATACAAGCAATCTTACAAAACGTTGGACACAAAGTCACTGCTCATATCGTTGGCCATCAATTACTGCTCACATTTGACGTATGAAAAGAGAGTGTAAGTCATTACATTGAATTTAACATTACATTTGTGGGTATTTACCTGTAGAGAATGCTTAGCCGAATGTTTTAGTCAGATTTTTGGTTGAACGGATATATTATTTTCATTTTTTGTCACTGGCCTTGGGCGTGATTCCCTTTAATTCCTTATTTGAGAGGTTATTTGTAGGTAAATGTCAAACCAGCTTCCTTTAAAGTCCAAACGTATTTAATTCATTCCACCTTTTACTCTATTCCAGCTCCGCACTTGAGTACCTCACCACAGACATGCACATCCCCTCGTTCAGTGTCACCAAAAACCTCCTCTCCGAGCAGGAGCAGATAATTTGGGAAAGCATGGGTCTGGCGCGAGACGCTCAGGTCATCGAAAACGCTGCAATTTTAGCGCAAATACTAGACTTGCCGTTTGACACATGCGCGATTCCATTGATAATCGATCCCTCGGACACCGCTTTCACTTGGCTTCAGGAATATTTACGTAGCAAGAACAAGTCGTTCGAAGTGACAACGCAAAACAACGAACGACTGCCATACACCGTCGAACTGGCAGTCAGATTCGGCAAGATTCTTATCGTCCAAGACTGCCAAGATTTGAGACCGCCACTGCTTCAGTTGGTGAATGCGAAGCAGTTTGTCAAATTCAACAAGAAACTGCTCGAAGTCGGTGGTAAGCTCGTCGACATGCACGACAACTTCAAGCTGATCATGTTTTCGAAGACGAATAGGCTTAGCATTGCGATGGAGACAAAGTCACAGTGCACTTGCATACCCTTTACCGTGACCACGGTTGGACTGACAGATCAGCTTATGTCGAAAACGATTGTTTTGAAGAATCCAGATTTGGAGAAGAAGCGTGTGGACCTACTGCGAAATGAAGGAGTCCTGCTGAAGCAGCGAATAGACTTGGAGGATAAGTTACTGCAGGAGCTGTCGGAGGCACAGGGTGATATTCTGAAGAACGAAAAACTGTTGCAAACTCTGAATGAGGTGAAGGAGAGCAGTAGCCATATTGACAAGTCTCTAAAGGAGTCGGCGGTGGTGAGAGACACTCTGCTGGAGGAGTACAATCATTTCAGGGTACTCTGCTCAAATGCAGCTAACTTCTACATGGGTCTCAGCAAGTTGTACGACATATCTCCGGTGGTCTTTACGAACCTCTTCTTGAAGAGCATGCAGAGCGTCAGCGACACAGACGAGACAAAGATATACGCATCGCTGGTGAGGACGACGTTTCAGTATTTGGCGCGCTCCACCCCAAAGGACTCGCATATTACTCTGGCGATATTCGTTTGCAAGAATGCCTACCCGGACCGCATTGCTCAGAGGGAATGGGAGTTGTTTGTGACGAATTTTATGACCAGCAGCGATGGCTCCACGCACTTTGCATTGCCATCTTGGATGGACAGGGATGCGGTGACTAAGCTCACAATCCTGATGACACAATGTCCCGAGCTGGAAAGGGCTCTTCAACTTGACAACGATAGCCTGTGGCGACCTTTTGTGGAGGAGAAGACCACCAATCAAATTCCAGTCGATGTAAAGGCATTCCAGAAAGTGCTGATTGCGCAGATTCTCAGACCAGATCTGATCATTCAAACTCTGTCCTCAACAGCATCGCAGATCTTAGGACTTTCCATCGATTCTGTGATGCAGCCCACTATGGAACAACTAACTGAAGAAGGCTCTGGCACTAGACCGATACTGGTCATCACACAACCAGAAAACGACCCGGCGACAGAGATTCGCAATTTGGCTCTGAAGAAGCTTGGGTCTGGAAACTATACAGAGCTGTCAATCGGTCGTGGCATGGAAAAGAAGACACTCGAGGCGATCAGGAGGGCAGCCGAGTCGGGTAAGTGGATTTGCGTAAAGAATGTTCACCTCATTCCCAACTGGCTTGTGGATCTGGACCGTGAACTGGAGGGCATGAAGAAGTCCGACGAGTTTCGCTTGTGGATCGTATGCGAATCTACAAAAGGCTTCTCCGAGGCGGTCATGTACAAGTTTGTAAAGGTTCTATTTGAGTTCCCCAATGGACTGAAGAACAAGGTCAAGCGCTTAGTTCAGCAGTACTCCATTGGAGTGGCAGCCAACCCGGCAAAAGACGCCAAAGTGACTAAAATCAGGATGGTGCTCTTCATTTTCAATTCTGTGCTACAGGAACGTCGCAAATACATTCCGCAAGGATGGTCGCAATTGTACGAGTTCGGCGACTCAGACCTCCGCTCGGCAATGGAAATCATTCAATGGTTGGAGAAGACTATTTCGAGTGGCCGCATCGATTGGAGAGTGCTGCAAAGATTGTGCGAAAATGTAGCCTACGGAGGTCGGATAAGCAACAACCGGGACTTGCTGGTGCTGCAGAAGTATTTGGAGGAATTCTTCAACTCGGACTCGACCAGCAATCGATGGAGCCCATTGAATTTAAAAGTTACAATACCCACTACGGCTAATATGCAGGAGTACATGAATGCTGTAATGAAATTCCCAGACACTGACGAACCAGATACCTTCAGACTATCGCCGCACTCGAATGTTTCGAGGGATATCATTTTTTCGAGGACCATAATCAAGGCACTGCGGGCAGCATTCTTTCAAAACGAGGAACAGAACAAGCTGGACAAGAGAATCAGGCCTATCTTGATGGTGTGGAAGAAACTGGCAGGGGTAAGCTTGTAAAGGTTCCTGAATTTCTGCTTGAGTTTTTTATTTTTTTCAGAAATCAACTGTTATGCAAACACTTAAAGATTTAGAAGATGTTCCTTCCTCAACTCCTTGGCAGGCGTTTGTTAGATTTGAGATGAAGAAAGCGGGGGAGTGCTTTCAGGTATGATCTTTCTGTAGTACGAATTTGAGATCCACATCGTTCACTTTTTACTTTAGGAAGTACACAACACCTTGTCGCTCGTGCACTCCCTACTACGGGACTCCAAGAGCGCATCGATTCAAGATTCTAACGTTCTGGCAATACTAGCTGAAAATTTGGTATTTCTGAAACACACCTCACATATAATTGTGCACCTTTTAGTCACACTTTCTCCATAAAGGTCCCCGTATCGTGGAGAAAAATCTGGCCTGGACCACGTACCACGATTGAATACTTAAAAGCACTCATCGCGAAGTCCAATGAAGCAGAACGTCGTTTCAAATTAGAAATCAGCTTGGAATTCATAGAAAGCATAAACTTGAGCTTGGTATTCAGCTGTGAAACATTCCTTGCCTGCCTTAAGCTGGCCAACTCAAAGAAGTTACAGCGGTCATCGAAAAATCTAGTCCTACAAACAAGTGGATCGCTGACCGGTGATTCTATTGGCGTTAAAATCGCTCCAGTGAAGGTAAACAACATGAAATTACGTAAATTCTTATAAATATCCACTGCACTTTGTAAACAAAATGCTGTAAACAAAACACCGCATGCACTGGCTTTTTTGTAACCCAACAATGACTGCAATGTATTTCGTATTAATGTTCCCGTTTAATGGCAGAAAGTTACCTTCTCCTTTGAATTGTTTTTATCCTTTTCCATTTTGGTTAATTTGTTTTTTTTTTGTTTTAGTATTTACGTAAAAATTCCAAAGTTGTTATTTGCAGTGACATTTCGCTTTGACTTCATGTCACAATTGTAACTAGAGTTGCGTGTTCACAAAAATGTAATAGAAGAGTGGTCAATGTTTATTTATGTTCCAGGTGGATGGTGCACAATATATTTATGGCAAACTGGTGGTATCTTCGACCACAGCCCAGAATGATGAAAAATCGGAAGAGTTTTACATGAGTTTCAAGAAAATGGATGCAAACTCTTCAAAATATCAGTTGTCAACTGGTAGCATTCAATTGCCATTGTACTCGAATGTGGCTAGGGAGAACCTCATCTGCTATGTTGACATTCCGACGAACGAAAGTGTGGACACTATTTTACTGTCGGGTGCAGCGCTAATCGTTCCTGATTTTTAAAAGGAAACATGGGGATTTTTTCCTGTGGGTGTTGTACCTACTTATTTTCTGGAAATATATTTATTTAAAAGTTCCTACCAGACAATACTTTTTTTTTGTCTCTGGTTCCTACTGTCGGGGGGAAATGTTTGTAATTTAAGCTTAGTACGCTGCTCGAGCTAAACTAAATTTTATCTGGTCTCCAACGTTTCTCTCCAAGTATCAGCTAAAGTCGTAGCTAAATTTTGACATAGAGAGAGCTGTGGATAAATGTGACAAAAAACAGCTGTTCTTGGAAAATAATTTGCTTCAAAAATTTCATCTCTTTCTCGTTTTCTCCATTTCCAGTTCTATGTACTCCTTGTCGAGGTATTTATTCAAAAAACTCATCTATGCTTACTTCTCCCATTCTTCGCAATACGAAATCGCAGAAAAAAACCAGAGAACACAACGATCTGTCACAATTTAGCTTGGGGAAATGTCCCGACCCATTAAATGGGCGCGCTAAATCTTGACAGATACATGAAGTACATTCTGAAACAAAAGTTTGATTATTTAGCTCGAGCAGCGTACCACTCAGCTAAATGGGTTCGCTAAAATTTAGTTGAGCTAAATTTTGGAGAGAATTTTGTATGGCAGCGAAAATTTAGCTCGAGCAGCGTACTAAGCTTAATGAGGGCTAGAAAACGCCACGAACATGGACAACCGGACATACGAACAGTTCTTGAGTTGTGACTAGTGATTGATAAAAATCATATTATGGTTGAGAGATTTTGTTGGTGTGAGCTGTCAAACGTGAAAAGTGTGAGAAAAGTGAATGAATTTTTTGTTTATTGTTAAAAATGAATGAACTCAATTCTTCTGAATATCAAATTTAATTGTACTTACCTTTATCACTAGAAACAAGTGAATGACAGCAAGTGAAATGACAGCGCAACTCAGCACTGAATTCGCATTCAAAAAGCAAATAACAACACCAATTGGTTGTGAAATTCTTACAACAAGGGTGGAGTCTATGAATACTGGTAAGTGGACGAAAAGATTGGTTCGAATCTAGTGTACAGTAGATGTCAGCATTGACTATTCTAGCGACATCTGTATCAGAAAAGCTGAATTTTATAAATCAAGTAGATTTTCGCTAATAATTTGTTCAATTTAAATTCAAAAAGAACTTCGCTTGCTGCCGATTAAATTTATTTAAATGCAAATAAAATTATGGAGAACAGCTTATTTGTTACATTGGAAAGTTGACTTGCTACCCACACGGGCATCATCGACATAGGCCCGTTCGACAAAATGATGAACATCAACTTTGCATCTAGCAGCGGTGCAACTGACGCGAATAATCACCAGAGCGTGCAATTGAGCAATCGCTGTACCTAATAAAAGGCACGAACTCTTTTACTTGTGGCACTGTGTATCAAAGAAACGATATGTCTAACAAAATGTTTTGTTTTCCTTTCCTAGGTATTTATTTGCTGGAGAAATCCTTTTCAGAAAAAGTTTGCTGACTATCCTTTATAAGTTACATAATGTATCATAATTTGTTTGCAATGCAGTTTGACATGACCCTGTTATATAGTTAACAGAATGCGGCTGCCGTCAATGAAAACAAGCTTACCTAGTTATTTATCTGTTAGTTTATTGCCAAAGAAATCAGTAAATGGCGGTGTTGCATTTCGAATATCCGTCTATATTATGTAAAAACAACTTCAATTTTTGTTCACTTTTATTTCAGTACAATTTAAATTCATAATAATTCAGCGTTACACAAAGTATGTAACTAGCGTTCGCTCACCGAACTCTTTACAACATAGATTACATAGTTTCTTGCTACTTAATTATAGTTTATTGTGTTCTGTTCTGTTTCTTACTTTGCAAATTTTGTTTCGACTGAAAATAAAGTTCGATTTTCTAAATATTTTTTCTTGTTTTTTTTTTATTGAAAAATAAATAATAATTCTGAATGTTAAAATTACAAAGGAACATCAAAGTTTTTTTGTTTATTTATTTTGTAGTTTTTTTTTACTTTAATACGAAAGAAAAACTAACAATCTGAAACATAAATCGCCTCACGCTCGTATTATCTGAACTATTCCCTTTTGGTTTATGTTTTTGTCAACTAAAATATACAGTTAGTAGGTGGTTTTGATTTATATAAAAGTGACAGTTAAACAAAATGGATGAAGGGAAAAGTGCATAGAGTGTGTTTGTGCATGTGCATTTTGGGGCAAAATGTTTTTCTCTTAACGAAAAATTATTATTTTACGTACTATACAACATTTAACAAACATTACAATATTAAGAATATGTATAATTTTTGATGCTTATATACTTTGTCTAGGTATAGAAAGATATTGACATGTATATACTTTAAGTAATAATAAATAAAATTTACAATTATAATTATAATGATGTATAAACATTTAATGTATTTAAAATATTTTCTCTTTTATATAAGTATTAAGAAGTAAGTGCGGTACATAATCAAGAAAGAAAGGAATATAATTTCGTTAACAATTTAATCGTTTTAAATAACTTAAAGGCATTTTATTGTTTGAAAATAATATTGTTACTCGGAACATAATAAGAGCAGTATTACATAACTTTATCCATTTTTTTTAAATATTTTTTTTTTGTTCCATTTTACACAAAGTTCTTATAGTAATTTTTCTTGGTCTATAAGCGAAGACATTTATGTATTTTTTTGTTTTTAATTTGTATTTATTTAGTATTGTTCTATAAATATTCATAAGGAAACATCTTATAAGGGTCCGAAGAGGTAGACAGCTGGGTGATCGGCACCGGGATTACCCAAGAATTGGCTGTAGAGTTCCTTGTATCGTTCGATGTTGAGACCACCACGTTTGCGGTCATCGTCCTGGAAATATAAAGTGCAAACACTATTGTGTATATAGCTGGGTATAGATGTGTAATATATTGAAATGTGCACTAGAGCTTTAAGGGGAGTAGGTAGTCAAGCTTATGTAAATAAAATTTTTTCATAAAAATATCAATAGGTGGCGCGACAGGTTATGAACCTGGACCTTAGGCCTAGCTGCTTACAACCATTCGTTTTGTGTGAGTTTTTCATTTCAAGCCGAGTTCAAATGGCTAACTGAGAAGCTCTTTCACGACAGTTGTTTGGTCTCGGATGTTTGTCAGACGTTCGCGAGAAGTGACGCAATTGAAAAAAATTTGGAAATAATTTGTGGTATTCCGGGGATCTTTCCATAGGCGTAGGTATCAAACTCTATTACAATTTTGTTGCTTCTCACGTCAAACTCGCAGACCTCAGACTAGCGCTTCTCTTTTTGGGATCGTTCATTTATATTGAGAAGAGCTTTGTCGAGAATTTTTCCCATTCCAAAGAGTCGCCAATATATTATCCGCTCCATGACCACTCCTTGTAGATCTGTTTTCACATGTCTTTTTAACGGTCCCGCATTCTTACCAGAGGATGTATTAAATAATTGGCTTCAATCTTCCCAATCCTACACATCGATTTCATTTGAATGGACTGTGTTCCCAAAAATTAAAGGACGCTCATCTTCAAGAGAACAAAGAAATAATCAACCAAATGGACAAAGGCACCAGGGTACCCTGGACCAACTTGCGTTTGAAGCAAGGAGCGTAGGCGGTGAGACTGCCTGCAAAAAAAAAAACACTCAAACACCATGTAGGTTGGTATTTGGAGTCGACTGTAGCTTGCAGATATTATTGTAAGCCTCCTTTGTTAAAACTTTTTTATTTTTCTCCGGTGGTAGTCTCAGAAAATTATTCTCTGACCTTTCGTCTTTGAAGTGTTTTCGGTGTCAGTCTATCAACGTACATTATATCTGAATAAACTGACATTTGACCTTTACAAAACAAAACGGCAAACAAAATACAAAACACGTTATACTTACACTCAAAAGACTATCAAATGCTTTGTCGATGGGAGAAATATCGTCAATGGCTATCCTTGTGATGCAATTGTAACGATATTCCTCAATGCCGATGATGCCATCACTGTTAATGTCCAGCATTTTGAAATTGGCCTCAATGAACGCCTTCATTGCCTGGTTAATTGTAAGAGAATGACACACCGATCAGTCAAGTGATTTTACAAAGTCAATCAGTGCATACACTCACCTGTGGAAAATCTTCGTATTTCCGTCCCATGCATGTTTTCTCGACAGCAACTTTGAATTCTTCATTTGAGATTTTTCCATCCTGTGTTCATAAAAAGTAAAAGAGATCAAAGAAAATTACAATGTTATGCACTGAAAGTTTTCTCTCAATATAGTTCACCTAATAATTGAAAATTAATTAATACAAACAAAATTTCAACAGGTAGATCAGAAACAGATACCGAGCAAGGAAGCCACTAACATCAGACAAGGACTGTATATCCAATTTGGGGGAATATTCTTGCATACTGTGAGTAACGTTGAAATAATGTGACTAAGTTTATAGCTGGGTGTATTTCGATGAGGTTTTACCGTAATTTCGGGATATTTTATGTAGAGAAACTGTACAGATTGAGTTGGCTTAAGCTTAAGTGTCATTAATGAATTTTGACTTTGATTTGGTCTCAACTCCTTGAAAAGGGTCGCTGAGCCTATCCTAGTCACGACATGCAATTTTTAATTGATCGCACATTCGCTTAAGCTGAGTTACTGCCGCTCAGTCACATTATTAGGGTTCCACCTTTGAGCAATACACGAAGGCATTAAACAAAGAAACCGAGTTTAGTTGACCTCGTGTGTCGCATACCTTTCCGATAGGTATTTGTCACAAGTGCCAGTAACTTTAAATGATTTTAAATGAGATTTCAAATAATTGCAGGTTATTGGAAATTATTGGAAATGATTGCAAATAATGAAAAACGATTGCAAAAGAGTGCGAATAATTGCAGCTGATTGAAAGTTGTTGTAGAGTGATTGATGACAGTTCAAAATGATTGCAGGCGTTTGCAAAAAAATGCAAATGGTTGCAGTCGCTTGAAAAATAATGCAAATGATTGGACGGGAATGGAAATCACTGTTTGAAAATTGGAAATGATTACAAAACATTCAAAAACAAAGTAAATGACAAGGAAACCAAAATAAATAGTAATGTTTTGAAATAGTTTGAAAGTAAACAAAGAACCATAAAATTATTGCAAAAAGGAACGCAAATGGTTACGACCGATTAGAAACGATTGAATTTTCTATCCCAGGAAAGTCACAGCTCAAACTGAAGCAGAAGAACTCACTTTCCATGGAACAATGGATGTTATTAGGTAAAGGTATTTTCCTCAAATTTAGAACATAAAGATGAATAGGAATTGGAAAACGCAAAAGCGCACATGAAGGTACAATAACGTCCAATACTTCTACTATACACACAGTTGAGTTCAACGCTTTTGACACCAAATGATGGACGATTAACGATAAAGCGAAAATTGACACAGGACCTCTTAGCTCTTATGAATTGCAAATTCTTCGACACATTTTGTTGGCATTTGTCTACAAGTCTGGGGACAGGTTCCATAAAATAATCGTGTTTGTTTCAGAAATTTTAATGACTATCGTCAGGTTTCATTATGTTTGTGGAAAATGAACTGGATGAAGCCCTCAAACTCGTGATTTTTAGACTTAGTTGCCAAATTTGGAGGTCTATCGTTTCGTCAATAAGTTACAGATGATATATCACTCACGAAGTTGACTTTTAAGTAAGCTGAAAGATGAAAACCATGTCAATCATGGTGAATTGGTCGCAATGAATTTGCCGTGGAATATGCACATGTTACAAATAATGTCCTTGGACGTTGTGAACCAAACCATTTATCATCATGCTGCCTTCTTAATATATTAACGTTTGAACTTCTGAGTTAAAATATAATAAGTCAAACTTTTGTAAAGTTAATAGGTATAGACGTAAAGGTTCTCCAGCCGATGTCACATTGCGAAGATAAATGGTTGTGTCTAAAACCAATTTGCCACACATCCATTGGCATCCCACCATCCGGAAAGAACTCTTTCAATCAAGGACTCTCTCCGGCAATGGAGCTCAATAAAACAGCAGCACAACTCACGCACGGCCACTATATACAGCATGCCCATTAACCCAATTCGATGAGAAAAGTACAAAGTACACCTCGTGCACGGTGGTGCACAGCACAGTTCTCTATAAATGATGTCTTCAATTTTGAGCAGCATGGCACGCCCGCTTTATTTATCTAAAAAAAAATCTCCGGGAGTCCATTACGTGCAATTCAATTAGTTTGTTGGTTTTTCATTTTACGAAATTTATTCATAATGTTTTCTGTCGTTTGTCCTGGCTGAAGCTGTTATCAGGAAGCCGACGAATATGAAATCAACCACGACACGTTGATTATGATGTCGATACCAATGAATGGGGTAATGGAGTCAATTTTACACAACCTGCGTATAACTAATTGAATTTCTCCCCATAAATTATTCATATTAATAGAAAATTGGAATATGTGGTTTAGGTCTATGTGTATAGATAAGGTCAGGCTATTTGTGACAATAAATATGGCGGTTGGGGTGGGGGTGTATATTCATATATTCATTATTAATTTCCGAAAAAGCCTTTACACATACCTACTAGTGCATTTGTATCACTCACCTTATCGTCATCGGCCAATTCAGAGATTTCTTCCCACAAATTCTTCATTATGTGTTGATACTCGGCCAGGCGGTTGGCATTGCACTCACCCTTGCCCTCGATAACACACGCCCGCACAGCCATGCATTGGAAATCATTCGAATCGAGGTAGCCATTGTTATCGATATCTGTAAAAGAGTAAACGAAACGGTGTTTTGTTAAAAGGATATATTCATGCGGTAGTCTATCGTTTTTCAAGTACAATTGAGGCAGCAGCATTAATGGAATCGTTTTGATTATATGGAGAGATTTGTCAATCAAACTGAACTTGTCAGAGCAAACAAGAAATTCTGTTCTGCCAAGTACCAGCTATAAGATTACAGTTCAATTGGATGGCAAATGTTTTCAGTTTGCAGTTTCTGCAGTCGCATCAAGGGTAAACTGGAATTTTCTGAAGCACTCCTCTGCGTGGTGAGAGATTGAGGATAAATTTGAGGGGATTACGTGGATTTTGGAGATTCCTCTTGACACGATATGTCTCTACTTCGATCTAGTACATTTCGATGTCAATAGCCGCTGGTCGTCTTCAGTAACTGTTTTGAAATAATCCAATGATCGATGCTTGTTCGTAAACTTCAGGCCAAGTGCTATTTTCCTTTTGTACGTACGGTTGTCGAATCTATAGATGGGTATCCACAAGATCTGCCCAAAAAAAATACGCCAACGTAACCAGAGCTCTTGGTTCAAAGCGAATAAAAAGTGTACCCATCTAACAAAATGCCAACCATCTTGGATTTCTCCATAGAATGCTAGAGACACCTGTTGGTTGTTAGTTGATTAGCTAGGAAAAACGGTTATTTTAACTATGCAATGTCACTTTTGCCTATACCTATATTTGAATAAACGAAATTTTCTGGTCAGTTTTACGAATTTTCAAATAATATTGGGGAATAACTGGAAGATGTACTGGAGGTTATAAATCATCTGGCTGCAAGATCGTATGGAGTTCCCTCCGAAATTTACAATAATAAGACAGGGCAGCCATTGAATAAACTTACTTCCTTGTTCAACTTATAGGATGAAAAATATATTCGACGCTTTTTTGTCTTCAATGTACCTTACCAATAAACATTTTTAGTTTCCACTCTAAATGTTATTAGTTCACAGTAGCTTTATTTTCCATACATATTTCGCAATTGTGACCTTTCGTAAATTTAATGTCGAGACTAAAATTTGTTATTAGTACCTACGGCGCAATGTACTTAAAAAAAAAAAAAAACATTTTTAGATTATTCATACTAATAATGAAGTCCGTAAAAACGTATACTTTATTTCTGCTTCTTATAAGTTTTTTCCAATTTATCACGCTCTGAACCAAAGGCGCTAGCGCTAATGTTGGAACCAACGCAAAGTTGGCTACTAGCAGTTCATATAATTATAATGAAATAAGTCTATTGGGAAAGACATTCTGCCTTTTCTGGTGCAAAAAAATGAGGTGGTGCAAATTACTTTACTTGAAGGGAATACCTCTTTCAACCCATTTGCAGAGCGATTTGGAGCGCTTTAGTCTATTTAGTCAGAATCATTACATCCAGCGTCGTTGAAACTGATCGTAAGGCACTTTGAACTTATATGCATATTTAATGTCCAGGCTAGATTTGACAAACTAGCCTAAGTTTTCTATATAAAATTACCCATTGTGATAAGACCAACTAAATAATTATGGTAAGATTAAAAATGATTTAAATAAGGCCCTTTGTGTTAAGCGAAGTTCTTGTCGGGACCGGGAAAATATTATCTTTTTATTCCGAGTCATCCTTAAATACCAAATAGGTAATACCTAATTTTTTTTTTTTTTTTTGAAATAAAAGTGCAATTTAAAATAACTTAAAAATTTCATATCTTTTTTTGACCCTCATATTTTGTAAATTAATTTATAGACACTTGATGAAAATATTCTAGGTACTGAAACAGTAGAGCCACACCAAGCTAAGCCAATTTACAAATTCGATAGCAAACAAACAAACAAATACTTATTCACGCCCACTTGGGCCTCGTAAGGCTCGCTGACATGTAGCTATATAAATATTAGTATGGATACTTCCAAATTCGTAAATATAAAGTCGCGAAAATTGGGTATCAACAACATTTGTGGGGGTGTGGTACACCCACACTTTGTATAATGATTACCCGCTTGGAGGGGAATGCTCTCAATGTTGTTATTTTTGCTTTCCAATGGACAAGAAAAAAAAGGAAACTCTATCCGTATCATGTTGGAGGGCATCATATGAAGGGATGATTTACTAAGTGATGTATACTTCCTTTGATGTCCTCTTGGCGAACGCAGAAAATTATATTTTTATGAAGCAGGTAATTATCAAAGTAATCAGAATTAAAGAAAAATTCATCGTGAAGCTTAGTACGCTGCTCGAACTAAATTTTCGCTCCCATACAAAATTCTCTCCAAAATTAAGCTGTGCTAAATTATTTAAGCGAACACATTTAGCTGATTGGTACGCAGCTCGAACTAAATAATCAAACTTTTGTTTCAGAATGTACTTCATGTATCTGTCAAGGTTTAGCGCACCCATTTAATGGGTCGCGACATTTTCTCAAGCTAGATTTTGCTAAACTTTGACGATCGTTGTTTTTTTTTTGCGTTTTTGTATTGCGAAGAATGGGAGAAGTAAGCAAAGATAGATTTTTTGAATAAATAGCTCGACGAGGAGTATGTACATAGAATTGGAAATGGATGAAATCAGAGAGAGTTGAATTTTTGAAGTAAGTTATTTTCCAAGAACAGCTGTTTTTGTCACATTTATCCACAGCGCTCTCTATGTCAAAATTAAGCTTGGACTTTAGCTGATGTTTGCAGAGAAAAGTTGGAGACCAGATAAAATTAAGCTTGGCTCGAGCAGCTTACTAAGCTTGAATGTTCAGCTCACGTCAGCGTCAGAGCTGTCGTGTGATGGAAAGTACTCGAGTTCAAGTGCCGTTCAAAGTAAACGAATGTTGAGCCACTACAGGTATACTATGCACAATGATCCCAGATTGAAGGGAAAAGCGACCATTTTGGCGCTTCTTAAAACAGGGGAAGAAATCAGAAACTCTATGAAACCTGAATTATTACCTATTTTCATTAAGAAATAATTTCAAAGAATTACTTATTCCTATCAAACATGAAAGAAAACGGCCCGTCGAACGTCTACTTAAGAATTTATTCTGTATCTGGATGCATTCACTGTTTTGACGGTTTTGACATAAGGTTGGTGCGGGTACCTTTTTGCAAACGTAAAATTATTAAAAATTTGCTAAGAAACTAAAATTCGACCACGTACTGAGAAAATTGACAAAAAATGAGCGAGAAATCCATTTCCAGTCTTTTCATTATTTTCGTTACTTTCTACACGTCGAATTTCAATTTACTGAAAAAAATAAAAATTAAAGCTGACAACTAAGTGACAGCTCAAAAGTTTGACAAGTAGAAATCTATTTATTTTCGTCTTCTGCTATTCAATGTTCTCCTAGAACTTAGAACATATCAGCGCATTCAAAATGGTAAGTTTAATAGGTAGGGGCAGTACGTCAAAAATGACATACTGTTAGCCTTTTGATTCATATTCAATATTATTTCTAAGAGATATTGCAATTGTTATGTTTATTACTTCTTTATAAATTTATTGCGAACATTTTACAATGCTGTTTTTATTTATGCAAAAAATGCATAAATAAATCTAAAAATCTATTTTGTCCAGATGACATGCACAAAATGACATATTTGATATGGGTATAATGACATACAGCATATCTGATAAGTCCACATTGCTACAAATTTACAATTTACATCTTTCTTAACAAACTGTAATAAAACTCTGAATTTATTGCAGACTATTAGGTAATTTCCTAAAATCTGTCATAAACTGGAGAATGTTCAGCATAACACGAATAAAAATTTAAAACAAAAAAAAAATGTATTTGCTGCTGAAAATGCTTTTTGCTTTTTGGCACTGGCTCACGGCTATTAAAGGAGCTGTCATTTTGACAGTCTTTTAAATATCATCGAAGTCACTTTGGAAGATAGCATCTAGTGCTGTAAATGTATCACTTTTCAAGTTAAGGATAATATGTCATTTTATCCATAAGTGTCATTTTGGACGTACCTACCTATTTAGCTTGCAAAAAATTCAATATCAACCTATTCTGTAGACGCTGCATTTAAAGAGAACCTTGTCAAAATTACATTTCTTAAACTTTTTGTAAGAAAACCTGTTCGTGTTTCTATTTTAGCTCAGACACATGAGAGCTCGAATTCGTGTTTCCTTTTTCGTTCAGAGCATGATCAGAACGCGCTCTATAAGCTCAGAATAAATTGACTGAGCAGCCTGAGGAAAAAGCTGATTTCACATATACAAGCACACTTCCAGTCACATTTAACAGAAAAAAAAAGTGAAAACAAAACAACATCAGAAAGATCTGAGCACGCTCGGTTCAGATCGCGCTCATAATGCTCGAACTCAGTTAGCGCCTCAGCTCTGAACTAAAACAGTCGGGTAAAAAGAAAAACTTCTATAAGGCTCTGATGTGTCTGAGCTAAAAAAGAAACCAAAATTTTTTGTATAACGTTTCAGGTTCTGCTCCGAACTAAATAAGAAAAACTTGTGGTATATCTTTTGAAAAGCAGTTCTGTCTACCCACGAACCATTTGCACGATATTTTTGTTTCCGCGTTATATTATTTATTTTATGTTTATACATTACAAATTAAATAAAAGAAATAGTAATATACAAAGAAAACGTAGAACAACAAATTATGACTGAACAGTATCAAGTTATTTTCTTTTTATGGCGACAATTGAAAGGTTAAAAAATCTAGTGCATCGCAGGTTAAATGATGGAACATTTATGTTGAGAAGGCTTAGAATGTCTGTTGAATCAATCACTCCTATTAGTGTCCTATGAACAAAGACAACTCTTGCCGCAGTTCTTCTTACTTCTAATCACTCTAAGTTTATCAATTTTAACCAAGATACATATATAAGGTGGTTAATTGCTTAAGTCAAGCCAAGGGAGCCCTCTAAGAGCGAACCTTAGGAATCTTTTTTGAATTTATTCAACTCTATTAATATAAATTCTATAGAAGGGATACCAAACAATAGAGGCATATTCTAATACAGATCTAACAAAAGCTACATACAACGTTAGAAAACTCATAAAAATTATACGCATACATGACAGTTGATTTACAGCGGGAAAATTTGATGCCCTCCATTATTGGGCACCCTAATAAGGTACGAGTAATACCTCATCAGCAGCCATCACCATCTTTATCTGTGCTTTTTCGGAAGTGAGTAGACTGTCGACAGTAAACTTGCTGGGTTCTACAGCCGCCAATTGATAGTTAATTACAACAGTCGTAAAGGAAATTGTAATTCGGACATTAAGTGCCCAACCTAAATACTACATGGACAACCCATCAAATTTGCGTCTTAGTTCCCCAGCCAAACTTGATTTTATGGCATCCTAATTGAGTTTGGGTCCTTATTTACTTGGGGAAGGAATAGTTTAATTTTCACAAATTGGCTGCAGACGCTCTGTTAAGTTTTGTTGCGAAAATGTGAGCGATCTTGTTTGGATGTGCTTCCCGCATGTGCCCTTGAGATGGTGGTATGGACAAACTTTGATTTATTTAATTTAATTCCTAACCGTTGTTAATTAAAGCTGAGTCGATACTTCACTACAGTCAATTTACGCTCCACGACCTGAGGGTGATGATAATCGGCATTGGATTCATGTCCATCACTTTTCACTTGAAATACGTTGAGGGCTTGCCGCTCGAGTTGGAATAAGTTATGCCAACCGCATCACCGCATCCTTGGAAATAATTTCAAAGGTTTTATGCAGATTTTAGGTCCGCATTTTAGATGAAATCGTCAAGTGAATGTGGTCGCGGTGGGTATGTTTCGACTTGCTAACGAAAAGTCAATGATTTGATTGATAGCGCTGTTAAATGGGGGTGGAGTATGCGGTGGCACTCGAGGAATTGTGGTCTTTATTTACATTTTCACGCAAAACACTTATCATGGTACTCGTATTCTTAGTCTAAATATGTACCTACACGCTGCGACTTGAAGGAGGCAAAATAGGTGGAAGGAAAATTTTATTCAAATAAGTAGGCGAAAATTTGTTAAGTAAAGTGGGCCTCACTAAAAATCACGTTTTAACCTTCACGTTCAAACTAAATATTTTGTAGGTCACAATCGGTAGTTTTATATAGAAAACTTCGCCATTGTGAGTGAGTTCGTAGTCAGTGGCGTAACTATAGCGCGGCAGGGCTGGCAAAATGCCACTGCGGGGGCCAGAGAGGGCAGAATGCTATGATGCAGATTTTTTCTTTAAAAGTTGGTTTGTTGAAGTCCAAAAAGCGCTAACGAAAACAATTCTGTTAGATTGCAAATCAGATGAAAATAATGAAGCAATTTCACTCAAGAAGAGGATCGAGAACTATACAATTTTATTATGTTATTGTTTTTCCATTTTTCCATTGCGAAATTCTACAAACTATCAATGCAGCCTCTAAAGCACTTCGGTCTAAACCCATCGATATTTCAAATGCTAATGCATTAAGAGGTTAGAGAGAAAGTTATCTAGAAGAATTGGAAAGGTATCGACATGTATTTGTAAATTTAAAAATGGAAGCAAATAGTGTAGCAGAAAAATGGTCCATCAACTCTCAATTTTCTAAAACTCGTCCGAGGAAGGTAAAACGCCATTTTAACGAGCTTTGCAAAGATGAGCGTCGCCAAGATACAAAAAGTATTTTTATGTGGTATTTGATTGGGCGTCTCAGAGCAAGAGCGTTTTTATGTTCGATTAGGCACACGAAATCTGAAATCTGAGGGCAAATCTGAAAAAGCCCAAACGAATACCACATTAACGTGCACATATTTTATCGAGTATTGGACACATTATCAATCAACTTAAATCGGGTTTAATTCCAATTGTTTCCAATTTCAGTGTTTTCCAACCTTCCACTTTGGAAATTTTAAATGAGACCGATCTAATAAGAAAAGCTTTAGAATTTGTTGGTTGTAGAACAAAAACATATCTGAATCATTTGCTAGGGAAATTCTCAGTTTTCGGTCCACTTTCAGAGACGAAATAGAAAAGTCTTCGTGTGTTAGAAAACTTGCTCCATATTTCATTTGTTGGGTAACTACTAACGTGGTTTATTAAAATGAAATTACAGCGTGACGATTTCTAATAGTCCCCATCCAAAGAATTTGCCACGGGCCTCAGATGGTAAAGTTACGCCACTGTTCGTAGTGTTCCAAATATGATCATTAGTATCGCGCAAAGAGTTTGAGGATCAGCCACCAATTCACCAGTTACCGCTAAAATAAACGGCTCCGGGCTTGGTTGGTTATTTTCTTAAAGATGTTCGGGTAAAGGGTCACCTCCAAAAGAAACACCTATCTTTGGGGCAATGCACAGCGGCTTTTTAATTCAATCGCAATTAAAACGCGTCAATGCCTAGCGCTGGATCCTGTCAAGCAGAGGACTTTATATGTTGCTTGAAATAAAAATTGTTTGGAAAAATTTAAGTCTCACTTCATAATTATTTATATAGCTATTTCGAATTATATGTACAGCTAATTTATCATAAGACCACTTTGCTTGAACAACCAAATAGTGGCATTTGGTTCTGCGTATATTCTTTAAAAAATGTGTTTCCCTCCTTCAGGAAGTGAACCTTGTCACTCTGGTGGACGGAACATCTAGGTGGTATATTTACAACGTCACGCAAACCGAAGAATAAATATTTGCACAATACTTAATAGACGCACTGCACTTCCTTACCTTACACCCAAAAATACGTGAAATGTATTTTGGTCGGCCATCTTGTTTACTTAATACAAATTTTGAGAAAGTTTAGCGCCTCCGCAACTTTTTTTTAATCTTAGATGAGTTTTTGATAATCACCCAGAACGACTTCCCAAATCTAAATCACAAACCTTTTCATTATGTCGGTTCTGAGATCGTTTTCTTTACATAGAAAATATGGATCTGCCAGCAGATTCAAAGCGTCGTGTAAATGCCCTCATTGGCACCAATACTAACACGGAAAATATTAAAAAGCTTTTGACTTCCCAATCTAAGAAAAGTCTCTCCCCAAACCGATAAAACGGCGCGCTGAGCATTCTTTAAATCATATAATATCGTAACTTTCTAGGGAAACCGTTGACCATCAATACAAATACAATGTGATAATATTTCGAAGGTAGGTTGTACCATGTACAAAGTTTAAAAGCCCTTCTTGGCTCAAACTTCAGCAAAAATATAAAGGCAAACAAAAGTTATTCAAGTTATCTACTCCTCTGATTTTATTCCAGTATTCAAATAGCAATTATGATGCCGGCACTCGAATCACATTTGTCATTCATGAAGTTCGCCAATGACAAATAGAAAGATGAACTTTT
Source organism: Cheilosia grossa (assembly GCA_963082955.1). Classification (NCBI taxonomy): domain Eukaryota; kingdom Metazoa; phylum Arthropoda; class Insecta; order Diptera; family Syrphidae; genus Cheilosia; species Cheilosia grossa. Next base: position 31,097,364 of record OY720147.1, read on the forward strand.
AATTTCGCCCGGGTGGCTATTGTACCCACGCCGAGTTCAATTTCACATTTTAAGTAAAATCAGATTTAAATATACAAAACCACTGACATTCGGGTACAAAGAAGCGGTATTTCGTGGTAAATATTCTCACTTTCAGCTTTCAACACAAGACAGAAATCGAGTGAGCCGCCATTTTTTGAAAATCAAATACTTAGCATTTTTATTGGTTTCTCCATCATTTGCAATTCGATTTTTAATGTGGTGTTTACTTATCTATTCACAGATAAATCAAGCCGATAATGCAAACAGCGTTGCGATTGAAATTGAATTGTAAATTGTAATGCCACTGGAAGTGAATCGGGTGCGGTATAGCGTTTTGTATATCTATATCGAAATGGGAATTTTTGCATTTGGCAGTAGACTTGGTGAGTAGTTAAACGAATTTTCAATTTGACTAATATGCGTCAACTAAGAAGAGCAAATATAATTATGGTACCACTTAACGTTGATATGAAAGTGGCAAGTTGATGATGGGGGTGAAAACTTTCCACGCATGTAATTTTACCCACAAAATGGTGGACTTTAGTTGGTGTGTACTAGAAGGTACGCGTACAAACTGGCCTCATTATGAAAGTGACGGCTGAAAGTTGGTGAAAGTTCTATGAACTAATAAGGCACATGGAATTGTTTGGGAAACTCGATTTGACAGTGTATTCCCGAAAGTCTGAAATCCAAATCAAATTATCACCCTTAAACTTTTACAATCAGGAGCAATGGGATATGCAACAAAAATCGTTTTCAAATAGAAAATTAATGTTGGATGGAGACATTTATTATTAAATAACGAGCTGTCATTGACGGCTGTTTGTCTTTATTTCGTGGCTTCTGTCATTCATCGGATATGGTGTGTATCTTTTTAAAGGGGCAGTTTTGTTCTATATCTTAAAATCATGTGCCACCTATCGGCTGTAGGATGTATTATTTTTCGATTAAACAACTATCCGTGACACGCTTACAAAAGCTGGGCAATGTTTCATCGCTAGAACTAGAAGAATCAAATTAGATGTAAATTTTATGAACAAACTTTAAAGTGTGTAATTTAACGTTTTTAGAGACGACAGCATTGGAAAACGAGACTTTATATAATTCTATGGCGGACAATTTTTACATTGGGGGGAAAACTTTAACGATCATCAAAATGCTTTTTAGTTTTCAGATTTAGAATAAAAATGAAAACGAAATATTTTAAAATATTTTATTTTATCAAGTTAAATAGATGTATTCAGTTCTGAAAGTTTGTACAGTAATTCGTATTTGCATGTATTAAATATGGCTTCGCAAATAAAACCATAGAAAGAGAAGAAAATAGGCAAAGTTGAAGCTGTTTTTTTTTAGTGAAAATATTCTTAAAATAATGATGTGGACTTTTCCGTTCCCCATTTTGTATATTTAATGTCAGGGGACTTTGCCGTTTTTAAGGAGAAAAAGGGGTAAGTGTGGTAAGTAAAAGTATTGCTCTATTTTTGAAAATTCTTAAATTGACTTCTTAATTCAAAAAAAAAAAAAGACATTCCTTTAAATTTTTTTATAGTTAGTCAGCTTCGTGGAATTCTTTTGTTACTCCGCAGCCATAAGCTTAAGTTCTAAAGTGCTAAATATGCTAACCTACAAGAGGAAAGGAGGAGGCGGGTGTAACGAAAATCATATAATGTAAAGAAAACTCCTTGTAATTCGAACAAGATGTAAACACTGTTCAACATTTGGTTTAGGTAGTATTTTTGTCAGTGATTCAGAGCCTGTAATATTTTTTAACCTTCATTCAAAATAGTGCAATAGATACTCTTATATGGACAATTTTACCAATGAGTTTTCTTGAAAATACCCGTCTTTCCTTGCAATACAAGAATTCAATATTAAGTAATTCATGTATTGAGATTTTTTGTTATACCTTCAGTTTATATTTTCGACTAAGCCCTGCCCAAAGAATGACCGTTTAAATATTGAAACTTTTCCCGCGCGTTGGTAGGTCTTCAACAGCTTACGGAGCGAAAGGATTTCTCTTTATAACTGTCAACAAACATTACAACTTTATTGCTATTTCTTAAATCCCTTTGCTGAATTTATTAAAAACTTAAGGACCGATGGTTTACTAGAGGAGTACTCTGTTGGAGTACATTAAATTACATAATAGATATTGATCAGAAAATGATAATTCCGACTTACTTTTCTTAAGCAATTCCATGGCCGATTCCGACGACAAATCAAAAGTGAATTAGTTTTGGCGCGTATTCGAGAATATTTCGCGGGTATTTGACAACTTGATTTCATGTTCAGATATTAGTTTCGTTCGTGTACTTTCAGCATAGAAAAATGAAAAGTATCAAATCTCAAAAATCGAGAGAGAAATCCCTCAATTTCAAGGGAAGTATCTGACCGGTTTTCTTACAAAAAGTTTAAGAAATGTCATTTTGACATTTGACAAGGTAGTCTTTAAATGCAGCATCTACAAAATAAGTTGGAATTGAATTTTTTATAAGCTAAATATCTATTAAACTTACCATTCTGAATGAGCTGATATGTTCTTGGTGAACGTTCAGTTACAGCTGGTTCCTCCGACATCGTTAAAGACGAAAATAAATAGAGTTTTACTTGTCAAACTTTTGAGCTGTCACTTAGTTGTCAGTTTTCATTTTTCAGTCGAAATTCAGCGAGTAGATAATTACAAAAAAAATGAAAAGAGGAGAAATGGATTTCTCTCTCATTTTTTAAAATTTTCTCCGTACGCGGTCGCATTCGCACAGTTTCTTATCAAATTTTTAATAACTTTACGTTTGCAAAAAAGTACCCGAACGAACCTATTAATGTGTGTATAATTTATTGTGTCAGATTGACTACTAGCTATGTTTTTTTTGGAATCGCCACCTGACCTCAGTTACATTTTAAATTTGCTTTTCAAAATCTACGACGAATAGAGTGAACGATTTCTAGCGAGTTTTGCAATTTTTTTTAAAATCATCATGAGATAAGTATTTTTGTTTCTTCCATTTCAGTTCAGAAACATCGGTAAATTAAATCTTTCTATCAGGGCAATGCATAAATCATGAATTAACCCGCACATTCAGATAGAAGTCAGAAAACACTTTCAAACGAAAGCAACGACAGAAACAGTAGCTGTCAACAGGGGACCCAATTTATTTGTTGTGAGTTCGAATGTACAATCTCTTTATGGTTATCTTAAAAGCAATATCCGGCGGTTATTATTTCAAATCAGGACTCTCCCTTAAACTGTGGGCCACAGTCTGTGTATGGCTGATATTTTGTTGTTTCGCTTACAGCAGGGACCTTTCCTTAACACTGGCTTCCACCTACTTTACAAGAAAAATATGTATCGGTGAGGCGGGAACGAATCCCTGGGCAAAACTATGCTCTTTATACACTCCATACATTTAAAATTATGTGTCACAGACAAAAAAAAAACAAATTTATCATTCAGATGGACATATTCCCATATGCATATTATATTCAAGGATATTCCATGTTTGAGCGCTCTTGGCATACATATGTCTGCATATGAATGCCGCCGCCAAGAATGGAGAGAGGAGAGCATTTGATTTCAACCCCAGAAAATAATTTTCCCCCCACTGCAAACGTAAAATTCATCGCCCAGAAATTATTCAATTTCAAACCACAAACTGATCCCCGTGAATCCTATTATTAGATCAACGCTGCAATTAATTCCACTTAATCTCAGGCAAAAGTACAAAACATTTTCTACAATCAGCATCAATCAGTGTCTGGCAGAGAACTCAAATGCGAAAACTATCTGTTGTTCCTAAAATTACAATTACTAGGTGGATTTATTGTCGAGAATCTCACCCAGCCACACTTGGCGGAACATTGATGCAACGCGAAAAAAACATACAAAACTGAAACTATTTTTATGTACGAGGATATGGCCAAAGAACCACGACCACCTCTTCAGCTCATCCATTATGGGGTGATGTGACTGTGATGTGGTTGTCTATACTCTATAGCAAAGAATACACCTCTACGGTGTGCAGGGCCCTTGAAATCTGTGCGCTCGTTTGTGCTGACGTACGTGTACGAGTAATCATTTCAATTACAAGCTCTGTGATGTTTCGAGCGAGGATGACTCAAAGCAAACAATTTTATAGGGACGACAGTTAATGTGTAAAACAATGACACTTTATTTGTTTGTGAAAGGTGTAGCCTGAAGTGCAGCAATTATTTATCCACGAGAGGAGCTCGAACATGTGTGAGTGTCGCAATTTAATTGGCACCCATATAAACGCGCCATCCCCTGGAGGTTGTCATAGTAGACACAAATCACACTCAATACGGTAGTTATGGAGTTGGAGCTTGCCTACAGATGAAACAATTGCAGGTCTTTGCAGAGACTACATTGAAGTCTATACGTCAAGTACAAACATTTCAAACTTTTCTTGGTTCGTGGTTTATCTAGTTGGTGCTTTGGTTTCACTCTCAACAATATTTTAACTCGCGTCTAATTCCATAAGGATGGGAGTCGAGTGATTCGTAGCATGATTCGATTCGAGGTCTAGTTGAAATCATGTTCATTGTCTCAGGAGCTGCTTTGTCAGTCAGACTTTGTTAGGCTTTTATTTCTGTATTCTGTGGGACCGACGTGACGCGCAAGGCTTTAGTTTTGCAGGTGCACTTCTGACAACTGTGTTAAGAGGCACGCGCAGATCTAAAGGGTCTAGATTGGATTTTGAAATTCCTTAATGGAGCACTCCGACTTTTTTCCAATCATTTGCTAGACTTCTGTCTCCAGAGGATTTTTGAAAACGTAAATTTCATTTCACCCATTCATTTCCAGCGAACATGGAAACGTATCGCTTCTCAACCGCAGTTTATGGCTCCATAACAGATATCAAGCATGTTACAGAATACGAAAAGTTAATTAATAACGGGTGATTTTTTAAGAGGTTTAGAACTTTTTAAAAAAAAAAAACACAAAAAATTCGAAAAAATGAATGAAATATTTATTTGAATCGATAGTTTGAACCTTGCAATTTAATGTTTAAAGATAATTTCATGCAAATGTTGACCGCGGCTGCGTCTCAGGTAACCCATCCGCTGAGTCCAATTTTGGCATACTCTTTCACACATATCGGCCGGTATCTCAGGAATGAATGCATGGATGTTGGCTTCCAGTGCGTCAATCGAAGCGGGCTTGTCCCTATACACATTAGCCTTGGCATACCCCCACAAAAAATAATCTAATGGTGTCAAATCGCACGATCTAGGCGGCCAATTGACCGGCCCGAAACGTGAAATTAACTGTTCACCAAACTCGCCTCGCAATTGCGCCATTGTTTCGCGTGCTGTGTGGCATGTGGCACCGTCTTGTTGAAACCACATATCATGCAAGTCAAGAACTTCCATTTCGGGCAAAAAAAAGTTTGTTATCATCGCTCGGTAGCGTTCACCATTGACAGTACAATTTTTCGATAAAAAAGCGGATCCTCGGCCAGCTTTCCAAGAGCCCATTCACCAAAAATTCGGCGTTGTGGTAGGTCGGCTGGCTTTAGTTCTTGCACCAGCTGTATCTTAAAAGGCTTTACGCCCAAATCCTTCCGCAAAATTTTCCACGTAGTGCTGTAACAAAGGCCTAACTGCTGGGAACGGCGCCGAATCGACATTTCGCGGTCTTCTGTCACACTAGCTGATACGGCCGGAATATTTTCTTCACTACGCACAGTACGTAAACGTGTTGGTGGTTTAATGTCCAACAAAGTAAATTTGGTGCGAAATTTGATCACAATCTTCCGAATAGACTGCTCAGAAGGTCGAGAATGCCGATCATAAAATGGAAGCAGCGCGCGATGAACATTTCGAACCGAGCACGAATTTTGATAGTAAAATTCAATAATTTGCAAGCGTTGTTCATTTGTAAGACGATCCATGGTTAAATTGCAATCCAAACTGAAGCTGTTTGACAGTGACACAAGGTACTAAACACACGTCAGCTGTCAAAACCAGTGTTGCCAAAACCAAACCAGCTAAAAAATCACCCGTTATAATAAACTAGTATCTACAGTAACTCAGCTGACAAGTTTCCTAAAAAAAGCTACCTAATTTTAATACCAATGTCACAGTTGTTGTAGCGTAGCAGGCTGCGACAAAAGAAATGGACTCAAACCCACCCCTTGCTTGTGTTTAATAAATTAATAGCATGTAACTGGAATTTACCTCTTTTACCGTTAAGTAAGAGTATCTCGTGGAGTGTTGTTCCAAAATATAAGAATACAAAAAACCCACTACAGGATGTTCCACAAAATGTGTATTGCCTCGGCGTAAATATCCCGTATAGAAAGGAAAGCAAACGACAAATGATTATGATTTATGATTAATTTAATTGCCATGTACCTGCTGCAATCAAATAACAGCCCACTCAGTCATGAGGCAATGAAGGAAAATCGAAGAATTGGAAATATGCGTGACAGCATGAACGTCATGGGAGTTTTCAAAAATCCCCTTCCCGTTTGTAGCCGTTGTCCTCACTTCTATGGGGTTGCGTTACAAATCACTGAATACACAAATAGCAACGGTATAACTGTCGTATGTACATCCAAATAAACAAAAAGATGGATGTTACGTCTTGTGGGGTAATATTGGCGTAGGTATGGGTCAAAAATTATTGTTAATTTGTGCCCAACAAGAGATCGCAATCGAAAAGGCTACACAAACACAAACACAATTCCAAATACTTTTGAAATGATTTTTATTTGGAAGTATTCAGCCGCGTCGATTTATTGACGTGAAAGCAAAATACAGCTTGATTTGTAATGCTTTGAGTTTGAAGTTTGAACTAGCCTCTGAAGCAAAGGTCATTTAAAACAACTGTCAAACCAAAGCAACTTCGCCTTAGGATTGTGATTTTTGAATATGAATTAAGAGTATATCTAAAGATGCAATTGAAAATTATGCTTAGGCTAGACAGACCGAACTTTGAATTCGTTGTCGAGGAGTATAAATATTCTCGGCAAGTTTGCAGATAGAGATTCATATTTTGATGAAACTGCCGGTTATTTTCAGTGTAGTATGACGGACGGTGACTTTTAATAAATAGTAGATTCCTAAGTGAAACCATGTTCATGTTCCCATGTATCGGAACATTTATTACGCAAACTGTTGGACTTTTTTTACAATCCAGAAAATAAAATCGCGAGTCACAAGTTGTGATGTAAGCTACCTAGCTAACGAACACATCCACCCATCCATATTATATTGTTTAAGATCGCTCTCGATCTTATCCGTCATTAATTTATTCTTTCCTTCTTCCGCCAGCCCTCTTTCCAACAAGACGTGACAAGAAGAATTCTTAAATATATATATCTATATTATTCAATAAATAAAGAAAGATCTAAGTGGATCAAGCGAAGTGTGTTTTCCTTAAAAAGATATATATTTACCCACGAAAGACACTACACAAATTCAAGAATTTAACCTCTAAAACGTAATTGCAATTGGATACTGACAGATGAAGTTCATTTATATAAGAGAAATGGCAGAATTTCCTCCAAATTTTTAGGAATAAGTTCTACATTTCTTTTGTTGCTATTTTTGAATGACTATATTTATATGAGAGCAAAATGCGAACAAGGACGTTCTTCAAAATAAATGTAGAACATATTCCTAACTCCACAGTTGTTAGGAGTCGTTTTGACTCGATCACATTGAGCTTAACACTGTGGCAGAAATGTTAGTTTCATAAATGCGGTTTAACTTTTCATCGTTAATTTTTAATACTTTTAACATCGACTGATCAGTTTTTCTGTTCCCACCTGTTATAATAATTACCTACGTTCAAGTAATCATCGATAAAATTATTTGGAAAATGCCCTCATCTTTTAAAATTATTCAATTTTGGATCATAGTTCTTTTAAAGAATCGAAAATTGTTCAAGAAAACTCTAATCTGTCCCAATACCACATAGCTCAGAAATAGGTCTATTTGCGCACTTTCCAAAGCCAAACGCTTAAAATTTGTCAAACTAAAATTGAGCAAAAAAGTACGTGGCTAGAATTAGAGATAATTTGAGCCACTAACATCTTTGACATCTAATCCATATCACAAAGTTTGCAACCTATGAAGCGTTCCGGGAAAGTAAATTTTCACAGATTTCATTTTTGAGTGCAATTGGTTTTTAAGACGGATTTTGAGTTTGTTTCTTGTCAACTTGGTGCTTTTGAAATATTTATCAGTATTTTATGAGCTGTTCCGAGTCAAAAAACGAACTGCCAACATGTTGTCATTGTGAAATCGAACAACCCTAAACTGTGACGAATGATAGCAATTAACTTCAAAATTTAATGTAATAACAAAATATGAGTGAAAGTCATCTAACAATGTTATAAGCTCCATCATTTTGTTCTCCAAACAAATATGAAAGTTTCAACGGTCGAATTGGATAGGACAGGTCGCTTTTTTCGAAAAAAAAACTTTATCATGCAGTGACATAAATGTCAAAAGCAGCTCTGTTTGTTCTGCATTTATGCCATCTCGAGACTCGAGCTGTGGAAAATGCGTTAACAAACCGGACTCTACATGCAAACGAGATTAATATTGGTGAATTTGACCGTAGGAGTAAGTCGGTACACAGAAAATGTCAATTTGAACAGTCCTATTCAAAATTAAGGTACCTACCAAACACCTTCTAAACATAAACTAATTATTAAATTATTCCGTTCAGACAACTAAAGAGAAACTGCCTTCCAGCTACAACTTTCAATGTTACTATGGGTATGGATATCTGAAATGTGATTCACTTGTGCCATTTCTATGTACAGATAAGAAATTTAAGAGTGAATTTAATTCACAAAATTTACGTGGGGAATCGGGTAGTTGCGCGGGAGCTGACGGTCTATCTAATACATACTTAGTTTATAGGATTACTCAGAGAACTTTTTTGGGAACCTGTTACGAAAAGTTATCCTAAAGTGGGAAAACTAGCTACACCCGCCAGAGAATATTTTCTACACCTAAAGGTTAGGTATATACCCTTCAGTGTTCAGTCATCCCTACTCAGCCCAGGCTTCATAAAGTTCTTGTGATGTCTAAACGAACTGCATTGGAAACTTGTTGTTTTCTTTTCGTAAAATTCAAAGACCAGAGGTCATTCTGAAATCCAACACACCCACAAGTCTGTCTAAGAAAAGCGTTTGCCAAATATTGAAAATGCACTCCTTTGAAGGCTCTGATCGTGTTTGGCTCCGTTCGTTCATGTAACAAGTTTGGAAAACGCTTTGGGCGAGATAAATAATTTATTTTTTGGAATGGGTTCGCAACAAAAAGCATTCAAAAGAAAAGTCCGGAAATGAAATAATTCAGGAGTTACACCAACACTAAATAAGCTCAACTTATTTGCAATCTGTTTGTGTATAATAAAAATCACTTGTATGCTTACGTTTTTCTTTTCTCTTTTGTGTACTATACCCTCCCCTTTTCCTTGAGGGTAAAAATTTGCATTGTTAAAAGCAGAATATTGCACTGCATTATTGCTGTCGTGCTTCTTTCTCGAGGGCAAAGTACTTTCGTCAAGTTGGGTAGTTCCAATAAATTAACATCCAAATTGGTTCCTATCGTTTTCTTTTAAGACCGTCGCATTCCTATCGGATTCCAATCTGTGTGCGCTAAATTGTTATTGACGGAATGTCAAGATAACATTGTAGAATGTCCTTCCGTGTTCATCTTAGGTGAGTTGTTTTCAAATAGCTTTGCAATGTTCCATGGAATCTGCAATCGGTATACTGAGTTCACTTTCGAATTGGGGATTTTGTGAGCTCCTAAGGGCGTATCTTCACTTATCATTGATTTTTTGATATTTATGCTATGTCAATAGTTGATACGGTCCCAGGGAAGCAAAATGTAAAATGATACACTTGGGTGATAGAATTTGAGAAGGCTGTGTCGCTAGGAAATCTTTTCACAGAGGGTCTGATTTTATTTGTCTGTGACCTTCTCTTTACCTCCGACAGAGGTGCGACTTTTGTGATTATGTAACGTAGTTGAGTTCCCAAACAGGTTGCCCTTACCCATTTGCACAGACATTAGTGAGGGTGGACTAAGTCGGAAATTTCCTGTAGCTCCATGAAAGTTGTTACAGACAGTGGGATAAGCTAGAAGCATTAATTTTTAAAATAAACAGGTGCTTGTTCCAACTTTATGTAACACGCAGTTTATTGTGTCTGTATTTTCCTTAAATGATAAATGTATTATCCCTTACCCAGACTCTGAACCAATTTCTAAAAACGACAGCGCTCAATCTACATGGCAGAACTATACAGTTAATGAGCACAATTTCTGTTCTTGCTAGTAGCCGGGAGAATATCGGTGCAAAAAATTCAGCTGATGAGCTGGATGTTGCGGTGAAAGTTCCTCGAATCCCTTGTCATGGTGGACGCCCAGTTCATTGTGCTACAACCATGAATAAAATTCAGCTGAGGAATACTACAGGGTGTCTGCTCTTGTCGGCAAAAGCATTTTGACAGAAATGCAAGTCGCATTTCAAGGCGAACAATTCCTAACGGCTTCGGATGACTTGTGTACAGTTTTCACTCAGTAATTCTATATGCTATGACCTATTATTGTGTGTGTAAATGAGATCATGTGAGACCCATGGCTGGATAGCTTAGGCCTATTTGTGGTTACGGTCCGATTTCTTCACTGGCAAAAGTATTTGGACAAAATCATTTTTCAAGGTTTGTCTGGCGGAAAATACTGTTATCGTTTAAATTTAAATTAAATATAATAGATTTAATGTTTACAGTCCCATTTTGATTAAAACATGGGGAAAACGACAGAGCTAAATATGGAAGATCGACTAGCTTTTGTAGCAAAATACGATTGCGGTCTTTCAGTTAAAAAATAGGGGAAGAATTGAATTTGTCGAGCAAACTGTAAATATCAAAATCAATAATCACATAACAATGATTTCTGTGCAAAATTTACCTACCTCGAGTAAAAAACGAAAAAGTTATAGTGAAAAAGGTATAGAAGGATGTTAGACATATTTTGGGGAATTTCGCTAAAAATCCAAGCTTAAGTCCCAAAATTATCGAGCTGAATATGAAAAAATGTGCTGAAAACCCGATTATCTAAAGTATAATTCAGAGGCGTCTTGCCGAACTCGATTTGGATACATATCCTGTAAGAAAAATACCGTGTATAACTGCGAAAGTAAAAAAAAGAGGCAACAATTCGCCCGAGACTTTAAAATATAACCCATAAGGTGTGGAACCGGGTCTTATGAACGGGAGGTAGTTCATTTGAGCCTCATGGACCACTGTAAATAAGATTTGTTCGGATGCCGAAATTATCTTGTGAAAAATACGCACCAGTTAGCATGGTTGCGGGTTTATAACGTTTTATAGTTGTATACCGTCAAACGGTTGTGCAGATATGGTTCCAATCGATAAAACGATCGTCCAGCTTAACTTAAAATAAATTTAAACAATTACGCATAACCATCTGGGCGATAGACTAATCAGGCAGTCGTTTATCCTCCAACAGGATAACGCTCCTTGTCACAAAAGCCCAATGGTGAATGGAGATTTAACTTTTGCGGGATATTGAACCAGAAACACAAAACTCTCCACCCCGAGGCGCAGATTAAATGTTTTTCTTGGGATGATGTTCCTGCAGAAAGGCTTCAAAAACTCATCGAAACGGTTGCAAGACAATTACACTATGTTATTGAGTCGCAAGCAGAGATATTTTATTTCGTTCCTTTTTTTAAGTAAAACTTGTTTGTCAAAATAATTACGTTGGTAAAAAGTTAATTTTATTCATTTTAATAAATTTAAATTAATGCATTTAAAATATGGTGAGTTAGGTGAACATAAAAATGGCATACGTTCACCCGTTAATTAAGTAAGCAAACTGTTTATTAATTTTTTCTTATTTCTTCCTAGAATTCATAAAATCTAACTTTTAGTTTTGTCAAAATAAAATACTCCTGCCCATATGAGTGTATGCAACCTTACTACATTTTTATCTCACACAGATCTGCGAGAAAGATTCTAACCTGAAACCTTGGATGTGTTTCAGCTAAGACTTTTTATTCTAATTCTCATAATGCGTAGGTATGATTTAATTCTGAAGTTCCTTTTCGACCGCTTCAGACTCCTCTTGGACAGAAATAGAGAACCGGTTTGTTCTGTAAAAAGACGGTTGGTGCCGTGGCGAAAAAAAAATGGTTGGAAGGAGACGAGCAGCAAAACGAGGTTCACATAACTTTTCTGGATGCATTAGATAAATGCAATAATGATATTCAGTAAGTATAATCAGGGCTGACTTTATGCGACTAAAGTAGAATTTTTCCCCTATTTTTCTCTCTATACCCACTTTTCAAAAATTGTTCCGATTTGCCCCCTTTTCTGTATTTCGTTGATTCTTTTCCCCATTTTCAAAAATAAATCACGTTTTCTATGAAACAAGAAATTAATAAATACTTCACGATGTGTTGTTAGGACCGTCACTTCATTTATCCCACGAAGCGTGGTCATTTTTCCCATTTTACCGTACTTACTTAAATTCCCCTAAAAATTCTTCGATAATTTTTGGGAAAAATTCGATTGTTTAAGTAAAACTTGTGTTACAATGAAAAAAAAAAATTATATCGCATTAAGTTTTAGTATAAAAATCGTAGATTGTTAAAATTACTATGACTATTTTTTGTGGCATAAGAAAATTTACATGAGCAATTTTTGAAGGACACTTTTGCATGGCCAAATGTAGATATCTTGTTGATATTGCAGCAAAATTTTTTTGATATAAGTTTGAATGTTTTTTGTCAGATTCCTAAAAATCCTACGATTGCATTCTGTTTCCCTTTGTCGTTTTAGACATCGAAAATCCCCCAGAAACGGATAAATCCACTGCTTCACGAAACTAGTTCACAGTTAATAGGGCTCTCAATGCGGACTTTTTTTTATCAGCTATTGTAAGTTTAGCCATTAGCTATTAAGCCATAACTTCCATTTTCAATGCAAACATTTTTTTTTAGTATTAGTATTAACCCTTTTTGAATGCAAATCCTCTTATTTTTGCGACAGTACACAGTTTTATACTCATCCTTGCAACGCTTCCTGTGACAAATTCATCTGCGGAGAGGTCTTTCTCTTCGTTGCGGCGCCTTAAAACGTATTTGAGGTCAACAATGACTGAAAACCGACTTCGTGGTATGGCTCTTTTTTCAAGACAGCCAAACAGAGTATTACCTGTTTAAAAAGTCTTTATTATATGTATAATGGACATCAAACTAAAATAAAGGGTCCGCCATCTAACTTTTTTTTTTTCAACTAGTGCTTGTTTCGCGAATGGTAACACTTAGCTCATGTCTGATTCGACAGATAATTAGTTTTATCCTTCCGAATAAACGAATATGGTTGTGTATACGCTTGAACAACGCTGGGAAATATTGCGACATTACTTTGAAAATCATGGTATGGTTGCAGAATGTGAGATGCCGATTTGGCAAAAAAATTATCTTTTCAGATGAAGCTCATTTTCATCTTGGCGGGTATGTAAACAAGCAAAATTGACGGATTTGGGGCACAGAGTCACTGTTTGGTGCGGAATTTGGTCCAGCGGCATAATTGGGCCATTTTTCTTCGAAAATTGGACCGATCGTGTAGGCTACTGCATGGCCAGCCGAGGCAGCCATTTGAATGAAATTATTTTCCATTATTAACCGAAAGGATTGTACTTTCAAGTAAAGAAAGAAATTTGAGAAAATATTCAGTAGTTTTTTTTATAGCATTTTCAAAAAAAAAAAAAAAGTTATTTGGCGGAACCTGTATTATCGATTTTTTAAAGGATAAGTAGTTGAAGTAACCAAAAATGGATCCGCGCCTGAAAATAACACATGTTGCCGGCAATTAAAGCAACACATTCCGACAGTCGTATAGGTGGGTAAGACCAGGTAAAGTTGTTTGAATCGTATTGTTTATTTTTTAAGCAAAAATTATAAAAATTGTAACTTTACCACTCGGCGCATTATTTTCGTTTCTCACGATCGAGTGTAGTAATTAATTTCACTCGCCAATCATTAGTATTCAACTGCAATCGTTAAAACGGTTAAAACATCTTCCATATGATTGTGCCGCAAAGGAAACCGACCAAAAACGATAAATGTCATTTCTTTCGCATTTTCTTTCTATGCTTACCAATTTCTTTTTTTATTAGTTTCACGTCCTTCTCACCTGTGCAGAGTACACTGTACACACTCAGACTCAGTCATGCTTCCACACTATGCCAGCCAACAGTTTGATTTAATGGTAAAATACTGAGGCAAGGTGTAGCCTGCGAGTAAACAGAACCAACGCGCCCAGATCAAAGGCAACTTTTCCAGAGGACAATAACCAGAAAGCAGAAACCAACTTGTACACACACTATTGGCAACAATAAAAATGTTCACACGCCAACAGAGCGATTCCCGATTCCACCCTTGCGGTGGTCGTCCCTCCATACAATTTACTTTTATATATTTCCAACTCCGTCCGCTGCCAACCGATAATTTCCAACGCAAGAGAGGGACGTATATTTTATCTTTTATGTTGTACGGTGTTTTCCTTTCATTATTGCTCTGTGTGTTCGCCGTTCGACCCCGGCCCACGTCTGTACCACCTTTCTTATATCCACATTCGTGTTTACACATTCCGGTGTATAAACAAATTGTTAGTTAATATTTGATCATCTGTGGACCGATGCAGAATGATAGGGATATAAAATTCTCCCACTCTTCGTGACGGGTGAAGGAGATGCACGAAATATTTTTGCCTTCTGTTTGAGTAATATTACAAGTGGAAAAAAAAACCGAAAGTGACTCGATTTCAGCAAAACAAAAATGCTGGAAACCTTTTGTAAAAAAGGAAGGTATTCGAAAATCAATCAAAATGAAAAAAAAAAAAAAATGATTTTATTCAAAATCGTAGAAAGTTGAAATTTTGATGAGTGTGCCTGATGACAGTTTGAGGATTGAGGAAGTAGGCACCAGTCAGGAAGTTAATGTTTTGTGGATACCTTAAGAAAACTTTTGTTCGCGTTCATTTAACTTGCTGCCTTGAAATAAATAAAAAATAGGCAAATTGCACCTGTGTGAAAATTTAAAAACAAAAACTTTCTTCCAATCAAGCGAAATATTTGTTGAGGGGCTCATATTTTATTTTATATGTAGGTATAACTCGATTGCATGAGTTTATTTTGTTCTAGAATATTACTTTTGAATATTCGTGGTAAGTTCCTCTGCTTTTGTCAGAGGGCAAGCTAATTTTGGAATTCGCTTCTTACAGGCATATTTTTTCAGAGGACTGCAACAATTTAAGCGCGAAACTGACTTCCGCCTGGAAGCGCATGGTGGCCGTTGAATTCTTTCCAATGGAAGTAAACATTTCAAATGGAAGCCGTGACTTATTTTCATATATTGCCCGTTAAGAAAACAAAAACATGAAATGGCAGACTGTCAAAGTGTTTAGTCTTAAAGAAATTTGCAAGTCCGAAATTGTATTGTTTGGCAAAAGAACCAAACTCTGGTACTTTGCTATTGGTATTGTATGCGGATTAATTATGCTTTACAGACTTCAGTAGAACATATCCAGTTCTTCAGTAGTTGGTAGCACTGTACGACTGTCATAAGGCGTGTTTTTTGACTTATATCTCAGGAAAGCAAAGTAGCACACAGTTACAACAATTATATCGATTTTTGTCATTTTTTGAGATTCACACTACGTAGGTATTTATCCAAAGTAAAAATGACTCGACAGCAGCTGATTACTTTGGGAACCGTTCTGCTGATGTGGGTGAAAAAAGCTAGTAAACTGCAAACTAAAAAGACGAGACACAACAGTTTATACAGTTAATATTCAAGCATACTCAAGCGCGAAATGTGACTGATTTTGATTTGTCTACTACTGAAATAGATGTTCAAAAAACATGCCTATTGGCAGCTCGGGCAAACGAGTGGTGAATTCGAGTTCGAGGTTGTTTATAGGTATTATGTGGGGCGCGGCCACGTTCAGAACTAATCATATGAGAGCGAATTGCGAACCGGCGAATATTCGTAGTTTCTGACATTTCATTTACATGAAAACTTTTTCTAGTCGCAGATACTCACGATTCAGTTTCATTTTAAAAGGTTAATACCCTATTCACATCGAGCCGAAAACCGGGTTTTCGCGAAAACAATCGAAAACAGAAGTTTTCCCATACATATTTCAGTTTTGAAATCAAGTCTTTTATAGTCGTTTTACACGAAAACACCACGACTTCCAATCGTTGTGTTGTTGAAACAAACACACATTTTGCAATATTCAGCAAATTCAGCAGACCAGCTGACCCAACAAATGTCACAACTTAAACTCATTTTTCACACTTAAATGATAATAACATTATTTTTAAATGCCCTGAGATCATTTTATTTGTTAATTAATGCGATCGAAATGTGTAACCAAAATAGTTTATACAGATGTTTCACAACTAGTGTCTCACAGCTGATTGTAACGAAAACTAGTTGGTGTTCAGAGTGAAAGCATCAACTAGTTTTCGACGAAAACACGGTTTTCGGCTGGGTGTGAACAGGGTATAAGTTTGAACGAATTTTTCGTTCATGGGTTTGTGGATCGCGATTGCATTATGTGGATTGTAAATAAAGTGTGACAGTTCGCGGTAAGAATTTTCAATTCGCGGAAAAAACTGCTGCAATTTTAAATTTCGTTATTCAAATCAATTAAGGCTCAGTTTTTTTTTAGATTAAATGTCAGTTTATCTATATTATTGTGCTTATTAGCCGTTCATCTGATTTGTTCCCAATTCGCCTATTGGCAATTCGCTCTCATTTGAACAGTGGCCTATTTCACCAAACTACAAATTACAACCACAAATTTGTACTTGTAAATCGCAACTACAAATTTGTAATCAAGTTTTATGTTTCACAAATTACAAATATATAATCCGAAAATTTGTGAGTAGAATGCAAACAAAATTGTGGAAAGCAAATTGTTGATTACAAGTGCTCAAAATAACCGTTGCACCGGGCTTGTGATTGACTTGCAATGTACAAATGTTTTTTCACAAGTTTGTTGTGCATGGGTCGGCAATGAATAAACAAAATAAGATCCTCCGGTTGCCTCGGTGTTAATGCAAAGTTCTTTTCAGTCTTGTGGGCTATCTGTGGACCAATAATTGCAATTATTTCCTCTGCCTTGCATCGACTCAGACGAAATTTTTCATTAAAAAGAAATAACTCCGAAATGACATAGTCTATACGCGGCCGATTTTTTTTTTGTCTTGCAATTAACACATAATCGTCACTTTCGCTACTATCGCTACTACAGGGTCCGCCAAATAACTTTTTTTTTTTTTTTTGAAAATGCTATAAAAAAAACTACTGAATATTTTCTCAAATTGCTTTTTTTATTTGAAAGTACAATCCTTCCGGTTAATAATTCAAATGGCTGCCTCGGCTGGCCATGCAGTAGCCTACACCATCGGTCCAATTTTTAAGCACGTTATCGATTGTGTGCAGCTGTATTTCACCAATGGCTTCACGAATATTATCCTTTAAAGCGTCAATTTTCTCTGGCTTGTCGGCGTAACACTTATCTTTTACGGCACCCCACAAATAATAGTCCAACGGTGTCAAATCGCATAACTTGTAGGAGGAATTACACGTCAACTTTTACTTGTGTAATATTCTCACATACTAAACAAAATTTGTGAATTAAATTTCTTTGGTGAAACGTAAAGACACAAATAAGTAAAATTTTCACAAATTTGTAACTTGTAAATTACAACTATAAATTACTTTTGGTGAAACGAAAATTGAATTGTTCCCACACATTTCCCTTTGTAGAATACAACTACAAATTTGTAATACTCAGAGTTTGGTGAAATGACATAAATCAAATAAAACTAAAATTTTGTTGAAAAGCGCTTGTAAATACAAATATGTAAGTTGGTGAAATAGGCCACAGGTGTCAAATTTACCTACTATACGCTAATTTTTACAGAGGAGGGAGGGTTCGTATTCTTTTCAAGGTATCGTACAAAAAGGACGAGAAAGTCGCCTTATCCGTGAACGAGCAATAAGTGACGCAATATGCTTTTGTTTCATGTGCAAATTCGGCACAATTCCGTGAATGTGAGAGGGCATTTACTTCTTCATAGAGAATAGAAATGTCAGACTTCAAACAAGACTCCCTTCGACAGGATACATTTATATAGAGACAAACCATACAAGGCTAGTTCGCTCTGCCTCATCTCTCATCTTAGCCATATATTTGAAGTCAAAGACACATTCACTTGTTTGGGTCTTTCTCTGAATAATGCATCCCATCCATAGTAGCTAATCACAATTTATAACCAATTTGTCACTTGTGGGGTAGCTGTATAGAATGTCCTTGACCAGTCCATGATTAAAGAGCTTTCCCTCAGTTGACCGTCGCAACCATCACGACAAATTGCCATCTACTTGTCGACCCCACTTTATACGTCAAGGAGCACCCAGTCGATCGACCACTATAACCCAACTAGACAGATAATTCAAATAAAAAGAATCTGCGTCTTCGCCGTATAATCTAATTTAATTTAATTTGAAATGATTTGCATTTCCTCTTCCTTCCCGGTGGTAGTCTACGTCTATCCTCAAAGGATTGCAATAGGCTGCGTATCCATTTGTATTCACTTGTTTCGCTTGACTTTTTGATTTGATTAGGATATCAAAGCAGCTGTTCCTTGTAAGCTTTGCATTAAATCTCGTTAGGTTCTGATTGTTCCACATTAGAAGACATCTTTCAGCTAGTAAGGGATAAGTGGATTAAAGGCTTCTAATTGCGACCATCTCGACAGGACGCATGCAATTTTTTTGCCTTCCATTGTTCGTGTCAAACAAAACACAAAAGGACACAAATTATTAAATTTTAAATAATTTAAATGCTTCGTGCTGTGTTTTGCATCTCGATCCACGAAGGACAATCCTTACTTTCTAATTGAAAAGCTAATTGCGATCATCCAAAACGCTTCTCCCCTTCGTTAAGTTGATTGATTTCTCTTGGGGTTCATTTGATGAAAGCCAAATAGGGACAGAGCGGCGGCATAAACAAATTCCGAGTTAATAAATGTGGAATTGCTTATGCAGTCGGGACTAATTGTTTTGATTCTATTTTCTTGGGAAGTATATAGTATGCGGAATGACTCACTCGGGGGGTGATTTTGGTCATTAAGCGGATGGGGTAATTAATTGACCACCCGACGAGTTGAGTTTGCGTTTGGACACTTTTTGTCTGTCTCTTTGTGTAGTCTGCTGAATACTGAACTATGACGACACGTATACATAGGTATACGAGCAAATCTATTGCGTCTTCGATAAAATTCAAGTTAATAAATAGATGGAGGAGGATTTTTTATCGTCGGCCGACTTTACATGATGAATTATTTAAGAGGTTCTGTAATTAGCTCCTTCTTTTGTTTTTTCACTGCGTTTAGGGAATATTCGTATTCTTACTCTTTTTCTTACGCTTTTTTTACGTGCTTTGAGTGGGTTTCTTTTACGGTGACAAAGGCTCATTACAAATTTTCTCTTCTTTCATCTGCGAGGTCGCACGCCTCTTAATACAATATAGATCTTTCAGGTCGCAGTGTCAGCAAACTGGGCCCTGGATGTTTTAAACAAAAAGGCTCATTTAATAGTTTGGCTATTTAATAATTTTTGACTCGGACGTTATTTGCTTGAATAAAACGTCGAATAAGGGGAGGTATTGAAGTAGCTGAGATTCTTAAATAACGTTGCTGCATCGATCGATGAAAGTTACAAATGTTTTTGTTTCTTGCTGATTTTAAGACATTTACCTAAATTTTTTAATGGTTGATATATTTTAAAAAAATTTGAATGATTGGTTCTGCAAAGATTAACAAAATATTTTTTCGTCAGTATCAGCTTCAGTTATCTGTTATTTTGGTTCAATAAACAAAAAAATTACAGGTTGCCTCATTTTAGTCAAATGAAATTCATATAAAACTAACTGTAAGTCGTTTCTCTTACTTTTTACAGCTGCATAAATAAATAATTTCAAATTTAATTCAAAAATTCTGGGTCTTGCGGTTGAAAGGGAAAACTGTGCTGAATGCATTCTGTACTTTCGTGCATGTTAATCAAATTATGAAGAACTCTACAATCTACATGCCACTGCGGTTTGCTTTACTAAGGGAAACTTTGTGGGTGGAAATAAAATGTGATGTTCTAAGTGTAGGTATTTTCATTAAATACAGAATGCTTGCTCAATGAAGTCAAGTGAACCGGATGTAATTGAAACGCCATTGTTTTACTGCCAATTGACCATTGTCCCTGCCTTCACGAAATATAATTTGCAGACGTGGTTACTAAGTTGAATGGGCGTCCTTCACTTTAAAGCTCGGATGCAGGGTCACCGATATGGGTACGTCAGAAGATTCAAAGTATTGAGCCGCTGTTTCTTTCCGTAATCCGTCCAAATGTCGACCGGAAAACCAATTGAAACAATCATCGATTTTCAGTTCTATTGCGATTTTAAAAAGCAGATATAGTACACATAAATTCAAACATAATATATTGTACTTAAATACTTGCATCGGTATTAGGAATAAACTAGTTATGTGACTTAACACAAAAAGGGAACTTATTTGTTAATTAAAATAAAGTGCACGACCTGGTCGAACGAAACTTTCTCGTTGTTTTCTTATTTTACTACGCAGATAGGTACAAATATGAGAACCGATGCTAAATAAGAGAAACGGTTGTTGAAATATACGAATACCTAGTGCTGAATAAAATCCACTTTTGGGTTATTCATCTGATACGGAAGTGGCTTTATCCTTACTATCATTACTATAATAAAACTGTCACTTTTTTCTGGTTCTAAGGTGTTTGTTCGGAATAGATCAAAAAAGTACTGCACGTTATTGATTCCGGTTTTCACAGTTGGCTTGAAAATTGTCGAGATTAGCTTATGGATATGTTTTACCATTATTACCATTTTCCGGAAGCGGAGATCTAAGCTGATATCTAAGAAAAATTTTAGTTCTCGAATGCCTAGGTTTGGAATGACTCATCCAAAGTATTTTTTCAATTACGTACAAAGATTTTAAGATATAAATCGTCTTTGCACGTTATCCTGAAGTTGAACAATAAGCATTAGACTACAAATTTCATACCATTCAAAAATGTAAAATGCTCGATTGAACCTAGATCGTTGGATTTTCCCAGCGTTCAGTGGAGGACATTTTTGTGTGTGTGTGTGCGGCATAATATGTTTCTCTCTCTGTACCTTTTGTGCTGTGGCAGTTTCTGATTGTGTACGGCCGGTGGGAATTACTTTAAGGTACATATTCAATAGATATATCATATATGGCTGAAAAGCAAAAAATCGAAGTGGGATATATTGCTAAAAATAAGTTTTGATTGCATTTTTATTAGTAAGAACGGTGTGAGTTTTACAAAAATATATTAAATTTTGAGAAGTAACGGATTTGTTAAATTTTTTTTTTAAGAAAAAATAAGTATGGAATCGTATTTAGAATACTGATTTAATCTTTGATACTTGTACTTTGATCGAAATCGTAGAGCGGTTTTTGTAAAATTTTGCAGAGAAAACAGTAACAAATTTTGCAATGTTTAGTTTGAAAAATATGGTTTAGCCGTTTCCGAATAAATCAAACTGCATTGAATATTTCGTATGGGAAGTACCATTAATATTGAGGTTACCTTGCAAAAAATAAAAAGGCCCCGAACTGTAATCCTCGAAACTCCAAATCCGAAGTTTGAACCAAATCCCGGCAGCGGCTTAGGCTGTAGGCCTCGGGAGCATGCGGACAATCAGACAGACGGTCCGAATTTTGCGACTAACTTTTTTGAGTTTTTCTATCATCGAAATTATGTCAGAATTGATTAAAGTCTCGAGTTCGAAATTTCGCACGAATACAATATCTTTTTCTTACTACGTAATCCAGAAAGTTAAAAAGAAGTTTACGAGTGAACTTGAGAATCGCTAATGGCGGCGAAAATTTAAATTTTCACTTGCAAAAAATAAAATAGGTTTTTTTTTTTTTCATTTATTGAGAAACAAAGTTTTCAATCATACATACATACTAATGTACTATTCGATTGGGCTTCTTCAGATTCGCTCTCAGATTTTTTGGTTGATATTCGTGTGATTCGAATATGTGCAGCCTTTCACACTTTTCAAAGCGTTTTAAAACATTGAAAATATATGTCCCAATTGGTTTCTAAATGCTAGTGAAATTTCATTTTCATAACTTATGCGAGAAAATGTGTTCCAAAACCGCACAGGCGCTACTGTTTTACAGTGGAAGAGGCTCATGCCGCCGTCAAGTTTAAATTACCATATAGTAACTCAATCAAAAAAAGCCACATTACAAAAAAAGTTAATTTCCCTAGAAACACGTTAAGAAAAGAGCAACATCTTGTGCGAGGAAATTCATTTCCATAGTAACGTTCAGCGTTGCCGTTTGGTCCTTTTTTGTGCCTCTGTATCCTTGGCCCCCACTTTTTGAAAAATGATCAGAATAGCCCCTTTTTCAGTTTAGGTAAGATTTTATTCTTTATTGAACGAGAAAGAATGCAAGCATATGAAAAGAAGTGTTACGTGATGAATAAATAAATTTTTCGTAAGAAATATTTTTGCAATATTTTTATTTTGTGTGGAGGCCCTCTTTACGGCTCGGGCCCGCTATTTAATCCCCTTTTTGCAAAGTTTCAGTGGCAACGCTGAAAACTTGTAAACAAAAGAGCGACATCTATTCAAAAGATACAAAGCTACAAAAAATTCTGGAATGTTTATTATTTTGAAAAAGAAAACGAAAATAACGATTTCTCATAAACTTAAAAAACAAAAGTATCTTCCATGTATCGATCAATCAAACTAATACTTATACCGCTGGAGGAAAATCTTGCGGTTGGAAATTAAATTAGTGGCGTAGTCAATCGTTCGGACGTATTTCTGTTTAACTTCATCCCACTGAATGTGCTTCCTTGAAGCCATTTTATCCATCATGAGACATGCGACTACTTTCTTATTTTTTTTTTCTCTTTAATTTTTATTTTTTCAAACTAGAAACTACATATCTCGCATCGTTGAGTCGAGGAGCTTCGGTAAATGTTTATGGACGCAAAACGTCTTTTATCACAAAGATTTTCAAAATTATCCGAAATTTTCGCTTCACAACGAATTTTCCACCCGTCAAACATGCGATGAAATGCCAAATTTCGTCGAACATTTTTTTTATTCACTTTTCGCGTTTTTCCGGAATTTTCCGAGTTTTATACTCAGAATTTAATATAGTTCCGTTTGAAAAGCCGTTCCGGAACAATCGCACACAAAATTCCATACAAAAAATCAATTTTTAATTTTTCCAATTTCCGGAGGGTTTTCTCAAAACCTTCTCCTGACAATTACAAACAACTGAAACAAAATTTGAGCCAAATCGGCCCAGCCGTTCTCAGTTGATGAATCACTATACATTTTTAACACCATTTTTATATGTAGGTATAGATTTGTCTACTTACAACGGTTTTCTTATATTTTATTCTTAATTTAAAATTCCTCCAATGATTCCTTCAATGCCGGGCGCTTTGTGGTGCAACGTTTTGCTTCTTGAAATAAAAATGTCTAATGGAAAGCAAGAATAAATCGAAGAGGCCGGATACGAGTACAAAAATGGCCGTTTAGCGCGTTTTAGTACCTCGGCAGGAGCCTACTCTAGTAGATTATTCGAGGCGTTGCCCACTCTTTCTAATGATGTTAAGTTCTAATGCACCCAATGACTTTTTAGTGCTTGATAAATGTACAAGTTGGCCTGCGATGTCTGGTGGCAAAAAAAAGAACCCTATCAGACATAAAGAAATCTGTCATCGGTAAGAGGTACGAGTATTTTTGTAAAGGTGATTTATTTATTTTATAAATGACAAACTATTTTAATTGATATAAATGCCTTGTTGGTCTAAAATTCAATTATTGTAAAAAATAAAATAACCCAGGGTCCATAAAATATGTTTGAATCGTTTAAAAGTGGAATGAAAAATGTGTGTTGGTTTCGTGTAAACAATTTTGTTTCTTGGATTAGACTCTTTTATAACTGTTTAAAGTTCTTTAAATTGTTGTTAATATTCTATTTACTATGCAGCATTATCCCAAATACCAATGGCGGACCCAACTAACCTAAGATATCTTACAAAGTCTTGGAAATTTTGGATTTGTACTTGCTCGTGCAAAGCTGGTGAAGGAAAAAAATACAAGCACATCGCAGCATATCTCACACATATTAACAGGTTCGATTTAAAAGGAATCGACAGTTTATAACTTCTTTTGGAATTTTATACATGGTTATACCATTTTGTCTATATGAGTTGCACTGGGGTACACCACAAAGAGACGCTCGATCCAACACTATATCTTTATTCTCCATTACTGTAAACTATCTATAAATTTATTTGTATGTTTTTAGTTAACAAATGTATGTATTTTCCACAATATTTAAATATTTAATCTCGCTTAGCTTCTTTCACGTATATTTTTACGCTTATTTGTCAAACTTGTATGTCTAGTAGGGTTAAAATTATAGCCGCTAGGGTACACCCTCCATGTCTCAATTTTGGAGGACCAAATGTGTGAAAAACTAGTTGTATAAAAATAATAAATAAATAAATATTTAGCGCAACAGATTTATTTGGGTACCCTAGTCCTAACTTCTTGCAACCATTCGTTTTTTGTGTTTATAGTCTTGTGAAGATTGGAATTTTATGCCGGGTCTAAACGACTGAATTGCGTATACTTTGTAATGAAACTAAACTTGACAGTTGCGTATACTTTGTAATGAAACTAAACTTGGTCGTTTGAAGTTGACTTTGTTTTCCGCTGTAAAACAGTAGCGCGTCTGTATTTTTGGAACATGCGTGAAGGTGGCAACTAACAGTCAATTTATGCTAAGTCAATTTTGTCAATCCTCTGCACTCTGTTTATCAAAAAGAGACGACAACATTGTTTCTCATACTCGAAATTTCAAATACTTCAGTGTTGCTTCTTTCTTATTTTGTCTAGACATAAGACAAAAAATTATCTTTTGTTATCTATAAAAATATAGGTACACAGGTCGACGAAGCAAAGTCTATAATTCCATCGATTCTTGGCCGCTAAACGCATCCAAATGGATTATAAAGTCGCGTTTCACATATTTTTTATGTTGAAAACCACAGGATCATGAACTTTTTTTTACAGTACCTACAGATAAATTTCTGCTGAAACTGGCAGTTCCTTAGAAATGACAATTTCCAGCCTTTAACATGTAGCCTCTTCCACTTGAAAAGAAAACCACACTTCAAGCAATAAAAGGCCCGCACAATAAATATTCCCTTATCCGCTTAACCTCGCCAAACAAAATGCAACACGAAAAAAAATTGTCTTTTAAAACTGTCCAATGTCCAGAAAAAAATGCTCTCTCACTCCCATCTGATTTAAACATTACCCCCAGCCCGTGTCTGCCTGACTGTATCCAACGCCTCCATCCAACGACTTCTTGGAGGTTTGGCGAAAATCCATTCTTTAGATCCGATTTCAGCAGCAGCCTGTGATATTCTAGAAATGTTATTTAATTCCACTCTGGGCGCAATACACTCACGCAAGAAACCAAATAAGGCCATACTCGTATGACAATTCGTATGAGGGCAGGGAATGTGTGTAACTTTCTTGTATTCCGGGTACCATTTAGAAAGCGAAATAATAGATGAGGAATTTGGGACTCCATCCATAAAACTCCGCTTGATTAAAGTGAACGGCAGAATTCAGTACATGCTGTGAGGTAGCTCATATTATTATGCAAACAGTTAAACGTTTAATCCAAAGATGCGAGCGAATATCTTTCGGGAAAAAAAGGGATTTTCCGCCTAGCCCAAGACGTCTAATTGGTTTTCCTTCAACAATGTGCCGAGTATCAGGGAAGCAGACGATATTCTCTACGATAACAATGAATAATGGATTTGCCATCTAAATCAGATTTCAATTTGCAAGTGCATCCGACCGGTCAGTCGATCCCGGAGCTGTTGACTTTTCTGTTGGAGGGGTGGGGTTGCTTGGATAATAATGTATAATGCCAGCGGTTGGGTTCGAATTCTTAATTTTTGGTAAAAATTTCAATGGACCAGGATGGAGTCGACGGGATTGCTATTATCCGCATGGACCCGTATGTAGACCTAACTTCCTTATGTTGACAAAGAGGACTGCTGAATTTTGTCCACTGAGCAGGGGATAGTTTTCGAAGGGCAATAACCTTTATTAAATAAATTGAATACAACATCGGATGGGAGGTTAATTTGGTTTCAGTTTTATTGCGCGTTTATGCCTTTAAAGTTGCTCGTCGACATTTAAAACCCTTTCGGTTATCTTGATGCCATTTGGCATAACGAATATTAACATCGCCCATTCATTGGCTTCGAATATATCTTTTTTTGATTTTCTTTTCTTACTAACTTTCTGAAGTAGCTGTTCAATCACTAGAGGCAAAAATACTAGGTTCGTCATTCACGTGAGCGGCTTAAATCGAACGCAATCGATATAAATCCTGCACGTTCTCATCAAAAATGACAGAAAAAGAGAAAACTCCAAAATAACGAGTAACGAGTAACGAAAATAAAACGTGTGAAAATAGGGAAAATTCGGTGGCGGTCAAATGTTCTCGCAGAACGTTTCATATGTTTGCAAAAAGGTAAGTTATATATTTATTTACGATATTGATTAGATGTCGAAGATGTGGGATTTATCCCTTTTCGTGGGGATGTCTAAAAAGCCCTCCGTGGGATAAAGGGTAACAGTAGGAGTTTCAGGAATCTAATAAAAACATTGAAACTATAAATCTTTGATGCAATTTCATCAAAGCATCTACATTTCACCATGTAAAAGTGTCCATAAAAATTGACGATGTAAATTGTCCCATATGAACATTTTCTAGTACCACAAAAAATAGTCAAAGTAATGTTAACAGTCTGCGATCTTAATACCAAAGGTTAATTTAATATATATTTATTTTTTTCGTGTAGGTACCTAATACAAATAAATAGAAATTCGATTTTTGCGCAAAAAAGTAGCGAGGGATTTTTGAGGGAATTTAGGTACCTGAAATAAGGGGAAAAAATGAGAAACTATACGCTTCGTGGGATAAATGAAGATAGAAAAAATTACAACACCGCCTCAAAGTAGCTCGAAGTTGATCCACGTACATTCGAGTATATTTTCAACTCTCTGAGAGAGTTTCGCTCAATTTTTTGAGTTTGACAGATTTTTAGTGCACAAATTCTTAAAAAATGCCTGTCTTGAAAAATTCATTGCACGATAATGTATAGACAGATGACCACATCACCTTAGAAATGAATTTTTTTTGTAATCGCATGGATCTTTTTCGAGACATGTTCGATTTCCAAAAGTACCGTTATTCGATTTTCTAGACAAAAACTGTATACGCAGTCATGGTTACCTCACCTACTTGAGCTAAAGTATCAATTTTGGTGGAAATCGTTAGAGCCGTTTTCGAATAAGTCAAACTGGTACGAAAATTGGGTATGGGAAGTAGCGTTAATATTAAAGTAAGCGTGCAAAAAAAAAATCGATCCGAACTGTAAGCCCCCAAACCCCAAAACCCAAGTTTGAACGAAATCCGGGCAGCCGTTTAGTTTCAAAAATGAGCCTATGAAACTCAATCGGTTATTAAGTGTCAAATGTCTTGGGGCATCATTGTGTCAGTCGATGAAACAGATCTCACATAAATAGATGTTAACACTATGGGAATCGAACCCAGGGAAGAGCTCTGGAGAAAATCAGAGAGTCTGTCTGGGTAAGATTTACAGTGGTAGAGAGACGAACAGATCCCGTCAATGGTTGTCTGATTCGAATATCTCTTAAAATCGATACACCTAAATGTCAAAATTACTCAATGTTTGCATACCGACATAAAATATGGCGCACACTGTACATAAATTCAAAAAAGCATGTCTATAGCTTTCCCAAGGCTGATTTCTTTTTTCCAATATAATAAAGGTTTGTAGTCTGTACAAAGTTGTGTTAAATTTGTTTGGTTTACTTTTACTAAATGTGGATCGTCCATAATCGTTCAAGAGTCTTTCGGCGTAGGTTGGCAATCGAATTACACTTTAAGAAATCCGACAGCTATATCTTTGGACTTGAGCAAACTTTAAGTGTACTTGACCACTTGTAGGAAGCTTTTTTTTCTTTCTTTTGCCGATAAAAGGAATAATGACTCGATTGCTTGTTGCTTGAGCCGGCAAAAATTTCGCATTTCGAAGCCGAAATAACTGTTAGAATACAAGTAGGTACCAAGAAAGCAAATGAAGAACTGTCAAAACTGTTCAGAAATAAAGTGAGCCGTTTCCCCTATAGAGGGCCGGTTAATGAAATTGTATTTTTTACCTCAATTTCCAAAACGTTGACATTGCGGATACCTTGCATTATCTTCTTTGCTTCTGCTATACTTCCCACATTTCCCCTCGCCTGCAGAGAAGAGATATGTACTGCTCAAATAAGGAAACCACACTATCTCCTAACATAGCTACCTACCTACTCGCATTTGAAAAAATTTAAAAGCCCTTATGATTATACCTACCTACCACATGAATTAACAAAATTAAGCAGCCCCAGTGAAAGCCAGCAATTAATACCCTTGCAACTCACACTTTACCCATTCACTACTAATATTTGAGGTAGTAATCCAACAAAACGAGTCGATGACCTAAATTCAACCCTCACATGAAAACCTACTACGCCACAAATATCGAAACAAACTATGTACATGCACCACACCACGGCCCGCTTAAATAGTGAACATTTAGAACGACAGAACCACTAACCCGTGTTTTATTCAGTGTCGGCGTTGAGAGCATGTAAATGCCGTTACCCTTTACTAGAAGTATTTATACATATAGGTACCTGTACGACTGTACGTGTCCCTCGTCCGTTCAGATAGAGGCAGCCGACAAATTAAAACATGTCATCTACCCCACACGAGAGTTCCCAAAACCCAAGCTCCATTTTTTATGTGTACATCCGATCCTGGTGAAAATAAACCCAACCAACATTCGTCCGGTCATCGTTTAATCAAATTTCAGGTACCACCCTAATGCCAATTCGCATACTCCAAGCACATTGTATCCAAAAACCGACAATCTAACGTCCAAACACCATATAAACAGACAGGATCCCCTCATTCAATTCTTGATAATGACAAATGTAAGTTGTTAACAAAAGAGAGACCCAATGGAGGCACACACGCCTAAGGGGATACAACATAAAATACACAAATAATAAGCCAGACAAAAGGGGCTGACGAAAAAAAAAAAACGAAGTCCCGGAAAACAACGGGAAGGAAAGAGGAAACAAAGTAAAACACG
Organism: Cheilosia grossa; assembly: GCA_963082955.1. Lineage (NCBI taxonomy): Eukaryota > Metazoa > Arthropoda > Insecta > Diptera > Syrphidae > Cheilosia > Cheilosia grossa. The sequence continues at coordinate 31,126,831 of OY720147.1, forward strand.
AATTACAAGAATTATACTCGTATTAAATTCATTGTGCTTTTGACGTTATCATAGCCGAGTTCATCCAAAAAGGAAAAAGCAGCGCCATGCCTGTCAAAATGAACTGTATACAGGTGAATATTTAACCACCACCCACCAGTTGTAGCACACGCTCACGGCTCACCCCTCCCTCCATTCCTGTATACATAAAGCAGAGACACTGCTGCCTGGCAGGTGGGTTGAAGCAACAAGTTGTGCCGGGCAAAGTTCTCATATGAGTTTTCCCGTATGTTGGGGGTGTTGGCGTGTGCTTAACCTTTTTCTGGGTTCGCAGGCAAAACCCGCATCATTCCTTGTTCTTGTCGTCGTCTAGCATATATCCATTATAAAGGTGGAAACATTAGGAAGATGTCAACTTTGCCTGGCTATTTGCGCGGAATGATGCGTTTGTCAAAAATCGGATTCATCTCTTTAATTATTTCATAAATGCCATGGAAAAACATGTGCTGGTGTGTGTGTGCTTACATATAAAGATATTTACTCGAATGTCGGCTGTCTGCCGGAATCCCCACATTGGCACTCCATTTATTCATGGACGATGAGGGAGAAGTTTATTTTTTCTTCTTAAAACAACGTGGTAACATTCCGGAGAAACTCAATAGTTAGTATGACAAAAAAAGAAGGAGCAGCATCGCAATAATAGTTTTGACTGGAGAAATATATACCCAGAGCTGACGTGCATAATAAATCGACATGTGGCATGCTGGAGAAATGAAAACAATAACTGCTGACTAGAGTTGATGTTGTTTTGAATAATTAAACAGGAAAAGCCACAACCGGGCTAAGCTGTGCAGAATGTGTCTGGTATTCTTATCTGGTTCTACATCCGGTGAATTAATGTGAGTACCAATTTCACTCAAGAAGCTGTGTTTTTGTTGCCGTTAAAAAATGCTAGTTCGGTGTGGCTTATACCCTATTCACACGTCTCCGAAAACCGTGTTTTCGCCGAAAACTCGTCGATACGTTCACACCAAGCACTAACTTGTTTTAGTTTGACGTTTCAATCAGCTGTGAGACACTAGTCGTGAAGCTTCTATGTAAACTATTTTGGTTACAAATTTCGATCGCATTAATAATTAACAAATAAAATTAATTTAGATCAATTAAAAATAATATTAGCCCATCGATTAAGCGCGGAAAATGATTTTCAGTTGTGAATTGTGACATTTGTTCTGTCTACTGATCTGCTGAATTTGCTGAATATTGCAAGAGGTGTGTTTGTTTCCACAACCCAACGATTGGAAGTCGTTTTCGTAGTGTTTATGTGTAAAACGACTATAAACGGCTAGTTTTGAAAACTGATATGTATGGGAAAACTTCTGTTTTCGATGAATTTTTGGGGTGTTTTCGCGAAAACCCGCTCGGTGTGAATAAACTTGACAGTAATATTTTTAACCAGACTAAATTATTATTTATGAACTGTAAACTGCTATTTGTTCTACCCAGAAAGCATTATGCGAGGTATTGAATTAAACTGAACTGACATCTAATCTAATAAAAAACATTCTTAAATACAGTCACTATCCGAAAACCTGAACTTTTTAAATGAAACTGACTCGCGGGTATCATGAGAATGAAATGTCAGAAACTTCGATTATTCGTCTGTTCGCAATTCGCTCTCTGGTGAAAAGTAGCAGGGAGATCCCTTCTGCTCAAACGTATAATTGTATCTTACTTTCAAGGGCGCTTGACGAGTTCGCGCGCTTGATATAATTTTGACAGCTGCATGTCTTTGGTAACCTTGACAGATGTTGAAACATAACAAATGGAAAAATTATCATCTGGTGACCATTTCGAACTAAACAGTTGGGAACTTGCGAAAATTGGCTGCTTTCGAGGACCGCTGCTTAGCTTTATAATAATGAAAATGTACTTCAAGAAAAAATCGAGTGGGTATAAGAAATGTTTTGGAATATCAAGCTATTATGCCTTAGCTGTTCTTATATTAAAAGGGTTTATTTTACTGAGTGGTTTATTTTAGCCTGTACGTGCTAAAATTACAAAAAGAACCAGTCAAACTTGCAATGAATCAAAACGTTTTGCGCGACCCAGTCGTGCGCTTAGTTTTCTCCACTCGTTCTTTTGTAATATCAATAAAAAGATGGACTCAAATTGGAAAACAATACTGTCAAATGTACGACAAGGCATAACTGTCCATTCGACCAATTCAAGCCCAAAGTCTACTCCCTGCGATGGAGTATAAAGTTGTAAAAACAAATTTCGGAAACCTTCCTCTGAAATGAAGGTTAACACAGGCCCTCCTGACAGTTCACAAATTACATAGATACAAAGTTACAGCAAACCAATTTTCTCTTAATTCAATGTCAGAATACAAATACGGGTCCGGGAAAAAAAAAGTATCAAATTTCCCCCCCGCCCCAAAAAAAAGCCCACTAAACAAACAGTCCAGGCAAATGACCAACATTTCGGTTATCACATCGAAACGTATTCTCCTATCCAAATAGATGACAGCATCCGGTGTAATTTGTTTCAATATAAAAAGTGAAACAAACACAAAGGACAACTTATTTTGATCCGTCATCCGCCCTCAACCACACCAGAGCGTGGGTATAACCAAATAATCAAGTGACCAAATAACAACTAACTTCGTCCGGGGCCTCCCTCAAATAGGAGTATTATTTGAAATTCGAGCGGAGAGCAATCGTTACGAATTGGCAACATTAGACGCATCCACGGCGTTTGCAGATAATGGCGGAGCGCCTGACATGAAGCAGGATCAGGAAGCACTAATAAACTCGTAGACAGATGGCCAATTTAGAATGCAATCCTGGCATGGGGAGGGGATCTGATTGTGCAATTAAACACTGAACGACAGAGGAACGTAAATTCAAAGAGCACTTGCTCGCAGGAGTGACGTGTTTTAATTAAAAGTGAAAGCAACGGGTTTCATTTGAACCCGTAATTCTCAGATATGGCACAGTTAGAAATAATAAAAATAGGAATGTTCTCTTCTTTCCGGGATAATTGAATAAATTTGTGTTTTTCTTCTTCTGACATCATCTCTGTAGTGTTCACTGCTTAGTGCTGAAGAACAAGTTGAGACAAAACCTTCTGACAGATACATTCAAGAACGAGATATGCACGAGAGCGTGGGAAGGAAAATGTGGAGTTTCGTTTCAGTGACATATTCATTAATTTCCGTTTAGTGTTCTGCTCTTCCTTACCTGGGGCGATAAGCAAGGAGTGGGGGCGATAAGTAAGGGGTGGGAGCGAGATGCAGATGAAAGAAAAGACGACAACTTACAAAGAATGTTGACTTGCTATGGCCACTAATGAAGCCGCATCTAGTCACGTGAAATGAAGGTGAATTTTAAATTTGTGCCAGAGTGTTGGTTTTTCTGTTGGAGCGGAACGAGACAGCAATATTTTTAATAAGCCTCTCAATCTGACCAATACCGCATTTCTTGATAAAAAAAAAACCCAGAGACTAAATTGTTGGTATGCGCATTTTTAACACAATTCGTAAATCTTTAGTTGACAGCATAAAAGGACGGGTCCGTCAAAATCCATTTCGATGGTCACTTGCATTTAGAAGTCAGTGGCGACTTCCCTCAGTTGGCTGCTTTGTCTCCATTTAGACATATAAATTTTAATAAATCTATTTTATGTATATCGAATAACGAACTAAAGTACATACTACCAATAATCCCAATAATCAATTACATCAATATTCACATTAAACTCCAAAAACGGACAAAGTGGCCCTTGAAATATTATTCAGCTCAAAAATTTACGCGAAACGATTCCATATAATCTTTAATTCTCTACCAGGATGTTGCTGTGTGATTGCACAACTCGTCGCATGAAATGCCCAGTAAAATAATCGAATGGGCTGGCGCTGGAAAATGTTCCAAATTCTAAATTTGCAGAATAGCTTCAGAAATGGCATTTTTTTCTCATTGGCCCTTTTTCTTCGGACTTTTCAGAATTCTGCACCGACGGATACCTACCTCGCTAGGGCCGAATATCTTATACTGCATCGCACCACACAAAACAGGGGTTCAGTTACCGCAGCCGTGATCGAGTAATACGTGACTGAATTTGTTATTGTTTTGCTTGTAAAATCCACAAAATTCAGTTACGTATGGCTCGCTCACGGATGCGATAATTCGATTCCAGTTTCAAGCCAAGCGACATCAATTTCAATGCATTTGACATCAATATACATTTTCGATCTATTTTGACCGTCTGGCAACGCTGCTTAACAGGTCACAGGTCACAGGGAAGACATAGACACATTGCATTGTAAATACCAATGCCACGGCAAGTTTTGTAGTTCAGGGCAAAATTTTTAAAAAGTATAAATTGATGAGCATTCCCGACAAGATTCGTCAGGTCAGCACATTTTTGGGACGAATGGAAGGGATCTACAATTTAATGCGGAGTCCAAATGGAGTTATGAGACCTTTCGATATCAAAGTCATAAATTATTTAGTTCGGGTCCTATTTTTCTAGGCTTTTCGACAAAGGAATGTCCAAAAGGCCAATTGAGAAACTCTTTCATGACAGTTGTACTCTCGGATATTTGTCAGACATTCGCGAGTGGTGGCGCACTAGAAATAACCCCCCAAGATGAAATTGTAGTTAAAACTTCAAAACAACAATTTTAGTACCTATACATTTAATTTTTTTTTAGATTTTCAGCCCGCAAAGCAAAGTGCTTATTGGGAAAATTTGATTTAATTTTACTGGAAGTGAAAATAGCACACAAAAATTATTTGCATTATATAATTTAGTGAATCTACTTCTATCAGCGCCTCCGCTGAATGGGCACTGTTCATTGCACAACGATGGAATATTGGCAGACACTTGACACTTTCATGATGTTGAAGTGAATTTTATAAGTCCACAATATTCGTGTCTCCGATAAAATTTGAAAGATCGATTTTCAACATTATTATCATAATTTTTCTTTCTATAAATACCGACAGCAGATGAGTTGGAAATCAATGAAAGCATATAATGCCCGAAGAGAGGTGAATACGTTCATCTTTCAGAAAACTCAAAATGAAAACGTACTAAATTCCAAATGCCTTCAAATATTCCAATTGCAATTTCATTGTTCAAAGTCAAACGGGGCCCATAAAGAATTTCATAAGTCTGCCTGATTTTCAATTGAGAAATGCCAAACATCAGGTGGTTGTCACCCATCCACATCCAACTTCAATCCCCATCCAAAAACTCGACTCGCCTCAACTTGATTCAATGCCATGTGGGTCATAATGCTCTTGCTTTATATCATCTCATCATCAGTTGTCTGTCATAAATTCCATTAAAGCAACAATTCACCTGAAACGCATACCTAATCGTATCTGACAAATGATGATGGAATTCGTCAAATATAATGCAATTCCGTCTGTTGACTGCTTTCAACTTCGCCTTCTGTTTGTTTATTTCTGTTTTTGTTTTTGTTTAGTCAAAAAGCATTCCAACAATTCGACCTAAGCAAACAAAATATAATACATACACACACACAGTATCTTTTTAGCAGGAATTGAATTTATTTACGAAGCAAGTATCGAATGGAAAATTAAATGCCACTTAATCACCCGGACAACGGTAGTTTATAACCCTCGCGCCTAGTCAATTAAAGTGTATCTTGGGCCATTCGAAGGTAATTTTCCCCAATTAAAATCGAAATCTTACAGCTTCGCCTTTATTTATTTTGACGATAATAGTATATCCTGCCTCGACAGCGCACTATTAACGATGGCAAATAAACACCAAACACAATCGGGTTGCTTCAGTAACGGTATAATCGGTTTCTGCGGGGATCTTCTTGTTTCTGGCTCTGCAGGATTTGGCATTTTTATTTGCGCTCATTTGTGTGGGAGGCACCTGTGTTGCTGTTGAGTATAATATGCTTGCAAATTTGTGACGTTAATTTGTTTTGTCAATTTCTGGACTATGGATTTAGCAGTGAAGGCTGTTGTTTAATTGGTGTGTGCCTCGACTGTTCCTATTTGTCTCTCATTAAATTATCGTAACCACTGTGAACGGCTGTGAGTTCTAAGAACTCAGCATAATGAGGTGAAGCCAGATATTTATATAGTGAAATCGATTATAGCCCATACGGAGGATGTACTTATGTGGGTGGGGGAAAAGCTCATTTGTCAGATTAGAGATCGATTCCAATGCAATTAATTATAGTCGTTGTAAAGGGTGATTTTTTAGCTGGTTTGGTTTTGGCAACACTGGTTTTGACAGCTGACGTGTGTTTAGTACCTTGTGTCACTGTCAAACAGCTTCAGTTTGGTTTGCAATTTAACCATGGATCGTCTTACAAATGAACAACGCTTGCAAATTATTGAATTTTACTATCAAAATTCGTGCTCGGTTCGAAATGTTCATCGCGCGCTGCTTCCATTTTATGATCGGCATTCTCGACCTTCTGAGCAGTCTATTCGGAAGATTGTGACCAAATTTCGCACCAAATTTACTTTGTTGGACATTAAACCACCAACACGTTTACGTACTGTGCGTAGTGAAGAAAATATTGCGGCCGTATCAGCTAGTGTGATAGAAGACCGCGAAATGTCGATTCGGCGCCGTTCCCAGCAGTTAGGCCTTTGTTACAGCACTACGTGGAAAATTTTGCGGAAGGATTTGGGCGTAAAGCCTTTTAAGATACAGCTGGTGCAAGAACTAAAGCCAGCCGACCTACCACAACGCCGAATTTTTGGTGAATGGGCTCTTGGAAAGCTGGCCGAGGATCCGCTTTTTTATCGAAAAATTGTGTTCAGCGATGAGGCTCATTTTTGGTGAATGGGTACGTAAATAAGCAAAATTGCCGCATTTGGAGTGAAGATCAGCCAGAAGCATTGCAACAGCTACCAATGCATCCCGAAAAAGCCACTGTTTGGTGCGGTTTATGGGCCGGCGGCATTATTGGGCCATATTTCTTCAAAGATGATGCGAATCGCAGCGTTACTGTCAATGGTGAACGCTACCGAGCGATGATAACAAACTTTTTTTTTGCCCGAAATGGAAGTTCTTGACTTGCATGATATGTGGTTTCAACAAGACGGTGCCACATGCCACACAGCACGCGAAACAATGGCGCAATTGCGAGGCGAGTTTGGTGAACAGTTAATTTCACGTTTCGGGCCGGTCAATTGGCCGCCTAGATCGTGCGATTTGACACCATTAGATTATTTTTTGTGGGGGTATGCCAAGGCTAATGTGTATAGGGACAAGCCCGCTTCGATTGACGCACTGGAAGCCAACATCCATGCATTCATTCGTGAGATACCGGCCGATATGTGTGAAAGAGTATGCCAAAATTGGACTCAGCGGATGGGCTACCTGAGACGCAGCCGCGGTCAACATTTGCATGAAATTATCTTTAAACATTAAATTGCAAGGTTCTATCGATTCAAATAAATATTTCATTCATTTTTTCGAATTTTTTGTGTTTTTTTTTTAAAAAAAGTTCTAAGCCTCTTAAAAAATCACCCTTTATATCGAAATTAAAGACGCAAACATCGCGTATTTAATTTAATTTAATTTGTTTTGGGGGATTTATTTTGGCGTTTTTGCTAAATGTTATGGGAAATGGTATAACTTCAACTGTGGGTGATTACCTCGTTCCAACTCTGATCATTGGCAGTTTTTGTATGCACCACTAGTGAGGGACTATCTGTAAAAATTACAAACAATGCGGAAGAGGTTAGAAATACCTACGTGCCATCAGATTGGGACAAATTTGGATCAAATCTTCTATTCTATTCTATTCTATTCTGTTCTATTCTGTGCTATTCTGTTCTGTTCTATTCTATTCTATTCTATTCTAATCTATTCTATTCTATTCTATTCTATTCTATTCTATTCTATTCTATTCTATTCTATTCTATTCTATTCTATTCTATTCTATTCTATTCTATTCTATTCTATTCTATTCTATTCTATTCTATTCTATTCTATTCTATTCTATTCTATTCTATTCTATTCTATTCTATTCTATTCTATTCTATTCTATTCTATTCTATTCTGTTCTATTCTATTCTATTCTATTCTATTCTATTCTATTCCATTCTATTCTATTCCATTCTATTCCCGAATGAAGATTGCCCCTAATAATATAGAGTCGGTGGCGAAAACTTGAGACGCATAGAAGGTCCATTTGACCTGGTACATTGGAAATGATTTTGGCAGCTGATGGATTATTGCACAATTTCAAATATCGGACCACGTAAGCTCGTTTACTCCTCTGTCCAAATAATATAAGCTTGGAGACGGACTATTCGCTTAGAATTGTAGGTTCGACACCACCTATCCAACCAGAGAGCTCAGCCCTCTTTAGCAAACTATTGGTGCGAGCAATTTGTAAATTCAGAAAGTCACAACTGCGTCATATTTATTCCAAGAAAATGATTTCCATCTCCCATCTGATGACGAACCTATCGTAGAGACCACGTGCATAGATGAAAGGAAATCGTTTCCAGCTAAAATAGAAAATCAACAATATCCGTCTTTCTTTGGGGCAATCATCACATTCGACTTTTTATTGGTTTTCTTCAACAATATTCGATTTGATTTGGCAAAAAATAAATTGGTTCCAACGAAGCATTAACCCCTCATTCGCATACACCCACACCATCATCCGGTGGTAATCTACATTTTTTGGCCTACGGTCCACATAATGGAGCACATTCGATTATATACACGGATAATTCAATATGTCTAGGGACTGGACTGGAAAATAGCAAAACTATTCTCGACGGAAAACGAAAGTTGTTTTTTAAAATGTAAACTTCCTCCGTGAATTCAAATTAGTTGTTCAACTTGTTGCTCAAGTTGTTGGCAACTTAAAAACATTATGACATTTAAGAGTAACTCAGCTTGTTGTGTTATGAGGTTACAAATTTAAAATGGCTTAGAACTTGAGATTTGTTATTATAAAAAGAATATTTTGCCAACAGATTTCCTAGTACATGAGTAATGGAAAGCATTTTGATCAAACAAAGTACAAATTATACACAAAATTCAATATAGTATTTTATAGTATCAACTCTGCCGACAAAAATATGTTTTCCAAATTATGTTTTATTATTATTAGTTATATACTTAATTTTCAATTGAAAAGACAAAAAAAAAAAAATACAAGGAAGAAATATTTTCTAAAGAAGAATTATTGTACAAAACATTCAAGCGCTCAACTCAAGAAAGTATGCAGTCCACCAGTTATCAAAACACATATTAAGAGGAATCTGGTTTTATATTTAAAAGAAAAATACTGTTGACTTGACTTATTGATATACCTACTCGTATTTATATATAATGTATATTTAGTTTAAAGAAAACGAAGGAGAGGTTCGTTTAGCCTAAATGTTACATTGAACTTTTGACAGTCTTGAGAAAGGTTTTGGGTCACATGTAAAAAAACGACTCCATGTTAATTATGCCCCAATGAAAAATGGACCTAAGCTAAATGAAAAAAGACTCCAGAAAATGGGGTACCATTTCATAATGCAAAATGAGCCCATTCCAGTTATGCAATATTGCCCCAAATAAATGCAGAATGTGCGGAAATGTTTTGTTAGCGAGTTTTTTCATTGTTTTGGGGCCTTTTGCGATGATTTTTTATTAAGTGCAAATTGTTTGAAAGCCATTTGGTTTATTTTTTAACTTTTCAGGATCCAGAGGGAAAAAACGGAACCTTATTAGTTTCGCTTTTGTCCGTTTGTCCGACCACTAGACCAATATTGTACCTCGGTCTATCTCAGAAACTAACTGACGTAGAAGGTTGAAATTTGCACACAACATCCGGTATAACCTCTAGTTAAACGACCAATGGTAACTATACATCGACTGGTATTCGCACAAAAATCTGTTTATTTCTTGATTTACAGAAAAATGGTACATACCTTTTTGTAGATCATGTTCGAAGCTGTATATGTGCCGAAGACTGTTTTGTAGAAAAGTTAATATTTTAAAAGATATTTACAAAAAACTGTCGATCACTATATAAAGTATACGCTCCTTTTAACCATTTTTCATTCGTTATTGGTGTGTTCTCTTAATCGATTCCAATTGGAATTTTCAATGAATACTCAACTCTACTCATTCTCATTGGAACTTTTCCAATTGATACTCGACACATCGACACATATTCGGCCTTACCAACAATCAACTATTTATAAGTCTGGCAGTTTACGCAAAGACAGCACACTTTCCAAAATCCCTTTACCAATAAACAATACAGCCATGTTTATCTCGGGCACTAGCCAATGTGGTATTCGTTTGGGCGCTCTCAGAGCACTTTTTTGCCCTCAGAGCAATTTTTATGTTCGTTTGGTACAAAAAAAAGCAATCTTTTTCAGATTTCAGAGCACTTTTGCGAATCTAGATATTTTCTCAGATTTGCTTCAGATTTACCAATACAAGTGCATTTGAGTTTGACAATTGGTGGAGTTTGTTTACATTTGCGTGAATTTTTTCTTCAGCAAAGAAAGGCAGTAAATCGGGTGTATCTATTTTCGTAAATTATTTATGTGCAAATATTTAGAAATCAATCGGGACGGAAATTTCGAATGTCTTAATATAAAATCTAACCAGTGAATGGAAAGCGCATAGAAAAGTGTCGAAGACTACACATATTCAAGTCGCACGAATATCAACACAAAAAAGAGCAGGAGCGTTTTTATGTTCGATTAGGCACACGAAATTTGAAATCTGAGGGCAAATCTGAAGAAGCCCAAACGAGTACCACATAAGTAAATCCTCCCTTAATGTCATTTTGAAGACAAGTGTTGCCCAACCGTCTAAAATCACGGTATTAAGTTTAGTAATAGGAGCGATTTTATTACGCTGCTGAAGCCTGAGTGCTTTTTAGTTAAATGTAAATGTTTTCTAATTTTATTCGGTGCCATACAATAATGCAAATGGTTTTAAAGTCTAATAAATACAAATTTGTACAAATGTATGCATAAAATGGAAAAATAGTGCATTTTTGTTTTATTTCAAAACACTTGTTTTATCTTGTTTAACTGCTTTTTGATTGGTTTTCCCTTTTCAAAAATCTTTGCAAAAGGAGTTTGTTTACCGAGAATGAGGATCTCTAATGAAAATGGTTGGTGTGAAAAGGTTCACTTCACGGAAAATATAGTCTTAAGAACATGATTATCAGCACTCAGGAAAATACACGCGAAATAACAATTTTTTTAACTTCTGAAGGAATACCAGGTAGTACGAGAATATTTGTGAAAACATAGAAGAGGAAACATGGCAACTTTCGTTTATAAAAATGTGCGCTTTATATTTTTCAGCGAGAATTTAAACTTTTGTCGTATTCAAAGTTTCCCGAATTAAATATTATAGTCCGTAATATACCATTTCTAACGATGCAATTGTGATGTTTAGACTACCAATTAGTTTTGATTTGCATCGTCAGCCTACGAATAAATCAAAGCATTCTGTGTTCCGTTTATTGAATAATTTGAAAGGGATTTTATTATTATACAAATGCACTCGTAAAATAATCGTGAAATAATATAAGAAAACAATTGAAAGCGTACTATAAAAAGTACCGAAAATTGTGTCCGATCGATCGATAGGGCATTTCTGATTTGCATATGATATTTGACAGATCAGCGGATATTTTGTGCATTTCCTATTTTGTGTTTTGTTTTCCGCTTATAATTAGCCTCAAAAAGCCTTTGAAAGATATCTGTTGGGCAAAATTAATTGCAATTTATGTATTCCTTTTTTTTTTTAGAATAAAATCCTCGTTGTGAAAGAAATCAATGACCTTGTTTTTCACGAAAACAAATTATGAAATTTGAAATCTGCAATGACAACAAATGAAGTAGATTCTATGAAAGTTGTCGCACTAGTAAATGTGGAGAACTAATAATTGTTAACCTTTGTACCTTTTCACAAATGCTGTACATTTTTACTAAAGCTGACATCCAACTAATTGTCGACATTATTTGTTGATTGTTGATTGTTCGCAATGTCAAAAATTCTACTAACTAAAACGCGAAGTATACCGTTTTTACAATGGCGAGACGAAGCCAGTCCACCTTCCTTTTGTACGGAAGGTATAGAGGAGGAAAATTATGCATTTTATCTATTGCAAATTATTTATGTCCTTCATTCTAAGAAGAAACATCAATATTATATTGGGGTATAATTTCTCGAACAAAAATTAAATTTTTGCCGAAATTATCAATGACAAAAGCCCAAAGAAATCACTCCCATCAGACATTCAAACGTTGTTGTTGCAAATAATTTTTCGGGGACTTTTCTTTATTTTTTTGGGGCCATTTTTCATTGGGGCATAATTTCATGGAGCCAAAAAAAAAAGCAATAAGAGCTGACGAACTTCAACTCTCATGTGAGATCGATTGTGTAAAGGTTTTTTTTGTAAACCATGTAAGTTGAGGTTGAATATGGTTGTGAGTCCGTCACAAAAAAAACACCAGTCCCCGGAGCTTTGCCATCGCCATTCCCAGGGAAATATTATTATTATGGGTTAATCCTAAATCAATTCGCCCAAACTCTCCATTTCCCTACGGATTTTAAATGGTCTCAATTTTGTTTGAAAAGTCAACCTCCTCTGAGTTATTAAATAAGTAACTGCCAAGATGCTTTCTTCTACGCCGAGCAACTGTTTCACATTCACAGAAAACGTGGGTGATGTGTTCTGCGACTTGTAGGTCCTCACCGTATTTGAATGTATCATAATTGACACAGTCTAATGCCATGCATCCTCAGAAGGCAATAAGCGGAGAGTATCCCTATCTTTTATCTTAACTTTCTTCTGTTGAGGGTGATTTATTCTCCGGACTTTATCCTATTTTAAAAAGCTTTTGATGTGACCGTATTGCAGCTGCCTTATTGAAGGCTCTTATTTTAAACCGTGATAAGAAAGATTTCAAAAAACTGATTAAACAGCTTGAACTCATCCTTTTAAATACGATATATTGTATCAGCAAAACTAGCGAAATCAAAAGTTTCATCTGTCATGTGTCGGAGAATGAAAAGCGGGCTGAATCTGTTTCAGTTTTTTTCGCCTAGATCGATCACATGAACAGTTTTTTTCAGTTGACTTCTGTGGAGGGCTGGCCGATGAATCTAGTCCAGAATTTCGTGACTGAGTACTAAGTTGACAGTTCGTAAAAATGTGTCTGACGTAAGAAAAGTGACGTTACCAGACTATTATAGGCGACTTAGATAACTAGGTTTTTGTTTTGTTTGTTAAAAGGAGTAAGCTGGTAGCTAGAAGACAGAATTTACCCAGATAAGGTCGACTATTGCAGTCATAAACAAGCTATCGGATATATCTATTGTGCATGATCTGACAGATAAATCGATACCTCGCAAAGGAACTATTATGTTTCACAAATGATTCTATTACATTCTGAAGATAAGATATCAAACAAAAATTGATTTTCTATTGCATCAAATTATTTGAAGATGCAAAAAATAGGGCTACCGTCAAACTGGCTGACACTGACCAGGGGGGTAACATTGACCAAAAGAAACCCAACTCTTTATATTCACGTAACCGGGTTTAAGTAAGGACTATAATTAAGTGTTTATAAGGAGTGCTATTTGTTCACAAGTGGCGCAAAAACTGACAGCTAATGCAGTGAAAGTCTGTTTTGTTGCAGTTTTGGTGTGCATCAAACTTCTAGGTATTTTGGAGTTATTAAAACACTTTTTCATTAAAATTTTAGGTCACATAGGTAATTTAAGATGTTTTCTATTGAAAAAAAAAATACTTCTTTGATATATTTTAATTTTAATAATGCTTTTGAGTTCAATTTGAAAATTATGTCGGAATTTTTGGGGGAAATGACCAAGGGCATTAAAAACAAAAGCAAAAAGTGGGTAACATTGACCACTTCTTATTTCGCAGTTTCATAGGTTTCTATTCAAATTAAGACTCATTTTTTGAGAAATAAAGGTCACAAACAGTTTACCAACGAAGAACAATTTCAAGTTGCTGCTTTTTCATAGTGGGCATACAATTTTAAAATCGCAAAAGGAAGATTGATGATGATAAAGTTGAAAGATATTAAACATATTTTTAAATTGACCACAACACTTCACTAAAGAGGAGGAAATTGCAATTTAAAGTTTTATTAACAACTGTGAGCTCCACACAAGCCAAATTCGAATAACAAATTAAGTATCTGTAGATGTGGGTCGTAGTAGGTACCTATGTAGCTAAAAACTCTTTTTAAAAATAATTTTACTGTAGTATTGCTTTGAACGACGCTCTGTTCAGTAGAAATATGTGTCTTAATGAGCCCCAACACTTTTCATTTAAAAGATCCTTAATTGTTTTAATTTAATATTATAATAATTCTTCGCAATAATAATGTACAAACTAAAATATTCAGTTTAAAATTTAAAATCTTTCTTAAACATTATCAACTAGTAGATTGGGTTGCAATTAAATAAACTACCTAAATTATGATTTTAATAAACTATAAACATGCCGGTCAAACATTGACCCAAAACCAGGTCAAACATTGACCACCCTATTTTTGCTAGGAACCTGCCTCTGCGTTTTAATTTAAACAAATTTTAGCTTCGAAATACTAAAGTACAAAAGCAAGCGCCTATTCTTGTGTCATTACGAAAATAAAAATTCGTCGACTACTAGCTAATACATTTATACGAGAGCTCGGCCAGTGGTAGAAATTCTACGATTTTAGTATGTTGGCTTAAACGGGAAATATCTGTGCTCGCATTGAAACGGTTGCGAGCTGAAAGCCTGTGTAGTTGGTGCTCAATATCTGTATAAGTTTAAAAACTTATAGTAATAATAAAATGTCACTCGGACAAAGTGTAATTTGTTCGAACCTTTCTATTACACACACACTGGTATGTACTCAATTTCCATCCTGACACATCCTGTAGATTTTTGAAGAGCAACCAAACATTGAAAATCGAAGTCATCTGCAATCGCAGTCTGAGAAAACGAATTAAATTTCGTAAGATTCTTGTTAAAAATGCCCAATGCAGGGCGAGGTTCTTTTCAGTTATTGACAACAGATACATGCATAAGTATCTGGTTTCAACTAAATAGCAAACCATAAAAATACTCCGCACTCTCCTATGATCAAAAATATCAAAGTGAAATATGTATCCGCATAATAACTCTGCTTCCATACACATGACGAATAATTTGAATAATCTACTCCTGTGTGTACCTATCCACTCCGCGTACTACACATTTCAATTAAAATTTAAAGCCAAATGTTCCATGGGTTGAGTTAGTATTTTTTTTTGAACTTTTTAAGTCGGTAAACTTTCTTCTTTATCTGTGCCCCAGCAGGTATACCTGCGGCATCATATTCTGAGCTTGAACATCATAAACTTGTTCTTGTGTCCCCTCGTACCTCGTGTGTGATATGCAAATGGAAAATAAAAATAAAAATTCATAAACTCATTCAATTGTGAAAGGTTGGGGCTCAGTGCTCAGACAAAACCCACGATTTTATTACTTTGACACGAAAAATGAGTGTCCTTCTCAGTATTTCTGTTAAAACAAAAAAATTGACAAAAAATTATACACGCAATTATTTCAACCAGTAATGTGTCCTGGTTCCTGGAGAATAAAAATTTAAATCCACTTACCGTACATGTAGCGGACAATGAAGTCGACACGGTTTGCCCAGGTGTAAGCCATTTTAAGTTGATTTTCCTTTCTGATTTTCTCTACTTCAGGTAGTTCACTTGATGTTTAAAAATTTACTAAGGATTTGTGTTATTTTTTTTTTTTTTTTTTTGTGTTTAAAAACAAGTCCTTTGGCACTACAATTACACAAGCGTCACTTTAGATTTATTAATCAGTTGGGGTTGGTTTTTCCTTTTGAAATTTTATTAGTTGTGAAATGCAGGATGTGAAAGAAGTTTCTTTAATTTTTTTTTTTATAAGAATTTAAAACGAGCCACACACACAAAACAATATCGAAAAGCGCCTTTGCCACAACGGTTAATCGAACGACAATAGTTTGAAAATTGAAATGAAGACGAGGACTAAAATGGTATATTGGTCGCGAACTACCTGAGGATCCGTACGCTTCTGACTGACTAAAACCAAAACACGAAGCAACAGAGCTTTAAACGTACAATTCGTTCTGTTAGATACTGTCGTCGGTATTGTCGATGGCGGGATTTTCTGGGGATACACTGTGCAGAGGTATTCTGTAGAGCAATGATTTGTATGAAGGGAGGTGGGGGCTCAAAATAAAGCGCATACGCAATGTAGAACGTATTCTGTTGTTATGTTACTTTCTACCTTGGACCTAAGGCAAAGAGGCAACGTGCTCTGTTTTGGGGGCACTCCAACAGATGGATTTGGATCTATGGTGGTGAGTGTGTACTATTTGATGGTGCTCATTGAACGAAAACTGCACAAGTAGTACAGTAAAGTGAAGCTATTGTTGTGGTGTGCGTATAGCATGCGGGCGTAACAAAAAAAAAACACACATTTCTGTACAGAAGACAGTAGAGGTGGATGAAATGAACAGTTGTTGAAGGGACAGATGGATTTAATTGAAGGATGATTCATTTTCATGTTTGCATGCCGACGAAAGGTAAACTGCGGCACTGGTTTGTTGTTGGCTCAGAAAAATGTCGTCAGAGTGTCAGGCAGTAAAAGCCTTTTCGTTTGTGTGAGTGAAATTGAAGAACCTACATTCTTAAGCTTTACCGAAGCTTTCTCAGGAGAGGACCTGGTATAACAGAAATTAAAAGTTTAGGCAACAGGTCCGTAAGGACCCTAGGTCTAGGTTCTCAGCTTCTTCGTTTTGTGTGAATTTTTAATTTTTGGGACAAATGGAAGGGGTCTTTAAGTTTGTACCGAGTCCAAACGTCTAATTGAGAAGCTCTTTTATGACAGTTGTACTCCCGGTTTTTGTCAGTGGAAGAAAAACCTTAAGACGGAATTTCGGCTCTTTGGGGATCGAACCTAGGACCCCTGACTTTGTTGAAAGTCACTTTGGCCACTGAACCAGGGGTGGAATCGACTAAGGCGATAGTTGGTAGTTGACAGTCAAATTCATAGTTTTACGTCCACGTAAGGTGATAATCAAACTGACGATCAGTTTTATGTGACAGCTATTTAGGTGTCGCTTTCATTCATTTGTGTCATTTTCATGGGTATGCAGTGCACCTCGACTTAAACTCCAAATAAATTAAAAACTTTGGTAAAATAAGAATAGGTAGGTATATTAACGTAATTAAAATAAACAACTTTGAGTGAAATTTTAAAATGTCCAATTATTATTTTTTGCGAGTGTGTTGGTGATCAGGAATTTTTGAAGTTACATGACATTTATCAATACGAATACTGGCGCACATAGCATTTGCCACCCCATACAAATTTAGCTTGTAGGCAAGTAATGAAAAATGGTCTCAGTATACTTTGTCTATGATTTGAACCATCACAAGACCAGACATATTTTCTGGACACTATTTCAACAGACAAACTGGGCACTACCTTCCAAAATCCAAAACAGGAGGTGACTTGATTAAACTGAACTTTGGAGCACTTTGCCCGGAACTCCCGATTTTGTGTGCTCCACCTTGTGATTCGCCCTTCTGTAAAAGTCTTCCGGCTGTCAACATCAATCAGTCCCAATTGGAAGACACTAACAATTATTTTTATGTTTTTGTTGCATACCAATTTAAGAATCTAATTTGCCTTTTCAACATCGCTTTCATATGACCACTTGCCAAAACAACTCCGTCATCAAAACTTTTACTGAGTTGTAAAAATGTCTTAATACTCTTTTCGCACCGAACCGAAAACCGTGTTTTCGTCGAAAACTCGTCGATGCTTTCAAACTAGTTTTCGTTTGACATTTTGGTTACAATTTTCGATTGCAATAATTAGCAAATAAAATTAATTCAGAGTAAATAATATAAGCCCATCAATTAAGTGTGGAAAATGATTTTAAGTTGTGAGTTGTGACATTTGTTCGGTCAGCTATTCTGCTGAATTTGCTGAATATTGCGAAAGGTGTGTTTGTTTCAACAACACAACGATTGGAAGTTTTTTTTCGTGGAAAACGACTTTAAGCGACTCGTTTTGAAAACTGAAATAGATATGTATTGGAAAACTTACGTTTTCGATGAAGTTTTCGAGTGTTTTCGCGAAAACCCGGTTTTGGGCTCAGTGTGAAAGGCTGTAACTCGAAAAAGAGTGCGTCATCGAGAGAGCAAGATATTACCTACCCCTCCACTGAGAAACTTACGAATTTTCACTCAACAAATTTCTTGGTGTAAGAAGTGGAAAAGCTGTCAGTCACCTCACAATTAACAGCTGATTTGAAATTTGTTGATTCAAATTAAGTAATTCCTACCTTGTTTTAGTTATAAAATAGCTGTTTACCTTATAACTAAGTACTATAAGAGATTTATATCTGAATTTAAAATAATATTTTAGAATAATAATAAATTGAATTGAATTGAATATGCGTGCATTTGTTTTAATTTTTTTGCGTATTAAAATTGTGTCAACAGCCAGCAAAATGAAATTGAATGTCCTCCTCAAGATTATTTTCGATAGTGGCGACGAAATTCTTCCTTGCTGTAAAAAGAGACAATCTGATCCATGTAATTTTAAATGCGAGTTTATCACGTTTTCTAACGACTTTTGGTGCGACTTTTGAATTTTTGATTTGGGTGTCCGCCATTTTTCTAGATTACTACAAAAGCCTTCCCCAACTCGTTCGTAGGTGTCTCTCTCTGTGAGAGAATTTATCCCCACCAGTACCATTTTGACAGTCTTTTTCCATTCTTACTACAAAAGTAAAGGAGCAAACTTATGGTGGCGTGTTATTCAATTATATTTAAGACAATTCATCATGGAAAGACGTCTCCACATTATTCAGATGCATTACGAAAATTGCCGTTTTGTGAAAACAATGCATGGCTGTATTGAAAAATAACTTTGGTGGACAGCTAATTTCGCTTTTCGGACCTCAACTGGCCACCTAGACTTTTACCTTTGGGGTTATGTGAAGTCAAAAGTCTGCGACGATAAGCCGGTTACGATAAAACAATACTAGCGTAGTTGTGCAATTACCGGTTGCAACGCTGGAAGCAGATTGATCTAAAATTGGACCGTGTAGCAGCGGCCAACATTTACATGAAATAATATTCAAAAATTAAATGTCAGACACTGTTCTTCCAGTCCATAATAAAGTTTCCAAAAGTCAAACTCATTTTATGTGTTTTATTTAAAATTGAAAAAAAAAACAGGCATTAAGAATAACCCTACATAAAGCACTTCTAACGTTTGCGTATAAATAAAATGAATTAGGATCTATAAAATGACATTCTCCCACTGAATACATCCAAATACCTGTACTCACAACAATGAACAATTCTGCTGAGCATATTTTGCGAAAAATCTAATTCTGTCTCATTGTTCCGGGCCCAAAGAAAATTTATTTACATCAAGTCTTGGATGAAATTGATTTCGCTGCATATAGAAACTGAAATAATGTGCGAGATGTTTGACAAAGCATACCCCAAGACCCGTACAGAACATCATATACAGTTAATCTGCAGAGTCCCCACATCTGTAAAAATGTTTATAGGATTTTGTCGATTTCATTTGTTTTGTCTCTATAGAATTCTGCCATGACATCAGATGCCAAAATTCAACGCAACCACACGAAACCACCAAAAAAAATTCACTATCACGACAAAACAAATGTTGGCCATCTATTTCCTGGGTTGACACTGAAAGCAGGCAACACAAAAGCATTACACTCATGAATGATGTACAGATAGAACTGTATATCTGCATTTCGTAGCGATAGAATTTTTTGAGATGCATCAGCACCAGCACCAGCAAAACATCGACAACAATGGTTTGGCTGACATTCCCAGTGCGAACAGCGTTTGCATTATTACAAAAAGTAGGTATGGGAGAACGAATAAAGGGAGAAGTCAGAAGGCGTACAGTTTTCTATAAATATCCTTCGAATGAGAATGATTTCTTTTTTTTTTTTTCAAGTCACAGCGAGCGTTAAAGGCAGTCAATTCGGATGCTACTTGTTTACTCTGTTCGAATGGTTGTGGACTACAAATACAAATACAAAACGCATTGATTCGAGGTGGAATGATACCAGCCATTTTGTTATTAACCCTGATAATAGTTTGAAAACGTATAACATTTAAGTACGTCAGAGAGGACTCTGCGAAGAATGTCAACCACGTAGCTATGCACTTCGAATTGACTAGTGAAAATTTAAATGCGTTTTGCAATCAATTTACTCGTCCTTGGGCGAGGTATTTCGTTGACCCGTCGAAGGTGGATGTCATAAATATTTATTAGCGGAGAAAAAGAATAGCGCTCTGTTACTCAATGAACCAGAGGGAATTCGTGTGGAAACACATTGCAGTTGACTGTCCTATTTATGGGACATTTCTATTATGTGAATGCAGTAAGTGCTCTTGCACCGTTGCAAAACTATATGCACGTTTGATAGTTTATAGAATGGACGATAGTGCAAATTCAGAAGAGCGCCATTAAGGCTGGGTGGCTGAGGGTAGACGTTTCTGCGCCCCGATGGGGCTTGCAGGGGTTAAGAGATAATCGATCGGAGTAAACGGCTTTCAATAGCCAGTAAATAGACGCAGGTAGCTATTCAAGCACAATTTTATTTTTCGACTTTTTGGGTGTTTTTTTTCCTGCGCCCCGGTGGGGCAATCCCTAGATCAAACATTTTTATATTTTTTATGATTTTATTTTGTTGCCAATGAACTACTCGAGGTTGAAGCACATTATTGATTTTTTTTGTTTACCATCTTAAAACTGCAAGTTGATATGCATAAAAGTAAACAATCTTTGTGGAGGAACAAGCAACTATCTTTTTTCTCTGTGAAAAAGAGAATGCGCTTGGAATAATTGTGTATCTGAACCATGATTAAAAAAAAGATATTTAGTTCCCAAAATAGTAAGTTTCGCGTTTAGAAAAGTTTACTATTTTACTGCATTCTTAATTTTGTTTCAGAGCTCACCCAATGTAGTTCACAAAATATCCGAAATGGCGTTATTCGATTTTTCTCTAAACTTACTCTCTATTGAGAATCTATAGTTTGCAGATTTCGCTCGCTGGAGCTGTTTGAACGGGAAATGACAAAAAAAAATGTTTGTTTCGTTTTGTTTGGGTTTCTGATAGATACATATCCATATCCTTTTCATGAAATTTTCCATAACCAAATCGCAAAGTGGCTGCTCTATGTCCTCGATAGCCTCACGAATTTTATCTTTGAGGTCTTGAATCGACGCTGGGCTGTTGGCGTAGACCTTATTTTCACGTGGCCCCAAAGGAAGAAGTCGCAAGGTGTTAAATCACAAGATCTCGGCGGCCAATTGTGATCACCTGAGGTGGAAATGGGCCTCATCAGTCAAGATGATTTTTCGATGGTATTCCGGATCATTTTCATGCATTTCAAGGACCCAATCAGCAAAGACACGACGTTGTTGATGATCGGCCGGCTTGAGTTCTTGTGTTAATTGGACTTTATAAGCCTTAAGACCCAAGTCTTTATGCAAAATACGATGTAATGACGTTTGTGGAATGCCCAATTCCAAAGAACGACGAGGAATGGACACTTGGGGCTACAACAGCAATATTCTCAGTTCTTGAGCGATGTGCACAGGTGTTATTCTTCACATCACTAGCTTGTCCCAAGAGCTCGAATTTTTCCACCAATTTCTGTATTGCGGTCCGACAAGGTGCTTCACGACGACCAACAAATGCTTTAGTATTGCGAACTGTGACTGCAAGATTTTCACCATTTTTGTAGTGAATTTTAATATTCAATGCGTTGTTGAAGCGTGTATCTTTCCATTTTTAGTAGTGGCGTAGTTTCTACTTGTCAAATGTCGAAGAATAAAAGCTTCAAAAGTGACAGCTACCGAGACAGCGGGTCATTCACAAAAACACCTCTCATTGGAAAACCCTTTACAAGCCCAGTTTCAAATATTATTGATTTATATCCTTGGAAAGGCATATGTACAATATTTGTGTTTTTAGTTAGATATTCTGAAATAATTACTACTGCTACGGAGTTCAAATAATTAAAAAAAAAATAGGAAGATGCCGAAAGTATTTTTATTTTTTTGTTTTGTTTGGGGGTTCGCTGAAAGGAGAAATCATCGAAAGACATTGCAGAGCAAGTACGCGAGGGGTGCTTCTGCAATAGTGAGGGACTCGAACAACCACTAAAAAACCTCCCGGGAGGGACTGACTGTCGTCATCCCGAATGGGATTGCACCTAGTCGTTCGACTAATCGGCAATTTATTTTTAAATTATTTCAAAAATTCAGAAGAAGAATCCGCCGGTTGTCGGATTTCGAAACTTTTTTGTTCGAAGATATTACCTAATCTCTTGGCCTTGGCTAACTCTTATAGATCAAGGGGTTTTACCCGCCTCAATCTTCTGATTACATTGTCAGTATTTAATAGTTCTGTAAATTCTACGTTAACATGGTTGAGAAGCCTACTTCTGTGCCTTTGGGCAACTTTTTTAACTTCATCTTCAACCATTTCAATATTTAGATCTCTATGTAGATCAGCGTTGCTTATGTACCAAGGTGCATTAACTACGATCCTAAGTACTTTATTTTGGAAGACTTGAATTTTTTGTAAATTTGTTTGGCATGTGCATGCACACAATTGGAGCCCGTAGGTCCATATTGGTTTCAAGATTTGCTTGTATAGCAGTAATTTATTGTAGTTGGACAGGGATGAGTATCTCCCAATAAGCCAATACATTTTACTGTATCGCATGTTCAGCTCATCTCTTTTTTTCTTTACATGCTCTCTCCAACGCAGTTTAGCATCCAGGGTCATGCCCAGATATTTAGCTGTGTTTGAGAATTCCACTACATTGTTATTAATGTATACTGGAATGTGTGGTACGTTTTTATAAGTAAAATTAATATGGACTGACTTTAGGTCATTCAATCTAATCTGCCACTTTTTAGTCCATTCTGAAATACCGTTTATTGCCATTTGGAGTTTTTTTTGTTGCTATTTCGACGGTTGCGCCAACAGCAAGCACAGCAGTTTCATCTGCAAAAGTTGCTATAGTAGTTTCTTCACTTTCAGGTAAATCGCTAGTAAACAGAAGGTGTAGCACTGGACCTAGCACACTACCTTGTGGTACACCAGCTTAAATTGCTCTTGGTGTTGAGTACTCTGTCTCTTGTTTAATTCTGAAGAATCGATCTGTTATATATGACTCCAGAATTGTCGAATACTGCTTCGGCTTTATCTATGAGTTTATCTGTGATTCTATGCACCTGATCAATTGTAGAGTGCTTGTTTCTAAACCCAAATTGATGAATTGGAACTAGCGATTTTTCATCAATTATTTTTACACACATTTTGCCAGCATTTTTTCGAATAGCTTGGACAACATTGGTAGCATCGATATTGGGCGATATGAGGTTACTTCGATAAGTGGTTTACCTGGTTTTGGTATCATTATTACCTCCGCGACCTTCCACATGCTTGGCACATATCGCAACTTAAATGCAGCATTTATAATCTGCGCTAGTTTATTTAAACCTTTTCGAGGAAATTGTTTTAAAATTTCCCCTATGATTAAATCGAAGCCCGGGGCTTTTTTTATGTTTATGCCTACTTTGATTTCTTTGGCAAGTTCTTTAGCTGTCACCGGCCGAATAGGTCTGTCTTCTGCGCACCTTTCTTCGTTTTATTGATAATCTTTATCTTCATAAGGTTTGAAGACGTTCTCAAGGTACTCTGCAAAAGTATTTGCTTTTTCTTGACTGCTTTTTGCCCGGTTACCTTCTCTGGTTTTTACTGGCGATAAAAAACTGGTATTTTCGTTGAACGGTGTGGACTTTTTAGTGATAGAAAACAATATTTTTTTCGATGCCACCCAGATAGTTTGGTAGGCTATAAGTCCCTTTTATGAAATCCAAATGCCCTTCATCAGCTTGAGACAATAACTATGAAACAAACTCAAAACTATTTTTACCAAATTAAAGAGGAGCTTCATACTACACATAATTTTGCTATTTCAGTGTTTGGGACCTGTGATTTTGTATATTTATGAAAATTTAAATTGGTGATACATTCTGAGAAATGTAAATGTAAAATGCAAGTATCGAACACCCAACTGAAAAACAAAGTCCATAAGTAAATTTCTGCCTTAGAAAAATGCGCTGTTTGATTATTCTCTTTTTTAATCTCCCTTTACGTTGTGCTGGTGGAGTTGCTCAGTATGACTTTTTCAGGTGTTGAAAAAAAAGCACCTCATTCATGTAAGCTGTCTGGTTAAAAAGTATACAAGCTTAAAAGTAGTACCAGCACTACCCATTCTAGACCCATCAAAAAACCGCTTTTACAAGATTTGTAGTCAGGCAGCTGAGGTGGAGAATTGATTCTCCTTCATATGCATCTAGATGTGCCTTAATTGGTCTTGATTTATTAGAAAAAACACCGTCTATTCAGTGCATAACGTTTGTTCATGATGTATTTTCATATCGTATTAAGTGTCCAAAATTTCTTACCTACTTTGATATTTATATTCCAGAGAGAAAATTACGTCTTAGTCATTTTTTAAACAATCCAAAAGATAGATACAATTATGGCTGCAATGAATCTTTTTCTAAATGTATAAAACTTTTTAATTCTATTTGTAATGAACTGGATCTCTCAGTAAACAGATTGGAATTTAAAATAAAATTACCAAATATTGTACGATAGCTTAAATTTATTTTTTATATTATCTAATTACATATTATGAATATGAATTGTTAGTAGTAGTATGATTTTATATTCGTAGATGAATAAATAAATAAATAAATAAAATGAATTGGGAGTGAGTTAATGTTTTTAAATACGAATTAAGAAATAATTAAGAGAAGTTCTGCTTTTCTCAGTTATTTATCTGCCGTACCAAGTGGTATAGATAAGAGAGAAAAATATGTTAAGTATGCCTTCAAACTACAATGTATATGTTTAGTACAATTTGTTAAAGAGTTTGACAGGTAATAAAAGTGCTAGACGTACTTAGGACTAGCGTGACTTAAATTAAGCTGCAATAATTAGCATAAGAAAAGTTCATAGTTGATACTATAATATGTATAATAACATATCGTTTTTAGTTCCCAGAAATGTGTAGATCACCCACACATCATTAAAATTTTGTAGTGTTATAAGGTATCCCCTTAGTAGTACAGAATACTAACAGCCATACACGTCGATTTACTCACAAAGGACTAAAAAGGCAACGAACACTTACAAATTGGTACAACATTCAGCTTGTTAAATTTTAAGAAAAGGTCCCCTTATATTAGCGGTAAGAAAGATTGTGCAACCCCTTGGCGTAGAATTTTGTAAAAGGACAATAATAAATTCATACATGAATAGTGTATCATCCTAGGCTAGGTTCAGAAGGCGTTTCGCATAGATTCTAAGTTTAACCAGACCAGCAAACAAAGCAATAGGAACAAACAAACGAGGATGTGCTCGGCTATTCGAATTTCTTTGCACTAATACATGTAAGCATGTTTACATGAGCTCTGAGTTCATAGCTGGGGGACACCCACTCTTAGATTTAATATAATAGTTTGCAAAGGGACAAGTAAACCGTGTCTGCGGGTACAACGGGGCGTATACTTGTGAAAATATCGTTTTTCTATAAATATGAAGTCTGTTTAAATTAGCATTCAAGGTCAGAATTGCGGATGCATATTTCGCATATGTTCTTCCGCAAATTTAGCTAGAGGTCTTATAGGACATTTACTGCAAGATCTAAATAGAACCACGTGCGAAATTCAACCGCGAGAGCTGCAATACACCTTTAGTCGGCAACGAAGCGAGTATCGGAAACAACTGCAAGGAGAAATGAGGAATACAGAATGGAGAATAAAACAGTTAAGGTCCCTTCATGGCCTCATGGGATTTGTCTATGGGTAGTATCGCAAGGTGTGGGCACTCAAGTTTCAAATGATTTTCAAGTCATCCCGCAGTAATTTACATGTGACAACACTGTTAACAATCTTACTTTGTCAGAGGGCTATCATATTAAAGTTCATTTACACTGCATATTTACAAGATCACACCAGTGCATTTTTGTACGATACGGGGCCCGCAGTCAATGCTAATAAAGGCGTAACAATGAGATTACAAATCAGGCGTCATGCGGATGTTCTACTCATAGTTATAAATATGTGAAAAGGAAATAAACACTAATTCCGTTTCTGCAAAACGATTCCTAAGTTTCAGTAAATCTAACCCCCAATCATTAATCAACTATACTTAATAAATAAAATATTGAACGCTAATCACTGCCAAATTGTTTTGTAAAAGGAAGATTTCCAAAGGCATTGCTATAAAAATATCAACATGCAGAACTTTGCCATAAATTCTTCCACGTAAACAAAATGGCCTAACAAAAGTGTGTGGCATGTATTTTTGTGCGTCTTACGTAGTGCTGTTGCTTTCAGTCGAACGTCAATTTAATCTTGTGCATCCCTTTAGTCTTCCGTGTTAGAAATGCGTGATGTTGTAAGTACTCCATTATTTATACCGACACTGTAAGAACTTGTATATTGCTTTTAAAAAACCACACGCACATTTTTATAAATCAAAGTACTTGCTGACACTTTGTTCTTGATCAGATATAGACGAAAAAATTAAAAAACTGTAATCTGAAGTACTTTTTTTATACAATAATAAGTCGGAACAATAAATTCGATTTCAAGTTTCCTCTATAGTTGTCTTAAGTGTCGAGATAAATGTTAAAAATATTTAATAACGTTTCATGTGCGTTCTACAGTAAATCAAAGTCCCATTGCCCCGTGGCGCTGTTGTCTAAAATCATGTACTTAGAACACTGTATAGTCAGACTATATAATACAGTTACCTTGTCTTCATACATGAGCAGATATGTGGCACAAATAATGTGCGAAATCACATAAATTAGAAACTACACCACAGTGAATGTGATTAAATGTACGACATAAGAAGAGACAGTATAATATTATGTTATTCATCTCAATCTAAAATAAATTAAATATTTATCTATTTTTAAATTTTGCACAAACTGGCATTGTTGCGCTAAACAATTGCGTTCTTATTATTTTAATTCATTTTTGAATTCTCCTTATTTGAATTGATTTATATTTTGAAGTGAACAATTTTTCAATGGAAATTAGAAATACAAGAACGGTTAGGTTCTTGATTAAGATTTATACTCAAAGCGGGTTACTAGAAAGGACTTTATACAAGATCAGTCTTAGATTTTATAGTTCAATTTCGTTAAGAACAAGTCGTCTTCCAGCGAGAGACAACTCATCTATGACCGTCTAATACCCAAACCGAGGGGCATTGAAACCAAGTCCCATACAGTGATGCCATTCTGGCATTTTTAATGCTAGATCTATAGCATTTTCGAAAACTAGAAAGCATTTTTTTAAAACAGAAAAATGCCAAATGCTCTTTTGCTCTTTTCTTACTGGTATTTTGGTCATTAGTGTACATTAAGCTGATATGTACTGCAACGAAGTTTCAGGATATTTCCCACCACTTTCCCATACACCAGATGGAATGTGAAACGTGAGCGGGGAAGTGTAAGTGCGATGAATCCATGCTCTAATACAGATATGGAAGCCGTGAATCGAAGGATCTGTATCTTTTCTGAACTGAAAGCTAGTGTTTTTTGGAAGTGGCGTTTCCTATTAACTGATCTGTGTTTTTTTTTTTTTTTTTTTGAAGAAGTGTTTCGTCATATTGTGTGCAGTGATATAACTTGTTGAAAAGTTTATTGTTTATTTTGTTTAACATTGATGTGCCGGAAATGAATTCTTTTCTTACTTTTTTTTGCTTATGTTGTGTTAACTATAATAATTTAAAGAATTGTTATGTATTTTATAGAGTGAATTATGGTAACCATGTACTTTTGTTTTTGAGTAGGTACCATCGATATATATTTCAAAAATTGGTACTATTAGTATTTTTTTTGGTTCTGTTTGTTCTGAAGACTGATACTTTAATAATAAAATAAAATTCGTTGTTTTAAATACACGTTGTTTAACTCTTATTATTTTCTCAGTTATTTTAAGGCACGGAATTCCTTAATAAAGGGAGAGGTACACCGGCATTTAGATGATTGTGTAGTATAAAAGACTTATTACATATTATTATTATTTTTTTAAAGCTTAAGAAAACATTTTTTTTTTTTTTTTTTTTTTTTGTTGCTTCATTCATTCTAGCATTTTTTTTTGCTGTCTAACAATTTCCATTTTGAAATTCTGGCACCACTGGACCCATAGTTGTGAAACCTACAAAGCTTAAGGTAAGATCAGACGGTATGCCAAGTGGTCATAAAATACCAATTTCTGACAGTTCTCCTGTCAAAATATGGTCGTACAATGTAATGGGCATATCTCATATGCTCTAATGACCTGAATGCCACATATGACCAGGCTGATTTTGACGGATAAAAATGTCCAAACAGCATATAGTGTAATCGGACAATAAGCACGAATGCCAGCATATGACCTTATATGCCCAATTGCCCATATGCACTTTATTGACATTTCGTTATGGCGTTGATGGCATTTTTGATGGAACAGGAATTATTTTGTTGTCATCGGTGTTTGAGTTCGTAGAGTTGTGATTCATTTTCGTTTTCGTTCTCTTTTTGGTAATAAATACCAAATGCCTCAAATGACCATCAAGTCAAATATGACCATATTAGTAATTTTGTTCATTTGACAGCTAATCTGGTCATTTACCTTTTGGCATTCATATGCTCAATTGGCATACAGTCTAATCTTAGCTTTATACATGAAATGTACATGGACTAGAAGCTCATAAGGAAAATGCCTGTGGATGAATTGTGTGATAATGAATTTTGGTAGGCGTTTCGGTGGTTTTGCATAAATAACTAAGTTAGAGTATGGGTTTTGCACGGCCCCACTTACGTCACATACGCGCCACAAATATTTTCAACCTCAAAATTTGTTGAGACCATTTTAAAAATGATTTAAGCGACTGCTATTTACCAACAGCACTACCCCATTTGAAAACCAATCAGTTCAAGTGTCTAGTCAACTGAATATCAATTGCCACGAAACTTTTCGGTTAATTTAAAAATACTCTCACAATCGATCTGACTACACTTGTCCCGGGGATCTTAATCAGATTTTAATTCGTTACTAGCAAGTATATCTGCAGGCGACACTCTGCCAGAGAGTTTATCTATATTCTCAATGATTATCTTTGCTGGCGTTTTTTCAAATAATTTTCATTTTTGTCATCAACAACATCAACAAAATCATCAACGTGATCATCAACAGCACAAACCAAAGCATATAGCGACGTAAACTCTGTGGATGAAATTCTTCCTGGCAAATCATTTTTTTTTTTCTCTCTTAACTAAACCTCAGAACAAATTCATCAAAATGATGATGCATTCTAGATATTTGCATCTCAGCAACAAGGCGAAGGCGTTTCTTTTGTTTAGTTTTTGTTTTTATATGTATATACATCTGCCTTTCACCGTGAATTCGTGAAATTCTCAAAATGTCCCGTTGGTGGATTTTTGGTCTCTTGTGCTATGCAATTGTTTGCATTCTCAAATCTAGAACTGTTGCTGATCTACATTTTGATAGCTCGAGGAATTCTATTCATCTAGCTGAACGGCGCTGCATAGTATTTACACGAAAGTGTCACATGTCATGACATTGTACTTTGTGCACAAATTGTAATTTTGATTGAATCCGATCCTTGGCTGTTTATAATAGTGTGCAGACCTGAGGCCAACTAACTCGAAAGAACCACTTGGCTACAACTAACTGCGATGAGTGGCCTTTCATCTTGCCACCTACTGAACGCCTTTACGGCTTTTGAAATGATGTAAGAGCTGTAAATCGTAGCAACCACAATATCCGATTGTAAATAAAAACAATTATAAAAAGCTATAGGCGATACGGTTGCGAGGTGAGTCCTGAGTCTTAGCAGAGATCCACGTTGGGCGGACAGCTGTTCTATTTTAATCGAGTTTCATTATCGAAATGTTATTATCATTGCTAAGTGAGAATTCGGTACATAAAAATTGATAATATCCATGTGAGTGAGTATCTGGATACGAGAATGTACTATGCAAATGTTTGTATATGTTTCGGTAAATTATTGCTGCAGCAGATGATGTGTAAGACTCTTGGAAACAAACAGAAAAAGTACCTACTCTAAGTAAGTTGGCTTTCAAAGCTGCGGCTACAAACTACATTCTTTGCCAGCACCAGCGATGAATTCAGATGAGAGCTAAGAGCTCGTCGATTTTATTCCACAGACGAGGACTTTATAGTTGTTCACGTGCTTGCAGGAAACAAAGTTGTCGAAAAATGCGTCAAAAATTTGGATAGTTCGCAATGACTGTTTGACATATTGAACGGTATCGTATCGGCATGCTGCTCGTCAACTTTTTTAAGTATCCGTTTCGAAACAAAATAACTATTCTATATATGTAATTCTTTCGGGGTGAAACTCGATGATGTTATAATTCGATAACCATGGGACGATTTTCAGGATTCTTTTTTGGTTTTGTTCGTATTGCTGTATTTCGGGTTTAGGAACAAAGAAAATCCAGGAAAATCGCCGAGCAGTCCTGATTTGGCATTCTTCCTATTAAACATTATTTTTACTTTTCTTTGTCAAAAATGAACTAGCAAACTACGTATGTGTGGTGGAAGAGGACGGAAACATTTTGAACTGTCTTTTTATGTCTGACAAGGCCCATTTCGATTTAAACGGCCACATAAACAAACAAAGCTGTCGAATATGGAGTGCTCTAAAGCACAGATACTCCATGAGACGGAATTGCATCCACTTCGTGTCACAGTGTGGTGTGCTATTTCATCACGCTGCATTGCCGGGTCCTACTTCTTCGAAGATAACGGTCACACCGTTACGGTTACTGGGGACCGTAACTTGAGCATGTTGAGAGAGTTTTTCCATCCAGAATTACGCCGAATGAGAATTTCTTTCACCTCTGTGTGGTTTCAACAAGATGGTGCAACTCCTCACAGCCCGGCCTGTTATGACAGAATTGGGAAGAAAATATCCAGAAACTCCTCATTCGACTGGCCCCCCAGGTCGCCTGACCTTATTGCACCTGACTTCTTTTTCTTGTGGGGTTATTGCAAACACGAAGTCTACAAAGCAAAACCAACAAATCGGAATGAACTAAAGCAATCCATTTGAGAAACAATTGCGACTATTCCTGTCTCAACTCTCCAAGGAGTAATGAACAACTTTTTGGTAAGATGCCGCACATGCATCAACCAGCAGGGGAGGGGGGCATTTAAATTCCATTATTTTTAAAACTAATTAAGCTATATTTAATAAAATTGAATGAGCTTTAACATGAATAAAAGAAAAATGAATTCCATACACAGAAAATAAAGTTATTTGAGTTCCTTAATGTAGCAATATTCATCAGACACCCTGTATAGAAAGTGATTTTTTGAAAATTCCAAGACCAATGCGCGTAAATATTGGCAAGAACAAGGCAAGCAGTAAAAAAAAAATTTATCAACGAAGCCAAAATGAAGAAGAACGCCAAGCACATAGAGAAGTCGACAGAATGAGACATCGCATAAGACTGGATCAACAGGCAGCAATTTGAGAGTGCATGTAATGAGAACTGCGTCAAATCGAACTGCTGCTGGAAGAGAGCAAACGAGGTCAAATCGAAGAGTGACAAGCCGCGCATCGTTGCCGACATATTCGTATGAACGACTGGCGTTTCGGTATGAACCAACAGTAAACTATGGTGGTGATGCGTTTTTCGACATCGGAGCAATGACTATTGTGCGCCAACATTGCAACACGCTGAATTTAAAGACAAAGTGAAATTGGTTCCATGAGATGCACCTCCGGAGCCACTAAAATCGATGTTGGAATCGGATGATTTTCTAAAGAACATTCGACAGTACAACGACTGTTTCCGTATGACTTCGTTTGGAAGAAAAATCATTCAAGAAACTGGTTTCATGCCGACTTGCAAGGTAATTTTTTTTTCTTTTAAGCATCATGCACGGGATTCTATAACTGCACAATTCGGATTAACAGATTCAAGGCCAAATTTACCATCGGATAGGTGCATCCTTGCCAGTAAATGAAGATGCCCTCCAATATCTGCAGATGTACTTCATTTCGTCGGAGGATGATCAAGTCGATAGGCGGTACAGAGGGCAAACAGGAGTGACCAAAAACCAAAAACAACGCCTTGATTATGATGTTTAAAACGGCGATGGAGGAAATGAACTCAGACGATCATAGATTCGTCTTCAAACCTGGTGGCGCTCCTGCAGGCATTTGTGCATTCGTCGTTGGCGTTCAAGCACACAACCGAGATACCGTTGGAAAAATATCCGAAACACATAGATCATATGACGCTCTGCAGTACCATATATTTTATTGGGATGGGAAATTTGGATATAACATTACAATGAAAGTGCTCAATCCGATTACAGGTAAAATGTTAATTAGCATTCGATCATTCAACTGTTCGATTTCGTATTTGTAGGCTTTCCGACAAATAAGAATCTCAGCTCAATGAACTACTACGCCTATCGAATGATGCAAGGTCCAAATGATTAGAATACCATTTTGAAGTGTCACCGTTTATTTCAACAATGTGCTGTCGATATGTATATTAATGTTGAGAGTGAGCGACTATTGTTCATTAAATTGAACCAGGCAAAGCAACGATGCGACGACTACATCCACTTGCGAGATGCTGTGAACACTGATAGAAATGCCCAAAATCTTGGGCAACTGTGATTTTACCATCGACTCATGTTCGAAGTCATCGCCATATGCATTAGAATGCACAAGAGGGAATGACATATGCACGCAACTACGGGGCACTGGACTTATTTATCACTTTTACGTGTAATCCGAATTGGAACGAGATTAAAGAGGACCTGGGAAACCAAACTTCAAAAATGTTCATATTAGGCGTTTTTCTTTTTTAGTTCAGAGCTGAGCACTAACCTGAGCTCGAGCATTACGAGCGTGCTCAGAGCATTCTGATGTTTTTTTGCTTTTCCTGTTTTTTTGTCTGTCAAATGTGACTTGAAGTATGCTTGTACATGTGTAATCAGCCTTTTACTCAGCCTGCTCAATCAATTTATTCTGAGCTCATAGAGTATGCTCTGATCATGCTCTGAACGAAAAAAGAAACACAAATTTGAGCTCTGATGTGTCTGAGCTAAAAAAGAAACACGAAATTTTTGTAAATATAACAGTTCAGGTTATGCTCTGACCCAAAAAAGAAAAACGCCTATTAATAATTTTTGTTCATACTCTCACCTAGAACCGTATTTTATACAACGCAGTGTGCGATATTGAATTGCTTTTTAGAAGATAGTGAATCGAAGAAATGAAAGCAATGTTTGAAAGCGAAAATGTGAAAACGATTTTTTCGATTCACTCTTTCAAAGAACCAGAATTGACACCCTGAACACTAAACAGAAACAACTTGTGACCGAGGAGCTTGTTCGTTATGTGGTATTCGATATTCGATTGGCATTCTTAGGATTTGATCTCAGATTTCAGATTTCGTGTGCCTAAAAAAACGTCACTTGCTCTATTTTGTGTTGATATTCGTGCGATTTGAATATGTGTAGTCTTCGACACTTTTCTAAGCGATTTCCATTCACTGGTTAAATTTTATATTAAAACATTCGAAATTTCCGTCCCGATTGATTTCTATTTATTTATACATAAATAATTGACAAAAACAGATTCACCCGATGCAATGCGCTTCTTTGCCGTAGATAAAATTCACGAAAACCTAAACAAACTAAATACAACAGCTGTCAAACTCAAAATATCTAGATTCGCAAATCTGAAAATGATTGAAATCTGAAAAAGATTGCTTCTTTTGTACCAAACGAACACAAAAATTGCTCTGAGAGCGCCCAATCGAATGCCACATTAGAGTAACAAAAAGTGGAATCAATTTAAAAACTAACATAAAGTTTTTTTAAAATAATCAAAAGTAAAAACAAATTCACATTTTTAACGAAAATATTTTATTAAATGCCATTTTTCTTATACATATATACAAAGCATTGTTTCGTTCAATAATAGATCTTTTAAAACATAGTTAAAATACATAATAGAAATAGAAAACGATAAAGAATTATTTATACATTAAATAATATATAAAATGTATATATTTCTACAAGTGTATAGTCATAGACAAAATATATTTTGTCCATGGGCGATTTTTATAATAACTGTATTTCGTCTAGGTATGTATATGGTATTAATATTTGATTACTTTTTCAGTTTTCCTGCGCGTCCATTTCTAATTGTCTTCTTTTTATACTCGTACATTCTTATAATTCGCGTAATTAAAATGTGAGATACTTTATCAATTGTTAAACTTCATACTTAAGGCGTTCAATTAAAATTGTACATATAAAAGAGCTAACTATACAGAACAAATTCTTATAAACATCACAAAGTTAAAGTCAAATACTATAACTTAAATACATTTTACATTTAGAATGAAACAGTTGATTTGGAATTGTAATTTTGTTGATTTTTTTTTTTTTTTTTTCAGTTAAGAAGAACAATGTTAAAACATTTGTTTCCGTTTTCGCTGAAAAAGGGGTAGATATGGAGAGGAGTGAGTTCCTGTTTTGGAATATTTTTAGAACAAGAAAAAAGTGAGAGAATCGTTTCGGGAAAATCTAAAAGAAACAAATTTAAATACATAGTTCAAAGAATTACTCAGTAGGATACAGGTTTGGACCTATATTATGCACTCAATGACTCATTAGGAAATCACTTTGCAATTATTAGACTTGCGCGGGCTTCTAATTTCTGAATTCTCAACAAATCTCATACCAAACACAAAATTTAAGTGCAAAAAAGTACTTTTTCGAAAAAAAAAAACCGTGTTTAAGCGAAAAAAATATATGATCTTACAAATAGCAAATAGCTTTTAGACAAGTTACCCTCTTCCACACCACGTGCTCCTTTGGAGCGAACTACCCTTTGGGATAACTTTATGCTTCAGAGGTGTCACGCGGGTGCATTGGAAACATTTTATCATATTACGCGTTATTCAGAGTGCGTTTTACCGATTTTCTTACATTTCTTAGTTCATAATTGCTTTTGCATAGCAACAATATGAATCAAAATGATTAAAAAAACGCTATTCCGTCGGAGATTTAGTTCTATAGCTCTCCAAGAGCAAACCAAACACTTATTAATAATTGTTGCTGTTGTAATGGTGAACTTGTTTTACGGGATCTACGGCATGACATAACAATTTGCATTGCTACGGAACCTATCCGAAGTGAAAGTAAATAAAACGGGAAAAAGTTTATTATATTTTTGTCGAAATGTTAAAAGTAGGGAAACAGATTTTGATTCGTTCATGGAAATAAATCGGGGCAGCACTTGCCATTTGCTATAGTTACGTCTTTCATGTATTGACATTCATATCTGAGGTCTTCAAAAACGCGCTTTGCAAAATAAATGCCAATAGAAAATCAACTAAAGAAAACAAAGCGATTTAAATAACTGTTACCAAAAGAAAGGAAAACATAAGCTTTATTATTATCTAAGCCACAGTCACGCACAAGTTTAAATAATAGTTTCACAACTATGCATAAGTTACTCTGCTTCCAGCTTATTTTTTTTAATTTAAATTTTTATCTATCAAAGTCAGAATATACAGCAGGTGTAGTATACTCTGTCTTTTATAAGAATTTTCGTTTTTTATTATTATTAATTCTATTATTAGATATAAATCAGTTTAAAATTGTTTAAAATTCATTTAAGACATTTAACTAATTCATCAACCATATAGAAACCCTTGACCGATTGTGTTTAGTTTTTTTTTTACATTAACAAAATAATTTAAAGACGGTTTAGAATAACAGTTGTTTTTCTTTATAATTATATCACACCAAATTGCATAAAACAAATAATTTATTTTTTCTTCTCAGGACTATACTCAATTCGAATACAAAAACGTGTACAAAAAATAAATGGAAAATACTTAAAGAACTCAAAAAAAAAATACAAAAAAAAAATTACCTAGCCACATTTATCTACTATGGTTTGTTATTATTTTTTAATCTATATTTTCTTAGTTTACACTTACGCAGTTATACATTTTATTAAATTCAAGAATTTCTTGTTGGTTTTTTTTTTTAAATTTTGTTGTTTTGTTATACATGTTCGGAATGAGTTTTAGATAAAAAATACACAAATATTCTTCTCTATGTTTTTCTTAGGTACACAATAATATTTTTTTTTTTTTTTGCAGTACATTTAATATATATATATTTTTTTTATTTTGTATTTTGTGTAGAAAATAAGATAATTTATTTCTGCCCACCTGATTTGTTCAAGTGTTTGTGGTTGATTGTTGATATAAATATTTGTTTAGTGGGCAAAAAAAAAGTAACTTTGTTTGCTTTTTGTCTCTAGAAGTAGTAGTTTAGTACATGTATGTAATAAGTTTTCAATTTAATGTTTTGGTATGTTTGGGATTTGGTTTCCCTTTATGATTGGAGTTGGTGAAGAGCGATTAGAGGCGTCGCTTAATGGTTGCTTGTAAGATTAATGCTTTTAGATTGTGGATAACATGACCGAAATTGTGAACAAAACTATGTTGGGGTATTTGTACAAAAAATATACGATACCTCCTAAGGAAGTGGAAGTGGAATTACGTTTAGAAAATATGCATACAATGATTGAGGCAAAACTTAAGCCAATTGTAATGTGTTACCAAGGGACTATCATATATGCAAGGATTGAAATTCCGCGAGATCTGACTTTCTTAAAGTTAGTTAGACGCATCATTTTGTACAGAAATATTACCCAGTTACCGCTTGTTCTATCTGCTGAGACAACAGAATATGGTGAAATACAGAAAGATGCTGAACAGAAGTATTGTTATCCAGAAATAATATTCCCCGAGGCTGAACACGATTCTACTGCATTAGTTCTCCATTGAACATCTTACGAATTTCGAGCAAATTAAACACAAACAAAATCAACAACTTGCCGTTAAATCGCCCACCTCCGTGATAAGAAAACATCAAGTTTCCATGAATATCCCAACAACGACAAAAATCGCATTCTTGCATGTCCAGTGTCAATTCTAACAACTTTTTTGTAATTCCTATTCACATTTAAATTATTCGTAAAAAAATCAATTCATTTCTTTTTTATTATTTTCTTCATTATATTTACTAGTTTTTTATATTGTTTTACTTTTTTATGAAGGCCACATCTAGTTTATTTTGAAGTTCGTTATCATCATAAACGCACTTTCATTTAAATTTCATCCTTACCAAGTAATTGTGTTTTCTTTTCAGTATAATCTACAATAAGCAAGCATATACCCAGCATGCATACAAAGCAATTACATACATATTAGCAAATTTTGTTTACATATATCTTCGCTCCATTTAATTTAATTTAAAATCATAATTATATTCTTTGATTGATTTCCTTTCATAATCGCATTTTCGGTTAAGTGTTATTTTTGGTAATATTCTATAAGCAAAATTATTATAAATATATTTTTTTTATGATATTATGCTTTGTAATGATGAGGAATTTATTTCGTATGTTTTATGACATTTTTTGTAAGAGTAAAATTGCCAGATACATATCGATCCTCTTGCAATGCTTATTCAGAGATAGAAGCAAGGTAAAACACAGAACGTATTTAATTAACTTTGTTATAGTGTAGTCGGAAGGATGTAAGGCAAACAACGTGAGTTAAAATCCCTTCTGATTTTGCAAATTTTATATTTTTACCAATTCTTACTTCCGAAACAACGAGCATCCGAAGTGTGCATTTAGTATTTCCAACATTTAGTGCCTTCCAACACTCTAGTACAGCTAAATGGAACGAGTAATTCGTCTGAAGAAGCCATTATTCAAAAACAAAGGGACTCGAATCACTCTTTGGTTGCGAGCCCACAAATGTGTTTAATCTGCACGAAACAAATTGAAGAACATTGAAAACATAAGAGAAAGAAAAAAAAAACACAATTCATTGATGAAAATTCATATTTTATCTTAAATAATCCAATAAAAAACGAAAAAAAAAAAACGTACAAATACTTAAGCTCCTAAATCTATCAGTGAAATAATAACAATATCGCAGAGACTAAGAAACGAATTATGTTCTTCTTGTTTTTTGTTTCGTGAATAAGTATATAGGAATGGGATGAAACAGTAGTAAAGTGAATATTTGGTGAACATGAGATGAATCAATTTAAGGAACAAAGGAGAAGCGTTTGCTTATAAATATAAATTAGGCGGAACTTTTCTATATATTATTTTCTTTACACAAAGATCTACACAAATATGTACTATAAAATTACATAGTCTTCTCTTGATCGGATTGTTCTTTTCTTTTTTCTTTTTTTTGTATTATAATCTTCAAGGTTATAACATTGTAAATACATTTCTTTCTGTTTCAATATTAATTTAAATAATTTTCATACAGCTTATATATTTATTAATAATATTTTCTTCATTCTTATGCTTTCCTGATTGAACTGGTTGTTTGTTATGTATTTTTTTTTTCTTTTTTGTTATGTATATATGCACTTTTCTCGTTCTCTCTCCTCTTTGTTCTTTTTGAAAATGTTTACCTCTTTAATTAAAGTTGATTCGGGTATATTTTTGTGGTGGTGGGGTTAGATTTGTTTCTGAATTTATACTGCCGTAGGATGACTGTGACGAAGACGGAAAAACTGGAGAATACTGGGTAGAAGATGGATTGACTGTGTCGTCGGGATGGTAGTTATCTCTTCGGATGTTTGGCTTGCTTGTGGTTCTTCTTCGATTTGCACCATGCATCACGCCTGTTAGTTTATTGTAGAAGTAGGGAGAAAATTGAGTTAAAATTGTTGCGTGTATTTTTTCATTAGTAAAAAAAGAAATTAAGCAAATGAACAACATTTCTATGAAGCCGGGTGGGGGATTACCAACAAAAAATATGGTGGGGTTGTTTTTGCTTTTTATTAACAATTTCGAAAATGTCTCCCCGACTGAAATAAATAACCGAAAACAAAAGAATTTACGTGAAGTTGGGAAGTATTTTTGTGTGTTTCTTGTGTGCGTAAATGGTGTAAAGAAAATAGGTGAGGTGCGTCAACTAATATTGTGCATTGAATACACATAAAAAAAATTAAAAACATTGACACGATCTAAACAATAAATATATAGTACACATGCACAAAATTTTAAATTTACACCAGAAGAATTGCGAATTCGTTTCATAAGATGTTTTCCTTTTCTATTTATTGGATTTCCTTGCGAGTCCCCTAGCAGTCATACTCAAATATACGGACGGAAACGGATTTCTTAGTCTCCGAACATTGAAGTTTTCTTGAGGCGGTTTTAAAGGCTTGGAGTCGTCCGATTCCTCAAGAGTTTCTTTTTTTTTTGTACACAGTTGAAAGATATGTTTCAAAGCTATGACCATCGAAAACTCCTCAATCCAGGCGGTCGGCTACGGCATACACGACCTAACTCGCACAATGCATAGAATTTGATCCACTGAAAGTAAATTGTAAAAAGACAAACCTCTTCTATATGCGGTATGAAAGGGTATCCTCTTTGATCCACACTCTGTCAAAGCCAAGCCCTCGCATGTATTATCTTCATTAGGATCAGTAATTTAGTCTTTTTGCTCTATCCCGCGCAAGAAACTAATTTAAGCGCGGTTACCAATCACTTACAAGCCATAACACTCATTTGGATCACATTTTATGAAACGATTAAGCGCTTAAAAAATTAAAAAATCTAAACATACATGCTCCTGTGAATAACATAGTGTTCTGTGTTCAATCGAAGACAAATAAAATATTCACCAAGCTAAACAAAACGTTTGGATAAACGGGAATTAATAAGGGGAAAGAAGGAGACGAGCATTCCTTTATAAGGTACTACACACAAAATACAAACAAAAATAAGAAACAAATAAATAATTCTCTTTTGTAGGTACAATTTACGACAGCAAACCAAGACAAAGTAGGCATACAGGTAGATTAGGTAGTCATTCCGAGGCATTAACTGATTTTTATTTTTGATTTTCTCTAATTAAAATCTTACAGTTGAAAGTGAGGTTTCTTGTACTTTAAAATGCTGACGTCGGAAATTTTCCAGTTTCACTTTATTCATGGGCGCACCTAAAATAGATTAATCACAAGAAATCGGGATTGTTTCCAGTCAAATTGTTATAAAAAAAAAAAATAATAACACACTCTTTGATAAATCAACGATATAATGCATATAAGAGATTATTTTGACACCTAATCTAATGGTTTGTACGATAGATTTTTGTAGCGTCAATGTTGGTTCTATATTTTCGTTCAGCGTGATTCTATATGTAAAATGTTCAAAGTAAGTTTGGTCGAGGAACAAACTTTAAACACGAATGTCATGTTTAGCGCATTTACGACGTAGACGAATTATAGCAATTCTAGATTGATGTAAACTTTGAGTCCACAATTGATTAATTTTGATACTGTTCATCATCGTTTGCTACTAGAAATATTAATTGCCGGGTCTGCAGCGAAGGCGATACTCATCGTAGCAGATTGACTACTCGATATCGACCGAGTGTAATAAAGGAGAAGGGTTAGCAACTTGAAACCAACTTGCATCGGAAAATTAGTTTTTCTTGTAGAATCTGGAGGCAATTGATTTTTAATGGCATATGACTGAATTCTAGCTAATAAATTTTACTAGACTCATGGACAACTCTAATGGCGGCTTCTTTGCAGAAAACAGTCTGCAAAATGTGGGAGACCCTTCATAAATAAAGATTGGGTTCACTCGAAACGAGTTGAAAAAGTTGGAAACCGGTGCCACACCAACATGTGAAGCAGAATTGAGATTGGAAGTCATTGTACTGCAGATAGGAAAACTTAAGGTTTAAAAGTTAGCCCTTACTACCTTATGTGCTCCTTAAGACGACTATACATTCTATAAGTAATTGTACTCTTGGCTTTTTGATTCCTCATTCATTAACACAGCAACAAAAACCTGACGAGCGAACTTACGCATGCATATTCTATATGCCGCTCTATGCCTATCCTTGTTGATAACCTCCCAAAAGCAGTTGATTTTTTTTAGCGTGTATACTAAGAGAAGGTAGTAGGTACACTCTCAAGGAAGGTTTGTAACTCATGCGTGGCGAAATCAAACAGAATGCAAAGGGATAACAGTTAAGGGGCCGACACTATTGGTGTCATAAGACCAATTACGATACATTTTGTGGAAATCCTTGTTAAACGAGCCATCGAAGGGATATATTAATATTTTTTTAGTAAAAAAATATCAAGAGTTATAAAACATGTTAACTTTGAAACAAAAAAACACTAAGCACAATAACTTTAAGGGGTTTACTTACCAATATAGCTTAGCAGCACAGGCAGGAAAATGAGTCCATGGGCAGCACCAATCAACACAATACCCAAGTACATTCGGAAATAGAACACCTGGAATATTTGGCTCTTGGCAAATGCAAGAACCAAGATGCCACCGAATTTTGTGAGCGTGATGCCAGAAAATATTGAACTTCCCATTTTCGTTAGGCAATCAGCGGCACGTTTCTCGCGAGTGCTTTGCACCGAAATCGCAAAACTGTGCACCAAATGTGAGCAGAATTCCACCGAAATTCCGACAGCCATTACCAAATTTACGAGAGAGACTGCGTTTAGGGAGATGTTCCAGTAGTACATGACACCGCCCAAATTGATAACAATCATTGTTATTGTTATAACAACCACGATAGATGAGTGAATATCGAATCCCATGAGGAGGAATGTCACAATGAAGATGGCTGTCATAGAGATGCCCATGCTTTGCAGGGTGTCTGGCCACATGGTGAGATATTGTTCGTAGAACACGTAGAAGACCGAATAGGGGAACACTTCGACCTTGAGGGCTTCGCTGAGTGGTACACCTTCTGACACGAGCCGGCCTCGAATCATGTGCGTGATATTGGAAGAGATTTTCCGCGCCGAACGGAGCGCCAGATAGTAGTCGGCTGAGGATTTTAAAATTGAGTGGTATGCCATGTAGTAGGACGAGCCAACTTCGGCAAGTTCATCTATGTCGGATGTGTATTTCACTGCGCTGCCATAGGCAGCGTGTCCTCCCTTGGCGCAGGTTTCATCGGGATTGTCTTGCAGGAAGTAGGGCAGGTATTTCTTGAACTCTTCCTCAATTGGTCGCTTCAGGGAGTTCTTCTTGATTTCACACGAATCGCAAGTGGTATCTGAAAGAACAGGCAATGTGTTAGAAAAGTTGGTACTAGATAAAAGACACAAGGACTCACTGAAATGTGGACAGAATCCTCCAGTTTCGGGTGAGTACCGACAGCATGATGACTGCGCCGCACTCCAATCGAAGAAGTCATCGATCCAACTCGATGCCGGTCGTGCGATGTATGTACTATTCGACCGTCTGCTTGCCATGTAGATCTGTGTCAGCAAACTGTCTGCGTTACAAAACTGCCCGGAACACACAAGATTTTGTTCCTTCGTTTGGGAGAAGTTCAATCCGGACTTGAGTATAAAGTAAACCGGTGGCCCAATGCTCAAGTACTTCTGCAACGCCTTGAAATAATGCAAAACAAAACTATCCTCTGGCATTGACAACTCCTGGTTGAGTCCAATATCAATTCGCGGCGCAATTGCTATGCTTGAGCATAGCCAACCGAAGAATACAATCATCACGCCAACACGGATGTTCTTCTTCATTAGGAACGGAACATAGACACTCTTAAAGAACTTATACAGCAGTCCTTCAGTGATTGGTGCTGCGTCCGTCTTCTTGCCGCGAATGAAGCAGCAAACATCCAGTCGGTTCTCAGCCTGACGCTTCGTGTCCAGCGTCAGTAGACTCACAAAGCAAGTGATTTGGAGAATGAAGTCAATGAATAGTGCCATGCCGGCGTAGAGAGCGAACGCTTTAACAGCAGGCATATCCGACAGTCCACCGAGAAAGAAACAGCAACTCTCACTAACAGATGTGAGAAGCATTGATGGGCCAACACGTCCCAGAATCCGTCCGATGTGTTCCTCGTGCGTTTCTGTTGGTTTCCGTGGATCGCGTTGATAGGTTTGCACGAGAATAAAGATATTATCCACCCCCACAGCCAACACAAGGAAGGGAATGACTTCAACGATGATCAACGTCGCTGGCAATCCGATGAATCCAAACGCACCTACGGAAGACACCACCGAGGCGAGAACTATCACAACACCACCCACACCAAGGGTGATTTTGCTGTCGATAAATGCCCGACCTGCCTCTTGAACATGTCCCAACGAAATGGCAATGTAAGCAAACATGATTAAATACGATACCAAAATCGTAAGCACATCCGATTGTGACTCCCTATTTAGTTCGTCTTCAATCGACCTCTCCGAAGTGAATGCAATGTCCATGTTCTTAGTCATGTTGGTCCTGGTGTAGTTCAACATGAACTCCACATA
Source organism: Cheilosia grossa (assembly GCA_963082955.1). Lineage (NCBI taxonomy): Eukaryota > Metazoa > Arthropoda > Insecta > Diptera > Syrphidae > Cheilosia > Cheilosia grossa. The sequence goes on from OY720147.1 coordinate 31,170,428, forward strand.
CTGCTCCTCCCACTTCAGCGCTGGCTCTAGCTTTTTCTTGTTGTGATGATTGTTCACAAGGAATGTGAGAATTAATGCATCAGCCTTTTCATACGCAGTCGATCCAGAGAGTTGTTCGCCAGGCTTCAAGAAGCCGCCCAAGGCAATCGCAGGATCAATTGGTCCACCATATGAAGCCAGGCAGAGATAGGGATTGCCCACGCATTGATGGATTTTATCCAAATAGTTTACCTCGTAGCCATTCTCTTCTTCGCTCTCATTGAATTCATCCAAATCGTCCTTGAAGTAACCCCAAATCGATTGCACAACACAATCGGCAGTGGTCACTGGTCCTGTGTAGTCTGCAGTTAAAGGGGCGTTACAGATTTTTTCGAGTCCCTCTCCGGTCTTCTGACCAATTGCCTTAATTTGTTCCTGCAAATTGAATACCTCCAATAGGAATTGCTTGTCGAACACGGGCCCAAAGGTAATTGGACCGTTCGAGGTGTTGTGGACGATTTGTGGCATGTCAACAGCTTTGATTATAATCTACAAGGATGAAGCAGAGATAATAATCAGCTGACGGTCTTGCGAATAAATTTGTCTACTTACTTGTTCGATTCTGTAGAACGGCTGGAACGTTGAGTCGAAGTATTCGCGTTCAACACGAGATCTAGATTGTGGTGAGGCCCACAATTGGACAGGATCAGTCGTTATATGTAGGAATCGTATACCAAAGCCAAGGAGAGAGACAAAGCAAAGTCCTGAAAATGATTGCGAAATTTAGTGGCAACGAAACTAACACCTGTCAGTGATCTAAGCCCATTTTCAATCGGCAAAAGAACAGTTCGTAATGTAATAAAGGTTTTTGTTGGCTTTAAACTCACCTCCCAATAACGTTATCCAGGGATACGTGGCAAAAAATGTACCCCATGCAGTGAAGAACGCTTCGAGAAACTTCTCTGTCCTAGCTCCCAACTGTTCAAAGATGCCAGATTGTTCTTCTTCGACCACATCGATTGTATCCGCATTCACACCATCGACTTCTGTTTCGACTCCATCACCTGAAACACCTAATTGTTTTTGAAAATCCAAAAGACAGAACATCAACAAACGGAAATGCAACAAAACAATTTGATATTCATATCATTGACATGTGATATCAAAAACAACCAAGGCAAGCAAAACAAGAACAAAAAAGTACCAAAAAATCTCACAACCGATATGCGTTAATATTTCTTTTTTTTTAGTAGAGAATGTAATGTACAAATAAGGAAAATATAATAAAGAAGAAAAAATAAGAAACGCACATTTATATTAATGCAAAATGATTCTATGATATTCGAAGAAAGTGAAGAGACAGAGGAATGAGAAGACATGATGACATGAGATTTTGTTTTTGTATTTAAAAACCTACTGGATCGTTTCGATTGTAGAGGAGAGTCTTCTTGATCGGCTGCAATCTCGTTGTTGGTATGTCCTGCCAATCTTCGCCCAACAGTTGCATTATATAGTCGGCTATCCAAAACATCTCCCATCAAACCTATGTCGAGGGGAAAACGACGATGACGAAAAATATATAAAGAAATACGTGTTGAAGTACCATAACCATAAAATTTGATTTAACATAAAATAGAAAACAGAAACAAACAGCATACGTATAGAGTGCGATTCCGCAGATCAGTTTGAGCGTTGTGTGGTAAGAAAAGGGTACCTTGCAGATTTGTACCAAAAATCATAAAAATCCAAGCACAAAAAACAATAAAAATATGTACTTGGTTATCTGGAAAACGATATTCAGCAATAATGGTGGCTTTTAATCACTTGTTCTCACATTCTTGCAGCAGATCAAATTTGCGTACTTGAAAGCTGCAAAAACAAATACTGCATTTAGCAGCCCAATGGCAAACACAAGAGGACATGTGAAATCTAACGACCGAACGCTAAGAAACAAAATAGATCTGACTGACTTAGCTCTATTGACAGAATGTCATTGTAACATAAGTAGTACAAAGAATAAAAGTATTGCAATATGTACATTGTACACAAATATGGCACATTTCGATTTGTAACAGGACCAAAGGAAAGTCGGGTCAAATCTCTAGTGACACTCACGCGTTCTATCCTTCTGTGTGATTTAGACATCTGATGCAATGAACGAAGATGCTGTCTAGATAATGTAATCAAACGATGAAAGCTAGAACGGGGTACAATCCGACATCGAGAAAGTACTGAACAAACAGAGTAGAGAACAGGACATAAATACTGTAAGAAAATAGAAGAAAGTAGTCCATGAAATTACATTACCCTAAAGTACACCGGTGTTGGTTTGCCTAAAGATGGGGAACGTTAAAAATGTCGAAGTCTGACACAAAGGGGAACTTATTCAGCGCTCATAGTGCGTAAAGTTTTACCTCTTCAAAAAAGATAAATTTCAACTGCCGTGTATGTCATCGCACAGTTTTGGTTTGTTAGGAAACCCATATAGAAGTATTATTGCAAGGAGTCATCTCATCATCAGTTGTGTACTTAGTACCTGTACGATAAGGTGGATAGTGAGCGGGTTAATTTAAAATAATTTGTCTACCCCTCTTAAAATTCCAAACTTCTTTCTGTATGATGGCAAATTTTTCATTGCCAAAATTGACGTCACAACGTAGCCGAAATAGTAAGATAACATATTATTCATTACTTTTCCAGATAAACGTAAATATATCATTCGCCTATTTATATTTGCTATCTTCTTTCCACACAACGTTCAGTCTAACCTAAAAGGAACTCATTCACTCCAAATTGATAAATTTATAAATTTTGTTGAATGCCACGAAATGAAAGAAATTTTATTTCTCTGTTTGTATTCAAAACGTATCCATGTTGGCTATTGCAGTTGCCTTTTTTTCCTACAAAAATTGGAATTTCCATGATTGAATTCTCTTAACCGTGGTTCCATGACGAAAAACAAATTAAAAGAGAAACACGTGCCTGAATGCGAAAAACAAATCAATCAGAAAAAATATAAATAGCACGCACACTTTCATATAAAAAGATAAGAATTTTTGTTTTTAGTTTAGATACACTTTGGAGCAGCTGCAGGAAAACTGTAATAGCCAATTTTACCAAAAAGTTTAAAAAAAAATTAAAATATACTTTTGATTAGTGAACAAAATTTTGCCTGCATGATTAGTAGTTATGCATTTTCCGACATCATTGTTAGTTTAACAAAATATGAGTACGAAGTGAATAGTGTCATGCGATAGGGTAATTTTCTACGAAGGCGTTCCAAGTGGAAGGTTAATTAGTTTTTAGTTAAAAAAATGCGCAAGCATCGGCGAATTGTCTGTTGCAAATAGCCATTTTTAGTTTGCACTTTGACAGACAGACACTGAACTGACATTGAAATGGAAAGCAACAACTGTATCTGATAAATATCAATTCCCTGTTGCTGTCATCTTGTAATAAAATCAGTGAAAAACTGTAATAATATTTTCAGAATTATCTCGCATCATTTAGGGTAGCATACAAAATTACGTCACTTTGTAAAAGAGATACTGACTGTTGACAAGAAGAGAATATTCAATTCTGCACATTTCAGGAGTAAAACCGCTCTTTTTAGGCGATAAGGTTTGTATCTCTTGTGAGAGACGACGGCAAAGCAAATTATTGTTACTTAACAACTCGTAAAAACTTGCAGATAAAAATGTAGGCACACATTAAGACAATCTGCGCGACAAATAGAGTTGAATCAAACAGATATTGCATAGTCAACCACTAGAATGAATCCCAAGTTGATTACAAAAATAAAAGTGAGTTTGGTAAAATCCTTATGAAAAACAATTTTTAAAGTCCCCAACTTAAGAAACTCCTTAGCAGACACGCTCGTATCTCATAGTTCCTACTTGTCAACTCCCATTTCATGAGTGACCGAACTGTTAGCACAATTTATGACGCCTCGCACATTAATTACCCTCGCACGACACTTAGACCACATCTTCCTCTAATCCACATGCAATTTGTCAGGTTCCAATTAGGAAACAATAAAATGAAAAATTATAACAACAACCATGCACTTCTAAATATACAAATCATGTGTGTGTTTCGTTTTCTCTACCCAAACCAAACTGAAAACCAAGAACTTACCCTCGGCATTCTTTGATGGAAACAGACAGACACCCATCAAAAAGAGTAGGGCACCCACAAGGAATACTACCAACATTATCACAGTAAATGCATCGAAACCAGCAATTGTGAACGGCTGTGGAATTGGTGGTTCTGGTGGCGGCTTCGGACACGATCGCTCACAATCAGAACAGGAACATGCAAGTGTTTTATCCTGCAAAACAAATAAAAGCGTAACTTCATGCGAACATAATAATGACAGGATTTATAACGAACATTTAATGGACTGCTGCAAGGAACTGTTTTTGGATTGACTGGTGTATAACCATCGATTATCTCTGAATTATTCGCATGCTGTATATAATTCATTTGAAATGGTACATAGGCGCTGTTCTCAGCGTCGCCCATAAAATGAAACCATTTCGTTGGGCTACACCTCGAGGCCGGATACTCGCCGCACATCATATCCAATGCTAATTGTCCAGTCGATGGAACGGAAACCTAAAATGAATACAGTATGTAAAGTGAATTCATTTTGGCTGTGTTAAGAATCTTACCTGAGAGCAGGACTGGTAAGTTTTGTTCAAGTATTCGCTTGTTATATGTATATCTATACCACTGACGTACTCTTTGCCTAAGGAGGTGGTAAAAAAATATTACTAAATCAAATTAAAAACCCAGAATACATTACCACTTTTGGCTGTTTTCGTCCCTATGACTTTCATGAATTCCGTCTGTTTTGGGGAGCATGTAAAATCGCACAGGTGACGCACTAGATTTCCGATGCAGGACGGACAACGATCTAAGAATGCTGCCGCCAATGCGATGTTCTTGTTGAGAATTCTGACCTGAAAATAAGCATTATGCACAACCAATTTAATATTTCATGAGTTTTTATTCATTTCTGTGGAATAATTACACAAGGGAGCACAGCGTGTCGAAATTTGTTCGACAAACTAGTACATCGGGGTGGAGTTTTTGAATTATTCAATGAAGAGAGATTCAACAGCACGACCTAAATGCATCCTCGCATGTTGAATTCTCACTTGGACGAGTTCAAAAGATTTTAATTTATTATTAGAGTAGAAGAGTTGGTACGTTACGTTTACTCGTTTCGACACAAAATTTGACGTGACGGCAAGAATTGAAAAGGATAATATCATCTCCTTCAAGGTGAACAGAGTATATTGAAATTATATGTGCCCTTTATTTAGAATAGACAGTTGTCTTTGTGAAGTTTGGGCAGAGAAGGCTTTCATTGAATGAATTTTTATTGTTAGTAAAATGAATAGGTATATCAAAAAGATGAATTTTTAGAGCATATTAATAAAGAGTGGATGCAGCCGTGAATGTGTTTTGTTCGAAAACGTAGTTCACAATATTTGTATGTAAGGTAAGGAGTAACTTACGATACAAGACATATGCCTTCAGGTTTTAAAACCTAACTATTAAACATAGCAAAACGGAGTGCAATATATCTCCCTCACTGAAAAAAAAAAAAACTCTAAAAGTGGTTCAATACAACAGTTAACAGTGGAGTTGTAAAAGAAACCTTTGAAAGCCACTCTTACCTGTTCGGCATCACAGCAAAACTCTCTTTGACCACCTTCGAGAAGGTGTTCACATCGTTGCATTAACGCAGTCACACCATCTGGTGTTATGGTGTTCGCCGTCCCGTTATATGGACAATATTGATTAAGAATTCCATAACTATTACACACACCATACCAAACACAGTGATGGCTATCAGCCTGCAAAGAAAATAAGAAAAAATAAAAATGTTTAGCACAATTTCCAACTATTTACTATGTATAAACATCGAGTAAGTCGAAAAATAAGTTATGCGTCATAGTTGAGAATGTTCATAGATACACAAATCTGCCAGTCACAGGTACCCTTTCTTATCGCGGCGCTGGTGAATGTGTGAGTTAATTTCATTGTCACAGATAAGATTTAATAATCCTTTCATTTATTAAGCAAACAAGGAAGTTTATAGAACTCGATGCAGCGTTTAATAAAGTGTTACCAAAGTGCATTTTAAGGTACATCCTAAAGCTGCATTATGTCAACTTACAACAAAATGGCCGACTACTCAATCAACAATAACTATAAAAGAAAAATAAACACTTATTAGTGCAAAAATAAGTAGAGTGCGCACTATTTTTAAAGCGAGTGCATAAGTTATAAAGAAAGTTTATCAGACCCAACGTATTCCAATGCAGCGTGTAAAACTATTCACAATGAATTATTCTACGCAGTCAAAGTATATAGTAGCAAACACGCGACAAAAAACGTTCAACAAAGGAAATACCAATTTATTGTGTGATAACAGCTTGAGTAATGAGACAGACATGAGAGATATGACTTATATGAATAAGTAGTTATTAGACAACAAAATATTGCTCAAGAACTAAGTATTTAGCTATAGACATGGAAGGCTCCATATATCTATACATACACTTTGGATTATAAATAAGCAGCTACATATTCGATGACTGAAATGACGCGTAGTTGTTCCTGTCTTTCATATAGAGCACCAACCACCGAAGGCCTTCCGTAACCGATTCAATACTGAGGACAGGTAAAAAACTGTCTCAAATGTCAAATTTCGGAGTCATACTTTGATTTTGACATTTATTCTCAATGAAACATTTATTTACTTACTTACTGACTTTTGGTGGCGCTAAAAGACCCGGGATGACCACGGCCTCAACCAACGAAATATTTAAGTAAGCAAAATTGCAAGAAGCAAGCATCTACGGAAAAGCTGTTTAATTTGAGCTTTGTACTTTGCTTTACATCAGAGGTATCCATGTTTGAATCCTCTTGCCACTGTTCCCATACATTTTATACAAATTTATTTAAAATATATATATTTTTGTATGACTCCGTCAAATAGAGATTAACACCGTAACTAACATCAGAATACAGAATTTAACGACAAACTTTAGAAAACAGAATTTAACGACAGAGATGTGGGCGACAATTTTATTTTGTTTTGACATGTTTAGTAAAAGAGAACGTGAACTGAGGCAAGAAAATAAGAAATAGAAAGTGACTTCTTTCCCTTTTTTCTCGGGAAAAAGTCTATTCAATTCTACGAACTAACATCTTAGAAAACAAGGGCCATTTTCGTTTAAATTTAATTGGAACAATCAAACAAATCTTAGGATTCAGTACCTAAAAAAAAAAAGCAAAAAGGCAGCACTGACTTATGTATGTACCATGCGATTATGCGCCTTTATTTATAGACTGGAGGTTTCACAAGACATTAGTATCAAAGTTAATTTAATTAGCACCCAAAATCTTATCAGTTCGTTAGGGGCACAACACCTGAGCTTACAATATTAATTGTAAATTACTAAATCCTATAAACGTAAAACGTATCACGAAAACTTTATCGAACGAACGTCTGATAAAGCGCTGCTTTTGTAGTACTGAGAAAACTCGAACACCTGGGCCATAATGACGAATTGTCATGTCATAATTTGTGCAAAATCGATGATGCCATTAAATGATAAGACTTCCCTCAGTATACGTGCCTGTAATGTGTCAAGAACATCGGCAACTAAGTTAATTTACTGAACCATAAGTAAGGTTAATTTTTTTTTAAGAATTCATCGATTGATTTTGGAATGACATATAAGGTTCGACGCGACAAAGATGGACACATTATTCATAAATCAAGCACAATGCGACAGCAAATATTTTATCAGAGAAGTTATTGAAAAAGCACATGATTGGTATAGCTACTTAGTAATATGTAGTTCCCGGTAGTTGTGAAATGATCCGATTAATTTGATTACTGTCAGCGCCTTGATAAGGCAGTGCCTTTTGAACACCAGCTGGAATATGAATTCCACTAAAAAAAATGTCACTACCATGAGTTGGCGACAACATTGCGTAATCGTAATGGTAATCGTTCTTTTTTATTCTAAAAGGAATGCGATTCGTATTCAATTTGCCACAACTTTTGTTTTCTTTCGGTGGCAATGACGTTTTTAAGAGAAGCTACAGGCGAGCCTGGATAAAATCATGCCGCTTATTAGCACAAATTGTTAGGTGTCAAGTTAGTTGCGTTTTTTGACAATTTGACAGCTACACTTTTAAATCAACTTGTTATAATATGTTATACACTGTAGGCACATATTATACGAGTAGTAGTAGTGGTTTATGCATTTACGTTCGCATTTCAAAAACGTCAACCAGTTTATGAAGTTATTCTTTCAATCCATACACATCAGTACCATCTCAAACTTGTTTGAGAATAAATTGCTTCTTCGTACACACACATACCTGTGGGCTAAGCTTCAACTAGCGTTGCGCATGTTCAATTGAACTTGGCAAAAATGGAAATGAATACCTTCCTCTCCTTAGAACTGGTGCGACAAGTTGTACGACAAATGTGGAGATTCTAAATGAAAGTATAAAGAGAGTCGTGTATACCGATTCCGGGCACGTTTTTCCATATTTATTTTCCAATTTTATTTCATTTTTGATTCAATCCATAAAATCCTAAGGTATGTGGGAAAATCCCTTTCAATGTGAATATCCACTTGATTAATATGCCCTACGTGCTGGGTTTTTGGGAGCAACTGAATTATCCCATTTAAATGATAACGTTGTCCCGGCATGGGAATGGAATGAGCTGCATACGAAACGAAGCAAAAATCAATTAAGTTGGATTTACACTTGAAATTTAAAACGTTCTGTCGCTATAAATACTTCCGTTGGTCATCGTTGTGAGGTAAACGTTTCTGGTATTAAACTCCAGCCAAATTGAAGTCACTGTACGAGAATGAGACCATATACAAACAATTTATTGACTCATCGGGTAGATATGTTGTTTCACGAATTTAGATGACTTATAACTGCTTGGAATATCTATTTTCCCCTATTAAAGAGCACCTTTGAAGGATGTGCGACTTTATTCAAGGGAATAGGCTTTTTTTTCATTTTAACTATTCCTATTGGTATTCTCAACTTACTTCACCTTCCAAAAAAATACCCTCAGAACGTAATTTATGACGCATTGAGTGAATTTTCCATTATTAAGAACTAAACCGGAAATTGTATATTCTCCAATGAGAAACCTACGTAAGCGCTTTAACAAAAATCATGATCTTACACTTTGGACCGAAATACTTTATCAATTCTTCAATACAACAACCTTTGTCATGTGCATGACCCATTAAAGTTGGCAAGTTCAAGTAAAGTGCGCTTAAAAGAAAGCGCTAAGTTGCAAGGTTTGCTCAATTAAGGTTAAATCTGGCACCTGCCAACGAAGTTCAACTACTAGTTAATTTCTTTTATTGTTTACGCAAACATTTAAAACACAGATTACGTAACCAAAGTCTTGACAGTTAAAGTTTGTACTGAACTAGGTTTTTTTTTAAGAATTGTGTTTATTAAAAAGCGGTTAACAGAAATTCACTGCGTGAATCTTTGCCAACTTGCTAAATTACAAACACATTTCAAAGTCGTTAAGTCATTAAATGGTGGCCATGTAATGAGTACCGATTCGAGTTCTTCATTTCAGACAAAACAATATAAACAATTAAAATTCAATTAAGATTTATTTAAATTTATCTAGACTCAGCTTGATGCAAAAATGCAAACGAAGAATCGCTTGTGATTCTCCAAAACCCAACAGAAAGAAGAAAATGCGAACATCCGGAGGAAGCTTATGCGAATGAATAAAAGAAGGACAACCACACCAGCCAACCGAAAACACAGGATGGTCCATGACGTGAGAGGAAAAAGAAAAAGATGATTGGTCACTCTTAATATTTTTAATATGTTTGTTTACGAACTAGAAAAGAAAAAAAAATATTATAATATTATAAAACTGTTTCTCAAAGAGATCAGTTTAATAATAATAATAAGTTGGCGCAACAGGTCCGAGGGACCCAAGGCCTAGCTTCTCACAGCCATTCGTTTTGTGTGAGTTTCATTTTTGGAACGAATGGAAGGGATCCACAATTTTATGCCGATTCCAAACGTCTTATTGAGAAGCTCTTTCAAAACAGTTATACTCTCGGATGTTTGTCAGACGTTCGCGAGAGGTGCCGCAGTGGAAAAAACTCTGTTGGAATTTGGGTTTTTGCAGGATTCGAACCTGGAACCCTTGCTTAGAAGTCCAAAACACTAACCACTAAGCCACACTAAAGGGATTTTCGCAAATTAGATTTCCATTTGCATAAAATGTTATACACATTTGCCGATAAAACTGAGCCATTGGAAACTGGAATATTATGGAAACCATTTCTTAGCGAAAGAAATAGGGGGATTTTAGCGGAGCGCACAAAAATGCAAGGAAAATCCTTCGAAAAGTATTTGACTTAAGCTCAATAATACTCGACAAAAAAAGAATTCTAAGGAAAAATAAATATAATACTACATTCAGGTGATTCGCTAACCTAAATGAACACTATTTGACTTGACTTTAGAACCAGTTCGCTATTTAAACAATTTTGTTGATTTGTAATGCATTTTGTAGGTTTCTAAATAAAATGTTTCCACAGTAACTTTAAAAATCAATTATGACCATCGTGAAAAGTAACACTTTGTATCTTAAATGGGAAAATATGCCAATTAGCTCAAAATGTGCTAATAAAAATCTCCTAAGTATGCCTATAAAAGTAAACAAGTAGCTTCTCTAGTCCTGGTTATTTGCGTTTAGCTCTACTCAAGCAAAAAATTGTTAGGTATTGTTAAAACGTGATAGTAAAATTATTATACTATTTTTATTTTATTTTTTTTTTTTTTTTTTTTTTTTTTTTCATAGCTTTTTCACCTATTGCTCATTTGGAGTCGACAATCTAGTGCAAGGTTAGAATGAGAGATGAAATAATTAGAGGGTACCTTAATTAGTATCCACGAGAACATTAACAATACTGTGTATATCAAAAGAAATATGTGTATATTAGAAGGCACATAAAGACTTTTATCTAAAGATCGGGAACTTGAACAGGTAATATAATTGAAAAAAATAAACTGATCTGGATGGTTTCACAAAAATGTATTTCAATCATATGTTCACAAGATCATTATTCGATTTACAGAGGAATTCTATATACGTTGAATTCTACATTGAAGGACAACCATATTAACATTAGAATAAATAATACACAATAACTTAAACTTTCACTTGATTAATAGTGTAAAATAAGTATACATACAAATTTACATATACGTTCGTTAACAAACCCGCATTTTCTATATTTCGGTTTGGTGCGAGCAACACAAGATATTTCAATGAAATTAAATTTGTTAATTCATATGAAATCTCCACCAAACTTGTGTAATGTATTGATGACGTTCAAACGACGGTCGTGATGCGATTATTAGCATATCCAAATTTCTATCCACCAAATCTGCACGCAAAAATCAGATGCTAAATGAGCCTAATAAGAACCAGATTCTTGAACAAAATTCGACGAAAATAGGTATTGCAGTCATGAGACAGTTAATAAATTCTATAACGAGGTATCCTAATAATTTGATTTGTAATCAACATTTCAACAATAGCATGTATTAAAATAGAAAACAAATAAAGGCCCAAAGTGACTTCCATGGTGCTTTCTATGTTCCCGATTTTCTGATCGGTAATTATTATTTGAAAACAAAGAAGATGAAGATGGGGGAGCATATTCAAATTGATAAGTTTCTTAAGTTACATCAGATAGTCAGAAAGAATACTCTTTGCCGAGATTAAAATTGAGAACCAATTTTTTACAAGTTTGAGAAGCATACAAAGGATTATAGAAAGACTGAGGAGTTTATTAAATAGACCAATAGACGATATAAAATGAAAATAACGATAAGATGTGGTATAGAATTGACGAACGGATACTGAATATGTTGTTTCCACGTAAACTATAGTTGAGGTCAATTGGAATTTAAGTTTACTAGATTTCATAAAGAAAGTCTTCAAAACTGCCGAACAGAACAAAGGGTAAACAGGATGCCGACCAGCTTTTCGGCATAATTTCTGTATCAGGAGTGGTTGTTATTTTTATCAGAACCTCCCCAGGAAATAATTCCATAATGAAGTTTTGAGTGATCAATAATAGGTAAATAATTTTTAACAACGCAGTTGAAAAAATTCTGTACAAATAAAAAAAAAGCATAAGCGTGCTGCGACAATATTTTCTCAATGTCTCTGCAAAATTCGAGAAGCTCAATCTTGACTTTAAATTCATTAACTTTCTCAACCAGGAAACACTTATCACTGCAACTCAGGGGACTACAAAAAGTAGCAGAAGAAGAACCAGACCGACAGTTGCTACATGCAAGTTTGAATCTTTCGCGTGCAAATAAATACTCACATTAAAATCAACTTGAGATGAAAAACTACAAATCATAGCTAGTAACCAAGTTGTGTTTGGAAAACCAGATTCCTAAAAGGCTAGGGTCCCAATTTATGTCGGAAATCAGATCGAGGCGACTGCCCGAACCATATGCGAAATCTATGTCAAAAGAATTTGGAACACTTTTAAAGTCATGTGTAAATAGAAGTGAGATAACCTCAAAATTACACATATCTACAGCAGTCACCTTTTTAAACAAAGGTACTACAACTGCACCTGGAAAAAAAAAACCTTCAAATAATCCCTCATCACCTTGGTATTGAAAAATAAACGTTAACATTTATTGAATTAAAATGATTATGATGAGCAAAATGTGCAATCCTGACGATAATTCCCCGGATTACACAATACAGAACTTCATTGCAGGTTGGTTTCTTTAAACATTCTCCGTTACATATTTACATAATATAAAGATAAAGCACAATTCGTGTCGGAAGATAAGCAACAGAATGACAACGCAAATGTGATTCAGTTTTGTTTGCCAATACAATTTTGCACAGATTTTAGAAGTAGGTACACTCATACAGAAACAGCAACGTGCCAAATATACTACAAATATCGATATCCACTGAAACCTTATCTGATTACTTTTATCCAAAAACCAATTAGTCAACTTATTATTTGTTTTGGAGTTTGCAGAATAAACTAAATTGAGAGAAAAAGCAAACGTGCTGTATTAAATACTACTTTTCGATATCAGGTCAGAAGAAAGGACTGCAACGAAATTTTAATTTAAAAGACTTATATCATAAGTACACTTCGGACAGACAAAATATCTGTTTTCCTTCTTATCGTCGACAATATTTGTGCACAATCAAATAAGTAAGTTGCTCCGCTGAGCAACAAACAAAATCTTGAGAAGAACCGATGGAGAAATTTTGTATTTACAAAAACAAAATCCTTACAAAATAAATGCGCACTTGAAATCTTTTTAAATAAAAAAAAATTAAATTAAATTAAAAGCGCCAGTCAAATGTCAAGCATGTATTCTGTTTCTGATTGCACCTCATCAGTTCATGACCTTTCCATCAAATTTTGCCGATTTGAAAGCTCAATTTACTTTCGAAAATGAATCCAAACATCCCACTTAGTCGGCAATTAAGAAATTATCTCTCTGGGATTTGACAGTATGCGCAAAGGTTTGCAATTTCATGTTTATTAAACAGACATTTGACATTTACGGTTGTTGATGGAATGTTGGATTTATCAAAAACAAGAAAATGAAAGGGAAAATGTCAATTTTGATATTATCATATGACATAACGTGTACAGTGCAGCCAATGTCATTTTCAGTCAAGTAAGGATTTATAAGATAAATCGAAGTAGATCTACATTTAGACCTTTTTGTTTTAGCTATTTTGAATAAACGTGCCTGCTAGTAAAATCATTTCAGATTCAAAGACTTTTCTGATAGTAAGAGCTTATTTTTTACTACAAAATTGTTGCGAGTTTTCCATTTTCATCTGTCAACAGTTGAAAACTGTATAGTGGACTGAACGCCATTAGAGGTTGAGAATTGTTAATGTTTTTCGTTTCATTTGGGACCACAGTGTAATGTTTAATTTTAAGCAAGTAAACTGTCATTCTTATCGGTAAATGTCGCCTCTAATTTTTCACCACAAAATTGTTGCGAGTTTTCCATTTTCATCTGTCACCAATTGAAAACTATATATGTATAGAGGGCAGAGGTCAATTCTCGTTCTGCGAAGAGTGAAACGAAAAGGTTTTCCCCCTTTCACCGCAATTTCAATAATATTTGAATAATATGCAATTGAATACTATGAAAACGATTTATTCGGTTCACTTTTTCACAGCACCAGAATTGACCCCAGTAGTCACCGTTAAATACAGAATTTCACATTTTATGCTAAACGTTACCGACATCTGTTGCCAAAAGAGTACAACCAAGTGTGTACTGCAGTTTCGGTGTTTTTGCAATGGATGGCACTGTATCCTATGAAAAGGAACTAGAATCTCTTTCAGTTTCCTTGTTTTTCGCCCATCCGAAGTTTGTGTTAATGACATTTCGTGCATATGACACAATACGTCAATTTTTGAGATTATTCGCTAGGCAGTAGTTCGCAATCTGACCTCATTTGAGAAGTGGTAATTAAACGTGACAAAGCAAAGGCGTTAATATAATTATTCTTTAGCGCTCTTGTAATGGAAAACTGTTATCAACTTTCATTACATTTCTTCCCTTGTATAAAGCAACACCTTAAAATGTAGTGCGCGGTAAGCGTCAAACTGATATACACAAGGGAGTAATAAAAATGTTATTGCAAAATCATTTAACAGTTCAGCTTATGTTAAGAAAACCACTTTGGTCGTGGATTTTATTTTCCTTTCCTTTCCTTTATTTTCATTAAATGTAGGTAGTTCCAACGATTTGTATTTAGCTATGAACAAGTTATATGTTTATACCTTTCAAATAATCATTTTTAACCTTCACCCTAAATGTTTATTTTGCAGGTCGAAAATGGTTATTTTATATGGGAAATTTTGCCATTGTGAGTTCATTATTATTAGTGCGAGTTGTTCCACTGCCGACTTCATTTATTCTAGTGAATCATTCGAGTATTTACATTTTCCTATTGGGATACGTTTATTTATAGGTGATAAATTTTCATCGAAATAATAAAAATATTCACCGCATGATATCGATTTTTGATCGGAAGTATGACTACCTACATGAAAAAATAAACGAGTATAAGTATGACACACTTCAACGTGACAGAAAGATATTACAGATGACTATCTACCATTGAACTTCATTTGTTACAACGTTATGTTATGTTTCAAAATTGTATATTATTTAAATTAACGAGTTCAAGCTCGTTAAAATAAACAATCTCGTTCCAATGAATAGGTTTTCGTTAGTTCACTATAACTACACATCTATTGTGTGTAATGGATCGATCTAATATATTGTTCTTTTATGTGTAAGGCTACCATTAACTATACCTTCGTGTCAAGTCTCATTTGAAGCCAACGTTATTGTGGTTTGTTATGACGGCACTTGCGATTATTATTATTATTTTTTTTTTTTTTTTTTTCAAATTTGTCTTCGTGGACGCCATTGCGTGAGAGCTTTTTTTTTTGTTTTTTAGCACGGCGAATTATATTTTTTTTATATAAATTGCACTGGGCTGTCGGTATGCCGGTTACGCTTTTTATTCTAGCATAATGTGTATTTTCTTCAACCACACCAGATGTTTCCAAAAACATGAAAGGGGAGAGCACAATAATCGAATGAATAATTGACTGTTTTATTGAATTTCGTTTGAAATGTGACTTTAACTTGCTGGAAACCAGCAATCGATTTCAACGTTAATTAAAAGAAATAATTACTCAAATGTAGAGACTCGACACGTTTTATCTGGCGAAATAGTTCACTCGATGAATTAAGTTTGATAAAGAAACAGAAATACAAATCCAAACAGAAAATGTAGATCTATATATTTTCTAGCTTGTTCCTTAAATTTGTACATTTAGATATCCGATTCAATGTATAATTTATGTTATGTTGAACAACAAATAAATGGGTGCATTGTTCAGTTTCATTTTATTTTTTTAAAACCTTCTTTAATAATTATACAATCTAAAAAGATATATTGCTTTATTGCTACTGAAAAACTCATTTATGCATTTATTATGTCTGTAAAATAATCGGCTAACGAATCAATTCCTCAGTAAGTAAATCAAAACCTGAATGTATGCGAATTGTTACGTTAATTTTGCCAACAACTTGAAGAATAATAATAGTAAAATTTACTTCCAATTGGATGAACAGAGGAACGGTGGAATGCAGACAAATAAACGGAATCGGATGAACAAAATGAATAAACCAATGACTGAATAAATAATGCAACGAATAAGGAAATAAATAAACAAATGTATTGAAGAATAGCAACTCATCGAACTAATTCTAACGAAATAAGCTCCGAATTACATTCATAAAACTAGATATTAGTTTAAAATATAATTTACGACCCCGAATTATACATAGATACATAACAGGTGGGCCAAAAGAGATCACCCTATTGGAAGATGCTCTTTTTTTCTGCCGCAATTGGACGAATTAGGACTGGAGGACATGTGGTTCCAACAGGACGGAGCTACACACACTGCGCGAGCCACAACAAATATTCTGAAGGCGACGTTCCCGGTCGCCTCATCTCTCGTTTTGGCGATTTGCACTGGCCCGCAAGATCGGCCGATTTAACCGTTCCAGCCTATTTTTTGTGGGGTTTTTTGAAGTCCCGTGAACAAGCCCAATACCCTAGAAGCCCTCAAGAACAACTGTCGCCCGAAGTTCTCGCCGGACGCCATAAAACGAGCCCGTATGGCAATCAATTGTGACGGCGCCCATTTGGCCAATATCCTCTTCTCGACTTGACCAATAAAATTCTAAAGGTTCAAATAAACATAATCAAAAAACAGAATCGAAGTTTTTTCATTTAGAAAAAAATGTAGAGGTAAAAAACATCGGATGACTTCTTTTGGCCCAGCCTGTATAATTAATACGTGAATATCCAAAGTTTCCGTACACTTTTTAAGTATTTATTACCAAATGAGGAGAATAAAACTTATATCATTCGAAAGGTACTGCGCGATTGATATGCACAAACACAAACACTGGTAAAATTTTACAAAGTTAAGAATGCTCCATACAAAATGCTTATCAGTTAATACAACCCATTTTGTTGACATTCAATTTTTCGCCGCAATATTGCTATAGTAACGTATTCAAATACCTATCATCTTAGACTAGAACCTTTTATGGGAAAGGAAGCCTACCCCTTAAAGAAAGCACTGTAAAGGTAATAATTTTAATTCAGGGGCATAATGTATGCGATTATTGACGGTTGGTTTTCAACGATGTTACTATGGAAACGAACATTTTTCGATATTAATAATTATCAATAATATTTATTAAATATAAAAGGTAGGATTTTCGACCAGAAGCGAAATCTAGTATAAAAGGTGTTATTTTGGTATTCAAAGAAAAATGCCATTTTTTGAGATAAATGATCGGATGTTTATTTCATAATAAAGAGGAAGATATGCCGTTAATAATGAAAAACAACATCAGCCAAATGGCTACCACGAGCACGCATACAGGACCATATCCTTTTCATGAAATTTTCCATAACCAAATCGCAAAGTGGCTGACCTATGTCCTCGATAGCCTCACGAATTTTATCTTTGAGGTCTTGAATCGACGCTGGGCTGTTGGCGTAGACCTTATTTTCACGTGGCCCCAAAGGAAGAAGTCGCAAGGTGTTAAATCACAAGATCTCGGCGGCCAATTGTGATCACCTGAGGTGGAGTCAAGATGATTTTTCGATGGAATTCCGGATCATTTTCATGCATTTCAAGGACCCAATCAGCAAAGACACGACGTTGTTGATGATCGGCCGGCTTGAGTTCTTGTGTTAACTGAACTTTATAAGCCTTAAGACCCAAGTCTTTATGCAATATACGATGTAATGACGTTTGTGGAATGCCCAATTCCAAAGAACGACGAGGAATGGACACTTGGGGCCAACAGCAATATTCTCAGTTTTTCTTGAGCGACGTGTACAGGTTTTATTCTTCACATCACTAGCTTGTCCCAAGAGCTCGAATTTTTCCACCAATTTCTGTATTGCGGTCCGACAAGGTGCTTCACGACGTCCAACAAATGCTTTAGTATTGCGAACTGTGACTGTAAGATTTTCACCATTTTTGTAGTGAATTTTAATATTCTATGCGTTGTTGAAGCGTGTATCTTTCCATTTTTAGTAGTGGCGTAGTTTCTACTTGTCAAATGTCAAAGAATAAAAGCTTCAAAAGTGACAGCTACCGAAATATCGGCTCATTCACAATAACACCTCTAATTGGAAAACCCTTTATAATAAGCCCAATTTCCGGACATTGACATCGATTTATATTTTCGTTTTTCCTTGCTCTCTCAACAGCTCTTATCACTCATCTATTACTCCCAATTAGTGTGTACTGTGTGACACAACAGCCAAAATCCACCCAACCAGTTGTCATGACAACCATAAACAGGTACATACAGGTATATAGGGACATTTAAATATAGTCAGCTCTGCGATGTGCTACAATGGCTTCCTTTATCACACCTTGCCTACGCAACACGTGCGGTTATTGATTTATTGTATTTTTAACAAAAAAATCTTCTTTTCTTTATCTTGACGACGAGAACACGCCTAGAATTGCGTAAATTAGTCCAACGGACTTGAAGTTGATTTATTACTTTTGCCCCAGGGCAACGGAGGTCATTCCCATATGCATATAAGGTGAGTGCTCTACTGTGCCCGACAATTGTGTGACAAGAAAGCAAAGTTTCTTTTTCTCTACCATCCATGCGCTCTAATCATGCGATTGTTAATTCAATTGAACCCAAGTCAATCCAATTGGCGCTCAATTTGCCTCAATTACATTACGCACATCGACGACCGACGGCTGATGTGGTCTTACAGATACTTAAAGTATCACACACTTTACCCCAGCGTGGCCGTCTGTCTTCAGAACTAGACTCTTCTTGTGGTTAGGCTCTCCCACAGAAACTACATGTAGGAGGCATTGTTTCTTGATTGATTTAATCAGGCGACTGTAGTGAAATTGCTTTCGTCAATTTTTGTGCCGGCGGTGGACTATTTTAAATTGGGAAGTCAGAGTTTTTCATTTGACACACAACTGATTGGGGAGCAATGGCAATTTAAGGCGATTTGGTGGTTTATGACGGTAATTGACACTGCTAAGTAATACTCCCTCCCTCTCACTCCTTACCTCTAAGGTTTCTGAATAGACATTCTGGATACCCAATCGATCCGTCTAAAAGCCGTATATATTCCGAAACAATCAAACGCATGTTTGTAAGTTTATAAGAAAACGAACATTAATTGAATTAGCCAGTCTTATGTGGGTGGTGTGCCTCATGTTTTATACCAATAAGACACAATAAGTAATTTCACTTACATCTGCCGTCCTTAATATTGAATTTAAAAGTTTATTTGCACACGAGTTGCTGTACACGTACTTGTGCATTCATTGTCAAAGTCAAGAAGATTTATCGACGCTCACCTCGACCTCCTCCTTCTCCTCCTCCTCCTCCTCCACATTCTATCCGACTAGTCCTCTTCAACCGTGTACAATTTGTAATGAGTCAGAGACAGGCGATTTCTATCAAGAGCACGCCGGAGGATGGTTGTATTGCTTCGAAAAAAAAACAAACTCATTCGCCCATGATTTCTAAGAGTGCGGATATTAATGAGACGTTTACACTTGAGTGTATAGGTATATTGCCGGAATGGCAATTTGATATTTGTCCCATCGACAGACGATGCCATTGGACGGATATCGTATAACAAATTATGAAGAAATTATTCGAAAACGTATCGATGTTAGTTTATATTTTTTGTCCCCCTTTTTTTAATTCATTTACGGAGAATATTATGTTATATTTTTTTATGTGTAACTTGGCCTAAATTGTGGACGAACAGCTTTGTTTTTATTGAAAAAAAGTCCGTAGGTAGCATTCAAGTGGATAAATGATTAATTGTATGAACGTTCCATTCGTAAGTATAGGCGAAAGCTTAAATGATGATGTTCTGGAGAGTGGCGTTGTTCGAAATTACATCGCAAAAGTTGTTCTTCCTCATTTTGAACGTCCAAATTTCAAACCCACCGAATATTGAATCCAATAAAAGACACGTTCTTTAGAAATTGTGCCAACATGTCCATACGAACACGCATTACGTCACAACCATTTCAACCACACAAAGCTGATAGCTCTTGCATGTTTTATCATGTTCAAAATATCATTTATAAAAATAGTGTAGAGCTACACAATTTAAAATCTATCTATCTATCTACACCGCACTATCAATGTTTAGAATGTCCTCTCTCTTAGTTCAAACTGAAGTAAAATCCTTTCATGCCGCTGTGTTTTAATGAACGACATAATATTGATTTATTCCACGGTGCATACCAATGTATATATGAATGCGGAAAAGCGAATCAACATAGAAAACTGTGTACCTACACACTGTTTTGACAAACTAGAACAATTTACTTCGTTGCTTCTTATTTGCATACGCTTTCGACTGTCAACATCGACATGGCGGTGTAAACCAAACAAATGTGGATCCATTTGTCTGGTGTAAACTGGGACAATACAAGAACGTTCTTCAAAGTATTGTTTAAAATTCAGCGTCAAAGTATGGCTCGTTATTCATGTATTTCACTATTAGCGTCTGTCTGTTGTAATGTATAATTGTTTTCGTGAAATGTCTACTCATTATGTTCCTTGTTTGTTTTTAATCAATCTTTTGACAACTTGAGCTGGTCCGCAAATATTCATACCATCTAGTTTTTGTGTCTTACCTTAAAAGAAAAGAAGACAACAAATATTAGAATAGGTAGTGCTGTGATTCAGAAAATTCATTTTAAACATTTCAAATAACCTTAGAAGGTGTCAAAATTTTTAACAGGTTTTTTTATTTTACTGTCCACGTTCAAAAATCTTGTTATATTAAGTCGAGTAGATTGGTTTGGGCTGGATCTTGTTTTTGCGTTCGAGAATAACTGGATTGGTCGGTAAAGACACATTTAATAAGTGAGCCAGGTTCACGAACTGTCAACTTAGTACTCACAGTCACGAATTACTTGACTAGATTCCTCGGCTACCCCTCAATAAACGTCAACTGAAAAAGCTGTTCATGTGATCTAGGCCAATCAAAACTGAGAAACATCAAGTCAGGCAGCTGTCAGACTTCCTAAACTTAATACTTGAAGGAAGGACCACATTGTTTCCGTTTTTGACAAATATCAAGTCAGGCAGCTGTCAGACTTCCTAAACTAAATATTTGAAGGAAGGTCCACAACGTTTCTGTTTTTGAAATTATGGAGAATTTTCGGAGTTTTTTTTTTCGGAATGCTGCAAAAAGGAAACAATCGAGTATAATGTCGCCAATTCGGATAAGAAATACTTGCGAGCAATCGGCTTCAGCTCTTCACAAAAGATAGGACGACAGAGTTGACGAGTTATAATATAACTATATTATGCGACTTTAAAAAAAATAAAGATCAATCAACATTGGTACCGGAGAGCTATTTCTTTCTGGCCTTGAATGACTGCGATAAACCAGTTCCAGCATGTGACAGTTCTGAGCGCAGTGGTTAGTGTGCTGGACTACTGTTTATTTAAGGTTTGAATGTCTGACAAACATCCGGGAATATAGCTGCCCTGCGAAAGCTGCTCAATTCAGTCGTTAGGACTCGACATAAAATTGCGAATCCCTTTCATTACTCTCAAAAAAATTATGAATTCTAATTTATTTATTTATTTCATAGTGAAACACTTTGCTATTGTTTTTGTGACGAATATCTGTTTTTATTTCTGCCTTACTTGCAGATATACTATTTTTTGGGAAACCACAAATTAAATTTCATAGCGTGTGCAAGTCATTTGTTATTTGAGTGGCGCATTAAAGGCATTTATGATAAATTCCCCTTGATAACCACAGTCCGAGAGCTCAAACAAAAAATTAATTGATAACGTTTCGTCTGCCCACATTAAACATCATTATCGTAATGGTTGCCGAAATTCTGCTAAACACTCATTTAAAGTGCTTCGATTCGAAATACCTATTGGATTGGGCCAACGAAATGTGTATGCGACGCTTCATACCACCGCTCAACTCCATTTAACTGAATCTGTGGATAGCAACCCCAAATTTAATTGCTGTAGCCAGATATATCTCAGTTTACGATTTGACGTATTGCATAGTTATACGTTATACCAAATACTAATCCTCTGAGTACTTAAAATCCCAGCAATTAAAATTCTGTAATGCGATATCGCCTAACAAACAATGCCGGCTCGGATTGCCACTGGACTTTATACGCTCCATTGCGCACAAACAAATTAAAAAAAAAAAAAAAAAAAAAAAAAAAACTTTACTGAGTCACCAGAGATCTCTGCCTGAGTTGGCAAAGCAATTTTCTTTTTTTATCTCAAATCGGCTCGACTGACTTACCATCAGCAGTTTTATATTTGCTTTCGCATATTTTTTTCAATGTGCTGAACGTGAATATTATCACAATCGGATACATTTGATGGCGCATGCGTTCCTAATTTCAGCATTCTCAACTTCAAAAATGAATCAGAAGAAACTTCTCACTAAATTGAACCAAGGTAAATATTTGTTCAGTAAGCGAACAAAACAACTAAAAGTGCTGAATTTGAACGTATTTTAGGGAAATGACAGATTTGGATTTGGGAGAGTTTAATGTTTTCCATTTATTTACTTCAATTGTCGAAGCACGAAAAACATGAAAATTTAAAGCCAGTCATACTCGTAGTTCACTCATTGCACTGAAATGATATGTTTTTCTTATGTCGACCGTCAAGGCATCGGCGAAAACATTCAACCTTCAACGTGATGTCACAACGCAGTACCTACCTATACATACCATGAAATTTCAGATAGGTTAACTGGAGCTCATCTTTCTGATTGTAAAGGTTAATTAAAAATCTCATACCCAATGAGATAATCACATTAGAAGCTTTAAATACATGTTGACCTTACAAAATTTGGCTAGTGCCTATTCTTATTTCCATCCCTCTCACTCGCTTTTAATCATTAAACACTAATTGAATTCTCTTTCTGTATCCACATACGGAACAGCAGCTGAAATGCGCAGTTGCACTTTAAAAGACACAAGCCTGAAATTTTTAACACAATTGAGATACTAAACTATTCTTTTTTTTTTTATTTTCTTTTTAAATTAACTTTTAATGAAATGTTTTTTTAAACGTACATATTAGACAAAAACGATTAAATCTAATTTACAACTAACATTTATCTTATTCTAGCTTACTGGCTCTCAGCGAGCGCTCTTAACTTATGAATATCCTTAAAATTATTGCCTTTCGGCCTTAAATCTATCTATATTTAATTTTGTCTGTTTTTTTTTAATTTCCAAGAAACTTTATAAAACTTGAATTCTTTTATTATGTGTTTTACTAGGTACTAAACTTTTTTGCCATTCACATTACAAATACTCGAAGTACCTATGGTCGTTAATCTACAGCAACGAAATCGGTCAGTTGACTGAATTTTTAACACCGCCGAGCTTCAAAAGATTATTGCTGGTTTCGGGTTCTACGGTTTGCTTATCTTTCTTTGATTAGTCCATTACATTTAGGTCTTCATTGCTTGGCAGTCCATAGTTTTTTTTTTTTTTCAAAATTTGTTTAATTTCAACCAAGCAAGTTAAAAATCTCTTCACATTTAAAGAAAATGTCGCATCCACAACTGTGGAACTATCACTTGCAGAGCTTTAACAAAACATAATGAAACATAAACACTTGCACAACATACTGTAACTGATTGGAGCACGTCACAAATGGTCACAGATATGACATGGAAAACAAAACACCCTTACCATCCGCAATCTATTAAAGGCCGGAACTGACTTAAATTATATGATTTCTTTTTTATTTATTTATTTCCCTCTCACGTCACAAATAAACAAAGCCCGACTGGCATAGAGAAGAGAAGTCAGAATACTTGTATACATAGCCATAGGTATAGCGAGTGTATAAACTTTTGTAGATTTGTTTATACTGAGGTTAAAAATAGTTTCCTTTTGTTTCTTTTGATTATATTTTGCTGGCTTTGAAAGCCATTCAAAGCACTGCACTTGCTTTCAATTTGGTCCATAAGGCCCAAGACTAGGTATATATTTTAGGCAGACAGGCGGCGTGACATGGATGGCAAGGGTGAACGCAGTATATAGCACAACCTCGAAAATACGAGCTCAACCCCCATACCTACGTTCTGTGTGATGAATTCAAAACGATAATAACACATTACAAGGTTTTTGCGTTGCCGCCCTCCACAACATCCCTGACCAAGCCATCACTCCATTTGTGAGAAAGAACTTGAACTCTCCTCGTCGTGGTCCTACAACTATAGGCTGCGAGTGGTGGTGGCGAAAAATCGATCAATGATGTCGCCGCTGTGTACTCTGGCTGAATGCAATTATATTCTGTTAGAAGAGTCCTTTATTTTCAGTGGGTAATTGCATTTTTGAGGTTAGAATGAAAAATGGCACCAACCGGAGTGGGTATACATTCATTTTTAATCGGCACTTGGAAAAAGTTACACATTGAAAAGGCGTGCCTTGCGTGACGGTTGCGGCTATGGGTTGGTCTAGAAACTAGAATGATCCAAATGTTGTACAATGGCCACTGTTTAATATTGTTCCTTTTCGGGAATCCAAAAGAGTTTACTGGCGCCACATCAGAATTTGTATAGCCCAGTCTATCGAAACGTCAGAAGGACAGCGATTGTCTCCAACCTGGTAATGACCTTCAACAACATAAAACAAACCACTATACAACCAATCAATATTGCTCTAATTAAGCAGATACTTCCAGTCCACTGGAAGCCGTCAATTATAGACTTCTCAATAGATTCTCGGCATCGCAATTTCGAAAAACAAAGCAACTCTGAGCGAACACTTACACTAACAATTTGCATCTTCAACGATAATTGGAAAACTATCAAGGCAAATAAACAAGCGGATACAAAAACAGACACAGCCATGCAAAACAAGAACAAAAATACCAAGCGCATGCAGTAATTAAACGCGACAATTTCGTTACGTCTCCACATTGCGGCCATGTTTGTTTTGTTGTTTTCATTGCAATATTACACACTAGTAACACTATACCAAATGGCCTTTAACGCGTTTTGCATTTTTAAACACAATTACTGGCAACAACAAATCAAAAAATAGCCGATCCGTGTGTAAAAATAAACATAACGAAAAAAAAATAAAAATGGCCACCGAAAAAAAAAAAACAATTTACGAGCTTGTATGGTTTGATGAATGACACAACCTGAAAGATTGTCGGTCATATTAAAGAAAGGAAAAAATAATAATAGGCAGTAATAAAACGTATTTTTAGTCTCTACGCACAACATGGCTCCCACCGGCCGTGGGTCTGACCGTCTGAGGGAATACTAATTTTTTGCTAATGCGTGGAGCGTGGCCGCCTAGGGGGGTGTGTTTCGATAAAGTACGAACGCACTAGGTAACGATTTGTTGGTACCTATTCGTAGTCGTTATTTAAATAAAAACAAATATTCATTCATTAATGTGCGGAAGCAAAAAACTAGTTTTTCGTTCCATATTTTTTTTTAATTCGGTTAGTGTTGCCAATTGATCAAATTGAAAAGCGAATGATTCTATATTTTTGCGCTGAGGAGTGGGCGTTTTTCAGAACGCCTTCTGATAGAATCTTTTAGGCGGCTCTACCACTGAGGCAACAAGCAACTGGCAATAGGAAACATGCGATATTATCGCTATCAACTATTTTGCATTGTATCAAAGCAACTCAATATCGGTCGAACGAAAAATGTTGCTGATTGCGGCAACATAATTGCTGGCGACACACAGCGCATGTTGAAAAGCTGGTAGACCTGTCAGGTCGCTAGAGACTTTTGCACATGTAACTACGTTTTATTTAATAAAATGTGTCGGACAATCCAGTTTATAATACAAAGTTTATAGAACTATTGGAATTGGGTATACGATGTGCTCTGAGTTCCCTTGCGCAAATAATTCACCCATGATTTAATAAATTAGTAATTGCAGGGTGCACCCAATAGTTCCTTTTATTTTGTCTCCTTTTTCTTAAATTTCACCACATAAGTAAAATCGTATCATCGGAGTCGTCGGATGACATGACAGCTAGAAGTTTATGGCAACACTGTTGCTTCAATGTGAGAATAGGTTAAAATAAAAGTTGCATATTGCTTATTGCTTGTTGCCTCAGTGGGAGAGCCGCCTTAATTGCGGTTATGGACCATTCACAAGAGAGCGAACTGCGAACTGGCGACTATTCGTAGATTTTGACATTTCATTCACATGAAAACTTTTTTTAGTCGCAGGTACCCGCGAATCATTTGCATTGTTGAAGGTTAAGTGCGAACGAATTTTTTATTCGCGGGTTTGTGGATCGCGACCGTTTTATGTGGATTGTGAATAAAGTGTGACAGTTCGCAGCAAGAATTTTCAATTCGCGCGAAAATTCCTGTAACTGTCGCTATTTTAATCAATTAAGACTCCGTTTTTTTTTTAGATCAGATGTTAGATTAATTGAAAATAATGCTTTTGTGGTGAAACAGATTGCAATTTTCAATGCATAAATACAGTTAAATTGATTTGTTCGCAATTCGCCTATTCTCAGTTCGCGCTTATGTGAATGGTCCTTCAGTCCGTTTTTTTTTTTTGTTATTGATTTTGGCTGCTTTTGCGGCTTTTGGGAGCAATTTTCGTCTATGCCGCTTGTGTAGCCAATATTTGGTATTGGAAGGCGTTTGTAGAACTGTGGGCTGGTATAAGCTTACAAGCAGTGCTGCCAAATGACACGATTAATCCTTTTTTCAACACTTTTGAGCTCCAAAACATGTACAAGACTTTTTAAATCTAATTCATCAAGATTTTTAATATCAATAATTTTCCAAATATAACAAATTTAACCAAATTTTCCTATTAATTCCATTATTATGTATAATGTGTGTCGAACAGAGCCCATGCACAGCTCCTGTTTTACTAACGTTTCGATCAACTCTAAAGTGAGGAAATTATTTATCGTATGTAAGTGGTAAATTGACATTTACGATAATCAATTGAACTTGATATAACCAATAAACCGCATTACACAATATTTGTGTAAATAATATTGCGTTTTATATTTTGTTAATTTTATATTTTGAAAGTCTTGAAAAAAAAAGATTTTTTTGTTTCGGAAAAGCAATATTTTCAGATACTTGATCTGGAAAAAGCGTTGAGCAGTGTGGTTTTCTTTTTGGCAGAAATACAACCGAGCTACTGTTCACTCTCAGAATGGTAGTTTGGTAGTCGGACTTGGAATATTGTGACAGTCACGGCAACTTACGAGTAGATATTGAAATCTCCACTTGTGTCTAAACCAACAATTTGCAACTGGAATATTTGGGCCAACAAAAAGAAAGTTTTCCATCTGTTTGGCCAAAGGCAAGGCAAAGCGGGACCCACAACGGACAATCAAGCAAACGGAGCTGATACCTAGATTTAGAAAAAAAATCGCGAGTTTTCCGCACCGGTATCTACCCAATCGAATCTTTTACTGATAGCGTTTGTGGTTAAACAAAGATAAACTTAAACAATACCTATATATCAGAGTAGAATACCTAGCTAGAGCACTTTACGACTTTGCGCACAGTTTACAGCAAGCTTAAGCCCATTATCTTTGAAAAATTTCATTATAAAGCAGAGCGAGAGTACCTCCATCTTAATGCCGACTAATGCTGTTACAGGCGAATCACACGCGTAATCTCTGTGAACGAAAAACCCTCTCAAAAAATAAGCTTTCCAAATGAGCGACGTAATCCCGTACGGTCGTTGTGTTTGGAACTTGTAAATAAATGATTTCAAAATGCCTTGGCCATGAACGCCGAGCCCAAGCTCATCATCAGCTGTCGACTTGTTCTTACTTTCGGGGATTTACAGTATACACGGCAAAATTGTAAAAGTGTATCCTCCGGTGGAGTTACCACGATTTGACATTGTTTTTCACTTAAAGTGCCCCGTAACGTATAATGACCCCCAAAAACAAGGTCTTCCCTATGCGATTCATGGATCATTAAATTTACATTACCTTCACATTAGCCTAGAAATGTTTATCCTTCATTTGATTATTTTAAGGAGACCAGAGGCATGTTTGTTTTCTCTGTCTAATTCGACTGCATAAACCAATTAAATGACTTCTATACAGAAGAACAAGAGAAAAATCAATTAAACTGGCATAGTGTAGGTATATGCGAAAAGGGATAATTAAGGGGAGTTGACGTCCCCAATCATTAAAATCGGTTTTATGTTAGCAGCCTTTCTACGTGGTATTATGCGGGTATTTTCATCGTCCTTCGTACATATACAGCTGTAGTCCATCGTCGTTCATTCTTTGAGTTTGGCAAGCTGACCTACACACGAGCTTTAATACTCGTATGTGTGCGCACTCACCTTCCCCAGCATGGAGTTGCCTTGTAGCAAACAAAGAAGGAGGGTTGCTCCCATCCCTAGGACATGTCATTGTGCCCGCTTCCCCAATTGAGTTCAACCGATGGTGAGTGGCTCTGGGGTTGTGTGTCATTATATTGAGTCTGTTGTTGTTGTTGTTGTTGGTGCAGCTGAATTCACTTCAGTGTGGTATGGGGACATGAACAGCCTTGACTGCAATTTTTAAGTCGCTTCGTAATATACCACCATAATTGGTTACTGTGGATGTACCTATACATACTTAATGTCCGTTTCAGCAGCGCCAGCATATTGAAGGTTGGAATTTTCTTTTTTATTTCTTTTCTTTTTTGATGATGATGATTTCATCATCGCAGGGGAATTGCAATAAAATGCGGTCGAGTGAATTGAAATGGAAATGGAAAGAGGAAGATGAGCAAAGTTAAGAACACAGTAGGTGGTGCAAGAACATTCAACACTACGCCTTAGTGATTACAGCATTTTAATCTGGATTATTGTCACTTGTAGGAGTGGTGTGTTTGCTCGTTTTTTTTTACCGAACAGGGTTCAGTGATTTTGACACAGTTTTCGGTGTGCTTATGTTGTTAATCTTTGTTGCCATAGACTACATAAATAAAAGGTCTCTTAGAGATTCGCGGAAATGGCGTCGGCGAGTGTTGGTGACATGACAACGTTAGATAATGAATCACATCTTTTGTGAACAGTAAAGAGTAATTTTTAGCATTCGGAGGAACTGAAAAGGTGTTTTTGAAAGTCAGTCTTAACGAATATTGAATAGCTCGAATCTCGACTGTAAAAACACCCTCACAAGCAACATCCTTTCTGCGCTTGCTAACCTAAACAGCGATAAATATTTGGAATCTAACTACAAGCACAGCTACAGAAAATGCATTCCCCAAAGCACCGACTAAATATATCCTTTTTGCCCGAAAGCCAACGCCGCCTGTTAAGGGAAAACCAGAATAGGATTAAGCCAATGTGCGGTATGGTGTCACCATAATTAGATTAGTGGCTCATTTCAACTTTCTGAAACAACTCGAGTGGATATTCGCACACAGTTGATACTAACTTAAGGCCACATAATAAAACTGTGGTTGACCCTACAGCGTTCGATGAACCTTTCAATTTATTGCTCGGGGAAGGATAAAATCGATACTTAAGGTGCGCCAATTGCAGAAGTATTCACATTCTTCACATTTCCTGAAACCCTTCGTAAATAACCAATCAATGTTGTTTTAGGTCACGAAATTTAAGAAAACACATACCTGCAGAAAAACAAGCAAATAAGTCCAAATTGACTTCATAACCGCCTAAGATAGCTTCTGTACATAGAAAGCTATGCCTGCAAATTTGTACAAACGACTATGTGTAGTATAAAAATTAATATAATTGGCTGCTGTATCAAGATCGTTTATAACCTAACCTTTTACAAGATTTAGACAAAGTGCGTAGGTATACCTTTATTGTGCGATTATATTTCATTGCTGTTGAGGTGAGGTTAGGTTAGGTGAGGTGGCTGTCTAGAAGGACGCACTTAGACCAAATTGGTTTAGGTCTTTTGTGAAACCACATGAGTTAAGGGAACGGGGGGGAAGAGGGCCAAAGTACTCTCTATGCCGGACATACTAGTGGGCGCATTAATGCTTTCTTGTGCGTGTGACAATTTGTCTACGTCTGCAATCCTCCTACGACTCGTAGGGAGAGTCGGGGGCAGTTTACCCTCGAATAAGGGAAGGGTGACCGAAACAGTCTTACCCCGCCTGTAATCCTCAGACAACTCCTTGAAGAGATGAGACTGGGGATGACAATTGGACGATGTATCTCGGATATGCGACGGGTGACCGAAACAGTGTACCCATCGATTATATCCTTCCGACATCTCGTCGAAATAACGTAAGCCGGTATACGTCATCGGTGATTAGTAGATCGGCCATTTCGTTATGCACCTTACTTGAGACTTAAGGCTTAAAGTGTGTGAGACAAGTCATTGAAGTTCTCGAAGAAGTAGTCTCCTGAGATGGTTTTGCGCAGATGAGCCAGAGCTGGACAAGTGCAAAGAAGATGAATAACGATTTCTTCTTCCTCCTCATCCATGCAGTAAAATTGCCATGAACCTCACAGGTTTCTGATATAAAAAGTGTTATTGGTGTTATTGGTTCGATTGACGGCACGCATATTAAGATTGCAGCACCAAAAAAAGAAATAGAATGTGTTTACTTCTGTAGAAAAGGTGGTCATTCGAAAAATGTGCAAATAATATGTGGAGCAAATAGTAACGTCTGTCACAGAATCCGTCGTATTCGGAATTTTGCTACGAATTCCGAAAGAACTATCACAAAATCCGTCGTAAGGGAATCTTGTTATAGACTTGTATTTAATTTTAAGTGCTAGTGCGCGATTCGGTGGAACTGCTCATGGTTATTATATTAAGAGATGTTCCAAGACAAAATCTACATTGGAATATTTATATTCTTCAGGTGAAAGGCATTTTTATTTACTCGGCGATAGTGGTTATCCATTGCAGCCGGGGATAATGACGCCCTTTACAGAAACAAACTCGGAGGCAGAAGAAGCATTTAACAGGGCACACAAAATCACTAGGAGCCATGTCAAAAGGTGTTAGGCGTTTAAAAAAGTAAGTTTCGTTGCTTGTCAGCAGAAAGGGCTTTATTTTACGCTCCTGGTAAATCAGGAGTTATTATTAATGCGTGTATTTTTTTTTCCATAACATGTTGATAAGAGCTAGAATTCCTTTGCTCGAAGACGTATCAACTGAAACTGGTATTGGAGCTGGTGAGGCGGATGTTGCTGCCTTCTATACCTTCTAGAGCTACCACCTTCCTCTCCCATTTACGAAATGAAAAAAGACGTTCGACTTCAATTTTAATCAACCTAAAGCGTATTTCTTTTCGTCTGATTGTTCTGTGTTTACAAATATTTCGGACTTTGATTACTTTGGTCATTTATAGCTACAGTTGGTCCAATTTTGGACACAAACTATATTTTCAAGTGGCAACCGTGCTTAAAATGTCCGTATTGTCAAATGCCTATTTCAAAAACTCGCTCATCGCTTCAACATTCCTTTCGGACATTATATGAACAACTCGTTGCTCAAGTTTTCGGCTTCTTTTGTCAGCATATTTTTTCTTGCTGTTTCGTCTGAAAGCACAAAACTTATAAACTTGCAGGAGTAAAGGCTCCGTCTGCTGAAACAAATCTACAAAAACAATTAAAAATCGTTGAAATAAGTGTTTAAATTTGTTTCTTATACCTGTCATGAGCAATTTCCAAATTTATTTCTAAGATGTGCTCACTTAGTACTCCTTTTGGGTTTGCGTTACGCTTTTTTACTTGTTTTTTTTTTTTTTTTTCATAAAAATGTTCATTTTCACCCTTTCATCTAGAACATGGAACGTGGCGGCTCTTTTTCGAGTCTTCAGAATTCTGCCGCGGCCACTCTGTTTATTTTCAATTTGACTCTTCGAAATGTCAACTGAGTATGCAGGCAGGATTTTCTTGACTAGATTTGTCGGCTTCCCCTCCATAAATGTCAACTGCAAAAACTAATCACGTGACCACTCTAGGCCAATAAAAACTGAAATACATCTAGGCAGACAGCTGTCAGACTAAACTAGGCATCCGAACGTCCCCAATGAGACGTGCCCTGACTGTCATCTGTCATTTTGTCATCATTAATGATGTTAAAGCTAAGTATCCTGCTCGCGCTAAATTGCTCGCGCTAAATTTTATCTCCCATACAAAAATGTCTACAAAGATAAAATTTAGCGAGACAAATTAGCAAAGCAGTATCCTGTTCGCTCGCTAAATTCTTAACTTCATATAGATGGGCCGATGACAAGTCTCCACTCATTTAGCTCGCGAAATAAATGTCCGCTACATTAAATCGAAGATAAATTCTGACAGAAGAAAAAGTTTGTGTTGTGTTGTTGCTGCCGGGTGAATTTATTATCTCAAACTAATTATTTATTTCTATTTCCCAAGCTGTGTGTAGTCAATATATAGATTTTTTGGAGCAAACCGCACAAAACATTAGCGGTATAAGTAAAAGAAGACGCAAAACCAAAATACCCTTTTATGCGATGAAAAAAAAAAAAAAACTTTCGGCGCTTGTGGAGGTACGACCAACTATATGGAACTTGCAGGACAAATCCCACTGCAATATTGATTTTGGTTGATTGAGTGGATTTACGCGACACAAAGTTAAGTGTCGTCTTCTACTTGCTACTATAGCAATTTTTTCAGCTGCTGCAGCAATTATAACATCT
This sequence comes from Cheilosia grossa, assembly GCA_963082955.1. Classification (NCBI taxonomy): domain Eukaryota; kingdom Metazoa; phylum Arthropoda; class Insecta; order Diptera; family Syrphidae; genus Cheilosia; species Cheilosia grossa. The sequence goes on from OY720147.1 coordinate 31,203,288, forward strand.
TCTTCAATTCTTCTTGTATCCATTGTTTTGCAGATATTTAAATATTGCTATGTCTTTGAAGTTTGAATTTCTTTGTACGTGTATATATTGAAATAACGTTTACCGACATCTGCCATGAACATATGGTTTTTGTCCCATCTATCATATCTCAAAATTTAGCGACCATTTATCTTTGCTTGTGGAGAAACGGAGTGGAGACTAGAACGCTAAAATTTAGCGCGAGCAGGATACTTAGCTTACACTTTTAAATACCCAGCAAGAGCAAGTAACGTAGACAATTTCCCAATAGGGAGCAGTGATATTTCGTTGGAAAATCCACAAGATTTGAACAATTGTTATTCAGTAGATATGTGGTCTAGTTGAAAATTACAAATAAAAGATTTAAGTATTGCTGCAAGTCCATTGCCCAAGGCTAAAAAAGCCGATTTTGCATTTTCTAAAAATATCTACCTATCTCCCCTCTAGTTATCATTATTAATACAATAAATCAAAGACTTGTCAAAAAAAATTTAATTTATGTGTCAATTAGTTTGCTTGTTTTTATTTGATGCGCGACTTTCTTCGAATAAATTCTGACAAATGCACACAAAGTTCTAAGGAGAAAATAAAATCAATCAGCCTTTTGTTGTTGGTAGACATTTGAAAATAATACACACCGAGTCACCGACGAATGATAATGTAGAGAAATTTTGTTTGCTGGTGTCATAATTTAAATGGAAATAAAACCACAATGAAATTGTTTGTATTACGTTACAAAGCGGCCAAGGGACCATATGAAAGTGGAATGACACATATTTCTTGCATTAAGACGATGCATGAAGTCGTTTAACCATACCGACTGCGAGTACCAGCGACGCCTTCACCTTCACCACCACCTGTCGCAAAATGTGCGCATCATATCATGACAACCGGCGGATAATAAAATTGTGTGGAGCCAAACAAAAAAAACTGGCAGAGCCATTTATGTGGGAAGATGTTGTTATTGTATAAGATCCGCGAACCTTACTTATTGATTTCGCAAACAGAGTGAGAACTTTGTAACTATTTGCCACTACCAGAGGCAAACATTTTTTAGTTGCGAGATGTAAACAAATTTTCTCCACAGTTTTTCTCTACACTTTGCCCGTATACCTACATTCCTCGTCTTTATCTATCTATCTCTCTGTCTGTCCTGTATCTGGCTGCGCTGCCTACCATCGATCGATAAGTTTATTTGTATCTACTACTACTGCAGCTGTTTTACTATGGCGGAATACTCTGTAATATGTATATCTGTATAATGCAGTTTGAGGCGCTTCCATACTTTCTTTTTCATTTTTGAATTTTTACATTATAGGTAGATACCTATTTAAAAAACACAGCAGATTTCCTATTTTTGGATCAAGGGAACTATGCCATATCGTTAAAATGCGATTAGGTACGTGGTGGGAAGTTTATTATTATGAACTTTCATTCTGCGGAGTGTGGAAAGCCCCCACAGCCAGAAGTATAGAAGAGAGATAAAACAAACTGAGTGAAAATATATAATTTAATCTGCGGATTATGATAAAAATACATTTTTCAAGTTAAATGAATGTTCTACGTGTGGTGAATTTTTATGGCGTAAGTCATTTTAATGCGTAGATACCAACTCGGTTAAGTTGGGTTAAACTTCGAGCATCTTTGGAAAGCTATGGTGCCCCTCAGTAATGAAAGAAAACCGTTTTCATTTTCTTTGTATTTCTACAAATTAGCTTTCTGTCATAGAAAGTCTCGCATCTACTTGTGCGTTTAAATGAGTTTTCACCTTTTGCGGCTAAGAGTAAGTGTAAGAGAAGAAGATAATAGAATTCGTATCGTACCTAGCTCATCGTCAACTTCAACTAGGTGCTGGACCTGGAGGTGGACATTCCTGCACTCTCTTGACATGATGCTGAAAAAAATGTATCAACACATCTGATAGGTATTCTCTTGTTGGATAGGTACCTAGGTACAGGTTTCCTATTCAGTTTCACGGAGACCGCGTTCTTGTTTCAAAGGCAGCAGTCAGTCGATATACCTCTGGATGTGTTCTTATGCAAAAACAATGCTTGCCAGAGCAAATAAAAATATATGCAATACAGTTGTGTAATAGTAGGACAACCATATATCTACACAAAAATCAGGAGAACAAAGTTATACACACACCAGCCACAACCACTTGTTCTTATTCCCCTTTAGGAGTGCCCCGTTGAGCGGATGACGTAGTCGTCGCCCTACTTTCGATTGTCGTCAATCGCCAGTCCTCCACAATATCATTTAAAATTTCAATAAATGAAGTCATGCATAGGCTTACCTGTAAACTTCCAGCAAATAAGCTGGCAAATATCACAGCTACAAAATACAGTTTGACAGGAATACTCGATGAATTTCTTCTTCTTGCGGTCGGTCTTGTTGTTGTTGATGTCGTAGGCTCCTCTACGCTGCCGCAATTTAACCTTGAATTTGTAGACATTTTCGCGGATTTTTTGTTTTCCATTCCTCTGCTTTACCGTGTTTCGATATTTTATTGGAGAATATATTTTTTTCGCGCGGGTTACCGCCACTCACACACTTGCACAGTGCGCGGTGGATAGGAATAGAAGACAAAGTGCAATGACAAAAAATATATGTTTTACGACACAACGGATCGATAAAATCGAGGAAAAATTAACAAATGCAAACAAAAGAAAAAATTGCAAATAAATCCAGGGGATTGGTTAAAGAAGAAAATAAAAAAACTAAAGATACAAGGGCGACCCGATTTTGCGAAAGAAAAAATTCGTGAAAAACGAGCAAATTTCACCCGACACTTTTTTGTTCACAAGCACTGGGAAGACCACATAATTGAATAGGAATTCGGTTTTTTTTTTCTTCGACGTGTGCACGCACTAAAACGACAACGCAAAATATTTCACTTTTCTGTTCGTTATTCCGTTTTGTTAGCCGTTCATTGTTACAATTCGTTGACTATTTTATTTTCGATTTGGTTTATTATCATTAGGGGTTTGGGGTAGATGATAATTTGAAAGTGAATATCGCTTATTTTTGCAAACTATATGAATATGGAAGAGAAATCGCAATCCATCCTTCTCGATTGACTTCCTCGACTGATTTGATTGAAAAAATGGAAAATGCAGGCAACGTCGCAAAGATTTGTGTGCAGCAATAAAGAAAAGAGAAACAATAAAACAGAGTATATCCATCAATGAGTAGGGACACTCTCCACGTGTTTCTTATCAGTTTACAATTTGCAGTACACAGACACGAGAAATAGACGGCACTAAAAGTGCTCTAGTAAAAGAGGGATGGAAGAGTAGTCGAACTGTTTCAAAATGTGGTACAGGGTGTGACGTAAAAAAAAAAGCAAAATCAATTTGTAATATTTCTTATTGCACATTTTGTATCTTATATATATTCACATGTGTGCTACACTTAAATATTTTTGTTTGTTGGTACATTCTTTGTTATTTTTATTGAACTGTTTTAGAATAAAGTAAACCCGTACTCGGACGTAAAATTTGATAAGAAATTCCTTATTTTGATTTTTGCAGCAATTGTAATGAAATTCATTTTTCAAAAAGTTAAAAATATTCTCCTCAAAATTATTTAGGTAGTACATATTTGGAAAACAAGAAATAAATTTTTGTTCAAGATTCTCTAACGAGTCTAAAAATTCTTGATTCAATTTCGCATCTTCATATTCTTTAAAATCTGTAAAAATTGAGGAATCGTTAAGTTGCGGACTCAATTTTAACTCACACTTGTGGTTTAGGCGGTATTTTTTTAAAATATAACCTGCGAAATAGTAGAATGTCATTTTAAGCGCATCGTTGACTTTCCATACATGTCTTTCGAGAAATGTCTTTCGCAGATCCTGGAATCCTCCGAAATTGTTTCATGTATTAAGTGTTGTTTGTTTATGCTATTCAGCCACTTCGCTTTTCTAAAAAATAAATAAGAAATACAACACAGATTTATATTCATTCTTGCCCGATCTATAACTTATATTGCTTACCTCTCACTTTTAACCAGTATTTTGAAATATTTAACTCCAAGATTTTCTTTCTGCTCTCGCCCACACGCCAAACATTTAACATAATGTTTTCCCATTATTTTATTTAGAGTTCTTAAACTATGCAAACTTGCACTTCAACTTTCAATTTTCACTATTTTTAATTGTTTGCCACACGCACTGACACTGAACACCCTTTACTTCGTCAATTGATGGTAATGAACGACTGATAACAATCCAACTCCAGGTCGCCTTTAAAAATACGTGCGAAAAAAATGTAAACAATCCCCTCTACAACCAACCTAAGTAATTAGAGTGACCATCTGCTATGAAATATTCTACCTAAAAAGTGCTGGCAATAAAACTTAAAGTCGTAAAATATGGTAATTAACGAAGTCGTAGCAAAGCAAAAGGGTTGAATTTCGTGATATAGAATAAAACATTTCTTTTTCATGTCCATAACAAAGACCATTTAATCAATAACCAATGGCAAAAACTAAAAAAATTGTTTTTTATAACAATTCTACGAAAGCAAAGATGGTTACCCTGATGGTGGAGGGAGAATACTAATATACTGACATTAACTCCAGGTCGCCTTTAAAAATGCTTTATGAAAAAACCAGAGTATAAACCACAATCGTTTGTCGTACGCAGGAAGCCGCATGTAGTGGTACAGACAAAATGTGTTGTGTACCCTTTTTTTCTCAAGGAGTCGTTGTATACAGGAAAAAAGTATTCTTTCGACCTGCTTCCACTTATTCTACGATTTTTTCTGCATTATGCTATGTGGTGGTAACAAATACATATGTAGAGAGAGTGTCCCTACTCATTGATGGATATACTCTGCAATAAAACGTCAGAAACTTTATCGGAATGGAATGGATACGGGCGGGCGACGGAATGCAGCTTTTTCTATGGGTGTGACAAAGTACGATATATACATTTTTATTGGAGTTTTCGTTTCGACTACAACAAAAAAAAAATATGGCGACCTGAAATTGTGTTCAGCTGTGGCTGAAAGCTGAATTCAGAATATATTCCAATTGAATGTAAATATGCCCGTCTCTTTTAATTTAACTAGAACTTTGGGTGAAGTTGGCTGGGGTTGAAAAGCCACCTGCCAATGAGTAGTGACTCTATTTTGCTGTCAATTAGAAAGTTATAGCCAGTTATCACTGTTTCTGGTTATAACATGTAAGTAAAGATTTTTATACTAAATATTTGGTAATATAATGGCGCATTTAATTCGAACCGAGTTGAATAAACTAAAAATTCTCAAGTTACTAAAAAGTGAAACATAAATTTTTCCTTTCAGGGAAATTTCTCGATCTAGCGCAAAACTACCCGCTGCATTGAGAGAAAAACAAAAAAAAAACGCTTGTCAAAGGAAATCGTTCAAACGTTTACAAAATAAAAAAAAAACGAAGCCGAGCAAGTGTAACTGTGATAAAATTGGAATTCAGATATTGTTTTCAACATATTGTATAATTTAGTTGTAGTGTGGTAATAATTATGCGAAAAAAATGTCAAATGTCATTTTGCCGCTGGCGCTATTGTTCTAGCGCGGGCGTTCCTTCATCTGGGATATTTTGTGCTAGACGTCTAGCGGGTAGTGGAACCCAGCCATTATGAAGACAATTTTGATGTTGACAAGGAAATATTTTGATTTTTACAAAAAATTAAAATAAAAATAAAAACCTGAACTTGTAACTAATTCGATTATCTACCTCCCGCCAGATGGCATATGCAATTCAGCTCTAATCCTGACACTATGCAACAGGTTTCGTATCTTTCCTCGAAATTCAAAATACGAGCCAGTTTCTTTTTCTTTTTGTTGGTACGACTGACTGACCGTTGATTCAAAAATTGTGAAACTAATTACATCACTAATTCCTCAAATTTGAACATTGAATTAAATATTTCGACATATCAGTAGCAAATTGTTGGTTACTCAGCGTATCCGTTTCATACGACAAATCCGTAGGGAGGTGCTTAACAGAATTTGCTGAAATGCCCGTTGGCAAATTGTTCATCACCTTTCGCCCCTATTTTAAGACATTTCATCGATCCATTATACTGACGTTCGTAGGCTTTCTTTCTAGCTATGTGCATTTTACGTAATTTTGTGTTCTTTGGTTGGCGGAGGAGTTCACTTGCGATATGCAAGTACTGAAGGTTTACAAAGTTAAATACAGTGAGCAATTTATTAAAAAACAATAATTATCTACTGGTTGTCATTTTGTAATCGAACAAAGTGGTAAATATCGTGAAACGATGGAAAAAGACATCAAACAGGATGAAGGTTATTGCAAATTATTTTTATTTTGCCTCTTAAATAATAATCGCTGTACTGAAATGCGTATATCGCGTTTTTACGATATTTGATTTGAATTTGGTGCTCTTATCCCTATCTCATTTTTTATTTTTTTTTTGCTGGGACGTAGGTACATCGTACTGCAGAAATTCTGTTTTCATTTTACTGCGGAGTTTATCAGGTCTTCGAACTTTATCTCGTGAATGGGTGTTGCAATTCGATGGACTTCAGAACACGCAAGTGTTTTTTAATTTTTAAATCGAGCATTGCCTACTACTTAATTACGGCTTGCCAAAGGCGGAATTAGTGTAAAGTGAGAAGTGGTCTATACATTTTGATATTTTGTTTCAAATTATAATTGTTTGAGCTCTTATACTAACATGAACATGGAACTGGAATGTGAGTGGGGGAGGGACTGCTATGAGTTGAGTGTTTTCGACCATAGAATTATTGACGTAGGTAGTACATTCGGGCTTTCAACCTCAGTAACTCTTTTGGTTATTCGCGCGATGAAAATAAATATGAGTTTTGGCTATGGATCGCACTGTATAGATAATCCGCATTATCCTTGTTAAAGTAGAACCTAAACCACGCAATTAATTACAAGTACATTCTCTCTGCTTAATACTTCCGACTTCTGGGACTGACACTTTAGGTAAGGCAGGTACTTGTCTCAAGTAAAAGTGTCTTGATATTGAGAGCACAAATTGAGAGAATTAGGTGAAATGTATGTAAGGGTAAACTACTTTCAGCGGTACATATTATCTTTCTGCAAACGAGGACTAGAAGAACGTCATGTCAATGCCAAAATAACAACTACCAAGCAAATATTTGCATAGCTGTAGGCGAATTTGAAAGAAGTCACTCTGAGTTGTTTTATTGAGTATTTTGTCTTCTTTACTTCGCTGAAAAGTGTTCCCGAAAATACGGCTAATAACAATAATTCTGACTGGGTCTGTTGTATGAAATTGATATTTGACTAGGAATTCATATAAACAAAATAATATAATTTGTAGGCAAAGTTGAAAGCCTAGTACACACTTGCAGTGAAACAAGTAATAAGCACCTTGCTAAAGAGTGTGCTTAATTTTGACAGTGCAGCATTCATCGAACAAAGAAAACAATCCAGTATAATAAAGTTTTCCATTTTGTGAGTCGACTTCATTTTTTCCTATTTGGTCTATACTATTCAAATCCTACTTCATAAAAGACTCCTTTTTCATTTTTTATAAAAAAAATTTCCATAATATCGTTTTCCATTGGTTTCACTCGGGGATCCACTCATTCTGTAATTCAATCGAACAAGAAAATTGCTTCTGATTGAATCCAGAATTGGTGAAATGCTAAAAAATAATCTACGGCAGCTGTCAAATACACAAACTACACTTGTGTGAGTGCTTCTTGAGTGGATTCTGACTTCAAATCGAGAAGCGAAATTCCCTCCTCACAATCACCAGAAGAGTATTTTTTGTTCCAATGGAACGGTTTAAAAAGTGATGTTTTCGATTCCGGACTCTCCCAGACGCTTCTTTTTGCCCAATGGAACACGACATATAAGAAAACAGTTTTGGTGTTCTAACTCTTTTGATCTGTCAAAATTCAACCAAGATAAATGTATCTTGCATTTTTCGCACCTTGACCGCTTCAAAACAATGAACAAGTTAACAAACTACACACATTTGGATAAAACTCCACTACCAAATGGAGCAAATGGAGCTGAAAATCGAGCTGGTGGGTGTAGACCAGCTCGATCTTCAGCTCCATTTGCACTCAGTCTGACTTGCATTACGTTTAACCTCACCAGTTACAGTGAAATGATTACTTCCACTCTGGATGGTATAATAAAATAAGCGAATTTCCGCATCTTCTACCTCCAGTTTATTTTAGTATGCAATACCGTTAGTCAGTCATGTGGTGCAGTATGGTGCAATGAACTTTTTGCACATATGAAGCCAATCTAAAACAGCCGCAAGCCAAGACCCAAGAGCCACCAGATCTCATCGTATGTTGTGCAAACTTGGGTACTGCAATTTGTTTGACTTTCACAACTCTGCCACCTAACGTCAAACATGGCACACGAACGTTCTAATTAAGTTCGACTATCGAAGATGAAGTGTCAATGAGGGGGCGCCCACCCAGTACCGACTTCGGAATCGGACTTAAATAGTTGCTATTGTGCACACTCATTGTTGTTGACGAAACTTTTTACAGTGATGTCGGCTGCCGTCGCTAATTCGCCTCGTGGAGTTTCGCTCCATATTCAATGTGCAAATTGCTACAAATCCAGACACAAGGTCCACAAGCTGACTTCAGCAGTGTGCAACTGCTATTATTTAAATGGCTACTGCGACGAATTATTTTTTAAACAACACGTGATTGATGTTATGATTAATTAATAGAATGTCTTGATTGCATCAAAATACGAGAATAGTTCATAATTACAATAAAAGCTACACCATGTACTTTCAGAACATGCACAAATGAGGTTTCTTTCTATTTTGGGCCACCTGCATTGACCCCATTAAAGGAATGTCTTACACGTTTAACAAGATGATTTGTTAGATGATGAGTAGGTATATACGTTCAGTGCTCCAGTTAGATAGGCATCACATGAACGTTGATATGATGAAAATAATGTTTGTAACAAAGTGTACTATCTAGTCGGCAATGTCTTTGTAGATAAATCACGTTTTAAATGGGTCTATTTGAGTCACTAAATAGGTTCAACCAACTTGTTTTACATTTTATTTCTAAATGGAGTTCGAAAAGTAAAATTGCCTTTGTATTTCTGGTTCCAACTGTCCTTGTATAGAATGCCGAGTTAACCTTAAAAACCAGGTTAAAGAGCCCTCTGTCCCCATTATGCTGCCGTCTAAGAAACGTTTGAATATTGACGTTGACTGGAAGGACCGTGGTCCACCCCGGACTGAAGCACCATCAAAAGTAAAAGAAAAAGCATTTGGGACATGTGCGGGTTTCTATTTCGTGTAAAACGTCAACTAGAATATGCTCGCGGGACTAGTCAGCTTCAATTGTTTTTTTCATTCTCGTGGTTTATATCTAATTTTAACACTAGTAAAAGTCAACTGAATATGCAGCAGCCAGGATTTTCTTGACTAAATTTGTCTGCTGCGCCTTTATAAACGTCAACGTTTATTCACGTGACCAATCTAGGCCAATGAAAACTGAAATATATCAAGTCAGCTGTCGGACTTCTTAAACAAGAAATCCAAACAGCACCATTGTAATTCTTGAAGAAAACACCTCCACCGATATACGATTCACCGTTTTTGAATGGATAGATGGGTAGAGAATTAATATCTAAAAAACACAATTGTGGCCGGACTTGGCAGCACTTTCATTTTCATCTTTTATGTGATAATAGTGCTGTCTTTTCCCTTTATGAATTCGGTGGTTTCCTCCTTGGATGTACTTGATAGTGCGATTTTTTTAACCGGAGGCAAGCCAAAGAGGAAGTCAGCAAGTCCAGGAACTATTAGCAATAAGAACTTATACGAAAAGAAACTTACGATCATATAATCTTCTATGTATGAAAAAGAGAATGAAGTCCGTGTGTGCGCGCATAACTCGAGAACGGATCGTTCGTTTGTCACGATTTTGGGTTGGATGGTTTCGTTTTGGCCCAAGGAAGGACATAGGCTGCTTTTTGTCGTGAAAAAAAACTTTAAAGGGATCAAATAGGGGATGTAATGGAAAAGCGCTTTAAAAAACAAAATCCGATAGAAAAACGAGGAGTGTGACTCAAAAACAATAACTATTTAAATTTTCGAAAATAATATTATTGATTGATTTCGGGGATTCAAATTCGTATGCGGCCAGTGAAACGGTCAAACTTTTTTGCGTCGCAAAACGAAGATCCGAGATTGACAACCACGCAATCGGAATCACGGTTTGTCAATGATTCCTAAAACCGCCAGGTGGAGTGGTGAATTCACTCGCCATTGTGCAATATGACAGATATCCTTTTCGATTCCTTATTCCAAACGAATTTGACGGACTTGCTATTCTGTGCGGTCAGATATGTATCGAAACTGCATTGTGAAGAGTCTGGTTAACCAACTGTATTTGACTTCGTTTCGGTAGAATTGGATTTTTGTAATTGGCCACACACTTTAAAATTGAAAGTCGTCTCAGTTATAATTCGGTTGCGCAACCTCAATCCACTTAAACTTTGTAACGGAAAGCGTTTGATTGTGAAGAATTTCAAATCAAAAGTCATTCAAGCGACGATTTTAATGGCAAAATTCGAAGGCGATGATAGAAGGTTTGTTCCTTTACTTTTATAGTAAGAATGGAAAAAGATGAAGGATATGCACGCCTATGACAAATAGGATGAGAAATTTCAAATCATGTGGTAATTTTCAGCTGACTGACAGCTTTTTTAAGTCTTACACCAAGAAATTCGTTGAGTAAGATTCTCAGTGGAGGGGTAATATCTTGCTCTCTCTAAGACGCTCTCTTTTAAGATTTTTTCGAGTTAAGGAACGAGATTAGGAGCAACAAGGAATTAATTCGTAAGAATTCGTAAAGTTTAGTAAAAATCCATAAAATGTAAAAGTAAACGAACAGACCTGTTCTTATTTCACGGATTTTGCATTCCCATTGTGAATTTAATTTAGTTTTGTTTACATATTGTTGAAAAGCGCACAACTCCCATCACTTTAACTTCACGGCTTTTACCAAATACATTTGTAATACATACTTTTTCAATCCTGCAATACTTTTATTCTCTTTTTTGCACTTTATGTTTAACTTTTCAGTAATTTTTAAACATAATTATGCTACAGCTATATAAAATCCGTTTTTATTTCCTAATACAAGTTTTTAAGCTGTCACTTGGTTTTTTCTTCTTCTTATTTGACACTGATGTTGTCGCGAACCAACCTGTTCAATGAAAAAGCGGAATTTTGTGAACATCGACTTTGTTATACTTCAGTTTAACTTTTGAATAGAACTTGCATTGACCGGAATTACTATTTTAATTACATTAACGAATTTGGGCGAAACGAAGTTCGCCGGGTTAGCTAGTCATTAATAAAATAATATAATTGTGTATACCTAGCTGAATTTGTTAATATTTATTTGAGAAAATTAAGCCTATTTTATTTAGCTATAAATAAGACTCAAAAAAAAAATGGTTTGAATTACCATCAGTCGATCCTATATTAAGGATCGATGAATGAAACTGGTCCCTACTATAATTTAACCAGACAAAAGAACAATTCTCTGAGAGTGACACTTTTTAGGCGCGGCTTCTTATATGCGAATTTACAAAATAGTTTAGGACGCACGATGTTTTCTTAAAGCGAAATCACATTAATGATTGAATGTATAAATATCAAGCCCGCAACAATTGAGTAGCTTATTACAGGATTAGGAATTTACAACATTGCTTTAAATGTTTTATACTGAAGACAAATTCCCTTGTTGATTGTTTATTTGACAAAAAAAGAAGATAACATATAGATTTTTATGTTTCACACCATCAACATTTTAGATTAGAATACAACTTCTCATTTATATTTGCCATTTATTTTCTTCAAATAATGCGTTTCCTTCCTTTTTATATCAGTCATTCAATCCAAACACGTAGAGGCGCCTCAAAAGCTAAAAAAAAAAAGTGCCACGATAAAAGTAACTCATACGCCCCAGTGGCGTCTAAAAACAACATGCTGGAGAAATTATTCATAAGCCTGGATGACATATTGAAAACGTGATATGTAAATTGTTTCTGTTTGCGTATTCGATGATTAATCTTAAACAATGCCGCTAAAAATAGTTGAATATTTTTTTAGTATTTCTGTTTAATTTGCATACCTTTATGCATATTGAAACGTGCAGTGATTTTCTAAATTGCACACACTCTAAGGCTAGAGCTTTATGATTCCCCCGTAAATCTGTACACACGTTTTATTTGAAGCCATAAGTGGCGCTTATACGTATTTGGTTGACTATCGTTAAAGCAGTAGCGCATTGATGAGTGATGACTTGACGAAAAAGAGCAACATAAATAAACATCAACGAAAGCGAAATAGAAAATCTTAACAGCTGCTGTTTATTTTGGATCGAAAAAAACATGCATACTCGTATCTAGATAATTAATTATATAGGCACAAGCAGCACACAGCCATACCAACTAAACTGCGACAAAAAGCCCCAAAAATATCAGATAACAGCTCGCAGTTCAGTGGGAAGAGAGTTTGGTTGTTTGAATACATTCTCATAGGTAATTGCAGATTCGTGGTAGATAGTGTTGCCAAGCTACTATGTTAAATGATCTCATCTTAACACTTTTTTTAGGTTTGAAAATTAAGCACCGCTATTTAAAAACCGTAGCACCTACGACTGTCACGTACAAATCTTATAATTTCATTTACCCGTGTCACACTCTTCGAATTAATCTATTGATATAATAATTTGAAATGTCTTTGACATCTAATGATGCCGTGGATGACACTTGAAGCTGAAACGGAAAATAAGCTACTCAATGCCACTCAAAACTTAATGGTTTTCCAAACATTTCAACTCGCTATTAGCACTGGAGTTGTTTTACGACCCGCGAGCTACATAATGGCGTTGGTTAGATATCTAGGAGTGTAACAGTTTAATTCAATATTTCCTTTTGTTATGTTTTCTGCAGTGATGATAATACATGTTTAGGATTCATTAGTGTGCGAGTTGTGTTTTTTTGGTCGGAACTTATGACTGCACCGAGAAGCTTTTCTTTGACAAGAATGTTTCTTTACATAAGGTGTGTTTTTTTGAACTTCGAGCTCAGCAAAAAAAGTAAAGTAAGATTTTCATCACTCAATTACAACAACTTTTGCGAGTCTCGAAGTGTGAAGTATAGCGCATTTGTTGTAATTGTGTGCTGAAAATCCTACTTTAATTTGCTTTGCTGAGGTCTAAGCTAAAAAAAAAACACGCCGAAGGAAGACCGCATGAACCATTTGGGTTATAAGACTAGATTAAAAAAATCTGCCAAAAATTAAATCTCCAATTGGCAACACTAAACAAAAGAGGAAACAAGATGACGTTTTCATTCTGAGCCGCTTCAATGTTACTTAAGAGACCAGCCCTCGCTCCAATCCAAACGTCGTAACTTTTCAGATACTTATATACTTATAAACAATTTGGATAAATATACGCTTCGTTTTGCCTTTGCTCTCTTTAAGCTAGAGTGTAAGTGTAGCTGTACAGACCATACAGACTGTTGTCGGTTGGCTCTTGGCTGGCAGTAATGCGGCTCCATTTAAATTTGTATTGGTGTAACTTTATGTTGAAGCCCGATTTCGTTGTGTGCGCTTTTCTCGGCCGCCATTCAGGTACTGTTCAGTGTTCAGTGTTCAGTGCAATGACTAAGAAAATATTCAACTGGTTTTCAGTTCTGTTTTGCACCTTTGGGCCACCATTACCAATCTGGTGCGGGCTGCTCGTTCGTGCGGTTGAATTGACATGAAAAATATGTTTTTGTTTTTTTTTTAATCTTATACAAATAAATATAAAGCAGTATTTTGAATTTTGAAAAAGGGAAATACAATCATCAGCTTAAATTTCACTTACCTGGTTCGTAAACTCGATCGAAATGTATTCAAAAATCGTGAAATAATTATACAAAACATATGGTACTAGAATAACAAAATTTACTATACCTAATTAGTGACTAGTGATATTCTTGGGAACGTGTGCTTTGTTGTGTTTTTTTCGGAGATTCACATTAACATCAGTGTCTATATATTCGAATACAAACGTTTAACTAAATTGAAGGTAAGATACAAATCAAATTATATTATATGCATATAATAGATGTCTGCTAGGAAGGGGAAGATGTACTGTGAGTTAATAAAGTATTGGTACACAATTGGTAGAAAAAGTGACGTAAATTTGATGCAAATATTGTTAACACGCGTGATTTTAATCGCACGTTGCTATCGTTTTGTAATTTTTATCATTCAAAAGCTGTATTAAGAATTACTGCGATAGAAAGCAGAAATGGAAAATAATTCAATCTTCAAAACAATAATAACTCATTTCGATTGTTCTTATGATGAAATTTTAAATTTTGACAGGCCTTGTTAGATTTATCTGAATGACTAGATTAACTAAATTTAACTAAATTTAACCTGTCACTAGAATGTGCCATATAGTTTTATTTTAAGTCAAGTGTTAAGTTTGATTCGCTGTCACTTAAGCTCGCGTTCTTCTTATATTATGTGCTAGACGCTAGCTGTCAGTTTCAGTCTTTTATATGATATCGGTCTTTATTAATCAAATGGAATTAAAATAATAAGTAAACTATTTACATTAAAATAACAAGGTTTTAATGTAAAAATGTTCGTTCTGTTTCTAGGAGATTATAGGTGCACACTGATCGCTTTCAGTTCAGTAACTATTCTTGGTAAATTTTATTTCTGGCAAAGTAATTAATCTGTTTCCACCTAACAAAAATCCAGTTAAGCGAAATGGGTTTGGTTTATGCTTATGATAAATCCAGCCAATGACTACAGACATTTTTCTGTCAAATCGCCAACTAATATACTTCCGAAAATAAAATTGAATCGCTTTAATCAATTTTCTTAGGTACCTAACACTTCAACGGAACCTTTCAAATGTTAGTTCCAATAATTTGACGATATCGGATCACCGGCGTTGCATGGGCCGCTTAATGCTAATCATCATGTCAAACTTCTTAATATAAAATTTAGAGCATCGATAGGTACTGTCAAAGTCATTATTTTGAACGATGGTAAGCGTAAAACAAAACAAGCATATTCTAAGAATGTTCAAAGTAACACGATCACGGCTCGGCTGGACCCACCCAAACTCATCGTCTCGAGATGACCAAAACTTCTATATACCCACTCCAAGAGTAAACGTCTTGTGATAAGTTATAGACCAACGTTTTTGTACGACACGGTGACGTTTTATTTGAAAACCTAATCAACAATAGACTGACTGATTAAGATTAAAAACATGCATTCCAATATTGGGTATAGAGTTCCCTGCCCATAATCCAACATGGCAATGACTCATTGCGAATATCTGGTTCAAGAGGAAAAAGAAGAAAGTCATACCGACTGTTTTCCATTTGCCGCGAATGGAACAAATTTTAACAATAACCGATGCAATGAATATAAATGAGCTATTACTTTGCCTTGAATTCAGTTGGAAAGGCAGATCGATTTTATTTATTTTTGTATTTACTTAGTTTTGTTGCTATAATCTTATTTTAATGAGCAAATATTTATACTAAAATGACGAAATGTAAATACCGGCAAGATTTAGCCGTTCGCTGATAAAAATGTACTAAACAAACACAACTGACGAACGTGTACTTAAATATCGTTGGTTATTTATGTGCGGGAGCATTATATCGCTTGGCAAAATGAGTAAGAATTTTTTCTCTGCTAATGAGATACATTATAAAAAATGAAAAGATATACAACGAGTGTCTACGAATCGGCATCCGAAACTGATACGCATGTTGTTCACCTTAAAAAGAATAAATATACCGGCTCTGCCCCGGCGGTTTTGAGAAAGTGACCTTTCAGGTGTTTCTGGTTTCAGTCAAGACCTTGTAAAAAGAAGTGGTCAAGAATAGTTCAAGTGTGAACAGTGGTTGGTTGAGCATTTTCTTACAATTTCGAGGTTATCGTTGAATTGGATCGCATTTAGGTTAGCCTTAAGATAAAGCAATTATTACGAAAAATGATAATTTTCGAAATCGATTCGTATTTATATTTTTTTATGTTATTTCTGGAGCGAATTCTCTTTCGAGCTTGATGAGTGTGTCAGTGTCATTGATTTTCATTTATTTGCTGATCTGTGCTGTTGGAAATTTTATCAATCGTCGCCAATATTCGAAATAAAACTGATTAAATGTTTGTAGATGGAAGGGGACTTTAGGGACAGTTTACAAAATATCAGTTTTTCATATGGACTTTGACGTATCGTTGAAGCGGCCATTATAAGGTTCGTTCGGGTACTTTTTTGCAAACGTAAAATTATTAAAAGTGTGCTGAGAAACTGTGCGACTGCGACCACGTACCGAAGAAATTGATAAAAAAAATGATAGACTAATGTCGTTTTCCATTGGGACAAAAAATCAATATTTTTTTCGATTCGGAGCACTTTTTGCAGATCTCGTTATTTTTCAGATCTACACATACTGCCACAATACCAATATGCCTTGCACAGTTGTTTTACGTCATTTTAAGAAGTTTACTTTCAAGCCAAATGCGCAAAGTTTCGTGAAAACCAAAATAACGAAATACATAAATAGCCATGGATATAATTTTGGAGGAATTATTATCTTCATCGTTTTCCTCGTCATCTGAAGACTATGAATCACCAAAAGTACCAAAATTGTATCTACAACAGGGAAAACATTTTTGAAGTCGATATCCATTTATGATTTTTGCAAAAACCATGCGAATTCGAACAGCTGATATTGCTGCCAAATAACGCACTAATACATTTATAAAAGCAGATCAATTTCGTTGCGCGTTCCATTAGCAGCGTAAAATCTTAGATCTGAAAAAGATCTCTGGTGGTCCCAATGGAAAACGACATAAGATCCACTTACTAAAAAATGAAAACTGACAACTAAGTGGCAGCTCAAAAGTAAGCAAGTAAACTCTATTTATTTTTTCTGTCGCACATGTTTACTGCAGCACTCAGAATATCTTCTTCATCACTAGACTCGAATAAGATTTCGTATTCGTCTTCACTTTGACTGAAAAAAACGAAAACTGCTTCTAGATTATTATAACAAATTTTAATGACATTTCTTAAACTTTTTGTAAGAAAACCAGTCAATTACTTCTCTGGAACATTTGACATTGGAATAGTTCGCCATTGTGAGTTCGTAAAATCCAGGTTAGAAGTGTCGAAGAAACCTCTCTTTATCGCTTGAACTCCTGTCAAACTGTCAGTCGAAAAGGAGTAATTAAATAAAATTACCCTTAAATCAAAGTCCAAATAACTTGTTTGCAATCGGTAGGTATACAGCTGCATTGACCTTAAATCAAGTCACTTGGTAATTATAGTTAATTTCAGTTTCATTTGTACCTCTACCCAAATTGAAAGGAAATGTATAATTGTTAGAGTCGCACGTTTGAACAAAACAAAAACACGTAAGCTATAGATTGCGCAAGCGAATTTTTCATTTCGAACCAATTTTTTTTTCAACCCAATTATATTCTGTAGTATAGGTATATCCGATTCAACGAACTCGAATTTTTCCCTGTTCTTGTTTTAAAAGTAGATAAACCTGCGTTCGCAGTTCAATTATCATTAAAAATCAAATTATGTATGTACGACTGATCTTTGGGTATAATTCCACGCCACAGAATAAATAAATGGGTAGAAATGGCTGTCGGCTATGAGCGACTACTGTGAATCAGCATTATTTTTGATGAATTGCGAAATTTCGTATTTTTGGTTCATTTTTCAAAAGCAATTGCTATTGCTGTCGAATATCAGAAACTTTTGTCGGCAAGAAGTTATTTTTAATTTTATTTTTCAATGATTCCCTTTTGAAAGTCAATTCTGTATGAAATTAGTCAGACTGGTAGATCAATTCTTGAAGGCTTGGATAATCACTTTGAACACGTCAAACTAGTTTTGGACCCAGTTAGCACAGCAAGCATTTGAATGGTGTAATCTTGTGTCAATAGTTCCGCAATTATGCTTCGCATTTTGCCACATTCTGCGTACAAATGGTAGATGTAAATTTTATTTAGAACTGAGATTCCTCCAAAAGAATGACAGTTCTTTGTGTGGAAGGCATAAACGTTCTTTCTCAAAGTTTATCAGATGCCTACCAGTATTAAGTACATGAAAAAACTTAGCTACGATAATCTAGAGTCGACTATATTGATTTGGACTAGATGTACCTTGGACGCAAAAACCTTTATTGATCGGTAACGACACTTTTCCCACGTCAGCCACGTATACGAACTGTTGGTAGGTTATCAGTCACGATATTCCTGAGGGAATAGATTCATCGGCTACCCTTTTACCGTTTCAACACCATTAACAATATAAGCCCATCAATTAACTGTGGAAAATGATTTTAAGTTGTGAGTTCTGACTGAATTTGCTGAATATTGCAAAAGGTGTGTTTGTTTCAACAACCCAACGATTGGATGTTGTTTTCATGGAAAACGACTTTAAACGACTCGTTTGAAAGCTGAAATATGTATGGGAAAATTTCTGTTTTCGAGTAGGTATTTTCGCGAAAACCCGGTTTTCGGCTCGGTGTGAAAAGGGTATTATTGATCAATCGAATAAAAACGCAGGAACATCAAGTCAGCCAGCTCTCAGATCTAAGCTAGATACTTGAACGTTCCCATTGCTACATGGAAAATCATATTGACAGCTGTCACGAAACGTCTCTTAATATTGGGAACGTTCGGATACCTAGTTTATGTAAAACGTCAACTAGGTTTGTCGGGACTAGGCATCCGAACGCGCTTACTATGTAACTTGAATTGTTTTTGGTTTCTTGCGGTCGGCGTTACCGTTTTTCGACTAAAATCGAAATTTGGCACTTTTTTCGAGAGCCTGTCACAATTTTTTCTATTTTCCCCCTTTTTATTTGGGAAAGGCCTCCTCCAAATTTTTCAAAAATTGTTATTTCCAAATAAGTACGCTTAAAATGAAACGCGGCTCTCCATTACAACACCTTTATAGTGTTACGCGAAATAATGGTTGTTAAATAAAGTGCGAAAATTCTAAATTTGCAGAGTAGCTGCAGAAATGACACCTTTTTCCCTCACGGGCCCTTTTTTGGACGTTTTCGAATTCAGCAGCGACCCCTCTGTTTTTTATAAATTTGACTCTTCGAGATGTCAACTGAGTATGCAGGTAGGCTTTTCTTGACTAGATTTGTCGGCTTCCCCTCCATAAACGTCAACTACAAAAACTAATCAGGTGGCCAATAAAAAATGAAATACATCTAGTCAGTCAGCTGTCAGACTTACTAAACTAGGAATCCGAACGTCCCCATTATGTATATATAAATGTCTTAATCAGTGAAAACTATACCATTTCAATTGAAATTTAGTGGAGGAATAAAACACAAAGTTGGTGATTCTAACAACAACTAAAAAAATAAACGAGGAATTGGAGTTGGTGGTCACATTCCCCACAATATATAATTCTGCTTCCTAATTAGCTTATTGATAAGTTGAAACAGGATTTAATATTCAATTTGAAGTAGGTATGTTACCAAATGTCAATAACGCACTCTATTTCGAAAAAAACCGAACTTTACAAAAATACAAATACATATCTACGTCTACTTTTAGAAAGTCTTCTGTTATAAATTCTAATTTCTTAAGCGCTACAACCATATCTTAAAAGGCAAACAAAAGCCAAATCCCAAGAAGTTATTACGGAAAATAAGAACTTTCCACTTAAGTGGCCACTTCCGCTGTATACCCATCAGACGCCAGACCTATAAACCGGAAAAAAGAAAAGCCAACCACTTTCAAAATGAACCCCTTTTCAATTTATACACACACGAGTATGTATTCATTCCCCCATCTTCGTGACAAAAGGTGAGACAAGGCTGCGGCTGCGCGCCAAACCTAGTGCTCAGTGCGCGTGCTCAGCTGGCTGTCCTAAGAAGATCTTTCTGTATACCTCAACAATGTGTAAACCCTAAAGTTAATTACCCATAACGCACTTATCAGAGCCATATTATAGTTATCAACGAATGTACGCGACTAGCACTATGAAGTATTTTTTATTTTGTTCCCATTTTCAGCATTGATATGTTGATGCCGCCAACTTAATCCCCCAGACTTAACCAGTCTTTCTGCTTGGCTAACCCCGGGCCAGGTAGAGCGATGGCACTTCCTTATATTTTTCCCTGCATTAGTATTTATGTATCTTTTGTTTGTGGTCAGATAATTACAATCAACGAAGTGTACAATTTTTAATTTGAATCATCGTCGTTGGATGTGGAATATACATTCGATCATATACGAGTTGCATCACCGTAAGACAAAGTAAGAGTACAGAAAAAAAATATCGCTTCAGATTCCTTATGAAACTTCATTACGAACATGTAGGTAGAGATGCATGGTTGGGTGTTGAAAAAGAAAAAAGCCAAATTGAAGGCGAACAATGGAGTCATATGAATGAGTCATAATCGTTTCATTACTTTTTAAATTGCAGCGCACAATTCAAGAGCGAATACAGTGAGTGACGTTTTAGTAAGTTCACTTAAATTTCGTTTTATGGTGATATTAGTGTGCAGTCCACTTTGCAATATAAAAATTAAATGTACAGGGTCCGCCAAACAACTTCTTTCTGTTTGAAAATGCTATAAAAAAAAACTACTGAATATTTTCTCAAATTTCTTTTTTTATTTGAAAGTACAATCCTTCCGGTTAATAATGGAAAATAATTCCATTCAAATGGCTGCCTCGGCTGGCCATGCAGTAGCCTACACGATCGGTCCAATTTTTAAGCACATTATCGATTGTGTGCAGCTGTATTTCACCAATGGCTTCACTAATATTGTCCTTTAAAGCGTCAATTATCTCTGGCTTGTCGGCGTAACAATTATCTTTTACGGCACCCCACAAATAATAGTCCAACGGTGGCAAATCGCAGCTCCGAGGTGGCCAAACGACATCGGCTCTGCGGCTGATAATGCGATCTTCAAAAACAGGGCGCAAAACATCGAGTGTAGCTTCAGCACGTAGCGCCGTCCTGTTGAAACCAAATGCTGCCAATATCCTCCTCTTCAATTTTTGTGAACAAAAATTCGTTCAACATGTCTCCGAAATGTTCAATTGTTGAGAACGACGGTGAATTGATGTTGATGGCGCTTCACGCACACTTTCTGCCACAGCAGCAATTTTCTCGGGTGAACGCACTGTTTTTGGCTTTTCACGCTTTGGTTTATCGATGAGGATGCCAGTTTCTTTCACTTTTTTCACAAGATAACGAACATACGGAGCTGACGGTGCTTCTCTTCTTCCAAATTCCGCAATTTTCGCACACATTCTGCAACATTACCATGGTTTTCAAAATAATGTCGCAATATTTCCCAGCGTTGTTCAAGCATATACACAACCATATTCGTTCAGCGGAAGGATAAAACTAATTATCTGTCGAATCAGACATGAGCTAAGTGTTACCATTCGCGAAATAAGCACTAGTGGAAAAAGTTAGATGGCCAACCCTTTATATTTACAGCCTGATAACCAACAGCCAAATAGGAACTGGCAGTCGGAATTATTCTACAAAAAGTTTAGGTCCACCAACGGACAAGATCCCATTAAGAATTTTTGAAAGCCGTCTCTGTTGTTTCTATTTCTTAAAGTGTTCCTTAACAGAGTATGAATATCAGTTAACATGCGTAAATAAATTGTCAAGGATTCTCCATTCCCTTAGTGAAATTGTCCAAAATGAGAAAAGGCAATCAATATCATGTGCAATAATCTCTTGCGTGGCAAAATTTTGGTTATTCCCACGTACTAATGCTCCAGATCCCAACTGTACGAAATTCAATTTATCCAGCCATGGCGCAACGCAAAAGTAATGTAAGTGATATAAATTAAACACAACCTGAAAATTAACCGCCGCGCAAAAGGCTATACAACAAGATGGTACAAGTTTACCGAAAAATAATCGCAAAAAGGAATGGAGAAGCAAGTTCCATGGCTGTGTCTTCATTGTGCCGATCTGTGAACAAGACTCCAAAGTCCAAACTGAAGGAAGCAAAAGAAAAAGAGATTGCTAATTTAGATGAAGGTGACGGTGTATGCCTTGTTATTGTCATTGTTACTGTAGTATCCACCATCTTGTTTGGTAATTTGAAGAGTATTTCTTTTACAATTTTGCAGGAGCTTGTTATCCGAATCTCTTTGTGTTTCCACAAAGATTTTATTTTAATTGTATATGATGCACCGCACCATCACGTCCATAACCATCGAGACCATAAGAGAAAGGATTGTTTTCCTTGCAATTCAAGGACTAAGCTACAAACTGGTTGTCTATCAGCAGGTTAAACATAAATATAGTTCGAACCGGCTTATTTTAGAGATTGCGCGTAGGTTATTTTTAATGAGTCTTACTGTGCAGCGCACCACAGCAAAGACACGCAACACGTGTACCACCTATAGATTAGACTTTTTGCTGGATAATGAGGTCAGCAACCAGCAATTGATGAGTTGCGTAGGCTTGCTGTTTACTTGTCTACTTGTGCGGTATAGTGACTCAAAGTGAACAAGCAGAATATTGTAAATTTTTTGTGTCATTCATATTCGGTATTAATGTCCAGTAAATTAGTTTAAAATTGACTTTTAAAAGTTGCAATTTGAAGAGTATGATTTCCACAAAAAACTGAATTAGGTGAGTCATTGTAAAATGATTGATGTACTTTTACCTATGCTCATTCGAAACTGGTTTTATAATTGAATAAGTAGACACTGGTAGAATGTTTCCGGAACAGCAAACATTTTTAAGTTCACGGAGTGAGTTTGTATGACTTACCTTTATGTTAATGATTAGACAAACACCCGTTTCATTTGTCTTTTTAAGGTGCACACTAATTTACATACAATCTCTTGAGCGCTGTCAGTTTCGTTTTCCACTGCGAACTATGTATAAAACGACAGTATCAAACTAAATGACAGCCCAATAGCATTTGCCTAAGGCCGTGGTTAATCAGAACTTTCCGCCCAGTATTGATAAAATATCATATTTCACTAATTTCACAGCAAAAGAAAATTTCCTCAACGATATGTAAAATAACCAGAAAGTACAGGTTGGTTTACGCAGTGAACTACAAATTTGACAAGTTATTATTATAACTTCATTTATGTATCGACTTGTTCCATTTTACTCATTGCTTCTGTTGCATTTATTTGATTAAAAAATAAACAACAAACTTATGAAAATAAATAAATATACGATTACCTACCAAATGGGAATTTAAAGACGTCCGTCACCCACCCATCAGTCATAGTCAGGGCTCGGATTCTTATGCGCTAAAAAACAGAAAACATGCGCATAAAATTGCAAATAAAATGTATTAAAAATATGCATTAAAATATCCAAAACATGCCATAAAAAATCCGAAACATGCTGCAAAAATATTCAGAAAGCAAATAAAAATACTGCCATCTGCTTTGAATACCTCTGTATTCTCCGACAAATTTATTTTCGAAGAGTTGTAGTTGCCTTATTGAACACAATTTCATTGGGGCATCCGATCTGCCTGCCTAGATAGCTGGAATACAGGACAGCTGGAATTGCTTTTAGTGCTGCTATCAATTGCATTCTTTTCCAAATGAAAGATAGAATTTTTAAGTTTCGTTTGCATTTCGGTGGAATCAATTTTTTAAAGAATTAAAGATGTTAAAATATGCTCCATAACCCAAAAACTATGCATTCATACGAAAACATGCAAGACCGATTGAGGGCCATTTTAAAGCAAATTTCTTAATTCCAAAAACTATCTGATTCATTTGGTTTTAAGGCTGTCAAAAAAATATACATTTGCATATAGAGATCCGGGCCCTGGTTATAATCAACTAGCTCAAAAATATTTCCCTGTTTCATATTTTTCTTTCTCTTGTTGCCGTTACAGACTTAAATTGCAACATTGCTTTCAAATTGTGGAAATTCGTTTTTAAATTCAGTCATAAAATATCGCAGCACTTAAATTTATATATTCAGTACTGCACATATTATTTGTAGAGCCTCAGCTGTCAAAAAATGTTTGTGTTTTGTGCTTAGCTCAAACACATAAGCTTTTTTGTATAGTTTCTTTCCGAGCTTCACATCGCACACAGCTTAGGCCCCAGTTATAACCACATACGTAAAATGTAACCGAAAAAGTTGGAACAGTGTTAAAGTTTTTTGCGCTTAGGCGGTCATCGAAAAAAAATTCCTGACAGATGGAACAGTAAAAAATGAAATATTTCAGTGGAATGATTTGTTATATTTTTTATTGGGATTGACTGAGAAGTAGATTGGAAGATTGCTGATATATCTCAGACTGGTTTTATTATTGTTTAACACATAGAAACACACATATGTAAGTTGTCAAACTGAAAACCAGCAGGCTGTATATAATTTTAATTTCTTTCTTTTTTTTTTCTTAAGTATTAAAAAAAAAAAATGGTAACAACTTTAATTTTGTGTGAAGTGGTCATCAGTTTGACAAATAACAGTGTTTTGTTTATGTGTGCAATGAGAGAGCAACGGTGCGCTCATAACGAAAATAGAATATGAGATGTCAAGTCGTAAGCATATTACCCATGGTAAAGAAACAAAACCGAGAACACTGCCGAATGTGTGACAGTCAAATAATCCATTGTTTGATAAGCTCAAGCTCGCAAGTGCCCAGATCTGTACCCAACAAAAAAAAACGTCATCTAATGTGGAAGGTTCTTCGTGCAACTTATCTGCATATATGTGGCTGACATGAGGACCGACCTCACACTAAGTATGTATATCTACAATATTTTGAAATCCACACATATACTCGTAGATGTTGCTTTGCCCTATTGCTAGTAACAATCGTTTGTACAATCTCAGACCGAACTTTAACGGTCAACTTGACAACTTACTCTATGACCCTGATTATTTGTAATAGTAGAGACTCACCTCATTAAATTGTAATTCATTCGCCTTGGACCACCTCTGACTTCCAGCAAACTGTTGGCAACAATTTTGATGATTACGTCTCTGTCATAATAAAAAAAAAAAAAACAATAACATTTCTCTGTTGACTTTTTTTTAGATATTAAGAACCATTACTCATCCGCACAGTAGCACTTTGTTTCTATTTTTGGCTACGAACATACACACACATCCTGTCCATGTCCGCAATGCCAAATCTGGTTAAGTTGTCTGAAGTCTAGCAGCAACACACAATTTCGTTGGCTTTGTCACTTTCGGACATTTTCTTCTCCAATTGTAATACATTAATTAATTTATTAAAATGTATGCACAAACATAATGACAGTTCCTGCCTTAAGAACCGTATCGAGCATTGTGTTAATGAATGGTCAACTTCCCGTCTTGGGAAACAATAAACCGTGCATCGATACCATAATCGAATCGGCACTCCTGGATTGGTAATATGTAAATCTATAGTGTGTTGAATTACACACGCGACGACGTGATTATGATGAGGAGAGAGGATTTCCGGCTTAAAGTGTGGCATAAGACAATAGAAAATGAAAGAGCAATAATTGTAATTAATCGTCGCGGACGCATTTAAGAAATTTCCAACGCCACTGATGAGGATGACAATTAAGAAAAGAACGTAGACAAGTTGAACTTCATAAAAGTGATTAGGTTAGTAGTATACAATGTGTATTTTAATAGTCTTGAATGTCTATTGTAGAAGATAAAATTAATTCCAAAGTTGATACCATAAACTCGTTAAATAAATACGGCACTTTCATTTTATAGCAACACAGAGAGATTATCATTTGATTGTGGACTATATTTAAATTATATTTAAATTAATAAATACCGAACCTAAATCAGTCAATTGTTAAAGTTGTTTATTTTGTTTGTAGAATTTCACAAAATTGTAGTGAATCGCTTTCAAAACTTATTTGTCATCGTTCGATGAAATGATTTATTTGTTTATTATCAGCAGAGGCAGTGACTTGCCTAATTGTAAATATAACAGAATGTTGTATGAAGAGAGCCAATTGATCATGTTTAAACTTTTCGTAAATTCATAAGATCTTGGTGTATTCCAATATTTTCGTAATAGGACTTGAATTATTTACCAACAACGATATTGCATAAGTACATGAGAAGTTTATTTGAAAAGTTACCCATTAAGGCGAGAAACATAATAAAAATTCCTTGAGAGTAGTCCAGCTTAAGTAAATGTACAATAAGATAGATACATTTAAATTATTGTACTAATATTATGAACACAATGGGGTTAGTAGCCCATACTTCAATAATTTGAATCATCTTGGGCAGACATTCGTGCATTTTTGACACTTAAGCACACTCTAATCTTATATCTTATGTTGAAGGTACTTTTGCGGAACAACGAGTATCGAACAAAACATAAATTTAATAAAAGTTAGGGAAGACTACAATCAACAAGAATTTGTCCGTAACTTTTTGACAAAGCTTTTAGTTTTTTATTAGAAAACCCTGAATAATTGGGGACGTTCAAATAACTAGTTTAGTAAGTTTGACAGTTGGCTGACTTGCTGTGACTCTGATTTGATTCGCCTAGAATAAGATCAATCACATGCAAGTTTTTTTTCAGTTGACATCTATCATGGAGGGGTGGCCGACGAATCCAGTCGACAGTCCGTCCATATGACTGACGTAGGAAAAGTGCAGTTACCGATCCATCTATTTTTTGCGTTCAAGGTACATCTAGACCTTTCTAGTGGATTAAAATAACTACATTTTTGAATGTTCCCAATGTCTGTGTTTATTCGGTGTGTTTGTTAGTTGGTCTAAAGTGCTGACCTATAATTTGATTACGAAAGCAATGTTGTTAAATATCGGAATTTAATATATTTCTCAGAAAATCTTTCAGGACACAAATTGTCATATTCTGAATATAACTTTCTAGCTCAATATGTCACGTTTCTCTCAGTGCAAGGGAATTCGATTACAGAAATGTAAAATATTCAAAAAGAAATGGAACGCATTGAACCACAAATTTGAAAAATCTGAATTTTTCCTAGGCGGAAACATTCAAATATCTGTAGAACAAAGCACAATTTTTAAGAGCAAGAGTTTAATTGTTTCTATTGCAGAGATAAACAAGTTCGCTTCTTTTCCTCTTACATATATTTTAACGCTATACAATCACAAAATATAAATGAAATCAAATAAAAAGTCAATTATAAACTAGTACTTAAACGATTTGACAACCATCTGTCAGCTGTTACCCCAAAGAAATGGAGGGGAAATGTTTTGTTCTCTCTTTTTGTGGATCTCTTCTGCTTGTGCGTAAGGGAATGACGTTTGATTAAATTTGACTAATGTGTTTGTATGAATAATCGTTAGGGATCCAATTATTTCAAAAATCTTATATAAGACACATAAAGTTGCAAAGTAGCACCTACCACGAGGCAAAATGTGCCTTTCAAATGGACTCCAAATTCGTTCGAATGCAAATATTGCTATTTCCGTTTTATATCAGTCAATACCCTTGGCTGAAACAAGTCAACGAGTAAGCTATAACCACTTACTAACAGTAAAAGTGGGTGGTTGTGGATGATGCATTATACTCGAAACAGAACAGTGTGCCTTGTTATTATCTTCTCTTTTTTTTGCAGAAAAAATATATCTGCATTTATGTCGTTGGGGGACGCCTACAGTAAACCAACCGGTTGAAATATTACAACTCCTCTGTCGACTGTCGCCGTTCAATGGCGACTGCCATAAGAAACAAGAAAACCAAAAGGAATAGAAACAAGACTCAAGCTGACGGCTGCTGACCATTAAAAGAGCATATTACCGGACGACTGACAAATCAAGTTCAATGGAACATGCGCGCAGAATAAAACGACCATCTCAAGTCCAGAACGCAATGCAATTCTGCAACAGAATTACGTATGTCGATTGTCGATCGGTGACCGTAAATATATCGCCGATCGAATTTAGTCAGCTTCAACTACGCGTGACAGTTTCTGCTTGGTTTTTTTTCCCCCGAGACTCTTTTAATGCATTTTGTAGAGAGTAGGTTGAAAAAATACATTCCGCATGGCGCATATATGCGCATCAATGCCACAATCATTGTGTGTGTTAGTGTACCTCCTTATGGCGTTTGATTCGTGTATTACCAATTCCCCGGAACGGAAACCACAAATGTGGCGCGAAATCTCAGGGTGCTTAACAGTTTGCGGTCCCTCGCGATCGTGAAGCGTCAGATCGATTGGCTTTATTGTACAACAAATAGAGCGGGTTTTTCTAGCTCCTTTTGGTTCGCAGATTTGTAATGCCACTGCCATAAGTCATTAGGTAATTTATCATAGAATTGCGCGGCCTGCAGCTGTTTGCAATGGGTACAAGAATTGATTGTTAATTTACAAGACCGGATTCAGATGAATCATCGCCGTTGTTGATGTCAAGAAAGATGCGTTTCGGTTATCCACTTCACGGCGATTAGATTCATCCTCATATTGTGAATGATATTTAATATGATGTGAAGTCCAAGTGCTGTTTCGAAAATGGGTTATGTGGATTTCAATTCATGTTTAACAAGCAGGATTGTGGGGTACATTTACTTAATTTGCCGTTTATACCTGACTTGTTTTGCTAATTCTGATTTGCTCTTTTGGTGGGCAACGGCAGAATGACTTTTTGTACAAATTACCCTTCAGTAAGCATGTCAAACTCGTGGCCCGCGGGCTGCATACGGTCCAGTACGAATAATTGTGCGGCTCAGCCCGCGGTATTTTTAACTTTGAGGTTAAGTTTATAATTCGCATTTTAAGTTTTCAGGTTTTCACACACATTATTTTTTTTAATGAGAAAATACTATCCATATCAGTAATTAATAAAAGCCAACCGGGAAATTCAATGGTTTTCAATTTCCCATTCCAACCCCTACCCCATAGGCACATGAACAAATTTCGAAAGCGCTAAAACGGTCCTCTCTTTGCTTTGTATGCGCTGTTGTGCCTCTTTTTAAGGTTCCGTATCCAGAGGAAAAAAACGGAACCTTATTAGTTTCGCTTTTGTCCGTCTGTCCGACCACTAGACCAATTTTGTACCTCGGTCTATCTCAGTAACTAACTGACGTAGAAGGCTGACATTTGCACAAAACATAAAAAAAAATATTTTCATTCGCACAAAAAAGCTGTTTATTACTTGATGTACAGAAAAAAGGATATTAACCTTTTTTGTAAATCATGCTGAAAACTATTTTGTGGAAAAGTTGATATTTTAAAAGATATTTACATAAAACTATCGATCACTATATAAAGTACGCTCCTTTTAACCAGTTTCCATTCGTTATTGGTGTGTTCTCTTAACCGATTCCAATTCGAATTTTCAATGATACAAAACTCTACTCATTCTCACGTTTCCAATGGATACTCATTCTCATCCACACATATTGTTGTTTGTAGTTTGTTAGCAATTTCCAACTCTAAGGAAGTGTGGAATCTTTGGTGCGCGAGTGACACTCGCACTTGGCCTAGCGATTAAGCCTTATTTGATTTTGCATACGAACAAAAAAATTCGTAGTTTATGTGGGCGGCTGTTTGCGCATACATCTTTATATCCGTTCTCGTCTTAGCTTCAGTAAACTTATTGACATCCCGCGATACTAATAATCATTTTTAGTGTCCAGGCTAAATTTTTCTAAAACACAATGGCGAAATTTTCCATACAAAATTAAACATTGTGGCCTACAAAATGTTTAGTGTGAAGGTTGAAAATGATTATCGTGTTTAGTTCCTTTGACTGTCTCCTTTTTTTGCGTAATAGACATTTTTATCATACATATTTCATATTTTTAGTAAAGTTTGTCGGTTCGATGTGTCTTCCTCAAAACCTAGTGGCGTTAAGCCTAGTCTTACCTGCTTTGTTGGCCCGTGGTAGCCATTGAGTTTGACATACTTGCCCTACAGTATAGGTACTGCTTACAAAATCGGATTTGAAAATACCTTGGGCCTGGGGTCTTTCGAATGTGATTCCACTAGCTGGAAAAAAGTTTGGGCTCGGTTTCATTTCGCATTAGGTACTTTCCCATTCCGCTGTTGACCTCCAGTGGAATGTTAGCTTATCAGCAAGGCTGTTCTATTTTTACCTTTCTTGAATCCACATTACATTTCAATTGCGTAAAATAACTATGATCAAGTTAATGTTTCGCAGGAAATTGTTAGTACAGTTGTCTGAAGAAGACTTTCTTTTCTACAATATGCATCTCCAATTCGAATATGTAAAATGGGCACCAAACATACAGTAGGGCATTAGGCATAATATACCTATTTAAATAAGCGGATTGATACATTATTTTCCAATTGAATAACGTAACATCCGCTCTGTATATTCTTTTCTTCGGTTGACTGATTTTTGGCAAGTCCATTCAATTACAAAAAGCAAATACTAGCACACTTGCAGGTATAATTAAATCAAAATAAACAGCAATTCGGTTTACGGGTGTAATACGTAATACAATCTGTGGAAAATGAATGAAATTTTAAATCAAATTTAAATACGATCTTGAAATTAATTAGTTCTCACAGTGAAATGAGTATAATGTACTAGCAATATTACTAAACCAAAGCGAATGCAAAATTTGTTTTGTTAAGGTATAGCGATATTTCGCATTGAGCTTTGGAAATACAAACACAAAATGGCAATTCATTGTTTTCAGTTGGATAACTTTGAGCCCGTTTTAACGTGTATGCATAGTTACCGAGAAAAACTACTAAAGATGATCTTTCAAATGTTCGACAACCGTAATAATCCATATTAAACCAAATATCCAAATTGACCTAATTCTACACTTGCAGCTCAATTTGTTAATAAAAAGTAAAGAAAATAGCTTTTGGTAAATTACAGGATGTGTAACTGTGCTCAATATTAACTTTCTTATGGTTCAACAGGGACCGGACTTGAACCAAAATGTTCCTTCACGAGGCAACGTCAGAAATTGTGACGTTTCTCAAGCTATACTTATCATATTGACAGCCCCTGAAGCTTGGGTCGTGTGTGTAACTTCCACACCACATTAATTTGAGTTGTTTTTCGTGTTAAATGTGTACATAATCATTTCGACAAAAACTATACATTCTAACTCTATGACAGTTGAGTTGACCGCCCACCGAAAATTGAATAACAGCAATTATAATTTTATTACAGCGTTAATCAGAAATTGAATTCGAATTGCTATCTTCACTTTGGTGGTTCAACATTAACTCATTTGCATCAATTATTCAAAATAAATGTGAGAACTGTATATGGTTTTCCATCACCTTGCGACAGCTGGCTTGTCCATCATGCATTCGTAGGACTTCCCCACAAATCTGTTCCATTATGGAAATTTGATTCGTTGTGTTTGTGGTTTTCAATTCAAGCATTATATAACGATTTCGATGTCAGCAATAATGCAGTGTAAGATTTATCAATTCATTCGGCTTGTGTTTTTAAACAGGTTAGCCTCACCACAAAGGCACTTTTGTTTGGCAACGCAGGTCAGTGCATTGAACTCATAAAGTAACAAGGGGTGAACTTGATTAGTTTGCATCTGCTTATTATGGGGGCTTGCAGCTTGCCTGGTGTTGAATTTGTTGAAGCCGTATACCCGCACACATTTTATTGTGTGGGCTTATTTGCAAAGCTAAAGATACACCCAACAGATAAAGACAACCAGTGGAAGCCGTCAAAGGAACTTTATATTCAGTCGACGGAGATAATGCGTTGCTTCGTCGATAATTTCGTTTTTCCTTATCAGAAATGTCGAAGTCTTACACAGAAATAGATAAGTGTTTCGGTCGGCCATCGCCATCAATCAAATTTAATGCAATTTCTTGTTTGAGTATGCCGGTTGTAGAATTTTTTGCAAAGTTAGGTTCGATTTACAAATTTGCTTGTACGAATTTTCGCAAGTAATAACTAACGAAATTCTTTTAAAGTTTTGACATTTTGCCTAGATAGGGGTAAAAAATGCTAAATATTCAAGACTTATATACCCTCACTTAATCTCAGAATTTTATGCAGCTTGGAAATTCATACATTTCTGCGGTGCTTTAAGTGAACACACCTCGGTAATGTCATTGCGTAAATCGCTGCAAATAACGATAAAGCAATAGAATAAAAATACTTTTTTATTTAAATTCTTACCGTCATTGTGTAACTTTCCGCACTCGATTCCCGAGCCTAATTGATCGCGGAAAATTATTATGAGGCCTGTGTAAACTATTCTCCATACAAAATCTGACACTTCATTTACAAGTTGGTAAATATCTGCAGTTTATGAGGTTATGTGTTCATTTGATACCCGAGGTGGAAACAGAACAATAATGAAAAAGATCGGGCGTAACTTGGCTTAAGCTAATGCATAAATACTTTAATTTCGTGTGTCGTGCCTGCCTGATGTCATAGGTTCCGTAACAAGTTTTGGAATCTGAGTTAGGGACGCGAAAATTATCAACTGAAATTTCTTAGTTAGTTGTTTTTTTTTGTGTAGCGGGCATCATAATTTCGTTGGGGGTAGGTATAATAGAACTTTTTTGCGGGGTACCGGGGAATTCAGAACGAAAATTAATAAATTTATTTCTAGCGTTTGTCAACGCGGACGGTTTTGATATTGGAAGCGGCCATTTTGTTTTGGTAGAGTCTTTCTAATTTGGTGTTTATTATTCAGCCACTGACTTTAGGCGCAGTGGCTTAGTGGTTAGTGTGTTGGACTACTAAGCGAGGGGTCGCAGGTTCGAGTCCCGCAAAAATCCAAATTCCAACTTAGGGTTATTTCCACTGCGCCACCTCTCGCGAACGTCTGACAAACATCCGAGAGTATAACTGTCTTTAAAGAGCTTCTCAATTAGCCGTTTGGAATCGGCATAAAATTGTAGATCCCTTCCATTCGTTCCAAAAATTAAACTCACACAAAACGAATGATTGTGAAAAGCTAAGGCCCTGGGTCCCTACGGACCTGTTGCGCCAACTATAATATATACACTGACTTTAGAATCAAAATATGCGTTTGTCTGTGAAAACGACTACCAAGATCCGCAGGAGTTTGCTTCGATCTCAGCAAAGCAAAGTAAAGTAGGATTTTCAGAACGCAATTACAACTACGCTCTACTTGACACTGCGAGGACTCACCACAGTACCTAGTTGTTGCTTTGCTGAGATTGAAGCTCAAGAAAACACGCATAAAATCGAACACAAAATAAAATTTTATGAAATATCCAGGAAGAAAAATGTATCTTGCAATTTAGTAGGTAGAGAAATGTCAAGGCATAGTAAAAATAGTTCAATCCGAAATTATAAATTGACGTACAATTTGTCGTTGCGGAGTACCGTAGTACGGCAGACGAAAATGGAGTATCCAACACGCTGGCGGGCATATCTTTAGAATAAGATTTATTAAACATTTCGTAAAATGTCGTGAGATTTATGGCATACGGAGACATGCCTCATTTATTTACTATGCAGCACTCTAAAATCTTACAATCATACTCCGAAGAGTAAAAATCGACAACAGATCTTGTAAGTTGTAAGATACAGTTGAAAGCAGTCAACCTTAAAGGGACGCATTCGATAATAGGTACTTTGAAACTATGAAAAATTAGAGAATATTCCCTGCCCAGGTTCAATTTGTTTTGCTAAAAATAACGAGCCTTTACTTAATAACTATTTTTAACCTTAACCTTAAATATTTTGTAAATCAAAATAGACAGAAGAAATCGAAATTAATGCCACTGTGAATTTGAAAAAAAATTAAAGGGGGGCACTATTTTCCAAAGAAAAAATTGCCCTACAAATTAGAAATATTACCCTACATCTCCAATAATATGTTGGTAATTATCTGTTAATTATTCTATTTCTGACTGCTACTATCACTAATTTCTGTTGTTGAGCGTGCCGTGTGCGTTACCTTGCATTTAGCAACATGCTTTCATTTTACATATACCTTTCCATAGGTAAATATTCACCTGCAAGGTTGTATCCGAATAACAAAATAAAGTGGAGTTGCCCTAACAACAGACAGCAACAACCAAAAAGAATAGATAAATGGATATATGACCGGCATAAAAATAGGAAGAAATGCGTTTCCCGCAAACGAAAAGGACAAACGAGTACATATGGGTGTATATACGGACTCGAAACACCTGCATTAAATGCGATTCTCATTTGGCTTTCAATCAGTTGCGATTTGTTTGTCGCCGTGTAATATCCTGTGCGTTATAATGTCCTTTTGGAATTTCTTTATTAAATGGAATCTTAAGTTATTGGTAAGTCGAGCGAGTTGTGTGCTTTATCAATTTTTCTTTTAAAAACAAACAATCTGGGTTAATGTTGGTGTAATTAAGAGGGCTAACTAATTTTCACAGCTGAATAAAATACTCGCACATGATTTGATTTAAGAGCACACATTGAATGTGCGTAGTTGAGTTTGAACCTCGGTCACATTGCAGTGCAAATATTCCACTTTCTGCAGAGTTTGTCTAAAGCATTAAATCATTGATTTGATATCATATATGGAGTGTATAATCAAACCAAACAAGAAGTTATTGCGCACATGGGTGTGTGCGTTTGCTGGTTCATGCGTTACAGTCACTCGATTTAAATGTGCGTTAACCTCCAGCGAAGTCCAAGTTTTCAGAACTTGTATGGATTGGATCTAAAAATTAATTTTCAAGTTTATTGTACAGGAAAGAAAATAATCTTTAAGTGTAATCGTACTCGAAAATATCAAGTTTTATAATAGTTCCTCGGTCATATGTATATTTTGTGAAATACCCAGGGTATGTAGGTAAATTTAAATCGGTTATTTTCTAATTTGTGAGAATACTTTTCAACTACACTGTACGTGCACAAAAGGGATAGATTGTAGGTAAACGTATCAGACTTGCGTGCGTCGCGTGGGAAATCTTGCATACATTCAGGGTCTACTTATTTTGGATTTATGGCGGCGGCTCTTGGTTATCTACGAAATCGTTCTTTGGAACTTCTTACTCTAGAAATACTACAAAGTTGCCAAAAATAAAACGATAACCGTCAGTGGGTCATAAGTTTAATACGTATCGGCAATTCTAGGTAGATAAATTCAAGTGACTGATAAATGATAAGGCAGCAATTCTGAATGCACTTCGAATCTAATCGGTTTTAGCTCATCTTTTACCTGATAACTTTTATTTTAAACTCAAACAGCAAACAGAACGGTTCTTCACAATTGTTCAGCGGAAGAAATGGTTTTTTTTTTGTGAAAACTTAAATTTTTGAAAGAATATTCGTCTTTTACACAAGCTTGGTAACTAATTTGATTTCTTGTTTCCCTTACAGACAAAATGTCTGAGTATTTTGAATTTCAGATGAGCAAACGATATTTGGACACTGCCCTTCCGTATCTGAGTCGACAACAGCAGCCATTTAACAAAAATGAAGCACGCGACAGACGGAAGGCCCTAACTACCCTAAAGGACATGATTGGTGCGAGTATGAACTTTGCGCTAAAGGATAAATCTTGCTGCACGGACGATGACTTTTTGAATCGATTCCTTTACGCACGAAAGTTTCGATGCAATGAGGCATTTGAACTTATTGTCAACTATCATTCTTATAAGCAGAGAAATAAGATACTTCTGCAGAAGTTAAATATTTTCGACGAGACTATACAAATGGCTTTGCGGGATGGAAATCCGTGCATTTTACGAGAGCGTGATCGTCGTGGAAGAAAGGTTCTTCTATTTAATACAGCCAATTGGGAGCCAACAAAATACACCATCGAGGATGTTTACAGAGCATTTCTGCTAACATTGGACAAACTGCTGGAGGAGAAACAGAATCAAGCTCTAGGATTTGTTGTGATTGTTGATTGGACGAATTTTACGTTGCGCCAATCATACCAACTGCAGCCGAAGGTTTTGAAACTTATGATCGAGGGATTGCAAGTAAGTGTAGCTTTAGTTTTTTTTTCTGTTATTGAATCTAATCGTGATTGCTTATCGTTTGTCTAAGTAAAAACGTGTACCAGCTTTTAGTACACTTATGAATTTAATGTAGATAATCTAAATTTATAAAACTATGCAGTGATTAAAAATCACAGCTTTTCAGTGAAATCGTTGTAGTTACTTCCGTCCTGTATCTCCACTTCTATACAAAAAAAAAAATATTACAAGCTGTGCATATCGCAATTAAAGCTCACATTTTTATATTTAGACTAGTTTAGTAAATTTTTTTAAAATTCCATATTTTGTAAACAAAAAACAACTATAACTAAAATTGTTCTCTGTATTTTCAGGACTGCTTTCCGGCTAAATTCAAGGCTATTCACTTTATCGCTCAACCGTGGTACGTTGACATTGCGTTGGCTGTTATCAAACCATTTCTAAAGGACAAAACTCGAGAACGTTTCACACTGCACGGTACCAATTTGGCAACGCTACACGAATGCGTTGCCAAGGATATTCTGCCTCCAGATTTGGGTGGAGAGGGTCCCAGCGTGAACACGCTCGACTGGTATCACACATTACTTGAGTCCAGCCAAACTACAGAAGCCCCAACGTCTTACAGACTCATAGAGACGACAGTGTATGCAAAGGCTCCATTTACAATGGTACCATCTGCGAATGGTGTGTCCGAGAAGAGCCACTTGATCGAATCCCACTATAGCAAGTCATGACATATTATACTTGGCGAGCAGATTTGCGTTTGACTTTTTGAATAATTATTGTATAACGAATAAGCGGCACGTAGTTGAACTTGAAATGATGTTGGATTTTTTTATGACATTATGTATAAGAACAAGTAAAACTATTTATGATTTTTTTTTAATTCGTACTTAGTAGTGCATCCTAAATATAGCATAGGTTACATTAAGTATTTACATTATGTAATCGACTTATACACTAGCAAGTAATGTATGACGTAAGTTGAAATTTTCTTATGATATCATTTAAGCAATCTCATATCCAATTGAAGCTCAATTTCTTTGTCAATAAGAAAGCGTTGCCGCTGAAAATTTTCAAAAAGGGTACATAAAAGGGGAACGAGCCGAGAAAAGGGGCCTCCACCTAAAAAATACTAATTAAGCAAAAAAAGGAAAACAGAGCAACAAGGGCATTTATTTTTAACGAAAAACTAGTTTATTCATTTGTTTTCATATGTTTGCATTCTTTTTCGTTCAATAAAGACTAAAATCTTACTTAAACTGAAAAGGGGGCATTTGTTATAAATTTTCAAAAAGTGTGGGCCAAGGCTTTTGAGACTCAAAAAGGAGCCAAACGGCAGCGCTGGTCGGTAGGGACCCTAGGCCTAGCTAATTGAGAACCTCTTTCAAGACAGTTATACTCACGGATGTTTGTCAGACGTTCGCGAGAGGGAAGATAACAATGTTTTTTATTGATCGCTTGTTATAGGTACATTTTTTTTCGTGGAAAATGACTAAGCGACTCGTTTTGAAAACTGAAATATGTATGGGAAAACTTCTGTTTTCGATTAAGTTTTCGAGTGTTTTCGATGAAAACTCGGTGTGAAAAGTCTATCAATGTATGTTAATTTATTGAAGCATTCGAGTGGAGCAGTCAAATACCAAAGCTCATCGGACTATGAGAACTATCCAAAAACTATGCTAAACTGCTCTTAAAGGCTTGCGAATAGAAAGACAACAAAAGGAAATTAGGTTAGGTAAAGCGTAAGGGGAATTTTCGGTTTCGCATTACGTTTCTTTCGTTACGTTCCGTTTGTTACAGAATCCGTGCTTGCTGACAGGCTTACTCCTACAAAGTTCAGTCTGGTTCGCATAACCTTAACCCTCTAATGCCGAATTTAAAGTCCAATTAAAATTATGCATACCGACTTGAGACGGGCTTTTGTCGTTAGAGCAAAACGAATCGGACAGGGTTAGTGCCTAGTTTATTTATGGAAAATAGTGAAAAAAAAAAAAAGTCTTATTCAAGTAGCGCTGTCGTTTTCTAAACCGTAAATCTACAACTTATGGCTCAGAAACATTGGAAACTGATAACCTCGTTACTTGCACTGACTGCAGAAATGATCACATCACTGGAACTCACCAATAAATTACTATTTAGCAAATCGCTAGGCAGATTAAACTGAGTCTATAAATCCAGCAACTTTGTCATCTGTTATCTTCGATAAGTTGTTAACAGTCCTACGACGCGACATCGTGTAAATATCTGACCAAAAACACTTGAAATTGTAAAGACGCGAATATGTAAACAAACAAAAATATACTGGCCAACCGGCTTTACCCGCTTGTAGACGGGCGCAATCGAGCCGAAATATTTTATTTTATACAAATAAACCATAACCTTAAACCCTATTTATTATTTATAATGTACCTAGTAAAACCAATTTTTTTTTTTTGGCGAGGGCAATATCCTATATATTTGGCTTAATACAAGCTAAAACAAACATTTAGGCTTAAAGTAATAACTTAAAACTAAGACTCAAAGATAAGGAGAATGGTGAAGGGGATCGAGTTTTAGGTGGACAGGGCTGGAGATGAAATCGAAAACTGAAAGGCTACAATAAACCTTTCTCAGCATACGGGAGATTGGTTCATTGGAGCCATATGGCACTTGGTGGAAATTTTGCGTGATGCCAGTCGAAGGTTTTCATCAATATCGCACATAACTAATCGGAAAGCTGCTATATCATTGCTGAACTCATGGATTATTAAATATACGGGATAAACAAATTCATGGAACGGCATTTCGGCTATAGATAAGCTGTGCAAATTTAGTAAAATAAATGTATCTACACGAGTTAAGACTCATAGTACCTGATTAGTACAATCGAAGACCAATATCAATCAGTAAAAACGCTCAAATAATAGCAGAAAAGTTTATTATAAAAAATTAAACAAAACCATATCCGAAAAAATTGGCTGCAAATAACTGCCCATGTGAAGCAGTTACAAACGAATAAACTGTTTGGGGATCCGCTGAATTAGTAACCAACCCAACGGATCCCCATTCAAAATGTTGAACTACGCTCAAGGGCACCATCAGTTCCAGCAGCAACTTGAAGAGCACTTAATGTTCCATGGTTGCTACTAATACCTGAGGATCGTTTGGGGGTGGACGTGGCTCGTCACCATCATCATCACCTCCACTTGTCGAAGGTGGATCCTCCTTTCCCCTAGATGGTCCTGGAGCACCACCCTTTGCCTTGGACATGTTCAAGTAGTACAAGTTTTCTTCGTCGTCGAATATTTTGAACTCCTGGTCCTTGCCTACTATGGCCACTGAGATGTTCTAAAATAAAACAATTCAATTAAATCCCGTAGGATGTAAATCATTTTGACATTTCTTTACCAACAGCGGCGACTTCTCGTCTTTCGAAAGCAAATCATCGTTTGGCAATGTACCACGAATAGCCTGTATGCCATGGCAGATTAATTCATCCCTCGTACAATCAGCAAACTCACTCAAATGGCGTTCCAGATATGTACGGGCACTCTGCGACCGTGAACCAATGGACATAGCTTTGCAATTGAAATAATTCGCCGACGGAACTACTTGATATATGTGTGGCCCCTGATCATCGTACCCAGCAACTAGAAGTCCAACCCCATACGGACGGCGATCATAGCGTTGAGTGGTCACCTGCATCTTGTTGCCAAGATTCATGATTAACCGTGACACGGGATACGTAGTGTCATACGAGTACTTATAATTCAAGCATTCCGTTCGAAGATAACGGCTCAAAACACGAGCGTCCGCAGTGATTCCGGCAATAGAAATGCCCAAATGATCATCGATTGGGATGATCTTCTTTTGGCTAGACGACAGCTCAGAGGTAGCACGTCTTAGGCCCACCAAAACTGCATTATCACGATTCTTGAGACCCACTGTAGCAGAACCCAATTTGACCGCTTCCATGGCGTATTCTACTTGATGGAGTCGGCCCTGGGGGCTCCATACAGTGACATCACTATCGTACTGATTCCGAAACTGAAAAAAGCCGAATTCGAAAAGAACAATGAAAATTGCTGATAAAACGAGGTTATGGGGAGAAAGCAATAAATTAGGAATAAGGTTCCAGTAGTTTTGTAAGAGTTTTAAAAGATTTAATTTCTGAAAGATTGCAAATGAAATCTGCGTTTTTAAAACTTACCATAATTAATCAAGTTTAACAAAAATCTTACTTTTCCAAACCTGACGAATGACAAACAAATTTGCAAAATCTGCCGACTCTCCAATTACTTGAAGTTCGATGCTGTTTGAATTTGGTGAACAATTGAATGTGTTCAGCTCTCTTTGATCTCTTTTAGTACACTTCCATGTTTGTGGGAGCAGATGCCTTTAACAAAATAAGTAGGTACCTTATTACGTAAGTGTTTTTTTTTTTCCGCTATCTATATAAATCACTGATTTTTATACGATCTATATACGTCATCACTCTACGTTCAAGGCAAAATAAAACCCCATTGCCAAGTATTATGTCTTTTTTAAAAAAAAATACACATAAAATGGTTCAAAAACATTTTTCCAGTTTATGTTGCTCAGAAAAATTCATCTAACTACACGCTGCCAAGTTCTGTATAATTTTACTTAAGCGTAGGCAATTCTTTCTTAATTTAAAAGCAAGAGGATTGGTAAAACTCTAAAAGAAAACTTAAATTCCACTCACGAGTGATCTTAGGTTGTAAACAGTTTTTTTTAATTGTTTGTGACAAATCGCATACCACATAAAAAA
The DNA here is from genome assembly GCA_963082955.1 of Cheilosia grossa. Classification (NCBI taxonomy): domain Eukaryota; kingdom Metazoa; phylum Arthropoda; class Insecta; order Diptera; family Syrphidae; genus Cheilosia; species Cheilosia grossa. The sequence goes on from OY720147.1 coordinate 31,244,006, forward strand.
AAGACTATCAATATCTTCCGGTAAAATATTTGCCTCACTGTGAACTATTAACGCTGAATACACTCACTGGCGACAGCTGTTAAAGTAAAAAAAAAAACTGAATGTTTTTCATAAAACATACAGTCAAAAGTTGTGGCGTATTTATAAGCATCCTCGATTTCAAGAGTTAAAGTTGTTGTTTTTCGTTTATTATACTATAGAAGATCTGCAAAATACCGAAATAAAGTGAAATTTCGAAAAGTATTGTTTTAACAACGGAGACCCTACTAAGCAGCTCACTGAAAATGGCAGGTGTTAACGTGGAAACACGAGAAAATCGATGGAGAAAGGTGAGAACAATTTGTTGTTTCTCCTTTGTTTTTTTTCTTTAAAATACAATTTGAGCAATTAATTTCGTCATGAAGATTGCAATATAAATATGTTTATATAAGTAAATTTACTTTTGTACCTATATCCAATCGTTGGACAAAAAGGTCGAGCTGTATATTAGTCATAGCAAACACTACAGATTAGCACTATGTGAACTCGATATCAATGTGATTTGATATCATTTCATATAAAAATTCCACGAAGTTACTATTATAACGAAGTGCTAATCAACTAATCGCGTATTAATATGCGCAATCAATGGTTGATGCCTTTTGGTATGCGGTGTTTATCTATTAACAATGTTGTCAATAACTTCGTCTTCTTGCAGGCAGTAATCGGTCCATTACCTCCGGATTTTCTTCGCATTTCCACACCAAGGGAAATTCAAGAAGCCGCCGATTGCCAAGCAGCTATGGCATTGTACCAGCAACAGGCTATGCCGCAATATGTGGTGAGTATGTTTAATAAGAAAAATGCGGTGTAGGTAGTGAGAAAGCTTGATTGATTTTTCGCTGAGAAGCACTATCAGTGCACGAAACGGAAAACGAAATGATGTTCATTGAAGTTTCGCATTTAAAATGAAATCATTGCAGTAAATCGAATGGGCACCTTGCTAGGAGATTTGTTTGGGCTCAATTTCGATAGAGGACGGCGAATAAGTTCCAGGCTTGCTCTGTGCATTTACGCTGTAAGCATTTCTTTTAAATCGTGTCTTCGAAACAAGTTTTCTGATAATAAGTTCGAGAAACATCAGTTCGATTGCTGAACATCGGTTACATGAAACCCTTGAGATGTCAGATACCTTTGATATTTTTGTACTATTGGAATTTCTACTCAATTGTGACTGAGAATCACATGCGATTTGGTAGGACAAACGTTTCCGCAATCGCACATACTTCGTGCTCACTCCGGACCAAAGTATAACCTAGTTCAGCCGCAATAAATTGTTTGACTTTTTTTTCCTCAATCGATAGCTATAACATATTGTTTGAAATTGCGTCACTAATATGCCTTTTCTTTCACCCACCAGGCCCCCAATCATGTTGGACGGCTGAGCATCACCTGTGCTCAAGCGCGCCTAGTTCGCAACTACGGACTGACGCGCATGGATCCGTATGTTCGCGTTCGCGTGGGTCACTATGTTTACGAAACCCAAACTGATCCCAATGGCGGCAAGAACCCTCGCTGGAATCGCGTTATCCAAAGTCAGCTTCCCGTCGGCGTTAATTCCATTTCTATAGAAATCTACGATGAGTGCAGCTTCAAAATGGACGAGCTAATTGCTTGGACTGAGATACGAATTCCCGATACCGTGCTGCGCGGAGAGACTCACGAAGAATGGTATCCTCTCAGTGGAAAGCAGGGCGATGGTGCCGAGGGAACTATTGACGTTGTTCTCAGTTTCGGCAATCAACCGGTGGCCCCGTACATGTATCAGGCGATTCCTGCAGCTCCAATGGTCATGGTTCCACCAGGTCGGCCAATGCCAATATTTGTGGCACCGCAACAGCCTCAAGTACCGCCTCCAATCCAACCAATTAACGAGGCCGATCTTAAACAGGTAGAGTACACTTGCTTGAGTTTTATGCACTCAATATCGATCACAAATATCGACTCCACTTGCAGGTGCATGAAATGTTCCCAGCTATTGATAAGGAAGTGGTCAAATCTGTCTTCGAGGCCAATCGTGGAAACAAGGATGCAACGGTCAATTCCTTGCTGCAAATGAACGAATGAATTTATGTTATCCAATAATTTGTATTGTATTTATGTTTGTTAGCATTCGGGCTAAAAATAGAAGGAACTATACTAAAATTATGTTAATCTTTGTACCCAATTAATTCCTCTTGGCTGAAACCATGTGCAAGACCTAGACTACTTATATTTAATCCGATCATTTCAATTATTTATTTTTAAACGAGAAAAAGATCAAGTTATTGTATGAATATGATTATAAATAAAATGTAATTTTAATATATGGGATGATAGTGTTCTTTGAAGTTTGGTGCATATTCTAACTGCACCTTACCAATAATCATTTGTAGTTTCGACTCTAAATTTTAGTAGTTCACAGTCTACACTAATGTGGTATTCGATTGGACTTCTTCAGATTTGCTCTCAGATTTCATATTTCGTGTGCCTAATCGAACATAAAAACGTCTTCGTAGTCTTCGACACATTTCTAAGCGAATTCCATTCCGTCCCGATTGATTTCTATATATTTATACATAAATAATTTACAAGAACAGATTCACCCGATGCCATGCCTTTCTTTGCTGTAGAAAGAACTAACCAATCTAAGAGCTCCCAATCGAACACCACATAAAATTTGTAATTAAACCCCAAACAAAATCTTGCCTGTCACAAGGGAATGCGCAGTTTCGCAGATGCAACAGGATCCAACTAAACAACTAGCGGAAGACGGACTTTTCGAGAGCGTGAAAAGTACGAGCAACTGATCATATATCCTACAAGTTTTCTGCACTTTTAATAAAAACTCTGAACTGAAATGCATTAATTTTATTCGTTAACACCGATTAGTAGCAATTGTAATGGAGAAACACGTTCGTATTCAATAATCCGCACTGAAAAAGACTGCGTATGTAAATAGAAAGAAAAGCATTAATGCAATCATCAGTCCAAGATAATAACATCAACGTTGCCACGTTTACCTCCCGAAGAGCTGCCACTTCCTCCCGACTTGTTGGCGTTCTCATTCATCTGATTAGCCTTTTGTCTCTCGGCCAATTTCTGTTGCAATGTTTTCATTGGGCTAGTCTGTGCCATTCCCGCTCCTACGGGCGGAGGCGGTGTTGGAATCGGTTTTGGTGTCATCCTTCCACCCGAAGATGGTCCACTCATAGACATCGGTGGTGGACCGACAGAGGTTATTGTTGCTGGCGCATTATACGACGCTGGCAATCCAAACGGCTGCGGTTGTTTCGATTTCAACTTAGACGACGACGGAATCATCGTGATCTGCGGTGGCAGTGATTTGAGAGCCGTTTCAACGGCAGACTGCAGATCTGGAGTAGGTTTTTTGGGCTTTGGATTTCGATTGCGCTTTGCATAAGGACGCTTCTGTCCCAACATCTGGAATTGTTGAAATTGCGACATCTGTGCAATTTGCGCCATCATCGAATTGCTAGTCCCAGCGCCCATGCTTTTAAGAAGTTCAGCATATGTAGCTAACATTGCCGCTTGCTGATTGTAGTTGTCCATGCTGAAGTTGTTCATCATCGGGAACTGAGGGTTCATGCTGGCAAGAGCAGTCAGTTCGGCATTGGTCAGGCCGGCCAATGCGGCAGCTGGAGACGGGGCTTGGACAGGAGGACGTGTGTAAGGAGTTGGTGGGATTGGTTTCTTCTTTGTGGCGGTCTTTGCTTTCGGTTGCATTTTATCGCTGCTAAGTGACATTTTCATGTCGGGCATCAAGGAAACACTTGACATCTGTGGGGGGCGTGACTTTTCAAGCGGGAAAATACTGGTAGAGGGCGTGATTGAAAGGGACTTGGGTAGTTCGGGGAGTATCGGAGAACTACTGGACTTGGAGGTGAGATCAGACAATGGTTTCACGTAAATCCCTTGCATGGTCGGCACTTTTGTTACGGAAATTGAAGACGAAGATGACGGCATAGAAGAGGATAACTTAGATGAACTAGGCAACATATCCTTAGTATGTATTGGTTTGGACGAAGTTGGGGTAATGGTCAATTCCCCGCCACCAATGTTAATCGTAGTCGAATGTGACTGAGAAGAGGAGGCGGTTTTCGAGACCTGCGAAGCTGCCGATGCGATTAAGTTCTTGATATCGAACTGGGGAATCTTGGGTAGTGAGCAGGAAACTGGTGGGGAAAGCTCTGGAATATTCGAGGTTATTGGCGTTTGAATTTGTGTCATTGGATTTATAATAGGATTCATTGAGGGTGCTGCCAAATTGGGAAGAAGCGTGGATCCAGATGCTGCAGGTCCACCCAGCATTTGGTAGTACTCGGCAACTAGCTTCTGGAAACCAGCATGATCCTGATGAAGAAATGGTATAGATTAAAAAACAATATAAGGGCAATAATCATTTATGATCCTTACCTTTGTTATTTGATTCACCATCGATGGACTAGTGTAGAGCGACATCAATGATGACATAGCAGATTGATTAAGAATGTTGTTGATCGATGCCGATGATACTTGTGCCGGCGGGTATGGTGGTGTGGTTATTTGAGAAGGTGTGTTCTTACTGCCCACAGGGCGACCACGCGGACGTGACGTAATCCCAGGGATTTGAATTGGTTTGTTCACCTAATGAATAAAATAAAACCAGTGTTTTTGAAGTTGGACTTATTATGGTCTTATTAAAAGTTCAAGTGCTTACCGGTGCAGAAACATTAGCTGTTGGAACTGGAGGCTTCAATCCTGGCAGTGAAGGTTCCTGAGTTAAAGTAGTTGGTGGTCCACTTACTATTCCAGCCATGGCCTGTTTCTCTTGGTTCTTTCTAACCGCAATCTCCTGTAGACACATTTTGATAGCCAAATCTAATAAATTTGAACTTTCGGGCATTTTCGCCACCTTGTCCTGAATATAAAACTTGTACACATCGGAAAGTAGCTGAGTAAGCAATGGCTCCTTTTGATTCATGTACTTGATGCATTTCTTATGCGCTTTGTAAATATCAATCAATAGATTCAAAGTCTCTACATTATCACGGGTTTCCGTAATTCGTTTGAGTATATTGCGCATAATTTGGGCACAGAATGTTATCGCTTGTTGGTATAGATCCATGCGTTCAGAGTCCTTGATGTAGCGTCTAAAGAAAAGTTTTAGCCACAAAGAAAATTGGTTGCACAAAATCTTACTTGTCATTATCAGGAGTCCGATATAACTGCAAAGCCACATCTATCAAAAGTTTATGGTTGTTCGATTTTCGTAGCACTTGAATCAGGATACTAACACATTTAACCAAATGCGATGAGAAACTGCCGGGACGATCAATCTCAGACGATGGGATTCGCCAGATTCCGTTGAATATGTTATTGTTCTTACGATCGGAAAAGAGTCCGTTAATTTGATTACCCAAGTTTGTAGTGTATTGACCGAGCAGAAGCTGACGGCATTTCTCAAGATCTTTTAGTTTATCCGGTGCGTGCATATAATGATACACTAGACGGTATACCGATTTGTAATGCTCGGGGAATCTGGTAACGCATTCCTCCAAATTTCGGACACATGCTCGATAGATGGCCTCCAATTCGTGATCGGAATATGGTGTGTTTTTGTCGCGTTTTTTCTGATCCTCGCTGGATGAACTATCTGAATCTGAACTATCAGAATCTGAGCTAGAGGAATCAGAGCTGGACGATGAAGATGTCGAGCTTGTTGTTGTGGCAGTACTGGTTGTATTTGTAGCAGAACTCTCCTGAAAGAGACACGAAAGACATATTTAGTATGGCTAAAGGTGGAGTACGTGAAAATATTGTACGTAAAAAGTTTCAGTCAAGTAAAAAGACTGTTATAATATCTTCCAAATCAAGAGCTGATCGGTATAGTTATCGATTGTGAAGTTCTCCACTTGTTACAGATCAGATGCAGTACAAAAGTGAATTATCATTAACAACAATCGTTTAACAAGCCACATAGGAATGGCGGCTATATCTTGCTTTCATTTCCATAAGATGCTGGGAAGATAGCGTGTCCAATTGAATATTTTGAGAATTTTTATTTCTGGTTTATTTATCTGAAGTGTAAAGTTTAATTGCATTCGATATACTCGCACAAGGAGTATCGTTTACAGATGAATTGATCTAAGATTCCCAGGTGATACTTCCCGAATATTATGAGAGAGAGAGAGAGAGAGAGAGAGAGAGAGAGAGAGAGAGAGAGAGAGAGAGAGAGAGAGAGAGCGAGAGAGAGAGAGAGAGAGAGAGAGAGAGAGAGAGAGAGAGAGAGAGAGAGATAATACATGCGAGTGCAAAAATAACCAAAGAGCCAAGCTCCATTCAAGAATAGGGCAAATAACAGGTGTAAATACGATTAATGTTTGTACTTCAATTTAGGAGGAACAACATCTTGGTCAATTTTGTATGTTAAGACTTCACCTCGAATTGCAATCATCTTTAGTGAAGCATAGTTTTATATTCTATTCACATAAGAACCTCTTTCAGACATCCTCTATAGATAGAAATTAAAATTCTCTTTTTAAACTATAGACGCCATAAGACTTATATTTTCTCGTTTTTATAAACATCTTTTATTCTTCATACATTACAAGCATACATTAGAGGGTTTCGGCACCCTTTGAATCGCTTGCAGGTACAGCAGTCAGAGCAACGGCTAAAAGAGCAGCGAACACGATGAATAATTTCATATTGAGATTGGTTTCTAGTTGTTTTTTCGGCGACGAATGATTTGATTTCAATTCGGGCGAAACATTTAAATTTAGTTAAACAGTTTTCGCCGCATCTAGCTTAGACCAGAATATTTTTTTTCATTCGTCTGAACTTGTTATTGTCTTAAGATAGCTTTACAGGTTTGTCATGTAACTGGGGAACAAGTGGTTTCATGTCTTGGAATACAGATTTTTGTTTAAGACTTACTTAGATTGTTTGTCGTCAAGTCATCAATTGTTTACCCATATAAGGCTTCTCGGGATATACATAACCAAAAAACACTTCAACTTTAAGCGTTTTTCTTTACGGTGCAATAGTTTTTATGCGTTTTAAGTCTGTGCAGCTTTAACGGCTGGACGAATTTACATCAAACTTGGTAGTTGATTGCTTTAGCCAATTTCGAAAAACTAAATGTAGCTATTAAAGCGAGCGAGCGCCTTCAAAGGGCTCTGGCACTGCGGCTTCTTAGAGTAGCCTATTGTGCCTTCCCAAGTAGGTTCCTAGAGCCATCTTTTCACTCCAGAGGCATTCAGGGAGGCAACGATCTTCTCTGGGATCGACAATCTCAATCCCTAGGATCGACAATCTCAATCCCTAGGAAGTTTTTCCTCAGGCGACATAGAGCCGGACACGCTGTGAGTATATGGAGAGAGGCTTCATCACTCTCAAGACAGAGTCTGCGGTGGAGGTGTTTTTTCATGTGACCATGGCCACTGATTATTACTGTATTATTTTTCCACAGATTATTTTTGTCCAGATTAATCAGGAAGAGTGATTTTCTGGGGGAAAATTTAGGGAAAACTTTTCTGGTGCAGATCTTCCCAGCTGTATTTTTCCAAATCTCGCTCGACTCGATGCGAGATAGTTTCTTAATGTAGTTCCCGAAATGGTTTATGCTGACTCCGCAGAAGAGTTCAAGTCCGATGAGTGGAGTGGTAGCTCCGATTTTAGCCAGCTGATTCGTTACCTTCAAATCCTGACTGGGTTTTTCTTAGAAAGTTCGCGGATGGCTAAGAATGTTTATAAGATAAGTTTTGACACCCGTGCCGGTATTAAAATCACGACACATACATAACCTAGCCATCCAATTGACACTTTTCTTAACACGTCGATTCTGTTTTCCTTCTCAAAATCCCGTCGGCGCAAACAGGACCGAATCGGCAATTGACTTTCTAAGCTCCTGAACACTAAACACGATACCAATAATCATGTTTAGTGTACAGGCTTTAGTTTACGACCTCACAAGCCTGCATCTGCCTCTCCGAAGGAAGACGGATGAATTCAGTGGATAAAACCATCAGTGGTCTATATATAGTCCAGCTGGCAGGTACCACGCATTAGCATCTCTGACATGTTTTGCATGTCAAAAACCTCGAGTAATGATGGATTTACTGTTGAGCAGTCCAAATTCAGGAGCTTCCGGGACAATACGCTTTTCCGAATGTCCCCATGAAGTACGAGTAAGCATCATGTTATAACATATATGAATTGAATTCTGCGGTGATTTTGTGTTTTTGTGAACAGACCAACCAGACTTTGATAGCTTACTGTCTATTTGAAAAGATGTATAAGGGAGCACATCCATAAGCAGTGGCTATAGCAAAGACCTCAGCTTGAAAAGCATTTGCATGGCTAGGCTGCAGATTGTTCAAAGGCATCTCAGTAGTTAAAGGTATAGGTACATATTATGTGGAGCTTTATTTTAAACTCAGTATCATTATTAGAAAACTAAATTTATTCCTGGTTGGCGCAATTGCTCTATAAGGCACCTTAGGTCTAGCGTTCTTTTTTTTAATTTTGGGCAAGCACGTGTGATAACCATCCGATAATATAGCTGCCCTGAGAAAACATCTCAAAGCAGTCGTTCAGAAGCAGCATAAAATTAAGGACCCCTTGCATTGATTAACACAACCAACATCCATCTCACTGGCCTACAGCGCTTACCAATAACTTTGGCATGTGTGAATACAAATCGGATTATTGTTCTTTTAATGGCGAAATAAATAAAACGGTTTATTGCCCTTTTATTGGCGAACTAACTATAAAGAAAGGCGAAGAAGATAGGCAATTGTGACAAAACTTTCGAACTAAGAAACTATCCGATTCGTACTCCCCGTTTTATTCAAAAATTGGTTTCTGTTATGTTGTTGATCATTAACAAATAACTTCCAGTAGGTATACCGCCTCAATGGAAGTGATCTTTATTAAAAATAATAGATAGACAGTGGGTGGTTTAAAATAGAGTTCCCCAGTTTCAGTTGCCACACGTATTGTAGGTTTTTACTGATTGCTAGTAAAAGCACAATATTGCTAAATTAGCGGAAGCGGTATAGGCGGACTTGTGTCAGTTGATGCCGGAGAAAAGTGCAAGATCAACTTCCTGACGGGGGACAAAGTGGAAAATTGACTGACAGAATATTAATGTTTTTCGAACAGTCACTTAAACGACCCTGATGATGAATAAGGTGAAGTGCGTAACAGCTATAATTCCAGCTCAAGTATTTGCAAACACAACTTGTCCTTCTCTCAAAAGCAACACATAAATTGGAAACTCAAGAATAGTTTCTCAACGGAAAGCGCCAAGTGCAGCTCGCAACTTTAATCGATACACGCTATTACACACTTCTTTTTTACAAACAGTTTGTGACTACATAGTATAGCTAATTCATTTAATTTCTTTTTTTGAGCATTTTTTATTTTCAACATTTTTTATTCTTTCAAATAAATAAGAAAATGCTTCAATAAAACTAACTAACAAACAGTCTAGCTTCCAAATGACAAAGAGTTGTCAATCTGGTTGCTGTAACGCACTGCTATGAGATGGTGGATAGCTTTGCAAGACGTTAAATGACTTAGGCAGATGGGGCAATTGGCAAGTGAGCACCGGTGGGTTGGAATCCATTCTCATCGGCAACATAACTCACGGAGTAGACGACACCATCGTCACCAGTATAGCTGTATGATCCGTGGACAGAGATTCCCTCTTGTTCAGTACCAACATTCTTGAGTTCACCCTGTTCGCTGACAGACTTGCCATCGCTGGTCTCAACACTGAAAACAAGTACTTCAATTAACGAGTTGTTTTAATTTAATTTCAACTGTTGCACTTACGCATAGGAGTATTTATCCAGACCGATGTTGTCGTTGTCATAACGGAGGGTTTCGGCACCCTTTGAATCGCTTGCAGGTGCAGCAGCCAGGGCAACGGCGAAAAGAGCAGCGAACACGATGAATAATTTCATATTGAGATTGGTTTCTAGTTGGTTTTTCGGCGACGAAAGAACTGATGATGATATGCTTGCATTGAGTCAATTTATACCCAAATAATTTTGACTTAAGCTTAAGCGAATTAAGTGAATCCCGATTCACTAAACAAGAAATTCGTACCACAGTAGGTAACCACACGATTTCATCTTAATGAACAACTAGTTTTTAAGTTATATTCTTTTCCCAGCACAAAATGTGTTATTACTCTATTTAAGGATAAATTTAGATCTGTCATCCAGTGTGCCATAAAAAGACTCTGCTAAATGATAATATTTTTTAATATTACCAATTTACAAACGTGTTCTTTCGAATTTGATACATAAATATGTCCAAAAATGCAAATTTTCGACACAAGCGAAAGTAAATGCGCGTCTTACCGCGCTTTCTTGCTGGCTTTTAGAAAACGAGTAGATACACAGTTATAGAAATTATGCAATTGGCGAATTAAATGACACCATACAAGATTTTGGATTAGGTTTCTGTTGTCAACCTCCGAAATGGTTATGCAAATTTACTGTACTGGCGACTGGAACCGATTAATTGGTTGACTGACGGTTGTGATTTCATTACACATCTGAAATTTTTACAATATTTTCACCAGCAAGAAGAAAGTATGGAGGTATTTTTAAAAATGGATTTCAAGTGGAAGCAAACATAATCAGTGTTTACTGAACATTTTATTAAGTGGGTACTTACTTTTTAGAAGAAGAAAAACCTGTAACCGAGTTATATGTGATCCCGTACTTTCAGAGCGGATAGGGCAAATTGGGGCAAAGCGTATATTTGGTTGGTAGGTTGGTTTAAGTGGCTGTATTTCCCGTTACCTAACGAGGGAAAAACACGAATTGCGCATTGAGCGCCGTTTTGAGACAAAAACTAACGCAACCTGAAAAAAGGGGGGATGAAGGATATTAAAGGAGCCCAAAACCAGCCTGTGGAGTTGAGAAATTTGATGTTCTTGTTGAAATGGATGCAAAGGTCATCATGATCTAGTGCACTGCGTCTGGTTTTGGCCAGGGCCGGACACTCACAAAGAAGATGGAACACTATTTCACTCTTAGTAGTCTTCTCAACTACGGCCGGGGCACGGATTCTGGAGGCCCCAGCATTCATACTCGAACCCACAAGCGACTCTTGTGGACAAGCTGGTCAGACTCGGGATACTTCCATGGTTGGACGGGCTTCTGAAGAGGCGGGCATTGAGCTGCGCCTGTCTAAGGGGCGGTGCCTTTGTACAGGTTGGTGGAGGTCTCACCAACTGAAGCTAGCCAACCCCTTGGATCGAGCACTGCCTTCTCTTCTGCCGTACCGAAAAGCAAGAAGAAGCGACCTAAGCTCGTAAAGAGAATAAACCCCCCTCAAGTCTGTGAGTCTGTGCGTGCACGATCTCCAAATGCAGCCGGTGCTACTACCTGCAATTGAAGCAGTACTGGTGGACGGAAACCGGATGTCGCGATCGTACCTACAGGCGTGAGCTCCGGAGAATCTCCAATCGTTGGAGCTGCCCGTGCACTTGTAATGAATGATGCAGGTGCTGAGTATACATCCATTTTGTGCACTCAGATAAACCTACAGCACTGCAAGGCTGCTACTTCTCTTTTAAGTAGTAGGCTTGCTGCCCGTAGAACAAAAAACTGCATTACATCCATCCAGAAACCATGGGTGTGCAAAAATCGCATCTGTTGCCTTGTATGTGTATGTATGTGTATTGGGCCGTTCGCACAACGTTCTTTACGATAAGTCCGAGAGACCTAGGACATGTCTTTTTGTATCGAAATCCCTTACGGCAGTTACAATCAAACGGTTCTGTTGCCAAGATTTGGTTGCTGCAACTATTACTTACCATGTAAACGGCAATTGGGAAACCTTTAAACTCCTCCACCAACAAAAGCTGTTGTTGAGCTCATAGAGTACTGCGAATCCAAAAAGATAGGTCTTATCTTACGTTGCGATGCTAATGCTCAAAATGTAATGTACGCGGGATCGTTTTCTGGACTTCAGAAAATCATCGTCTGACACCACCGTCAATAATGCGGATTGTCGACCTACAATTGTTACAGCCAGGAGACAGCAAGTAATCGATCTTACCCTATCCAACAGTCATTCCAAGACCATCACAAATTGGAGGTTATCGTCATCAGATAGCACCCTGTCCGATCACAGACACATCGAATTTCAAATCTACTGTGAAGTTGCACCTTCGCTAGAGAGGAGAAATCCGAGAAAAACGAATTGGGCTCGGTTTAAGGAGGAACTTGACAATTCTGTCAAAGCTCCACTCAAACTAAGATCAATACAAGGGGTAGAGAGGTCTGCTCAGGATCTGAGAAGCGTCCTTATCCGTTGCTTTGAACTAGCGTGTCAAGTTACAAAAACTCCTGTAGAAAACCGGTACCTTGGTGGAATACCAAACTGCAGTGTATTCGCAGAGAAACCAGGAAGCTCCTAAATCGGTCTTGAAAAACCAACTTAGAAGTAGACTGGAATCTGTATCGATCGAAACAAAAATTTAAGAGACTAATTCGTAAATCGAAAAATGACTCTTATAGGAAATTTTTTGTGAGGAGGTCGAATTACTAAGTGCAACCAGTAGGCTTGTTAAAGTCCTCAAAAGGGACAGACGAAGTAAACTGGAATCGCTCCAAAAATCTGATGGTACCTACACTGAGACAAAGGCGGAGACTTTTAGTCTCTTGCTGGAGACTCACTTCCCGGGAAATCAGGTTACTATACGTGTTCTTCAGTGGTACCGGCAACGGTGGTCACTTCTGAACTGACAAACACCACGCAGCGTAGCTGGTATTTATATTGCATCCAGAGTGGTGACGGATGACGCTATTAAATATGCAATTGAATCGTTTGAGGGTTTCAAGTCACCGGGTCCAGATGGAATTTATCCGGCTATGCTGAAACAAGGTTTTAGTCAGCTGATGCCGACGCCGAAAATGTTCACCGCTAGTTTGGCCTTGGCCTACATACCTTCTCCTTGGCGTAGTCATGTCCATACCAAAAATAGGTAAGACCGACTACACTCTCGTCAAAAGTTTCAGACCCATGAGTCGCAATGTTTCTCTTCGATCGCATCCTCTTTCTGTGATGCAACGTGCCTATCAGCGCGGAAAATCCTGTGAAACAGCGCTTCAAACCCTCGTTAGTAGGATTGCAAGTGCTCTTGATCGGAAGGAGTACACGTTGGGTATTTTCAACATTTTTGTTAATAAGGATCTACCAAATATAAACTCCTTGGAGTTTATTAAGCTCTCCTTTGAAAAAGTTGACAATTTTGAACTTAAAATAAGGTGCTCTGAGAGTGCCCAATCGAATACATTGCTCTATTTCACTTTTGAAGACAGTTTTTCTTTAGTTTAGTGAATGGGCCTAAAGCCTAGTATGCAGATGCTCCGAAACGAAATTTTCCGATGGTCTCCAAATGGACAGCGAAAAGTCTGCGAAAAGGCAGCGGAACAAAATGTGCGGAGAGTTCCATCTGCTGCCGATTTGGATACTCGAACTTTTCGCTGGCTCCTTAAAATTCTCATTTGGGAATTATCACAATTTAGACTATTTACATTAAAAATTGGTGAATATTAGGCTCATTAGGTATTTATAAAAAAAAATCATGCATCAATTGCGAACGTGCTCTTTTTTAGTAAAAGTCCCCAGTTACATACAGTTACATTTTCTTTTGCTTTTTTTGACCACTTAAACTAGATGGTTGAACTCACTCTTGGTCTTCAAATGTTGCCTATGAATTATAAAGTTAGTATATCAAAATAAATTAGCAAATTTTCTTTAAATTTTCTAAATTTTTCCGTACGAAAAACTTTTTCCGATCAACTTCTCAGTTAATGCCACAAAAAATAAAATAAATCATTTCACCGAAATATTGAGTTTCTTTACTGTTCCATCTGTCAGGAATTTTTTTCTGATCGTAGGGAAAATGTTTTCTGACAGAATTTTGGCTATTTTTAATTTTGCACTGTCGCCTTTCAAACAATTTAATCAGAATGAGTGTGCCAATGAATTACAAGAAAAAAAAATGATCAACTGATCTTCATATTTGAGCTTCGGTATTTTTGGCGCCAACATTTTCCAATTTGGCTCCATACCCAGCGATGCCAGATATGGGGATTTTTCCGCATTTTGGGGAATTTTTCACTTGATGGGGAAAATGGGGAAAAGTGCTCTTGAAATGGGGAAAAATCGAAATGCAAACATGTTTATCAATTTTGCATATTTAAAAAATAAAACCCGTGTAGTTAACTTTCAAATAAATCCCGAACGTAAGAACATTACCGAAAATGTAAACAAACTCCACCAGTTGTCAAACTCAAATGCACTTGTATTGGTAAATCTGAAGCAAATCTGAGAAAAAGTGCTCTGAAATCTGAAAAAGTTTGCATTTTTGTACCAAACGAATACAAAAACTGTTCTGAGAGCAAAGAAATTGATCTGAGAGCGCCCAATCGAATACCCCTAACTGCAACCTTTTTTCAAATTCAATATCAGCTGTGAAGTTCAGCCATATATGACGCTGTGTTTTATGGATTACCTATATTGTTTTTCTTATATATTTTGAATAAATGTACCAGTAATATTAGATATTAATAACTAAGTCTGTATTTCTTTATTCATTTATTATTATTATCGCTTGTTTATAAAGAGTAAAGACTTCTTTTTGTTTTACTTGCTAATCCAAAATGAGTAAATACTTTAAAGCCAACGTATAGTGAATTGATTAGAATTGAATGAATTTAGCATTACCTTTTTTTTTCAATGAATCGAAATGGGGAAAAAAGTGGGGAAAAAACGGATACGAAATGGGGAAAATTTACAAAAAATTTCCCCAAAATGGAATTACAATTTAAGATCTGGCATCACTGTCCATACCTCCTACGTTGTGGTATCTACATAATCTCCAATAAGATATTCAGAGTTGCACTAGAATAACAAAATACAATCAATCAAAATTTATTGCGTAAAATTTGCCATTCTCCAACGCTGATTTTTGCATACGGCAACGAAATTCAACTTAATTCTGTAAATTCGCATTCACAATGATTCACACCACGAAACATTATCCCATTTCTAAAAATAAGTGGTCCATATCAGATGTCTGATGGAATCCTTAAAATTTATCTAGACATTGTGCAGCTTTTGCTGGCATGATCATTTATACACGAAATTCCGGTATTATAACTGAACTTTTGTTGGAATATTTTTCTAATCGTGTTTCGGCGACGACGGCAACAACATTCAAGTTATAAAATAAATATGTGTACCTACAGTTTTTAATTCATTGACCTGTTTACATTAACCATACAATTACGGGAATTAAATAACTTAAGTCGTTCTACACTCGACACTAAAACGCCATTATTTTGGTATATGCTCGATTTCTTTTATTTATGTAACTGACATTTTTCATACATTTCTACAAAAGTTCCCTTACTTTTTCGTAAGTGTCCCTCTCTGAGAGAGAATTTATCCGAACTACCGTCATTTTGACAGTCTTTGTCATTCTTACTACAAAAGTAAAGAAACAAAGCTTTTCTTGAGTTTATTATGTTACCTATAAGATAACGTGACAAAAGTTCAGCTCTCTCTATAATAAGCAAAAGGAATGCATTTGTCTGAATGCAAATTGTTACCTGAAAATTATTATTTTCCTTTCATTTTCAGTACACTTCAAGTCCATGAAAACTACAAGTTTCTCTAAACACTGAACACAACTAGCGCTCAGTGATACCAGACTACAAGATATAGCTTTTCTTTAAAGTTCCCTACCCAAAGCGAAAAAACGGCACCTTATTAGTTTCGCTAAAGGATGTTTGCGCAAGCACTTTTTGACCTTTATGTGTCGATCAAGACCTAATTAAGGAAATATACATTTTTAATGCAAAAACATAAAAATTTGGTGAGGATATCAAGTGAACACCATTTTTTAAACAAACTCTTTTGTACAGTGCTACATGTAACAGTTTGCATATTTTCGACAGACCTACTGTCATTTTGAAAAGATGCCAACGACCGAGGAGATTCCATCTTCTGTGGTTTACACCTTGTTTAAGAACAATTCCATATGACTTCAAACACGCAGGTTGTTACGAGGCTTTATTATCTGTCTAGCCCAATTATATAGGTCAATGGATCAGGCTCGTTTAAAAAAATGTGGAATGACAGCTTCGAACACCCAAGCTATAGGTTAAATTTGAATAATTATGGAAATGTATTACTTTAAACCAATTATGGCATATTTGCATATAGTTCAGCTTTTGCGGGGTTGACAGAAAAAAAAAACAAGTTCGACAGCTTCGATTTAAGCATCTTGGTTATTTAAACAGTTAGAATACAGAAATAGATCTTATGAAAAAAAAAAAATTATAAATGTCAACAGATTGACCGATAAATGCTACTGATGACGATTATGATGAAAACTGTCTGTCCTGTAGAATGTGCAGGGACATTCTTCGTAAGCAATCCTTTAGGCATTGTTTATAGAGACTGTACATATGTATGTACAATGCTGTAGGTGATCCAATACAAAAAACTAAGCACAGGGAACTATATCAGAAGAGTACGCACACATCCTTTAGTTCTACATAGAAATGGGGTGCATCTCTCTTCCTTACGACACATAATAATAAAAAGGTCAACGAACATCTGTTTTTTGCGAACAAACTGTGACGGCAATTACTTTTTATTCACACATATTCATCTTTATTGTTTCTGTTGACTTCCGCATATTTTGACAGGTATTTGCATTTCGTGTTCAAATCGCACTAAAAAGAATTAACCAAAAAAAAAAAGTATAGGAACCCTTGATGTTTAATTTAAAGCACGTTCGCGTCTGTGGCGTCTGGTTGCAAAATTTGGATGATCGTTAATCTGGGATACATTGAGCAGACCAGTGACTAGCTTAGTCAGCTAGTTTGATGAGTGATGATTATCTGAAATTACTGGTTTTTAACTTCGATATTGCGACACTACGTTCATTATAAGAAAGTATAAATTGAAATGATTAGAACGTATTTTCATCATTCAGTTCTTTCGCTACACTATACTGGTGACGATGGCGTCGTCTACTCCGTGAGCTATGTTGCCGATGAGAATGGATTCCAACCCACCGGTGCTCATTTGCCAGTTGGCCCAGTTGCTTAAGTGACTCTTTGGACTATAAAGCTGTTTACCATCTTATAGCAGTATGTTGGATATTGGCGTTCAACAGTTTGTTATTTAGTTTTAGTCGTTATTTCTGTTTTTTTTTTTTCTCCGATGCAATAAAATCTATTGTTGAACAGAAGTGGATTGTTCCTTCATTTAGTACAAAAATATGCATATACAGTATACTCGTACTCGTATAAAGGATGTTTTTTCGTCATTTTTCGACGTCCACCGACTGTGTAAAGTTTAAAAAAGTTCTACTGGAAAAAATTATATTACATGAGCTCCAATTGGCCTACAGATGACAACAAAAAGAGCTCGCTCAAGTATTACAGAGCAACATTTTTGCAAATTAAAGGTTTAAAATTTGCAGTTTGATATATTAAGCTAATCGGTCTAAATCTAAGCAGTATAATACTAAAAGGGCAATATTCAGAAAATACTGTAACCTATCGAATTAAAAACATTGCAGTCGTTGATAATAAAATAGCATAAAGTCGTCGCTTGATTTTTACCGCGGTTACGATTTAGGCCCTAGTTATAGCCATACGTAAAATGCACCGAAAAAGTTGGAACAGTGTGAAAATGAGTTTTTATACGTTTAGGCGGTCATAGAAAAATTCTGTCATAAAAAAAATTTCCTGTGAAAACAACCACCACTTACGGGAATCCATCAGAAAAACAATTTCTGACAGATGGAACAGTAAAGAAATTAAATATTTCAGTGC
Organism: Cheilosia grossa; assembly: GCA_963082955.1. Lineage (NCBI taxonomy): Eukaryota > Metazoa > Arthropoda > Insecta > Diptera > Syrphidae > Cheilosia > Cheilosia grossa. Next base: position 31,261,915 of record OY720147.1, read on the forward strand.
AATGATGATAGACTTACTTTATAATTCGTAAGCAACATTTTAAGACCAAGATTGAGTTCAACCATTAGGTTTAAGTGGTTACGTATGGCTATAACTAGGGCCATACGAACTGCACAAAAAGTAGGTCTGTTCCCTTACTTTCAGGTTAAGTTTTCAATATTGCCAATACGTCACACTTCTTTCATTGCTAGAGAATTCGCTCACCGAAATGAAATAGATGGAAAACCAAAAAGAAAAGTAACGCGTTAAACCACAAATTTGAAAAATGTGAAATTTTTAGGTTAGAAATCGGGATATTCAAATATCAGTAGAAAAAAGTACAAATTTATATTTAAGAGCAAGAGTTGAATTGCTTTTATTGGAGGAATAAAAAAGTTCGCGTATTTGCTTCTTACGCCTATTTTGATGCTATACATACAAGCACAAAATATAAATGAAATCAAAAGTCAGTTACAAATTAAGAGGCCTCTACCCAGAAGTCGAGCAAAAGTGCAAAAAATTACATTTTGTTTCTCTGACTGATAAATTAAACTGAATGCATTTGAAAGAACAGAGTTTCCTCTTCAAAAACGTCGGAGGGGGTTTTTAAAATAACATCTCAGTTATATTTTATTTAAAGTTTGGGAAAATTTGCACAAAATGATTTACTATTGACCAAACCATGATAAGACGGAGTACGATACATCTGAGATTACAACCTCAGCTAAAAGACAGATCTTGAAATTTAACACTGGTTTGGAAAACACAGGTGTTTAAAAACAAACAATATTTTGAAATATTGAACTACGTTTTTCATGTGAAACGTATGCACTCAGAACAAAAAAGTATCAGATCAGCTAACAGATCCAAGGAAAACTTATATTTATTTACGTGTATTTTGTCACAAAATACCCAGTTTGAATTACATGTTATCTTCTAAAAATTATTCTGTACGTTACTTAGTTTATGCACTTTTGCTGAAATTTTGTTATTTTAAATGCATTCAGTTTCAATTCAATCGCTCCAGTAATAATTTATCAGTCAGAGAAACAAAATGTCATTTCTGGGTCTCGTTAACATTTGAAAGATTGACAACCATCTGTCAGCAATAACCAAGTAGCCCGAAAAAATTTCGTGGGCTAATGTTAGCAGGTTTTTTATGGAGGGGAAATGTTTTGCTCTCTCTTTTTGCCTCTCCCAATAAAATATACAATTGGCAATGAAATGTTTAGTTCAGTGTCAAATGTTGTCTTCGCAATGTTGTGTTTTGTATTTTATAATTAACAATTATAGGGAACTTTTTTTCTAATAAAAGCAAGAACCGAACATTTCTTAATATTTAAACAAAGGAAATTAAGAACACACCAAAACGGTTTAACTCACTTTGTAACGCTAAGACATCTGACATACAGTTTATTGTTTTGTAGATTTTTAGATCGTCTGGGTACAGGACATTTTGAACTTGATACGAAAGAGGGTAAGTCATTGATATAAAGCAGAAATAGGCGAGGACCAATATGACTTCCTTGGGGAACACCTGAAAAATTTGGGGAAAATCCGAAAACGCGGATCCAATTTTAACAAATTGTTTGCGATTGGTCAAATAATTGTCAATCCCTTTTAAAATACTAGCATGAATTCCAAAAAGTTCAAGATTCTTTAAAAGAAGTGTGCTGAAGACGATCAAAGGCTTTTGAAAAATCAGTGTATACGCAATCTACTTGAAGACGTTTTTCAATATTTTCAAAACAGTACTTGGCAAAAATAACCAAGTTTGTAGCGGAAAAATTCTGCAAACATGTTACAAAGTTCGTTTGTATACAAATAGAAATTCCGTTCAATGACATACAAGAAGGTATTCCTAAAATGGTTGTGACATAGTTCTTGTGGACGATCTTCTCTAAAAAATCGTATTGTTTTTTCAAACGCAAAAATGTATGACGCAGAGATGGGTCGTTTTTACTTTGTCTACACATCTTATACGTATTGTTCTTCAATCTAGATAAACTCCTATTAATCCATGCAGGTTTATTAGATCTTTTTACCTATTTAGTTGGCAGAAATCACAGCATTAGGAAAATCATTCATTGTATTATAATCTGCTTTTAAAAAAATCAAATTTTGTAATTTCTTTAAATTGTTCAAGTCAGCGGATTCAGTACCCACAGATTAAATGAAATTTGCAATGCATTGTGATGAATGCTGTTAACAAGTAAGTAGGGGAAATTCAAGCTCTTCACTGACAAGAACTAAGTCCAAAACATTTCCCAAAGAGTTGCGAACTTCATTTAGTTGACGGAAATTACCAGCTGACATAGGGTTTACTACTTCAACTTCATTAGCTCTGTAAACATTAAATGGGATAGTTCATTTTTCATCGCGAGAAAACAAAGAACTTATATGAGGCAAATTAAAATCACCTAGAACTACAGCGAACGATGAGTCGTCTTAATTTTTAACGATTTCAATAATATTTTTCATATGAGCTTTTTAAATTGCAATACCTAAGTAAGGTGGAATATACGAAATAAAGAAGTTTAATGATGCATCTGTTATCGATCGCAAAAGTTAGATGCTCGAAATTATTTAAATCAAAAACTTTACTTTGGGCGGGACCAACAATTACACAAATATACTCGTTTTTATTAACAAGCTCAAAACAAACATCGACATAAAACTTGAAAGGTCAAAACAAGTGAATGCATTCAGATACACAAAAAATCGTTCATATTCGTTCGATGGGCTGTTTTCTTCGTCATGGGAAAATTTTACCTTTAAGCAATTTAAGGTTCGCAGAGATTTTATTTTTGCCCCCTTTTAAAACTTTTCCCTCATTTACCCTTTTCCATATAAAAAAAAACACTTTTCCCCTCAATCTGGGTTCACTGATCCGAGACATAATATTTAAGGCCAATCTAGGAAAGGAGAATGATATTATTATAGCTTTTAAAGACAGTCTATGCGACACCACGCTTTGCGAAAAGTCACATAGTAAGATCAAACGCACAGATTTCTTATTTCAAAGCGACGGGGGAAATACACAAAAATGGGCCATCTTCTGGTTTCAACGTCGACAAAAACTTATAGAACAACAAACAGATCTTATGAATGAATGAATGAATCAATTATATTTAGCATTCATTCATTAATTCGTCTCATATGGCCAGAGCACACAATTATGGTTTTTTTTTTTAGTTACTTACCTATACAATAGGTTAGTGTTTCTTTTTAGCTCAGACACATCAGAGCTCGGTTTTTTTTCTCTTTTCTTTCAGAGCATGATCAGAGCGCGCTCTATGTGCTCAGAATAAATTGACTGAGCAGGCTGAGTGAAAAGCTGATTAGACATTTTCATACACACCTACGGTCACATTTGACAGGAAAAAAGAACAAGATAAACAAAATAGTTGAAATGGCGGACAAACTTTGTTGTTCTGGCACTGAAGGTAAACCATTTTAATAAATTAAAATTGTTAATAACTACAATGACAGCTATGTGTACAAGTGTGATTCATAAATACATCAGACCAATCTGAGCACGCTCATAATGCTCGAGCTCAGTTTACCAATTTATTCATTAAGAAACGCTTCTTTTCATATTTTTGCATTCGTTTTCGTTCAATATAGAATAAGATCTTACTTAAACTGAAGAAGGGGCCATTTTGACATTTTTTTAAAAGTGAGGCCAAGGGCCTTGAGGCTCAAAAAGGGGACAAACGGCAACGCTGGTCCCCTTTGCTTTGATTCTGCAACAGTTAAAGCATTTAACGTCAATATTCTGCAATGATTTAGTATTGTATTGAGCGAATTGTTATAAGCTTTTGAACAGCAACTTTTTCAGAAAACTATACGTTTTAAACTGCATTACTTTGCTACAAATTATTTAGCTGTCACTTTTTTCATATTGTTTGACACTGACGTTGTCGGAAGAGACTACGCACCTATAATCATTTAATCAAATCTATATCGGCGCAACCTCAAGTGACGAAGACCAGTAATATCTTCTTGACATTTGTCTTGTCCTGCGTTTCATCTGAATTTGGCCACCCACTGGTTCGACGAAAAATTAAGAGGATTACACAAGAGAAAAAGGTTCTGCGCCAGTGTCAATGTATAAGGCACTAGTTATAGCCACCAGAAAAGTACATACGGACGTAAGCACATGAACTAGTAGATAAATTAAACGGTAAGCCGTTTATAGGTATCAGAAGAAAACTATACAAATAAGTAAATTCTCTTTCGAGTCATTTTCTGTTCAATTTCTTTCCACTTTTGTTGATGCATTGTTTTTATAATTCAGAGACAAAGTTTTCAAGAAAGTTCGAACTTTTTTCTGATATTTCTTTGTGAAGATATGCTTAATGGTAGCGAAATATATTTTGTAAAGAGTCACCAAATACTACGGGAAAACAACGGGCAGTACTACACAATAGAAAGGCAATAATCGGCTTCCAGTGGCCAATGAAGGAAGTTGACTTGGAAGCGAAACGACTAAAGATTTTTTGCTTGAAAGTCAAGTTTATTCCGAACTGCTGCAGCAGCTGCGCTGTGAAAAAATAATGCGGCTAACAATTGGCAACAATTTAAAGCCCTATCACATTAACGATTATAGGGAAGGCGTGGACCCTGAGAAAGGTGTTCTTAAACAAATTTAAGCTTGTCTTTTGCATCAATCTGAAAAGCAACTCGAAACCAACTTCGCAGCATAAATCATTTTAGAGTCCTCCTTAAGAGGACAGATCCGTCTGCAGCTTATCCTCATATTTTGTTAAAATTCGTCATCATGTTAAAAAGAAATGATTTATTTTTTTCAACATAAAGAAATCGCTTAGACTAGTTAACAAACCGCTGAGCTGGCAGTTGATAAGACATTATCAATCCAATCGCTGCAACATACTGCTATGAGATGGTGGATAGCTTTGCAAGACGTTAAGTGACTTAGGCGGATGGGGCAACTGGCAAATGAGCACCGGTGGGTTGGAATCCATTCTCATCGGCAACATAGCTCACGGAGTAGACGACACCATCGTCACCAGTATAGCTGTATGATCCGTGGACAGAGATTCCCTCTTGTTCAGTACCAACATTCTTGAGTTCACCCTGTTCGCTGACAGACTTGCCATCGCTGGTCTCAACACTGAAAACAAGTACTTCAATTAACGAGTTGTTTTAATTTAATTTCAACTGTTGCACTTACGCATAGGAGTATTTATCCACACCGATGTTGTCGTTGTCATAACGGAGGGTTTCGGCGCCCTTTGAATCGATTGCAGCGGCGAGGGCAACGGCGAAGAGGGCAGCGAATACGATAACGAATTTCATGTTGAAATTAGGTGTGTGCTTGTTTTTCGGCGACAAAAGAACTGAATGATGACAATATGTTCGCATCGGTTCAATTTATATCATCTTGATAGAGACGATTGGGTAAAGAAAAAAAAAAATACAAAACCCGTATAATTTGTATACAATAGGTCAGAAGCATATGCTCTTTCGTTTAGCTATTCTGTTCTCTAAATAAGGATGCATTACCCGACCGGTATGGTGAGTCTGCTTTCCGCAAAAGCGGCATCAACTAATTACCTACATTTAGAATTCGCATTCAAGCTCGAGGTCAATGCCAAAAAAATACCAAACAAATTATCAATAATTTTGATATTTACTTTCTAGATCAAATTTGAATTAAATTCGTGTGTTAGGCTAACACAGGGATACCAACATCACACAGCCGATTACATTGTGTGCGCAACAGACTTATTAGTATCCATCCTTGTTGGTAACTGATTTTTTAATTTGAGTCAGCACAGAGAGTGAGAGCCGCATGAACTTGTTCTTATTAATTTCTCATTCACATAGCGCCGTACATATAACAAATTTTGGTCTTGACTTTAAAGCTTGCAATTGCGAAATTTGTGTAGAATATATAGCCACTGTGAACTACTTATATTTAGAGTTGAAATCAAAAATGTTAATTGGCAGTGTAAAGATTGGAGAAAATGCTGCAAGGCCCCTTACCGCGCATTTTAGTGAATCAAAACGAAATAACCTCAGAAAATTGCGTTGGCTCTTCGAAACTATTTGAAACTGTTCCTAGTCTAAAGAACTCAGTCCTACCTTTCAACCGAATATACAATTACATATGTACAGATCAAAAAGTTACAAAAAACAGTTAATTCAAAAATGAATTATGTTACGGAATGAAGTTCAAATTTACAATCTGATTTAGTTGAATGGAATCGAAATCATTTCGGATAGTTTTCCGGCGCAAAAACAAACAACGAAGACGGTTTGCCAATACGAGATCAGGCAACGCACAGCTGACCGTGCAAAAAACAGGGAAATTCGAGATTAATCCCATATAGATTTCCAACTTGATTTCCCTTGATGATCGTCGCTTGAATCACATTGTTCATCAGTTTCTTGACGGACAACCGCGTACCGTTGCACAACTTCGGATGATGCAGATTCCGTAACAAAATTATGATGGATCCCACCTTCAGCCGTAAATTATGCGGCGTCAAATGCGGTCACGCTGTCAACGGATTTGTACAAATGCAGTTCTCCAACGATTTGACTTTGAATAACGAAATTCAAGTCATCGACGTCCTTATTCTCGAGTCCTTACAATCGAGTTTTTTCTAATTTTGTGCAATGAGAAGAATTGTTCGTTTTGATAATAATGAGACGCCATTACCTTATAACTCGGATTGTAGCCGGGCTGATCAACAACTGCGGCTTCAAATGACGTCATTTGAAAGCATCCAAAAATTAAAAAAAAAAAAAAAAAAACTTACGGAATGAATGTTTCGTAATGAATGCCCGCAACCCAATTGGATAACCTCACTTTTTACACGCAAACTTTTCAATGACAGTGCGTAAAGGACAACTGTCAAATTGCGCACAGCCTAAGTCAACGTGTGACGTGACGCATTGATCGCAGCACATGAATTTCACAATTATCGTGGAAAAATTTTTTTTCACGTTTTTCCGGAATTTGCCGAGTTTTCCACTAAGAATTTTCTATTTTGTAATTCGAAAAGCCATTCCGGAATAATTGCACACAAAATTCCATAAAAAATCATCAATTTCCCGAATTTTCCAGAGGGTTCTTAAATTTTCTTTCGTAAAAACCTTCTCCTAACAATTACGAAGAACCGAAATTTGAACCAAATCCGCCCAGCCCTTCTCAATTGATGAGTTATACCTTTTTCCACCATTTTTATATATATGAAATATTTCGCCATTGTAAGTTCGTAAAATCTATTATAAGCATTATAAGCATGCTCAATGCTCATTGTAGTGTTCTAATAATAGCTCTTGGTACCCAGTTTCAATTTTGCGAACTCATATAAAAGGATGTACTGTGACTTACAATGTACTTAAGGTGTAGGTCAAAAATGAATATAATTTGGAAGCCCCGCAAAGAGTCCGAATTGATTATCAAAAGTGAAACTATACTTTAAATGTATTGCTCCTGCTGCTCAGAGTCAAAGCCCATGCGATGGTCCTTGCTAAAAATCATTTTTAACCTTCAACTTGTATATTTTTTGGATTTAAAATTAAATTATTATTAGTACTACGCGATGTAGTTTTTCTTCTCAGCTAAATCCGAAGGTAAATAGAGTCACCAACCTTCCTTATGGAGACATTTTAGCTTTCAGTATTTTTTGTTATTTCATTTTCCGCAATCTAAGTAACATTGGAGCAACAATCGAAAACAAATTATGGAAAATAGTGCTTTTCAACTTTCTCGATTACTTAGTAAAAGAAACCTATTGTAGTTGTACAAAATTTCGAACTTGACATGTTAACCAATTCTGACATTTCGATAAAAGGGGAACTCAGAAAAGTGGGCCTCGCAATTTTGTGCTTCTCACCCCTATTGCGGGTGTCAAAAAATAAACGATAAACGATGCTTATCAAAAAAATTTAGTCGTTGGTATTGTGATTGTCAATGTCGTCAACTCGTTCTAAGTTTCCATTTTGAATGGAACCAAAGTCGTATTGCGATTGCCAATTTTGATAAATGTCAATTGTATAGTCAGTTGGATTGTTGTGGACGACAAAATTAGAAGGCTGCAAAAGAAAAATGCAAGTTTCCTGTAAAATTGTAATATTTAAAATTTTTGGTTTTAGGGCAAAAGTTGTAAGCAAGAAAAAATAATTGGAGCGATTAGTTCAACTGATGATAGAAACAGCTGACTGTGCAAGGCCTATGGAATGTTCGTTCCCAACGCTCATCTGATATGACCCATGAGCACTTAACCGCAATGCTGTTGCGAGCTTTATGATGTTTGGTATCGATGTCCTTCTGATTTGCTGGTAAACGAGAAATTCCTTACAAAACTGAAAGGATTACTCATAAGAATGAATATTAGTCACAAAGTTATGTACTCACAAACTGTCCTTTAATTCAAGAGGATTAAAGCATCCCTTAGCTGCCTTCTTTTCCTGAATATTTCCAAAAAAGCAGAGGATTGTTCTTCATCGCCAAAAGACAATTCGAAATAGAACAAATTTTCGGTAGAATTTAACAAATACAATTGTTTGCTCTTGACAACTGACAAATATCAGCCGCATTCACAGCCAATTTATTCACAATAAGCATAATTTTTATCAAATTATTTTAACAATACCAAAAATTGTTTTGATTGACAAATTTGTCAATCGTCAATTAATTGAAAATTGACACTCGCAATAGGTGTCTGTCTGTCTCTCTGTAGGCCCCTGGTTAATCGGTGCTCTTGTGGCGGTTGCCACAGCTTAGACCATCAGTTGGGCCCATTGTGTCCATTCATTTTGGTCGAAAAATCGAATAACGGTACTTTTGAAATTTGGACGAATGTAACAAAAATGAATTTCTAAGGTAATATGGTCATTTCTAACTTAATAGTATTCAGTTTTTCTCTATATTATCGTAAAATGGACTTTCGAAAAAAGTAATTTCTTAGTTTACCTGATAACGGTAAGAACGATTTTGACCAAATTGCATTCTAAGAGTAAAATTGATGTTTCCAAAATTATTGCGTCCTTCATTTTCAATTCGAATCACCGAAAACGCTAATCTTAGAAACAGCTCATATCTCGAAAACCCCATTTTCGATTTGGATATAACTTTAAAAACTTCCATCCCGAACAATATCTTGTACTCAGTTTTCAGCTAAAGAGTTAAGCAATAGTATTTATTAAACTTAATGTTGCAAATTGGGGATTTTCTAATAAATTGGGTCTTTAATTATTTCTCAAAAATTACCATACCCAAATCCCGATCTGTCTTCGTATATTTTTGTAATACCGTATTTCCAATAAAAATGCAATTACAGCTACGAAAAACTTCTTGTACTCAAAAATCTTCTATAATCTTAGGCGCTTACAAATCTCTTACCAGAACAATTTCCTGTTACTGATATGTATATTGTTATTTGGTATTTATATGTACTGCCTTATCAGATGAATAAGCCAAACGTGGATTTTATTTAATTCTAAACACTTATCTAGCATCGCTTCCTTATCAGGTCCCCTTACCTACCTACCTAATAAAATAAGAAAACAACCTACAAAACTTTTGATGAACGAGAAAGTTTCGTATGAACCATTCGTGGACTTTATTTTGATTGATTACAAGCTCCGTCCTTAAGCGTAGTCCGCAGCTGTTCCGAAACGAAAAATCCCATACAAAAGTGACACGACGAAATCATGAACAACAAATTTCGGTCTCTTTTTCGTTTTGCAGTACGCAGCTGCTGCGAAATGTAACGTAGTGGGTAACTGTAGTAGATTGCTTGGTACAATTCTCCACTCTCTTTTCGCACACGTTTATTGTCCGCGACATTAATTGCTTGCGAAAATTTGACATTTGTACTGCAGTGTTGCCAGTTCTTATAAGATGTATGGCACCTAATTGAAAAATGTTGGATCCAAATATACCCAAACTCAAATGTGTACGGGGTCCGCCAAATAACTTTTTTTTTTTGAAAATGCTATAAAAACAAAACTACTGAATATTTTCTCAAATTTCTTTTTTTATTTGAAAGAACAATCCTTCCGGTTAATAATGGAAAATTCAAATGGCTGCCTCGGCTGGCCATGCAGTAGCCTACACGATCGGTCCAATTTTTAAGCACATTATCGATTGTGTGCAGCTGTATTTCACCAATGGCTTCACGAATATCGTCCTTTAAAGCGTCCATTGTCTCTGGCTTGTCGGCGTAACACTTATCTTTTACGGCACCCCACAAATAATAGTCCAACGGTGTCAAATCGCAGCTCCGAGGTGGCCAAACGACATCAGCTCTGCGGCTGATAATGCGATCTTCAAAAACAGGGCGCAAAACATCGAGTGTAGCTTCGGCTGTGTGGGACGTAGCGCCGTCCTGTTGAAACCAAATGTTGCCAATATCCTCCTCTTCAATTTTTGTGAACAAAATTTCGTTCAACATAGCCCGATAACGATCGCCATTGACTGTAACGGTCACTCCTTGCTCATTTTCGAAGAAAAATGGCCCAATTATGCCTCTGGACCAAATTCCGCACCAAACAGTGACTCGTTTTGGGTATATCGGCTTTTCAATGTATGCGTGCGGGTTTTCTGTGCCCCAAATGCGACAATTTTGCGTGTTTACATACCCGCCAAGATGAAAATGAGCTTCATCTGAAAAGATGATTTTTTTGGCAAAATCGGCATCTTCTCTAAGTCGACCGCAGGCCCACTTAGCGCATATTTTCCAGCGTTGTTCAAGCGTATACACAACCATATTCGTTCACCGGAAGGATAAAACTAATTATATGTCAGATCAGACATGAGCTAAGTGTTACCATTCGCGAAATAAGCACTAGTTGAAAAAACAAGTTAAATGGCGGACCCTTTAGATAAAAAAATTGGCATTTTTGTGTAATTCATTGGCTCACTTATACTGATTCAATGTTTTATTATTAAATTAAAGAAAAACAACACAGGCTCGTAATTGAAAGACTTTTGTAGTTTCCATTTTCCAAAGTTGAAAAAAAACCTTTTGCTGGAAGGGGGCATAAATTCCGCATAATTGCATTCATGCATATTTTGTGTGATGATTTTACTGCTGAGATGTTAGAGTCTGTTCAAAAACTGTATGAAAATGGAGTTGACTCATTTACAATTGACTGTATAGAACTTTATAGTTATGCGAAAAGAGTACGTTTTGTTTTTATAAATACCTAAGGAGCCTAATACTCGCCAAACTTTAAAGTAAATAGCCCAAAATTAGGATAATTCCCAAGTGACAATTTTAAGGAGCCAGCGAAAATTTCGAGTATCCAAATCGGAGATTTGTAGCCAGTGCTGGTAACACTGCTACTTGTGTAGCAGCTGAAGGAACTCTCCACAATTTATTTGCCGCTGCCTTTTCGCAGACGTTTCGCTGTGCATTTGGAAACCACCGAGAGATTTCGTTCCGGAACAGGGGCCGAATTACCGCAAACGTGAGCGAGCCATATGTCACTGAATTTTGTGGATTTTAAACGCAAAATAATAACGAATTCAGTCACGGTCCGTACTAGGCTTTACAGGGTATCAGAGGGCAAATAAAAAAGCATATACAGCTTTTGTACGTGCACCACCTTTCGCCGTCCGACTTTAAAGAAATAAGTCCACTAAGCGCTCTTTTTAAATTCGGAATTGTGAATGATTTATGTGTAATAGTGACAGATATTTATCCGCCGCTTCATTTCCTTTGCCTTGAAAGTGTTCGTGTCCACGATAATTATTATTGGATGAATTGGCTAAAAAATATACCAACAAAATGGAAATTGTTGTTAAAATTGGATTTTCCATTAAAGAGCTACATATTACGCAGAGGGCAGAGGTCTTTGAGGGTTACAAAGCGGATATAATCGCTAAAACAAGTGCGTCATGTGTATAGGCATTTCGTTACTAGGCTAAGTTAGGATTTCGGACAAACAGAGCGCGTTTTTATGTCTCGTCAAATCAATCGCGACGTGGAAGCGCGCCTGTGCAAAGCGATGTTATACGAAGTTACATAATATTTCCATCACTCAGTCAGTACTGATGCGGCTCGTTGACCCTGATTTGCATTTTATCGAATGTGTGAAACTATAAAAAAAATACGTTTTTGAAGGGTGGGATAGGAGTGACCATATGGAAAAGAGTTTTATGAAATCAGTAAACACATATTTTATTGTGTTTATTTAATTGCTAGCATTTGAGACTTCGATCTTTACCTGACATTATCATAATGGCGAAGACTAGGTGTATGAAAATGTTGACATCCGCTAACACGGCGGTTAGAACGAAACGTCAAACAAGTTCATCGCAGCTCTCTGTTTGTAGAAGCTATTCATGTGGATTGCAATAGACTTGCAAATCGTATATTTATCGTTTGCGCTCAATATGCATAGGTATGTTTTCTGCCAGACCATTTATTTAGTATACATGAGCCTTTATCGATCAAACATAGACCGGACGGAATGCAAATAGGAAAACAAGTCAAGATCTCGTACTTCCAGACTATGGTGCTTGAATCTCTTCTAAACGGGTTGCATAATGCCTGACAAATGTTAAATGGCTCCACAAAGCGCACACATTTTTGCTCAAACTCTCCATATTAGCATTTTTTAACAAACAATTACTGGTTTCTATAAGAACTTTGAAACATGTTTGCCAATTGCAATGAATATTATAGTTTAAGAAATACATATAAATGGACTCTGGTATAAATTGGAATGATCTACGACCTTGACGAAGAACGTGTACCGCTTTAAATCTTCCAATAGCATACTGCATGCAACTGGTTTGGCAAATTTCTCTAGCGACACAAGTATTTTCACCTATCATATTTAAAAATTTCTGGTTTTTGCGTTTGGCATCCTGCTGCCAAAAAAGAAGCCATCCGGGGGATGGTATAAATTGAATTGGTGCGATGCTGTTGTCATCATTCAGTTCTTTCGCTGTCGACAAATAAACCAATCTCAACATGAAGTTCTTCATTGTGTTCGCTGCTCTTTTCGCCGTTGCGCTGGCCGCTGCACCTGCAAGCGATTCAAAGGGTGCCGAAACCCTCCGTTATGACAACGACAACATCGGTGTGGATAAATACTCCTATGCGTAAGTGCAACAGTTGAAATTAAATTAAAATAACTCGTTAATTGAAGTACTTGTTTTCAGTGTTGAGACCAGCGATGGCAAGTCTGTCAGCGAACAGGGTGAACTCAAGAACGTTGGTACTGAACAAGAGGGAATCTCTGTCCACGGATCATACAGCTATACTGGTGACGATGGTGTCGTCTACTCCGTGAGCTATGTTGCCGATGAGAATGGATTCCAACCCACCGGTGCTCATTTGCCAGTTGGCCCAGTTGCTTAAGTCACTTTTCGTTTAAGGAAGCTGTCCGCAACATCTCAGAGATTGTTGTTTGTTAATTAGTTACCGTAATGCATTTTCGTACGTTATAACGAAGGAATAAAAGACGCTGTTAAACTAGAGCCAAACATTGTGAGTTTTACCAGCGGTCTTTATATTTGAAAGAAAAACAAATTCCGTCACTTAATGCTCGCTCACGGACGACGCGATTCAACCCCTCAATAGGTTTTACAATTCAGAGTTCCAAACGGGGCTACATCCGTAAGTACAGATCTGCAAAATAGGCTCTTTCGTCGCTCTTTTACATATACGCAATAAAAAAAAAAAGGTGCTCTTCCAACAATCGAGACGAAGTTCAGCATCATGTCTAGATTCCACCCACTCCTGCTAAATTATCGCAGTATCCTTTCACACTAATCGTCTGTATCTTTCCTTAAGCATTGTGCACGTCTTATAACTTAATCAATTACCTAAAACGCCTAACAACGCATTCAACTTAACTTGAGAACCCCTATGCCTACCTTTCGGGTATGGCAAGTCGAGCCACCCTTAATTAGTCCCATGTTTCATCAAATCACAATCACACGGGTAAGAGATTCACCAGATACCCTGGATAATTAGGCGTTTCCTTCTAACGAAATTCTGTCAATACTTTTGTGTGAATTAAATTTCAACCCTTACAAGCGGCGTTACCCCCAGTATAGCACTGGGTCTGCCATCTTCGGCTGTGGTCCCTAAATGGAGGCGCTGTTCCACAACGATGCTGATGGTGTGTTTCCCCAATCAAAATGCTTAATTGTATCCCATAATCATCGCATCATCATCTCTCGTCAATGAGGAATTTTGTTTATTCCATTGTTTTTATTACACCCCACAAACACACACATTCGACACAATATGCAGATGGTAGGCATAGTACAGAAGACATAATAGCCGGTGACGATGATTCTGCGATTCTTCTGATGCCAACCGTCTCTATAGTCTACACATATGATGGTCCAAAGAATGAGCGTATTTTATCTATAATCTGTGTGTGTAATTGCAGCACTTCCATGTGTAGCGGCGCTCAGAGGTGTGCGGTGCAGGGCGTGCGGCTTACGGCAGCAGGGGGTTGAAGTAGGATCAAGTTAGCAGAAACCAAAGCGCTTGCAAATAGCATTTTGGCAGTATTGTATACAACACATACCGCCTTCACCATCGCCACCCTTCAAAAGACATCCGCTTGAGAGTGCGGCAACCATACAGAGAAGGATACTAGAAGAAGGTAGCCAAATGGAAGGACAACGTTTAAACGATGATGATAATGACAAGAGAACGATGACGTTGCTCGGTCGCAATCGGAAGTGAATTCCATCAAAACAAATTCTGCTTCTGTTATTTGCAAGCGGCATCGCACGGCACCGAGAGTATAAGAAAAAAAAAATAACGAAAATGGCACAGAAAACAGAAAGAATGTAAAAAAAGGGGGAAAACAATATACAAGAGAAATCTCCGAGAGGATATTCGGATATTTTGTGTCACCCTTCACACCTACCCTATTGTACGTTCGGTACGAACGGATGTGTGGAATTAAATGCTGAATAAAATTTATTGTGGCACATGCGCATCGGGGTGGAATTCGTGTTGTTAACTTCTGGAAAAGTGTTACCGTAGCAGTTGGGTTATACAGTGAGACTGTGCGCACTGATGCCAACGCTATAGAATACAGAATTCTAACTAAAATACAGAAAACAGAAACAGAAATCTCAGATGCCAGTAAAAACTAAGAATACATTAAAAAACTTACCAAATGCCTTAACAAATACCTTAACAAATCTATAACTTTCGCTGAAGTGATGACGTTAACATGCAAACCCCCCAGTTGTAGTTTTTTTTCTCATTCTTTCTTGTTACATTTGGTCTAAAGCTAAGATTACAAGCCAATTATGCATAATATGAATGCCAAAAGGCAAATGACCAGATTAGCTGTCAAATGAGCAATATGTCAGGATTATCAAAACTGTATACCAATTAGACTATATGACCAAAATTACCAATATGGTCATATTTGCCTTGATGGTCATTAAAGGCATTTGTTATTTACTACCACAATTCAACGAACTCAAACACCGATGACAACAAAATAATTCCTGTTCCATCAAGAATGCCATCAATGACATAACGAAATTTCAAAAAAAGTGAATATGGGCCTATAAGGCCATATGCTTGCATTCGTGCTTATTGTCCGATTACACTATATGCTATTTGGGCATTTTAATCGGTCAAAATCAGCCTGGTCATATGTGACATTCAGGTCATTAGAGCATATGAGATATGCCCATTACATTGTATGACCATATTTTGACAGGAGAACTGTCAGATATTGGCATTTTATGACCACTTGGCATACAGTCTAATCTTACCTTAAGTGTGAGAGCAGCAATTAAATATCTACATTCCTCCACACATTTTACAGTTCAGAAGGTGACGAAACTGCCTTATTCCCATTACTCTCGGTATTTGCACAAATTGCAGGCAAATTGTGTTTGCCTCATAGCAGTGCAAATGTTGAGCGCCTGTTTTCGGCAATAAATTTAATGAAGAGTAAACTAAGAAATAAGCATAAAACGAAAACCTTAACAGGGTTGTTGGTTACAAAAAGTGCGTTTTTAGACCCGTGTTATGAAGTACAACTCTCTGAAAAATACAGAAACATGCTTAACATCAATTTCAATATGTATGGTTTCAAAAACAAGGCCAGCACTACGACGAGGATTATCGATTCCGGTTAGTAAAAGTTCTGTACTTGTTCGAAATTAATATATATAATTCAAGACTGATGTTTAATGCCATTCAAAACTTACATTTTAAGCACTTTTAGTATGTTTAAAAAAATGTCTGGATTTCTGCAGAATTTCGTCAAGCATAAATTCAGAATTCTACCGAATTTTTATCTTTCATCTGCAGAATTTTGAAAATTAGGGTTGGCATCACTGACTGTGCGCATCGTCTTTTCAATTGTGAGATGGCAACGCATGCCTATCATTTGTCTGGATTATAACAAGGCCGATATAACAGTCTTATAGTCTTAATACCCAACTGACACGGCGCCGAAAACCCTCGAAAACTTCATCGAAAACAGAAGTTTTCCCATACATATTTCAGTTTTCAAAACGAGTCGTTTAAAGTCGTTTTCCACGGAAACACAACGAAAACGAGTTCCAATCGTTGGATTGTTGAAACAAACAATCCTTTTGCAATATTCAGTAAATTCAGCAGACCAGCTGACCGAACAAATGTCACAACACACAACTTAAAATCATTTTCCACACTTAATTAATTTGCTAGTATTATTTTTAAATGCTCTGAATTAATTTTATTTCTTAAATGATTTTATTTGTTAATTAATGCGATCGAAATTTGTAACCAAAATAGTTTATACAGAAGTTTCACGACTAGTGTCGCACAGCTGATTGAAACGTCAAACGAAAACTAGCTGGTGTTCGGTGTGAATGCATCGACTCGTTTTTGACAAAAACACGGTTTTCGGCTCGATTGTAATAGCGTATAAGTGTCTTGGATGTCCGAACGCTTCGAGTGGTTAGCATAGCCTCTGGCCAATGGTATAGTATAGCAAAAGTATGGAAGCGGTTGTCCAACACGTCACATTCATTCATTCATACATTCTATTCGCGTACTTTGCCGAGCCAAGCACTAAAAATCTTTCAGACTATAAAAATAGAGCGAAACTCTCTCAGACAGCTGAAAATATACTCCAAAGTGCGCGCATAGACTTCGACCTACTTTGAGCCACTTGCATCTTTGACATCTAGTCCATCACAAATAAATATTAATAACTTACCTTTTTGCAACATATGAAACGTTCGGGGAGACCATTCGAAGAGAGAAACTACTCGTTACTCGTTATTTTGCTAATTTTCTCTTTTTCTATCATTTTTGAAGAGACTTTTTGCGATTGCAATCGATTTATAAAAACTGCATTCGATTTAATGCCCAGTTCACAATGTCGTGTTGACATATTGCGTAGAAATAAAGCGTTCATATATGCTGACACACAAAATACAACTTCAGGCGTTGAATCGATCGTAAAAATCGTAAAGTTCAACGCGACGCCTGGGTAGACCTACTTTCTACTATCACGGGCATTTGACAACCTAAGAATTTCGAATTGTTCGATTTGAGGTCGTAGAATGCGCCGGTCGTAGTGGGGGTGGCACAGATCCGCTAATGTTTATCACAGACAAGTTTTAAAAAGCTATAATTATGATGTATTTTTAAAGCAAATGAATTACTTCAGTGTGTGAAAAGTGAAAGTTGTGCAGCAATTACTGATTTTTTGGAAAAAAAAATATTAATCAAAAAAATGTTTGCCTTTACATTGTCATATGTGATTTTCTTGTACTTTGGGGAATCCTTTTTCAATTCGTTCACACAAATTACAGTTACAAGAAAACAGCGAGTAGACTTGAAATTGTAGTTCTGCTGTGAATTTGTATTTTTCAGCCAAAAAAAAAAAGAACTTCTGTCTGTCATACTCTTCCCTCTCAACGCGTATTCGCTTCAAAGAAGTATTTCATTTCACAAAGTTTTTGCTCGCGCTTTTACATTTAAAATTGTTAAATTTCGATAAAGCGTATCAAAGCGCGCCGACGCACGCACGCGTTCAACTCCGAATTGTAAATTGGGCATCAACTGCGTACGCGAATGAACCTAATGTGTGCTGTAAAAAGATTTGACATCGCCAGCTTACTTTTGGAAGAGACCGCTCAAACATTTGCCAAACCTAACTCTTGGCAAGCATATAACTAGCATCAAACTCGGAGGACCAGTGGCAACACAGGCAACCTGCCATTGAGGGTGATTATAAAATCATTACACATATCCGATTATCAATTATGTACCCTACTACCTTTTGCAATAAATTCCACTCGGCAACACCATTGGCAGAAAGCAAACTTTTTTACAACCCCCTGGAGTTTCCGTTGTATTTCTCGCTTCCACGTTCCACCAACCAGTTCGCCCTTCGCCGTCATACAGATACATCGTGCTTTCAAGGGTTTGTTGGAAATTGAATTCGGAATTTATAGTTTCAGGCGGCATACAACTCCTGTGTGTCTCGATAAGTGTCGGTGCCCATCCGCTTCATTCGTTTGCGGCATTATTATACCACACTGGTACCGCCACCGCGTTTTCATCTATTCGCCATCGCCATATACATTAAGCATTTTCTACACACACATTCTATTCTCTATGGGATTCGACTACAAAAAGGAAACAAAATCCTTTCAATTTGCGTATGCAATATAGATACATGTGTTTTCAAAGCCGCCCACCCGAGAGAGGCTGAAGTGTAATTATTTCAATTTATTTTGGCGTGGTCAGATGGAAACTAATTTTTGTGTTCGTCCGGGTTTTCTGTCGGTGTTTTGTCAGTGAAATGGAAAAAAAAAATACATGTTCAATCAAATATAATGATTGTGTGAATTATTAAAACAAAACAAAGAATGCTCCTCGTCCTCCCATACACTCGTTTGTGAATTGCGTGCGGCGAATTGTTTTCAAAGGGAATTCCAACGCGCGGTTCGGTTCGAATGACGTCTTCACAATCTCATTGAATCAACATAAAATGTGGAATATCCTACCATATCCTTGTTGATATATTTTGATTTATCCTTAGTTTTGTATTTTCCCTTTTTGTAAGAACGATTTGAAGGAGTCCCGGTGCAGCAACATGTTTATGCAGCACATCCTTTCGAATACAGCACTATTTGCGGTGTTTGTCGTTTTTGGATATCCAGATAAACCACTGTGGGTTGGAGCGTCCGCCTCCACATCTACGACGAAGGATCATTTCCGTGATAATGGCAAGGAGCTGGGAATAACTGTCATTCGACAATCTAATGGGTTAGTCCTTAAAAAGCAATTGTCCTTTTTTATGGTTTTATACATTCCTTTTTTTTCCTATTCCGCCTCTGTGCCACGATGAAAATTTGCTGGTGGTGGTTAATGCGATTAAGTTGATATCGCTTATTGTTGGTGTTTTTCTTTTCTGTTTGGATATTTTTTTTTTTTCTTTTCTTGTTCAATAAATTCCTCTAAGCTGAGCGAAAAATCTTCACTTCGAACGAAGACACACAGAGATCGAGACGAAGAAGAAGAGAAGCGTGTGGCAGCAGCTTAACATCGAAGGAGAAATCGAACAACACGAATTAAATCTTCCTTCCACCTCATCGAGGAGTTTGAATCGACCACCATAAGGCATAAGGGTATTAAGGACGACTGCTACTACTACTACTACTGCCAATGTTAGTGCAATTCCAAGGCTCCACTATTGGAGTTCAGCATTTGTCTTTGTTGCTGATAATTTTGGTTTTTTCTTAGGGGTTGCTTCTGTTTATTCGTATGGGGCGGCTGGGGTGTGGAGTAGTGAAAGTCGACAATTGATGAGCATTTGCTCTGGCACAAGGGGAGAAAAACACCGAGTGTGAATTTGTATATTTAATTAAGCAGAAATTCCAATGAATATATTAATTTGCTGGCAGGAGCCAAGCGCCGGATATGCTTTAAGTGAATCGGAGTTGTGAAGTTTTCCGTCGCCACGTGACCCCAATTATGGTAGAGTTTTGACTGCTTTAAGATTGACTAATGTTATTAAATTCAGAGGTACATCAATTGTACGAAAGGCACACCTCAAAAATTAGTTATCTAGTGTGTGACTTGATATTATGTTCGCCAAAAACTGCGATAAATGATCATATAGACTCTTCGCACTTTATTTAACTTGGTTTAAAGGATCTTCTTCAAGGGAAAAAATCAAATGAAATTAGGCAGAAAAGTTGTAAAAACTTATTTCCATTTTCAAGAAAAATAATCAAAACGGTGAGAGTTATTGGGGACGTTCGAATCTCTAGTTTAATAAGTCTGACAGCTGACACACATGATGTACCTCAGTTTTTTAGGATCTAGCATGGTAACGTGAATAGTTTTTTCTGTTGACGTTAATGGAGGGGTAGCCGACAAATATATAGTCAAGAAAATTCTGCCTGCATACTCAGTTGACATTTCGAAGTGTCAAAATTCAAAATAAACTGCTAGAATACAAAAACAATTTAGATTTATCAGTAATTTAGATTTATCAGACAAATATAGTTGACGTTTGACATGAAGTGCTGAAGTACCCAATTGCGGGTATTTTAGCTTTGGCTCAATGCTCCGAGTCACAGAGAAATGGCTCGCATTCGTCCCAAAACTTAAACATCATTTTCTTAAAAACAAATGTTGAAAAGTAAGAACCTAATCAGAAATTGAGAACTCACTCGACTGAACGCCATCACAAAGAAAATGGCAGGTTATAAAAAATTCACCAAGTGAACGCACCCATAGATATTGCATTTATTTTCATTAGAAATTAACAAAAAACTCCCTGCTCGTTTTCATTTTTACTAATGTGGCTCAAACTTGTGTGGAAATGCTCGGAAAATGGCTCAACTCTAAAATTTCTTCGGAACAACGCTGATCCGAACGTTTCTATTTTCAGTGGAGTAGATTTGTTTTGTTTTGACTAGATTCTCCCACTGAAAATGGAGAACTTCCAAAAACTAGTTTGTTTTTTAAGGTTACTTTTACTACGTCATGCTTACGCAGTCCAATATTCAGCTGAGTACTCAGCCGATAAATTCTGAACTATATTTTTCAGCTACTCTTCCATGAGCGTCAACTAAAAAAAACTGTTCACTTGATAACAAAAATGTTGACGCATTAGGTCAGCCAGCTGTCAGTCCTAGTAAACTAGAGCTTAGAATGTCGGCACGTCATATCAGTGGCCAGTTTGTTTCTGTATTCGTCTGACCGTTCAACTTTAATCTAGTTCATTGTATGCGAGAAGATGGCCATTATGTAGTGCAGAACTTCACGTGTAGTTGAGTTGAGATTATGAAATATCCTTTATGGTTCATAATGTTGAGTCAAATAAATCGAACGACACATTTCTTTGGTAAAGGTATAGATAAATAGATAGAATCGGCAACGTCAACAATGTCATTAATATAAAGACGCAAAAAATAACAAATCCCGCATTTTGGGAAAAACAAAACAAATGTAAAAGCAACTTTGGTAGCACTGATTGATAAAGTGCTGTCAGTGTATGGTTTGTTAGTTGTGTTGTTTGTTGCTTTGGTTAGATGACGGGAAGTTAAAATAGCAAAGCATTGACAAATATCTATAAGCATTGATGATTTTAAAGGTATTTGCAAAACGGTCAAAGATATTTCCTTCTTCTTGAATTTAACTAAATTTTTGCCACCCAAAACTTAAAACAAATATCAAACATTCTCGAGGACAAATTAGTAATGGGAAATGGTTTCCTCTTCATAGAGAAGAAAGAAATATCTAAAAATAAAACAAACACTTACTCACAGAATATTGATACATAAAACTGAACATAACACAAAGAGATCCTTTTCCGATTTATAATATTTTCTTCTTTGCATTCAAGTTTCGTTCCCTTGAACTGTGCAAATTGGAATGCAAACGTTGACACTATATTCACCCATGCTATAGTGTTTTCCTACCCATTTTCAGAATCAAATTATATTTCACACAAAGGATGTCAGATGGATAGCAATATATTTACACAAAAAGTATACATATGTATAGTTGGATACTACCTCAACACTGTAAGCTTTGAAAATATAGAAGTGCGAACTTATCAGGTGGATGGGTGTAAATTCACGACATCGTTGACGATGCCTATTACCCAAGCATCGAGAAAGTAGATTGACACTTGATATATCGCCAGAAGGAATCACGTTTACTTGTATACAGGTTGAATGACAGACAGATGTCAGTTCATAGTCAAAAGAACTTGCTGTTAGGCACATTCAAAAATCTAGATCGCCTAGATTGGTCTGGACTAGATGTAATTTGAAAGGAAATACCATATTGGTCGGTAACGTCACTTTTCCTACGTTAGCCACATATGCGAACTGCCAACTTAGTCACGAATTTCTTGGCTACATTTGTCGTCTAAAAACTGAAGTCTGACAGCTGTAACACTTACTAAACTAGATACTTGAACGTCCCCATTTATTGAACTCCACCTATCACGTCATTTATATAAGGTTGGAAAAATTATAATAAAATGCTTGTTTACAAATATGTCGCCTCAAAGGTAGTTGCACAATTTCATTACTTTAGCAAATCTCGATAATTTTTGTGGCGAACTACAATCAAAAATAGACAGAGCTAAAAACCATTTCCACCATTTATGAGAGGATATATATATACGTTACTGTTAAAAAACGGCTCACTATGTGTAAATTCAGTAACGCATCATGCATCATGATGTTCATGATGCTTTGCAAAATGTTCAATAATGCAAACTATTGGCATCACTTTCAGCGTCAAGTGTTCATTATTGCAAAGTTGATCAAACTGATGCGAAAACATAAAGAAATCATAACAGAAATACCTGATGCGCTGTGGATTCGCCGGTCAAAATAGTAGAAAAAATGTCGGAAAAGAAAGAAAAGTAAGTAAGTAAATAAACATTTTTAGCAATAGATACATGCTTTTGACAGAAAAATTTATAAATTTTTTGTTGAATTCTTTATTTCCCGAATCGACCGATTTCTTCTTGCTTCACGCATATTAAAAATAAATTTATCGTCTTTAAGATTATCGTTATCGCCTAAAAGTTTTATTAGCTAAATTTCTATCTTGACCTTAAAATGTTGCGTTCATGAATGCGTTCTAAAACTCAAACTTCACATTCAATCAGCAACGCATCAGCATAAAGTGTGCATCGCATTAGCATCGCAAATAAGCAGTGATGCATCACTGCGCAAATGTTTGACGTTTGACACTAGTGTACTGATTACTGTACTATTTGACATTCCCGAGAACGGCCACTTCTCAATTTTGAGTACTATTGCGAGTCTCCAAGTGTCAAGTAGAGCGTAGTTGTTGTAATTGCGTGCTGAAAATCCTACTTAACTTTGCTTTGCTGAGAGCGAAGCTCAAAAAAACAGGCCTCATATTTCATCGTTCAAAAGAGGCATATTGGAGGTTAAATTCATAATTAATATAATAAAAATGAAAATCAGCGCACAGCAAATCAAATCAATTGCCATGTGACAAACAAAAAAAAATAAAAGTCATTTTATGTGAAAATTACGTAGGTTTAAATCGAGCTAAAACCGGTTTAAACTCCGCGTTTAATGCATGTTTCTGATTGAATATTATAAATGCAAATTTTAGTCATCGGGTTTCAAAAATACTTTAACTCGGAGTCAATAATATTATGATTTTTTTTGCTTGAATTGAATTGAATTTATGTTATGGCATTAAAAAAAAATTGTGTACTATGTTGTACGCGTCAGTACTATTTCTTTACAGTTTTTAGTACAATTGAGAAAAGTCGATTTGCATCACTGCTATACGTCACACTTATTGCCGACTTTGCAAATTGACACAGTGACATGACGTAGTTTGATTTTAAATCGTTCGAGTGGAATAAACTTTCACAAAGAAAAGCCATTGTGTTTGAGGATTCAGCTTTATTGAGTAGAATTGTGTGGTCTTTCAAAATGGACTTGTCCTTCTTCTCCGATGAGGCTTATCAATCTGTAGACAATGTTCCTTCGCATATTGTTGTCAAACCTAATAACACCTGTGTGTAGAAAAGAATTGAGATGAAACTTAAACACACACATTCGCATGCGAGAGAAACCCAAACAAAAAGATGGGTGGAAGACGTCTCGTTGCGGGTTGATTACATCATTTACTGTTCCCCTTTAACTGTGTCAATTTTGTCAAAACCTACAATTTGTCGAGCATGCACCTTCCTGCAGTACCTGAGAGATATACAAAAAATATATATATTCCCTGAACTGTTTGTTTGTGTTCATCATAAAGCTGCGATTTGTTGAGCAAAACTGTGGAAATCGTGCAGCTGTTCCATTCGTTGTTTGTCTTCTGATTAAAGTATGAAGTCCTCCCGATCCTGTGAAACTCCATAACAATAAGTGCTAATCGGTTATAGATAAACTCCCTCTAAGCGAATATTAATAAAAATGTATACGTACATACAGCTGTAACTATAGCTCCTTCCGAATTTAATTAAGCAAAAATTTCGATATCCTCTTTCATAAACTTATCTACTATTGAAGCCGAAGTCAAAGCCAGTCGTACTTCTTTCTCAAGAGGGTATAGGAATTGACGGACCAGAAGAAGAAAGAAAAAATCTCAATAATATCCTTGATATAAACATTTATTGTGGAGAAATTCAGTACAGCCATGTGGGGGAGCAAAGGTTTATGCCTCCCCTCGCAATCGAACGGAGGCAGGCAAAATCCAATTCATTCATTCGACATTTATTCTCTTCTTCGTCCTCGCCAGCAACCTATACTCGGTTAGCTTCGTCATATTAAAGCCGGTGTATACTATTACGAGGGTGTATTTAATGTGCAGTCACTCACTATCTATCCATTGGCATGGCATTCATATATCACTCTCCGTAAAAGTGAGCACTACGCCACGACACAACAAATCGCAGACAATAGAGTCAGAGAGAGCGAGAGAGAGCATCGGCACATGGTTGGAAACTGGAACCCAAGCTGGTGATGGAGCCAAAAGGTTAAAGACAATGGTTTTCCTCGAGCTATACATTCTTGGTTTTGTTTTATTTCTATTTGTCTTTCGTTTCGTGTTCTTTTCTTTTGCGATTCTCTATTTTTGTCCATTGCAAATGAAAGCAATGAAATGGAAGGAACTGTGGATAAATGAGGACTATTTGCATATTTATTTGCCAGAATGAGAGAATTTCTTTTCTTTAAAAAAAGAAAAATGCTTTTGTTTTCATTTGGCGGCAGTAGCAGGAATCGGGAATTGACATAAACAAATAAACGTCGCCGTCAACTGCCACAATGAAAGGCGGCTTTAAAAAATGACGACTATTAAGTAGAAAAAGACGGTTTATAGATTAATGGAGATAAATAATATAGAACGTTGTGGTGTAGGAAGGATTAGCAATGCGGAAGGAGTTAATGGCATTAGAGATGTAAATTCAAATGGAAAGAAGATATAGTGTGTTTTAGAGGAGAAATAAAAACCAAGTGAAACCAAATTTAGCATAAAACTTGAATGAGCATAGAAAATTGGCATGACAGCGAAATGTCATTATCATATGAAGTGTCATTTAAGTGTTACACTTGAGATTTTCTGTCAAGTCATTTTATTTTTTTTCTTACACACGATAGGAGAGGAATTATGCAAACTGCTACTGATTTACATATGAGATGTCAAAAAGAAATTTTTTAAGGAAAGAAAAAAAAAATTTATCTGATGTCAATGGTGTCGGGGAAGTGCTTTACGAATGTTAACGATGTTGTGTGAATCTGGCGTTAAACAAGCTTTTAGCTCAAACCAAATGCTTGACTGTGGGAATTTTGACGTTTGAACAGTTATTCTGCAAACATTAAACGAACGGGCGTAGGGTTATATTTTTTTCCGCTGGCTGACACTTCGATTAAAGACTGAACTATAAACATAGAAGAATTGCTCCGTACGGCTACGTTCGTAAAAGTGCGATTTGTATTGTATTGGCCGACAATCATGAGTTATAGATATGTTGGGTCAAGTTCTCCCTCACTTGCGCTGTTGCCAAATAGCGACTGTCATAGAATGATTGAATGTATAGTTTTCCAAAACAAAATTTGTATATTGTCTTCTATGCTATGTCTACATTGTATGCATAAAGCTACTTCTGACAACACCAAAAGGAACTTGATATAGAACATATCGCACCCGTTTGCTTTCGACTATTCAAGTTGACCCTTGAAAGCAAAATTATAAAAAAAGAAATTCTGCGTATTTTCGTCTGAACATAAGGGAACGTTCAAGTGTCTAGTTTACGAAGCCTGACAGCTGGCTGACTTGATGTGTGTTAATTGATCACATGAACAGTTTTATTTCCAGTTGTCGTTTATGGAGGGGCAACCGAAGAATCTAATCATAATTTCAGAATTTCGAGACTGAGTACTAAGTTGACTGTTGGACATGTGTCTTAGGAAAAGTGACGTTAACGACCAATATAGTTTTTGCGTTCAGGGATGTCCAGGCCAATCTAGTCGACTAGATTTTTTAATGTGGCTCAGTTTCGTTAAGTTTTCCGTCACTTGCGAAGAAACACACTTTCCGTATAAACGTTTTTACAGTCGGCTATGTAGTGTTATAAGGGACATAACTTTATTTACATGTAGTTGAAAGCAGTTTAAGACTAGTATCTGTTGTATAAATGCGTCACCAATTATAGCTATGGATAAAAATGTCTAGCCTACTCGAAAGGCGTCTTGCAAAAACAAAAAACCAGCTAATATACAAATGTGCACACATATGTATTATTATTACTGTTCCTGATCGAAATCAACTTTTCCTGTCAAAATTCAGCGGACGAAAATGTACCCCTAAATTATTAGGTCAAAAAAAAAGTTGTAGAGCAATTTATGCACAACGCAAGCTAAAAATACATAAAATTAGACAGAGAGCAGATTAAATTTGTCCTCAAAGTTTCACAATTGTCATACCCTTGCTCACAATAAACTAAAAATGCCCCATGATAATTCATAAGCAAATCATATTCAATATAAAAAATTGAATTAAAGATATGTTTCCAAATTACCCAAGCTTCAATATTCCGAAATTGTATAACTTTTCCTTAACTTCTTAAACCCCATGCCCGCACATCAAAATTATGGCAATTCTTAATCAATTTCAAAAGTTCACCCTCTTGAGAATTACTTCTTTTTTTTTGTTTTGTAAAACTTTTCAGCATATCAAAAATATATTTAACCAAGGGACAAAATGCCCCTCTTAATTGTTGTTTGAGCAATACAAAATTTTGTATCAGTAACTGGAGTGGATACGTATGTACGTCGCTATACCTTTTTCTTTTGTAAGGCACTCAAACATTGAATAGACCAACTCAAGCTAATTCCTGGGGTGAATGACATTTATGTTAAAAATCTGCATACTCATGGGTCAAGGGACAATGAATCAAAGTTAACCAAGTATACTCGTGCTGTTCTCAATCGCTGACAGTTTGAAGTATAGGTATTGAAATGGGTGTACCTACTTGAAAAAGAGCAAAAAAAAATGTTTTTAATCCCTGCCAAGAGAAGGACGGTTGCTGGGAGATGCTGGAATAAAATATGAAATTGAAGTTATCGATTTATGAAAGTTTTACTCATATAGTAGGGGATTTCTTGCCAGTGCGGATCAACAGTTGAAAAAAATTGAATACTGTCGAGTACAGTTGTTTGCCTGAGAGCAAACATATAGCAGTAGCTGGTTGATTTGTAGTTTCGTACGAAAGAGTTGCTCGTAACTGAAAGAGTGATGACATTTACCGGGGCAAGAGTCGAATGACTTGTTATTTTTTGGAATGCTGCATATAACGAGAGAAGCCATAAAACAACGAATAAAGTGACGACATTTACTGGCACAAAAGTCGAATAACTCGTTATTTTGTGGAATACTACATAAATCGAGAGAATTCATAAAATATCGAGTATAGCTAAAAATAAATAAACTAAAATAATGTTACTCGTTACTTTGTGGTGAATTGTGTGTTTGTTTTAGTACACTCATCAAAGAGAAATCAATCGAGTAACGAGTGGCGAGTAATTCGACTGGAAAGGTTTCTGAGTTTGACAGCTGAAGTTGTCACCACTTGGCCTACAACGTACAGGTATTGACCACGAATCCAGTTAGTAATTTTATTGGACTGATAGTCGACCATGTGTAGTCGTGAAAATCGAGACATAATTTCCATGTTTCAACAAATCAATGGATGTTTAATCATATTTATTCGTTCTTTAGTTTAAATCAATGTCGCATTCAACAAACCTTATCAAATAAGGTGTCAAAAGAAAGATAATTCCATGGGGTTGTTTCAAAGTCAAAAACATACGCCTACGCTCACCAAATAGCCCAGCAATTATTTTCTTCGACCGAATATATGATAAAATAGTAGCGGAAGTAAGACGTAGCGTTTGTATTAAATAACGTAATCGCTTCCCGAGTATACTTCAACACCTCCCATGTGCCAAAGCTAAGAAGAAATTGCTACAGAACCGTCTCATCGACGCCATACACCTCAAGTATATGTAACCACCTTCTTTTACATAGTCGCGATGAGTATAATTCTACCCGCCAAAAGGTGCAAGGCAATTTTAATGGATGACGACCCCAGAATATTCAAATCCATCAAAGTTCCAGCCAACTTTTGTCAAGCGAGGCAAAGTCCAACCAACCAAGAGTATTAAGTTAAACTTTTCCCATGAAGTAGAAGTGTGTCTGGCTTCCTTAAAACCATTCAACCGCAACGAATGCTAATTATATAACTGAAACCCATTAAAATGCGAAAGCAACAAAATACATAGTACACCTAACACACCAATTAAAATGAAATAGCACCAATTCTAGCCATCCACCTTTCGCTCATAAACATCCAATTACGCACGAGTGTTACTTGTCCCGCAAAACCCCAGCCTATACTCAGCCTCATAGAGAGAACACAAACTTACCGCTTAACATGGTTACACTCTGTCAATGGTGCTCAGTGCTGACATCAAACGTTTCATTAAGTCCTATTAGTTTCTCTTTTTTTTTTTTAATAAAATAATAATTATTTCGCTTGCTTTGGGGAGGGGTGAAAATAAATATCCAAGCTATGAACCTCTTTCACTTAAACCGCTCACAATCTAAGCGTGTGCTATTGACACGCTGCGCCCGTAAGTTGATAACTCCGAGTTAATGACATTACTGTGCTGGAAAAGTATATACATATTTTTTTGAAATAATTTTTCCAAACAAAGACACATGACTGAGTGTGACCTGAATTTTTGAAAACATAAAACCACCCTTTTCATACTAGTTTGTGCTTTAGTATACAAAAACAAAAATCCCACAACGAAACTAATTGCGAACCGAGAAGAGGTGTACTTTTTGAAATTAAAATACCTCAGTGGGGCACAAAAAAAAGAGGAGCAACTCTCTGTGGAAATATTTGCAAGTGGTTGCACATGGAAAGTGGAATGAAGAGTTTTCCGAACGATGCGATGTGTGAAGAGTTTTGAAATCGCACGCAAATTGTTTCGGCTTCGCACAAATGTCATTCGCCCACTGACAGATTCAGAAATTCAAAATGATTCATTACCCCCCAACCAGAGGCATATCGTATAGGATATACAATGAAATTTGAGATAAAATGCAGTCAGTGGTTTTTGCTCGTTATTTCCAACCCATTTGACGATAATCGTCGTTTAGCGAGGATGCTCACAGCATTTGCCACACCATCCATCTATGAGGGTTGCCCATCAAAGTTATGAAACTGCATTGACTCTGCGGCCTTTGATTTTCGTATATAGACAGTGGGGTGTTGGATAGAGAATGAACTCACTGACGTTGTCTAAGGAATTGATTTCACCCCAAAAATTGTCAAAGAACACCGACCAAGTAGGAGCAGGAGAATGTCGGCTATTTAAAAGGACGAAGATGGCAAATATTTTCCGCACCCTCTATAACGATGCCAGATTGTGTCCGCTTTGGGATATCCATACTTATCGGCTGAGTGGCTGCATATGAATGGAGTTTCAGTTTCATGTACATTGTAGACTGTATCTAGTTGAGTTTATTTTCTCGTCATCGATTATGTTTTCATAAGGAAGGGGAAGACGGAGCTCTGTGCGGTGTTCAGAGGGACGGTCTTTGCGAGAAGTAACAGATTCAATTATATCGAGTGTTGCTTTTGACATGAATGTTTGTTGGTAAATACGCAATTGGAGTTTGAAAAGTTGTTTACTTGCGTTTAGTGTTACATTTACGACAAAAGCACGAAAGTATTTTCTTTGCAAAAGAAGATTTATCTAATGCTGGTGAGCGATTTAAGTGTCATTTGCAATTTTTTTTTTTTTTTTTATATCTACATTTGATAGACAATATGGCCATTGACGAGCTTTTGCAGTCGCAGAAAGTCCATACGCTCGTTCTTCGCAAAAATAACATAAAAAGACACATAAAAGTTGCAAAATAACGAGTAGCGAGTAGGTAATTAAAATAATCTTGAGCTGAGATAAAACTGCATCTGGCAGTTTTTACTGCAAGATTTGTGAAAGGAAAAAAACATTTCAGAACTTTTAAGAAGAGAAAAGTTGCAAAACGCTTCAAAGAGTTTAGAAGAACAATTCTTCTGGCCTGTACTGTTGCGACACATTTGTTTAATGAAAAAAGAAAGTATTTTTGTTAAATAGGATTGACATGTTTCTACAAAACACAGCTTCACTGGTGTCAATCTTAATAGGTCTGTTCCCTAACGATAATGCATTCGAACACATTAGCCAAATTTTGTCAAACTTCATTCCCTTACGCAAAAGATGGGCAGAAGAGAGCCAAAAAGGGAGAACAAAACATTTCCCCTCCATAAAAAAACTGTAAATATTATTATTGCTGACAGATGGTTGTCAAATCGTTCAAATGCTAATTTGTAACTGACTTTTTATTTGTTTTCATTTATATTTTCTGCTTGTATAGCATTAAAATAGATGAAAGAAGCATTGAGCTCTTTACTTTCTGCAATAAAAGCAAATCAAATATTGGTCTTAAAAAATATCAATTTTTGATTTGTTCTACTAATAAATATTTGAATATAACCGCCTGGAAAAAAATCAATTTTTCAAATTTGTGGTTCAACGCGTTCCTTTTCTTTTTGGTTGGATTTCATTTCCTTGAGCGAATTCTCTCGCAATGAGAGAAATATGACATGTTGCCCAAATTGAACCAGAATTTAAGGACAGACCTAATAAAACACGCAATGGTCCCAGTTTGGCGTCATTTTTGGCGCCTTTTGAATGAAAATGGGGGAAAAGAGGGACAAGCTTCAAAAAAGGGGAAAAATAAATATGTCTGTGAAACATAAAATGTTAAAAATGAAATTAAAACATATTTTCATTACGAAACAATTTCAAAGAATAAATTGTTCATATTAAACATGACAGAAAACAGCCCATCGAACGTCTGCGTAAGAGTTTTTGTGCATCCGAATGCTAGTTTTGACATTATCTCTAGTAGAAAAGGAAACTATTATATAATTATGTATATTTTTATGTAATATACTTACTTTAAACTTGTTAATAAAAACAGTTGCAGTTTTTAAGTTTTTCTTATGAAAACAAGTGCAAATTTCACTCAGGGGAGAAATAGGGGAATCTTTTTTTGAACTGATAAAAAAACACGGAGAGAACAGTCTTCAAAGTCGGGAAGCACTGGTATCACGATATATATGCAGCAGATAACAAAGTACTTTTCATGAACCCTCCTTTTCAATTCGCTTGTTTTTAATTTGACAGATACCACGGTTTTTGACAGTCAGTCAGTTGGTTTTAATGCAACGTTGAGATCACGATCTTGAGTGTATTACAAGAGTAACGTTTGTAACTTTAGAAAAACAACGGTTTATTAAGACACCTTTTACTAGTCGAACCTGCAGTGAGTGTCAAAAATCAAATGTTTTGTTAACGACTTTGATGTTCACGTAAAGGAAAAGTCGATCTTATAATTCAGTGAAACAATAACGACTCTGAATGCCTCAAATCACTTGTGAATCCTAACTTTTATATTAAGGCGAAAACATAATGGCCCTTACAAAGAGAAAAAAAACAAAATTTTTTAAGTCCACTTTTGCTAGTAACCTCTAAATTCAACCTAGGGTTTCATAGAAATGAAACAAATTTTACAAAAGTCAACTTCTGCTAGTTATTTTGACTCAATTTTGTTGTTTCACCAAAAACGAGCTTCAACTCGTCGTTGATAAGAATTAAATAAACAAAAATTGTTATGATTTGACAGATAGAGAAAGGTTAAATTCGATTTGTCCCAATTGACAAATGCTACTTTAGATTTTCAATACGACTTTTTCCTAGCTTAAAGTCAAATTTGATGGTTTATTTCTTCTACCAAGAGTTATTTTTTGCTAAAGTCGTATTTTAATGTTGTATTGCTTTGTATGTATAACAAATGACAAACCTTTCGATAAGATTTAAATAATTTCTAAAAAACAAATTCCTAACCGAGTGATAAAGCTACTGAAAAGAATGTACAAAGTTATTTGTCTGTCCACCTCCTGTCATCTAACCAATGTCAATATGAATCAACCGCACACAAATTGCTCTTCCAACAAAAAGTTCAGATTTATTCACTTCGAATTGTTACAAGATTTATAATGGCAACAAAACTCACCGGCAATGATATATTTCAAAGACAACAATCCGTAAGAGCAAAAGTTATTTACATGGTTTCAGTATGTAAGTTGAATTGGTTTTCCCAACATGAAGCGAAACTGCTTTCAGTCGAAGCAAAGTGATTCGCTCTTTCGAAATTTACCCATTAAGGATGAAATAAATATGCCGACGACGGGAATTGGCAATTTATTTCGAAGAAGACCTGGAACTGGATACCTGCCTATTTCGAAGAGTCAGAGTCGGCGTGTGCAGAAATGAAATTTATCAGTGTCATAGCAACTCGTCCGCAGACAAGTCATCCAAATCCTGAACAACAGGCCATAACTAGCTTTTAAACATTTGATTTAATCCTTAATTGGTGCATATAGGCATTGGATGTTAAGGAGAACGTTCGAACGACCGTGGACGCTAATCCAATTTTCAATTCCTTCCGTTGCTCAGTTGTGTGGATTTCCACAAGATGCCACCACGTACGAAATGTGCGTTGTACCCGCCTAATCCTATTTTGAGTTGTCAAATAAGCCCGGCCTGTCAATTAACATTCCCACCCAGACCTCGTACACCCTAATTTCCTCATAATGCCCACCGAATGGGATTTTCATTAAATTAACAAAAAAGTTTCCAGATTCTTAGCACGAAAACTCCAACGACACACACTGCCGGCTGAAGCCGGATCCCGATCCCATGCATTCGTAAGTGCGGTACCAACATTTTAACTGCCGCCAAAACGTGTTCATTTATATCTCTATTCTTTTAGCCCTTGACGGCTTTTGTTTTCCTGTTTTCCTATGCACGAAATGCACTGGCAAATAAAAATTACACTGAATTATTATCCTTAAGCATGCAATCCTTATTCAAATGTGCGTTAAGTATTATTCACGCTCGCGCGAGGTGTACACTGTGTGTATATATGCAGAGCACATTACCATTGGTATGGCATGAATCATTCATTTCTAATTTACTTTGTTGTTCTATTTGTTTTATGAACTCATATCACGGTCGTCGTGTTCGGTTGACAGTTGTTGGAACTCATTCATCAGTCAATTTGGAATACGGTGATATTATGCGTTCTCTGTGTTACCTGAGCGCCACCACACCCCCTAGTGTATTGTGACGTTTGACATGCCTCCGGTTTTTTTGTCGGTTCTATTTGTGCATCGCTGTGATACTCCTGAGAGAAGAGCAACTCCCAATCCAAAGCAGGGTGTGTTTGTTTTATATCGAAATTCGAGTACAACATTACTCCGAATCAGGCAATGTTTACTTTTTTGTTCTTGTTTTTTTTTTTTTTTTACTGTGGGGGACAAAAGTTTTCCCAAAGGGGAGGCAAGATGACAATCTGTTTATTTATACATAGTGGTGGTTGCGTACGGAATCTCGTTAGTGCGGTTTCCGTTTCTTTTATTTTCCACCGGGGGTTGAACAAGAAATACTGACCATAAGTTTGTTTGCTGTTCACTTTAAGTTGCCTATCAAAATGTGCTAGATCTCTTTGTCTTCCCAGAATGTGTGTTCCATATCGACTATTTGTAGTCCTCTTTGCCTGGAACATCTGATGAAGAACTTTCGCTGCTGATTATTTATTTATCATATTATTTCACTTTCAACGGTTTGCATGAGCAAAAGAAGCGGCAAAATACAGAGACCTAAGGAGGAACAAGTTTTGCATTTGGTCGAGTTGTTACGGCCGCCCTAGTTGCCGGTTGGTATTTGCATTTCTCCACTTTCGAGTGAATGAATGTGCTTTTCCTGCTACTCCAATACTACCGTGTATATACCGACCGCACTCTCTAGGCCACGTTTCCAATCGATTTAACGTGTGTTGGGAAAAGGATATTTTGTTCGAGCTTAAGCGGTTTTCGCTCTGCACATATTTGCAGTTTGCACATTATAATCCCAATGACTGCTGCGGAATACACGCGTTGGCTTAGAACTGTGCAGAATTATTTATGCAGTGCGGTAATGGGTAAATTGTTTTGACACGTAATTGACACATTGAATGACTGACCACAAATGGGCTTCGGAATCGTTTTGAATATTAATCGAACATTTGGTGGGATTTGTATGGCAAGTGCGAACAGGTGGGGGAGTTGCAAATTGATTATGAAATGAACACATTTATTGTAGGATGACATTTAGAATATGATGGTTTTTTTTTTTCATTTAAATAATGCCGCAGACATTGCGATTGTCAGTTTGATTGTCAGTGAGTGACAAGAGCTATTTAAAAAGAGAAGATGTCACTATTGTTGGGAATTTCAAAGCCATTTGGATTATTTCAAATTGTTTCTTCTGGTAAATATAGAGAAAACTTTCACAAAAATAAACATACACCCCTATCGAGGTATCCGTTGGGAACGGATTTTTCACCAATTTGTACGAAACCGGAGAAATTCAATTCGGGATATCCGTTTTGATACAACTTTCGGAAAAATTCACCGATGACATATAGCGCACCTTTTCGCATTACGTGGAACCGCGTCATACCAGTTTCACGCAAATTTTTTCCAAAGCTCTCCGACAACTAATTGCGCGGAATATTTACATATGAAATGAACGCGTTTATATGCTTCATTTATTTTGTTCCGAAACGGATACTTCGATCGAAATTTGAGTTCCGATCAGGGGCACTACTCTGTATCTCGTTTCGAAAGCAACATTTTTCGAAAATGATCGTTTTTTTTGACTTTCGGAGCGAAATAGAGAGTACTGCCCCAGATTTGACTTTGGTAGCTTTTGGAACTGCTGCTTGCAAAAAGGTATCGTTCTTTTGAAAGTAAAAAAATAGTGTTGAAAATGATTTTTTATTTCTTCTCTATCTTTCGAATTTCGAAAATATGTCAACTTACTGACGGAGTTTTAAGACTGACATATGTACTTTTTTTTAATTCTGTACTTCTAGTACGAACTTGAGTGCTACGAGTATAATTATGACAACTGTCACAAACTGTCATTTTGTATCACTTACACATTCCCACTAAAGCTTACCTTTGCGTCAGATTCGCTCAAAGAATCCTGAATAAAAACGGCATTTTTACACGAAGCTCTTCACAAGAAAAAAATCAATCGAATCAATTGCGTTCAACAGTTTCTCCAAGCGAATCATTCATATTTCATTAAGCTCCACCTGCAGAATTGAAAACGTCATCACGAATGACAAACAATTTTTTGAAACGAAGTTGTGCAAAACAGAAAAGAAAAAAGACTCCCGCCTTGTAACAAGTATATCTATCACAAAGAGTAGCCTGAAAATGACGGATTTCTTCAAGTTAAAGAACTTCTTGAACATTTCAAAGATACCTCTCAGAATATTTGCGCCTATTGTGCCATTAAATGCAAAAACAGCAACATTCAAATAATATATACTCTAATCGCATATAGAGAACGTTCATCGTTTGTGCTTTTCTTTGTTGGCATATTTCATTCCAAAAACCGCACCGCACGAGAAAGCCTTACCCCTTTAAGCGTCTTTTTTTAACGCTGATTGTTTCCTTTGCCACCATCAGACGAACATGAATCACAATGAAATCGCGTCAAAAGCATATACCCAAACCACATTCTTCGTCACGTGTGCGTCTTCCTTTTTTTAACCATGTATTATTAATTTTTATTTGAACAACACTGACACGAACAGGCAAACGGTGAGAAAATGGAAAAATAAAAATAAATCGATATTACACACTTTTCATGAAAACTTTTTATGCATCGCGTTCGGTTCCTTAAAATGGAAATGTTTTGCCATAAATTCAATGGTATATAAAATAAAACGATTTTAACTGAAAATGAGTTATACCTACTGGCGCACAGCACACCCATTGAGGTGGCGACTACAGCCAAAGGATGTTGAGCTTTGTTACTGTGGCTATAAAATTAAAAATTTTAACAGACATATGTAGCGTTTTATGACGGCAAGTATCTTGTTATGTTTCGGTTCAATGTGGAAAAGGTCATTGAATTCATTTTCGTTCTTTTTTTTTCTTGCAATTTTAATAAAATTTAAAGTATCCGTGGTGATAAATTTGTTTGGGTACTTTTTCATCCTGAAAATGGATGAGGGATTATTTGTTGCGTGTGGCCCCGTTTGATTTTAAATACATTTATTTATGGAGGGCAGTTTATTTTGTAAATAAAAGCCTTCAAAGTGAGGTAGGTGTTCATAATTTTAGCGCGTGTTTTCTTTTTAATGAAAGTGGTTTCAATTTGTCGCATTTGTGTCTGCTTTAAGCTCTTAAATACATTGCCAATTTTGGGTTAGGCACGCTTCATAAAACCAGTGGCACATGACAGCACATCTTTAGGAAAATCAACATCAATAACGTTGTAATCGCTAAATCATTGATTTGGTGTTGGTAGGAC
This sequence comes from Cheilosia grossa, assembly GCA_963082955.1. Taxonomy (NCBI): domain Eukaryota; kingdom Metazoa; phylum Arthropoda; class Insecta; order Diptera; family Syrphidae; genus Cheilosia; species Cheilosia grossa. The sequence goes on from OY720147.1 coordinate 31,298,897, forward strand.
GGTATTTGTAATTTTTTCCGCAGCTTCGAAATGCTAGGTAACAGCTGTAGGTGTATATGTAAAGGGTGATTTTTTACCTGGTTTGGTTTTGGCAACACTGGTTTTGACAGCTGACGTGTGTTTAGTACCTTGTGTCACTGTCAAACAGCTTCAGTTTGGTGATGAACAACGCTTGCAAATTATTGAATTTTACTATCAAAATTCGTGCTCGGTTCGAAATGTTCAGCGCGCGCTGCTTCCATTTTATGATCGGCATTCTCGACCTTCTGAGCAGTCTATTCGGAAGATTGTGACCAAATTTCGCACCAAATTTACTTTGTTGGACATTAAACCACCAACACGTTTACGTACTGTGCGTAGCGAAGAAAATATTGCGGCCGTATCAGCTAGTGTGACAGAAGACCGCGAAATGTCGATTCGGCGCCGTTCCCAGCAGTTAGGCCTTTGTTACAGCACTACGTGGAAAATTTTGCGGAAGGATTTGGGCGTAAAGCCTTTTAAGATACAGCTGGTGCAAGAACTAAAGCCAGCCGACCTACCACAACGCCGAATTTTTGGTGAATGGGCTCTTGGAAAGCTGGCCGAGGATCCGCTTTTTTATCGAAAAATTGTGTTCAGCGATGAGGCTCATTTTTGGTTGAATGGGTACGTAAATAAGCAAAATTGCCGCATTTGGAGTGAAGATCAGCCAGAAGCATTGCAACAGCTACCAATGCATCCCGAAAAAGCCACTGTTTGGTGCGGTTTATGGGCCGGCGGCATTATTGGGCCATATTTCTTCAAAGATGATGCGAATCGCAGCGTTACTTTCAATGGTGAACGCTACCGAGCGATGATATCAAACTTTTTTTTGCCCGAAATGGGAGTTCTTGACTTGCATGATAGGTGGTTTCAACAAGACGGTGCCACATGCCACACAGCACGCGAAACAATGGCGCAATTGCGAGGCGAGTTTGGTGAACAGTTAATTTCACGTTTCGGGCCGGTCAATTGGCCGCCTAGATCGTGCGATTTGACACCATTAGATTATTTTTTGTGGGGGTATGCCAAGGCTAATGTGTATAGGGACAAGCCCGCTTCGATTGACGCACTGGAAGCCAACATCCATGCATTCATTCGTGAGATACCGGCCGATATGTGTGAAAGAGTATGCCAAAATTGGACTCAGCGGATGGGCTACCTGAGACGCAGCCGCGGTCAACATTTGCATGAAATTATCTTTAAACATTAAATTGCAAGGTTCAAACTATCGATTCAAATAAATATTTCATTCATTTTTTCGAATTTTTTGTGTTTTTTTTTTTAAAAAAGTTCTAAACCTCTTAAAAAATCACCCTTTACATGCACATGGCCCAACATTTAGGACAAACTTCCCACAATCAGTCAATGTGAGTGCCAAAAAATGAAAATTAGGAATGTAAAAGAGTAAACACTAAAAAGAGTACGCGTGGCATCACTGTCCCCAATACCCTTTTCACACCGAGCCGAAAACCGTGTGTTTGTCGAAAACGAGTCGATGCATTCACACCGAACACCAACTGGTTTTCGTTTGACGTTTCAATCCGCTGTGAGACACTAGTCGTTAAACTATGGTGCAAACAAATAAAATGAATTTAGTGCAAAAATAATAATATTAGCCCATCAATTAATTGTGGAAAATTATTTTAAATTGTGAGTTGTGACATTTGTTGCGTCAGCCATTTTGCAATTTGCTGAATGTTGCAAAAGGTGTGTTTGTTTCAACAACCCAACGATTGGAAGTCGTTTTCGTGGTGTTTGTGGAAAACGACTTTAAACGGCTCGTTTTGAAAACTGAAATAAGTATGGGAAAACTTCTGTTTTCGATTAAGTTTTCGAGTGTTTTCGGCCTCGCATTATATTTTTTAGCGGATGCAGTATACGATGTCCCCCTCAATTGCTTAATGAAATAAATTATTCTAATATACTCCGCCTTTGTGCATTAAGCCATGACACTATACCATTTATTTTCAGGCCTATCGCTGAGCAGGATGTGCAACACGACACTACAAACGAAGAGGTACATTTATGCATCTGGAAATTCAGACCATTTCTCTAACGTGTTTTACAACTTTCAGATCCCAATTGGCATTTGTCAAATCTACAATGGTAGTACTTGTGAGAAATACCTGAAAAACGAAACAGTGTTCATACCGCCGAATCTAACACTCAACGAACTAGAAGAACGGCTCAAAGCCGCCTATGGCGTCATTAAAGAATCAAAGTAAGCACACCATCCACTAAAAACACTGTACGAAGATTAACTGCTGATTTATAATTTTAATCACAGAGACATGAATGCAAACTGCCGGATATACGCACTGCCAAGTCTCTGCTATAGCACACTGCCCGTGTGCCGTACACCGGAACGCACGAACCTTCTCTACTTTTCGAATCGAGCCACGCACAAGGAACGCAAATCATCGAAGAAAAATCAAACACACATTGAATCGTCGACAGGAAATCATATAATCGATCGCAGGCGGAAGCGATTTCTAGAGAAAAACACCAAGGAGCGGAAACTCTTTCTCAAACGAAAATCGACAATAGCTTATGATGATATCTTTACGGGCGAGATATCCAGTCAATATCCACCGACACGTGAATCGGAAAACCTAAGACGCATTTGTCGAGATGAATGCGAACTGCTGGAGAACGAACTGTGCCAGAAGGAGTATGCCATCGCGAAGAGACATCCCACCATTGGACAGAAATTACCCCTAGAAGAGTGTCAGAGTTTGCCGCATGCTAGTGATTGTTCATCGTTTGGCATTGCTATCGATGTGAATCCGAATGAGCATTGTTATTGGGGATATGGTTCGGAATATCGAGGTACATTAGCGGTATCGGCTTCGGGCAAGCCATGCCTGAGATGGTCGTGGTTGATGAAGGAAATATCCGATTATCCCGAGTTGGCTGGACAGAATTATTGCCGGTGAGGAGGAATCGTATTTTATTGTTATGGTTGTTAGAAAATTTCCATTTTCTTTTTTTTTGCAGGAACCCTGGAATGACGGAAGAGAGGCCTTGGTGTTTTGTGGATGACAAGTCATTCGAGAAGATCATCGAGCACTGCAATATTAGAAAATGCGCCGATGAGCTGTGGTTTTATATATACCTATCGATTGCGATGATCATTTGTATACTCATACTGTACGCGGGTGTGGTGTACTACAAGAAGCACAGGAGCGACGGGATGACCAATATACAAAATGTACGTATGGTTTGTCAGGTGTAGAAGATCTTCACGACTACGATTCAATTCAATTCAATCCGCCGCATGTTTCAGATAAATACCCCAAACGCGGATAAAAATATCTATGGAAACTCTCAAATGAATTCGTCGTTGGAAATGGCCCGACTAAACGGCGGAAATGATCTAAATTCAGGTTTCGCTCATAACCTCGATCGGAGTTCATTGCTCCGAGTGCCACAGTTCACACTGCAAGATGTCGAATTTGTCGAAGAGATCGGTGAGGGAGCATTCGGTAAGTTAAACATATCATTCCAAAACTCAAATAACTGAACTCATCCATATTCTATGAAGGCAAAGTCTACAAAGGCCAACTGACTCAAACAAACACCGAGAAAACCTTTGTCGCAGTGAAAGCTCTGAAGGAGAACGCATCTCTGAAGACCCAACAGGACTTCCGTCGAGAAATCGAACTGATTTCTGACCTTAAGCACGACAATATCGTGTGCATTTTGGGAGTCGTCCTCAACAAAGAGCCCTTCTGCATGCTCTTCGAATACATGTCACAGGGTGATCTACACGAGTTCCTTATCGCAAACTCACCGACAGAGAGCAAATGTCTCAGCCAGCTGGAATTTCTACATATCGCACTGCAGATCAGTGAGGGAATGGAATACTTATCAGGACATCATTACGTCCATCGAGATTTGGCGGCCAGAAATTGTCTGGTCGGCGAGGATTTGACAGTGAAAATATCAGATTTTGGCCTGTCTAGGGATATTTACAGCTCCGATTACTATCGGTAAGTGTGATTTGTTGTAGCTCAACGTTTGACGTCCCCACGAACAAATGTCCAGAAAACATAGAACCAATAGAACCGACTGTAATTGCTCTCCCTTGCAGCGTTCAATCAAAGTCACTGTTACCAGTCAGATGGATGCCCTCAGAATCAATTCTCTATGGCAAATTCACAACAGAAAGTGATGTTTGGTCTTTCGGTGTTGTCCTGTGGGAGATCTACAGCTATGGAATGCAGGTACGATTTTGCTCCACACCAAACTGAAACAATATCTAAGTTATTATCTCCTTTCAGCCCTACTACGGCCATAGTAATCAAGAAGTCATCAATATGGTACGGTCTCGTCAACTACTGGCATGTCCCGAAGCTTGCCCAACAGCTGTCTACTCTTTGATGATAGAATGTTGGCATGAACAGTCCGTTCGAAGGCCATCCTTCTCTGAAATCAGTCATCGCTTAAAAGTCTGGCATCAAGCACAGAAGAAATTGACAAACATACCGTCACAAATGACGCAGTCCTTCCATTCGAATAATTCAACATTAGCAACGAACTAAAAATTGCAGTCTTCTCCGATATTAAACCTATTATTTACTAAACACACTTTTATACACAAGCAAACTGATATTTTATAGATTTTACAATTTACTCGAACGAAACTCTTCCAGCGAACGAAAACTTTTAAACGAAAACAACGCATAACCATTAAATCTTGAAGACTTGACAAATTAACTACCAACCGCAATTATTGTAAGCCATTGGGATATCATCTTTAATACAAAACAAACTTTTCGATTCAACACGATTAACGCTTCAGTTTGATCTAGAGGTTGTCGATTGCACCACTGTCCTGCGAGCGTTACAAACATTCACAAATATGTGTAAATTATTCATTTTCTTGAGTTGGACTTTTTTTTTCTCGAATATACTACTTCCTGAAGGACATAATAAATTAATTTTCTTTTTGTAAACTATAAGCATAGGATAACCAAATGAATTTATAAATACACATAAATAATATATCATGAGAAAATATAAAATAAACCAGATTAAAGAGAATCAAATCGTGAACCAAATGTTATAAAACTGAGCGCGTAAAATCGCAAAATTAAAACAAACAAAAAAAATATATATCCTAAGCTGTAATTGTATAGGTTGTAAGCTTAAAATCTAAAATTTACCATATAAGTAAGCAATAATGTACTTCAAACATTTTATTAGAACTAATCCGTTTAGATTTATAAAAGGACCATATACTATACATACATATATACATTAAATGGGTTTGCAGTGCATTCGACGGTCCTGCAGCGGTGTGCCAAATGGATCGTATTTAACGACAGGTAAGGAAAATACTTCAAACGAGTGGACAAATACAGTAGTGTTCTTGTTATAAGTGGTGTTCCTCGTGTATACTCATAAAATGTTGCCTGCTGATTTCCGTCTTTTTGTACTCATTGAACGAAAATCCGCACTGGATTTTTGAGCGAGGGACCACAGGGGTTCGATATTCGATTCCTATTCAAAAATTAATGAAAACTCTCTCAAATGAATGGTTGTGAGGTCTTGGGTTCTATATCAACATATTTCACAGGCCGTTTACATCACTTTTTTAAAGAACGGGCGAGATTAGATTAGTTCTGTACTTGGTGGAAGATTCGATTTTTAAACTCGACAAATGTTGTTTTCCTCTCCATTGCCGTTGAGTGATAATGCAGACAGATGAAAAAACTTACGCGGAAGCTCCTCTTCAGAATTATTGCTATTAATTAATATTCCCTATCGTATGTCTGGACGATATCGTTTTTCGAACTATAAGAATTTGTTTAACTTCCGTCAGCTTTCATTAAATTTGTGGAACATGAACGGGATTAAGCTCTCAAATTATTAATTTTTTCACTTAGTTGCTAGTTTTGGAGGTCTATCGTTTCGACGATAGTCGCCTGAAAAGTTACGAAATAAGTGCGACCAGTGGACTTGTGGACTTGTGGACAGTGGACTTGTGTATTAAGATAAAAGAACTGTGCGAAAGTTAATGGGGCCGTTCAAGTATCTAGTTGCGTGAGTCTAACAGCTGTCTGTCTAGATTTATGTCGGTTTAGATTGGCTGAAATCGATCATGTGAGCAGCTGTTTCAGTTCACGTTTATGGACACCGGACAGGTAGCCGAAGAATCTAGTCAATCACCCCTAATCGAGGTATCCGTTCGGAAAAAATTCCGATACGAAAGTCCAATCTGATCGGAACTCAAATTGCGATCGAAGTATCCATTTCGGAACAAAATAAATGAAGCATATAAACGCGTTCATATCACATTAAAATATTCCCCAGCAATTAGTTGTCGGAGAGCTTCGGTATGACGCGGTTCCACGCAACGCATCAAGGTGCGCTATATGTCATCGGTGAATTTTTCCGTTGTAGGTATCGGAACGGATATCTCGAATGGAATTTCTCCGAACTGTACCGTTCCGAACGGTTATACCTCGATAGGGATTTTCAGATTTTGTGGTCAGATTTCAGATTTTAAGTGCCCAATGAAACATAAAACGATATTTTTCTTTCTTTGCATTTGTGGTGGTGCGTGTTTTCAAAGTCAGCTGTTTTTATATATTGTAACTTGTGTTTATAAAAACCTCTGTTAACATCCACTGCAGCGGCTAAATGGACATTTTTCTCTTTATTTTCACATGCTTCTTGTCCCTAAAAACGTAAAATTACACAAGTTTGACAAATGTCGAATGTTTTGGTGTTAGTGTAAGTAGGTGTCTAATCGAGCATAAAAACGTCACTTGTTCTTTTTTTGTGTTCACAAAAACCCAAGCAAACTTTATAAGTTGTCGAACTCAAACGCACTTTGTATTGGTAAATCTGAAGAAACTCCCAGAAAAAGTCCAAATTCGCAAAGGTGCTCTGAAATCTGAAAAAGTTTTTTCTTTGTAAAGGGTGATTTTTTAGCTGGTTTGGTTTTGGCAACACTGGTTTTGACAGCTGACGTGTGTTTAGTACCTTGTGTCACTGTCAAACAGCTTCAGTTTGGTTTGCAATTTAACCATGGATCGTCTAACAAATGAACAACGCTTGCAAATTATTGAATTTTACTATCAAAATTCGTGCTCGGTTCGAAATGTTCATCGCGCGCTGCTTCCATTTTATGATCGGCATTCTCGACCTTCTGAGCAGTCTATTCGGAAGATTGTGACCAAATTTCGCACCAAATTTACTTTCTTGGACATTAAACCACCAACACATTTACGTACTGTGCGTAGTGAAGAAAATATTGCAGCCGTATCAGCTAGTGTGACAGAAGACCGCGAAATGTCGATTCGGCGCCGTTCCCAGCAGTTAGGCCTTTGTTACAGCACTACGTGGAAAATTTTGCGGAAGGATTTGGGCGTAAAGCCTTTTAAGATACAGCTGGTGCAAGAACTAAAGCCAGCCGACCTACCACAACGCCGAATTTTTGGTGAATGGGCTCTTGGAAAGCTGGCCGAGGATCCGCTTTTTTATCGAAAAATTGTGTTCAGCGATGAGGCTCATTTTTGGTGAATGGGTACGTAAATAAGCAAAATTGCCGCATTTGGAGTGAAGATCAGCCAGAAGCATTGCAACAGCTACCAATGCATCCCGAAAAAGCCACTATTTGGTGCGGTTTATGGGCCGGCGGCATTATTGGGCCATATTTCTTCAAAGATGATGCGAATCGCAGCGTTACTGTCAATGGTGAACGCTATCGAGCGATGATAACAAACTTTTTTTTTGCCCGAAATGGAAGTTCTTGACTTGCATGATATGTGGTTTCAACAAGACGGTGCCACATGCCACACAGCACGCGAAACAATGGCGCAATTGCGAGGCGAGTTTGGTGAACAGTTAATTTCACGTTTCGGGCCGGTCAATTGGCCGCCTAGATCGTGCGATTTGACACCATTAGATTATTTTTTGTGGGGGTATGCCAAGGCTAATGTGTATAGGGACAAGCCCGCTTCGATTGACGCACTGGAAGCCAACATCCATGCATTCATTCGTGAGATACCGGCCGATATGTGTGAAAGAGTATGCCAAAATTGGACTCAGCGGATGGGCTACCTGAGACGCAGCCGCGGTCAACATTTGCATGAAATTATCTTTAAACATTAAATTGCAAGGTTCAAACTATCGATTCAAATAAATATTTCATTCATTTTTTCGAATTTTTTGTGTTTTTTTTTTTAAAAAAGTTCTAAACCTCTTAAAAAATCACCCTTTACCAAACGATCATAAAAAGTGACATAGAGCAAAAAAAGTGCTCTGATAGTGCCCTATCAAATACCACATAAGTTGACAGTTCGCATAGGGGGATGACGTAGGAAAAGTGACGTTCCCGACAAATCTATTTGTTATTCGACTAAAGGTAACTAGATTTTTGAATGTGCCCAATTTGATTCATCATAGAATACTTATGGCTCTGGATAAAATGTTGAGATATGGTGTGGGGAATAGAATTGGGACTATGGATATTTCCCCCCAGATAAATCTGGAAAACCCCCAGATTTGACTATTTTTTTCCCAAAAAACCCCTAACTTTTTGTCATTATGTTTTTAACTGAGACTGTAAGACTGAGAAATAAGTAAATAGTTGGTGCAACAGATCCCTAGGGACCCTAGGCCTAACTCCTCGCAATCATTCGTTTTGTGTGAGTTTTTCATTTTTGGAACGAATGGAAGGGATCTACAATTTTATGCCGATTCCAAACGGCTAATTGAGAAGCTCTAAAGACAGTTATACTCTCGGATGTTTGTCAGACGTTCGCGAGAGGTGGCGCAGTGGAAAAAACCCTAAGTTGGAATTTGGGTTTTTGCGGGATTTGAACCTGGGACCCCTCGCTTAGTAGTCCAACATATCTATGTATTTGGTCACTGCTATCACGCAATAGTATAAGGTACTTCCTATGTTATTCCAGGCAATAAATGTCAAAATAATCAAATGTCAAGAAGGCCAGTGCATAATAAACGAAGAGTAGTATGCATTTCGTAGCCGCCGCTCTAAAGGAAGATTTCCACATGTGGGTCGCATGAAAATTGAGTAAACTTGAGAAAAACTTTTCCAAAACTAAAAGAGATTGAATGTTTGGAACTTCCAGTGCAATATTTAAGGTTAGGTTGAAGTGGCTGTCGGATAAGCCGACACATATAAACCATTTTAAGGTCCCTGAGCAATTCATAGGCCAATTCTCGCTGTCACAAACAACGGAGTTTGTTGTGATAGCTCAGCATTGTTTCCCAATCAATACTATTTCCCCTGGCATGGCCCAGCAACGACGGCATGCTGTTCGGGCGAAATGACCCTTAAGCTCCAATCAGCCCGAGAGGCAAACGGAGAACTGGTTTGAACACGGGAACGTTGTTTCTATTGTTTTTCTTTTGATTTACTCACGTTGAGAAAATAAAAACACGATAATACATGGATTAGCGTACTTTTACTCATTGAACTAGTTGGAGATTGGATCTTCTGATGAAGCTTAGGAGATTTCGATTGTCTATGTTTATTAGATCGTTCAGATTACTGTAGCAGGAAGCTCCCAGATGGAGTTTTCCAAAGTTTGTTGTATGCCTGTAAGACAGTGTCCCGTGATGAAACTTATTGTAACGTTGACATGTTTCCTGTTGAGTGCGGTCAAATTCCTAGAGCATTTCAGATCCAGCTTTGGCCAGATCTGTCGTGCCGGTTGTCCACCTTAGATCTTTATTCTTTCACTAGCATAAAGCTTTATAGGAGTTTACAAGTAGCAATCGGAATACCTAAGGAACCCTTAACTGGAAGGATAGTTAGTGTGGTTCCTTTTCTGGCGAGTTCGTCAACATTACAGTTTCCTCGGATGTCTCTATGGGCCGGCACCCATCAGAGGTGAACTGATTGAACTGATCCGCCATCTCGAGCGACAGTGTCGGGCTATTTAGAGTTTGTTGATATCTTTCAGCCAAGATAAGGTTTCTTTTATCGCAGTGATCCATCCGTCTCGAAGGTGCACTTATGTACATAACTAAAAAAAAAAATTCGAATACACATTCGGACACATCCTGAGAAATACAAACTCCTGCAACTAATACTTCAGAGAAAGATAGAAGGAAGGCGAGCGGTCGGGAGACAAAGGATGACTTGGCTGTCAAACACATGGGAATGTCTCAACCTCTTGACCTCAGAAATAATGAGAGAAATAACAAACAAACAAACTTTAAAAATGATGATTTTCAACCTCCGGAGCGGAGAGTAACCTCAAGAAGGAGAAGAAGACACTGTCCACAGTATTTGAGTGGATGTTTCTCGAAGGATGTCAATTGCAGTGGAGAGGGAATTTCCTTTGACTTTGCTTAGCTTATCGCAATTAATCGATCGCTCTGTCCAAAGAAGTCCACCAGCGAACAACACAGTACGTATGTATCGGTCTTTTGACCGAGACGTATAGCCAGCCAGTGATTGAGACGAGGTTGTAGACCGCATTTATTTCCTGTAGCCTTTTTGCAAGAGAAAAATGTCATAGTGGCTTTTTTAACTATTTCTTGTATGTTAGTAGGCTTCCAGCTTAACTTTCTGTCTAAAATAAGACAAATATTTAGCTTCATTTGAGAATGTCACGCTAGTGCCATTTATAGATGGGAGGTCAATGTGTGGAATCTTGTATTTCCTAGAGAAGTTCAGTTTTGTGAGGGCTTAGGCCCAACGCCCATCTGGTCGCCCATTTTACTAGCTTGTTAAGAGCGTATTGGAGGAGTTCTCGTAGAGTATTTAGGTATTTCATAGCATATCAGCAGTTCATTGACCACCAAATTCACGAGAAGGGGAGATAGGAAGCCACCTGGTGGTTCCTCTCTCCAGAGGAATACAAATTAAAACCAATTTAGGTACAGATACCTGTCGGCAGGCATATCGGGGTTTGTAGCGTTTTAGTTTCACCTCGCCCCAGGGACGAACTTAAATAAAAGTTGCTAGTTTTAGAGCACTGTCGTTTCGGTGACAATCGTCCTAAAAGTTACGCGATTTCATTCACCTGTAAATTGACTGTAACAAGATAATACACAAAATAAATAGTATCATAAAAAATGTGAAAAAAGTGTTGTAAGCTTAATACTAGTCACATTTACAAGCGCTCATTGTTGTTGTCGTTTCTCGACTCGTTCGTTCTTTCCCATATCTCACTAGCAGGTTCAACAATCGTTGTAACACTAAATTTAGCGCGTTTGCTCTCGGACATATTATGCAACACTATTTACGTTATTTACACTGAACTGAAGGAAATCACTTATGCAACACTCATCGATTACGTTCGTAGTAATTCAAAGAAACACTGAGTGTGTTAAGCGGAACACGGACAGTACCGAATGCATTTGTTTTTTTTTTAAATTACCTGTGATCCTCGGCGTGATGGACTTGTTGCTTTGCTGTTGCCCGCCGTGACGGTGTCTGCACTTGAATCTGCTGCTTCTGTTGTGGGCTTGGGCAGAGGCTCTGGCTCACGTGGGGCTTCTTGCACAACTGTGGCTACGGGAACGGCTGTCGCAACTGGTGTACCTTGTGTAACAGGATCAGAACTCGCCTCTGTAGCTGGCTGATTCGTACTCGGAATTTGAACTGCCTGCGGCGGCGGTGGTGGCAGTCCAGCTTCTGCAGCAGCGGCAGCAGCAGCTTCGTCCAATTTCGCCTGTTTTATGGCATTGCTCTCAACTTTGTCAGCAATCTTACGTTTGAATGCATTCAAGCTGTTGTCTACCGATGAATGTATTGGAACCAAATACATATGCTGAACATAAAAGACTTACCATCAATTTTCGCCTTATTGAATGCAAACGGACTGTTTGCTAGATTTTTCAAGATCTGATTGAAGAGATCGCCGACTTCTCGGGTAATCTCCTTGTCCTGCTCGAGAAATTTAATAATGGCTGCATTTGTTCGGTAGAAAATCTCCAAAGCTTCCACTGAAAGAGTCGTCGGATTGCTGTGATTGATTTTGATCGGATAAGTGGCGTTGTTCTCGTAGAGATAGTTGGCAGCCTAAAAGGGGCTTCAGTTAAACAAATGCTTACCAAATGTGGTTTGGTACTCACGGTTAGATAGTGGTTCATGTATACGGTTGGCAGCGACTTGCGCTTTTCTCCAATCTTTCCCAACATGTACTGATTCAGCCACTTTTCGTCGTGGGATTCGGTATCCTCGTCGTTGTCCTCCTCAATGTGGTTTTGCAGCATGATATCGCCCTTGGAGAAGCACTCATTCGCGATGCCCAAGAAGTTGTCCTTACGTTCTTCGACAAAGGCAAACTGTTCGAGTGACAGCATATCAGATGAATGCTTCAAGTCTCTTGAACAGAAGGAGTGCAGAGTGTACGCGAAGGAACCGTACTCGATCCACACGAGAACCTGTTCCTTATTCAATTTTGTGCACTGCTTGAAGCAACGAAGAGTGTCCTCACACTCGGACAAGAAGCCGCTCACACTGCAAAGACACAAATAGGAATTTCCCTATAAACCGTCACGCTTCGATGTTATTCATTCAACTCACTCAATGGCGAGAAACGCATTCAGCTTGGTTTCAATTTTACTCGCTTTGGAGAGCGCCATTCCGGCCCATGAATCAAATCGATCTGGATGGCAGGCCAAGTCCAGGGTATAGTACTTCAGAGTCTTCGAAAAGTCCCTGCTCTTGAAGTAGTAGTCCGCCAGCAGATAATAAATGCACGACACTCTGTACGGAAGCAGTACACAATTGTCCGGCAACGACTCTCGTCCACCCGATATAAAGTCCTGAATGTCAGAAATAACAGTGTTGGGATCCATTTCCTTTGGAATAAGTGGGACAATCTTCAGCAAAAGCTGCTCCATATCAGCCGATATCGATTCAAGCTTGTAGGAGTTGAATTCGGGTAGATTTTCGGGTCGGTATAGATCGAAAAGTTGCATTGCTCTTGGCCAAGTTAGTTCCACTGATGCGGCTTCGTGTTCCTCGATGTGGCGCGATCGTGCCTTCTTCGGTGGATAGCCATAGAGGCAGTAGGTGGTCTAAAATATACGCATCAGTCGACTGCAAAAAAAAAAAAAAAAAAAAAACACTAAAGTGATTTAGAAGACATACCTGTTCCATGTACTCCATGACGATATCACGGCATGAGTCGTACAGGGGAGCCCTCAAATTGGGTGTAATCATGTCGATGGTGTACAACAGCAATTGGCCACTGTCTCTGGTGCACCAATGACGTTTGCCCAGAAACTCATGCGCAGTGAAGAGCATTACAAAGGAATGCGGTAGCAGATCTTCGATTTCTTCGGTGTCCATAGTCACGTCAAGTGGTCGCGTCTTAATAACAATCGGGCTGTTGTTTTCTTCTCTGAAATAGTAAAGGGTTTCGAATATATTCCTCGTATGCCGCTTTTCAGTCAGTGATACCTTAGTAAAACTTGATGCAATACGACCCAAGGGCGCTTAATTTCAAGAGGATGCTGTGGATTGTTATTCTTGTCAAATGGGGCGTCCAATTGATATGCCAGTAGTCTCATAACGTTTTGCACCAGTCGCGGCAGATATTTACCAAGACAGTCAACTGAAAGTATGATTTAAGAAAACAAAATTCACTCAATTTCTTTTAAATAACACGTATCCGCCATCTCAAAACTATACTCACATATTTGATATCCTTCATTCAGTGTTAAGGCTTCGACATAGGTAAAAATGTAGTTGATACTTTCCGCCCATTTTCGCTGTCTGTAGGTTTCGCCTGGCTCAGCAATGTATTTTGCCGCCGCATACTGTAAACATCGCTCCGACCATACAAGGCAGTCCTAACCGAGTTCCCGATTAGCATAGAATTTTGCACTTCAATTTGTGGGTATGTACTTACTTCGTACTCCCTCGTGTTCCAGATGGACTCCAACAATACTTCGAACTGGGTTTGCAAATCTCTAACCCAAGCTTCGCTGTCTTTCACCTCTTTACTATGAATAAGGCTGTCTTTTAGGATCAAAACTAACTCCTCCCACTGCTTTGCTTCGTACAAGTCCTTCACTTTGATCAAACCAATTTTTCTAAGAGCACATCATGGTCACGTATTTATAAACTGACACCTTTAAATTACTACTTTAATTTACCTCTGCGTTTCGATTCGCGTCGAGCGAACAGATTCGCCATCAAGGTAGTTCCGCTCCTTCATATTGGGCAGTTCTAAACAGAACTCTTCGCTTTGCCCAGCAATTAACTCTTCCAAGTGCTGTAGGCTTTCCACGCAGTTGCTCAAACGATTCTCATACCTCGCCCAACAGTATTCCAAGTGGATCAGTCGGATTATGTTACGCTCATAGAGGTCGTCAGAGATAACGTACGCGCAGCCGGATTGAAACGTTAAATGGCTGTATAACCGATGCCACAGTGTACTCAGCTCGCTATTGTAGATGGGACACACATTTGGTAAGAGCTCTTAAAAAGAAAAGGAATGTCTGTCCTACGTACCACTCTGATTCGATCGACTTTTCAAGGTCCAGTTCCATGAAAAAGACGCACATCCGATATGAGGCATTAAAATTATCATTCGACAACTGATTCCATCCGATTAAATCGTAGTGATTCCTATGGGAATGTGATTGGTGGTATTATATATAATATGAATTAAAACTACATCGACTTACATGTAAAAAGTGAAAATCTGATGGTAAACATCCTTTAGATCTTCGCCGAGTGAATGTTCCCAATATTTGGAGACGTACTTTAGCCATCTGAATATGAGGAGTATCAAATCGAATGGCGCGGCTTTCATCTTGTCGAGGAAGCCGTTGAAATCGTCCTGCGTTTCGGCTACAAACTCTTCAAACGTGCTTGTTTTTGATTTTTCCGGCCGCTTATTGATCGATTTGTCGCCGTCGGCAGTGCGAGATTGGTCATCAAGTCCAAGCGACTTAAAAGGCCATTCGTACTCAAATGTTTCCCTACAAAAGGGGTGGGATATAGTTTAAGGAATACATTCTAATATTTGTGTATGTGCATGGAATGAAAAGCGTTCTACTTACTCTGAGAATTTAGCAAATATCCTCTTCAAGAACCCATTCAAAGTGGTGTCAATTTCTGGCCTGTCCTGCTGACTCTTTTTCCTCGACGAATGCCGGCGGTTTTTATGCCAACCCCATTGCTCAAGAAAGCTCAAATCGCTGCAACGCCGCCTTGGCTTGGGTTTGTTGATTTCAGTATCCGGCTTGGCATTTGTGTCCGAGTCTTCTGCATTCGAATCGTTGCTTTGTTGTGGCGTCCTCGAACCAATGTTGTCCGTTGATGGAGCAATAAAGATTGCGGCATCATTGCACGAACTTACACTCTCCTCCGGTTGACCGTTACTAGCAGGCGATTGGTTCGAATTGCTAGACGGTTCATTGGAGTTTTCATTGCTCTCCGGTGCAGGCTCCTGTTGCACATCTGTTTCCCTTGTCGATTTGTCATTATCCTCATCCTTGGGTTGCTCGAGAAAATCATCCACCGAGAGGATAAACAAAATACATTGCTTGGTCTCCTCTAGGTGTTTATAGATTGAAATGATGTACTTGCCGATCGTCAGCCAATCTAGAGACTTTACACGAAATTGATCAAGATCAGGTTTTACCATCTTAAGATCTTGTTCCGGTATGTCTTTGGGCTCGGGAAACACGCTTTTCTTGTCTTTGCATGTGCGACCTGTTGGTTTCACGAATGGAGTGCTCCAGATAGTTTGGTAGAAGGAAATCAAGTCGGGAAAGTTTTCGGTGATCTCGGTAAGAACGTCAAGTGCACGTTCGTACTTGTTGTCTTTGAGATACCATTTTAGCGCCCATCCATAAGCTCCCATTACGTTTTGATTAAGGCACAGTACCTGAAGAATACCGTCGGCAGCGGACCAGTGGTTTGGATTGCGTTTCAGGCACTTTTCGAAAGCGTAGTCAGCTATGTCAAGAGCCTGAAGCTGCAGAGCTAGTTGCCCCAAGCGATGCATAGTGTAGACATCGGTTTCATCGATTTTGATGGCCTGTAGGAAGATAGATGGATTGAAAAGATGATTTCGATTTGAAGGGCAAACTTTATTTACCAGCATAAAATGGTCGAGTGCTTTCTGGAACTCATTTTTCTCTTCATATATGAGTGCTATATTTTTGTGGCAGTTGTAACGAATAGCAAGCAGTTTTTCACTTTTGCTCTCCATGCAAACCTGCACGAACAAATTAGGTAAAACATAAAATCAAAATATACTATTAATCAGATTACCTCATTAAGCACACGAGTCTCCAACAACTCCAACATTAGTGATAGGGCTAAGTCTGGTTTTCCGCCTCCCTTGTATCCCAATGCACGTATGTACTCATTTTCAGCAATTGTTTCCTATTACAAGCCGGAATATCATGACCCCGGTGTCCGAACACAGAAAAGACCAAAACAATCACTTACCTGTGCTTCATTTGTGACCACTGTTTCATCTGCGTTTTCTTCCTCGCTCTCAGATTCATTGAGAGCAACTATTTTTATCATAGTGTTGCTTTTACTTATTTGTTTAAGTTAGTTCATTTAACTTTAGCCAAGTTTTGGAATATGATTTTGGCGCACTTTAGAGGTCGCCGGCAGAATTTGTATAGATTAGTCTTAAAACTTAACGGAACTAGAAAAATATTGTCCCTAAACTAACCAATGTGTTTTTGTATAATTTATACGATTAATAGTATATTCTAGCGATATATATGAGATTTCTAATTTGAACACAACACTTTACTCCATCTACTCTAGTCAGCAAGTTAAAATTTGCGATCCGTAATCAAAACAGCTGTCTAATGCCAGCTGAGACGCTTTTGCCGCAGGATATGGCGGATAGTTTATTATATGACGTCAGAATGTTCGAAAAATGCTGATTGAGTACCTACCTTATATGGTATTCGATTGGGCTTCTTCAGATTTGCTCTCAGATTTCACATAAAAACGTCACTTTCTCTTTTTTGTGTTGATATTCGTGCGATTTGAATATGTGTAGTCTTCGACACTTTTCTAAGCGATTTCCTATCACTGGTTAAATTTTATATTATAACATTCAAAATTTCCGTCTCGATTGATTTCTATATATATATCGATATATATTTTACAAAAACAGATTCACCCAATGCAGTGCGCTTCTTTGCCGTAGAAAAAATTCACGAAAATGTAAACAAACTCCACCAGTTGTCAAACTCGAACGCACTTGTATTGGTTAATCAGAAGAATATCTGAGAAAATGTCTAGATTCGCAAAAGTGCTCTGAAATCTGAAAAAGATTGCTTTTTTTGTGCCAAAAGAACATAAAAATTGCTCTGAGAGCCCAATCGAATACCACATTAAATAATATTTAGTGACCAGGCTACATTTTTCGAACTCACAATGACAAAATTTTCCATACAAAATTGCATATTGTGACCTACAAAATGTATAAGGTTAAAAATGATTATTAGCAAGGCCCTTTGTCTACCAAGGCTGTCTTCAGTATGTTACTTTTATTAGTGATTTCTGATTTGCATCCGAATATTCACATTTTGTTCGCATGGGCTTCGTGTTGATCCCCCAATGTCTCTTTCATCGATATTCGTCTTGACGTCAGCCACTTTACCCCCAACGCGTGTTCTCGAATGTTTGTACTCCACGCACACATTTTTTTCCAAAGAAATTTTATCAAACATAAAGCAGGTGGAATATTTGGAAGTGGCCATTTATTTTAGAATTACATTTCCACCTTAATCCTATTGCCAAATTTAATTCAAATCAGACAAGCCATCCAACCAACAGGAGTCAGCTGTCAGTTTGTCAAACCGTGTACTAAAAATCAGCTGTTCGATAAGTGAGGTTAAATATTGCATTTGTTTGCGCAATGTTTTTCATCGCAGAAATAGTTTTAAAATAATTTATTTTCTAGTCATAAAATAAAACTGTAATCCGCAATGCCTATAGCTGATATCGTTGACGGTCTTTCCACCAATCCATACTTTGGCGCTGGTTTTGGATTGTTTGGCCTTGGCGCTGGAGCAGCTATTCTTCGTAAGGGTTTACAAGGAGCGCTTATCCTGTTTCGGAGGCATATGATGATAACACTGGAGGTTCCGTGCCGAGACAAGTCTTATCAGTGGCTTCTTCAATGGATAACCTTGAAGGGTGCCAAAAAAACACAACACTTGAGTGTGGCAACTTCGTTCGTGCAAAAGGAATCTGGACAAATTTGTACAACCTTTGACTTTATACCAAGCATTGGAACACATTTGATGCGGTATCAAGGTATTTGGATAAAAGTGGAAAGAACAAGAGAGCAGCAAACATTGGATCTGCACATGGGAGTGCCATTTGAAACCGTGCAACTCACTGCATTCGGAAGAAATCGCGAGATGTACTTCAACATTCTCGAGGAGGCACGCCAATTGGCGTTGAAGGGCAATGAGGGAAAGACAATTATGTACACTGCAATGGGGGCCGAGTGGCGACCCTTTGGCCATCCACGTAAGCGCCGCCCAGTAGAATCTGTTGTTCTCGACGAGGGAGTAGCAGGAAAGATCATAAAGGACTGCAGGGATTTTATTGCAAACCCGAGGTGGTATACTGATCGGGGTATTCCTTACAGAAGGGGATATCTTCTCTACGGTCCACCTGGGTGTGGAAAATCAAGTTTCATTACTGCTCTTGCCGGGGAGCTGGAGTACGGCATTTGTTTGCTGAATTTGTCGGAGCGAGGGCTCACCGACGATCGATTGAATCATCTGCTAAACGTTGCTCCTGAGCAGTCGATTATACTTCTGGAGGACATTGATGCTGCCTTCGTTTCGCGGGAGGATGTCGGTCACCAAAAGGCTGCCTATGAAGGACTCAATAGGGTGACGTTTAGTGGGCTTTTGAATTGCCTTGATGGAGTTGCTTCCACCGAGGCCAGAATCGTTTTTATGACCACAAATTATTTGGATCGCCTTGATCCGGCTCTAATTCGCCCAGGACGTGTCGATATGAAGGAGTACGTTGGCTATTGCGGCGAGTATCAACTACAGGAAATGTTCAATCGTTTCTACAAAGGAGATCCTACTGTTAACGGAACCAATGCTGCCGCTGATTTTGCTAAACAAGTGTTAGCTGTTGGTAAATCAGTGAGTCCGGCTCAAATTCAAGGTCATTTTATGCGACATAAGCTGTCGACGCCACAAGCAGTGATTGATGGAGTCGCAGAAATATGGGATGAGCGCCGATAAGTTTACAGTTTTTATATACGCATACTATGTACAATTGTATTAATTATTTTTTTTGTTAAATAAAAAGAACAAGGCTTTTCGTTTTCAATGACTTGCACCGATAGTTTACCTTTTGATGTTCGGTAGAACTGCAGATTGAACATTTAGGTGAGTGCAGTGGATATTCGTTTAAAAAAAGGATTGGTCTGCAGTTGGAAACTTTGCAGAAGAATCGGTTACGCGTTTCAGGGAAGAAAAATAAAATCTGCAACAAGTTGAAGCTAATACAAACGTACCTTGCTTGACACATGCACCGCTTGCAGGACGAAAATATAACGCAGGTGAACTACGTAGATTAGACCATCATTTCTTCTCTTTTGTAGTATATTTAACATATATAGATTTCACCATTCAATACAAGGCAAAAGAATAATTCATTTGGTTCGCAAAAGCAAATGCAATACCTATTAAATATTTTAAGTTGTTTACTTTATTTGTCTTTCTCCCGGTTTTAGCTGAATTCCAAAAAGACTGTTCGATTTAATCGAACTATATCTAATCCTTGCACTATGTTCACATTTCTGGTTCGTTATTGGTCATATTTTTAATAATTCATAGGCAACTGGATGTAGCTATGCCAGGGTTTCCTTAAATATCTTTATCAGCAAAGTAAATTAAAAAATAACTTCCAATCTTGGCTGTAATTTTACTACAAATTGCCTTTGGATATAACCTATATCTTTTAATATAAATCAAAGCAAATTTTTTCCCGAGAAAGTTAATGCAATGCTTTTGATTTGGAGCAATTAGATGGAGATTTTCTTGAGTGACCTAAATAGGACTATATACGAGATCCGACAGATCAATAGAATGAGAACACACATCTGTTTTTGTTTTTTTTTTGTGGTCGTGGTCGCATTTAGGCATTTGAATCAAACAAAGCTAAAAATATATTGGCAATTCAGCGCTTTGACAGCCGCTTCATCGGCAGCTAATAAACAACACATGGGGCGGGAACGAATGCGAAGAATAATAAACTTGAATCAAATTTCGCTTACCGTACCATTTCGCTGATTTATATTCAATTCCTTTGTTTTTCGTAAAACTAATTTTCTTGGAAGCCAAGGTATTTTCTACTTAAATAAAACCGTATGTAATAACTTATGCAGATGCATATACCTCTTCCAGATGGACGATGCAAACGATTACTCCGTTTGTCCCTTCAACAGTGGGCACCGAATTGTCACATTCAGATTGCCTGGGCACATTCTCAAGTGCCAGAAAAGCTATCGCGGACCGCCCATGGAAGTGTGCATCTACAATGCATGCCATTTGGTGCCGTCTGGTACAATGCAAACTCACCTCGAAACATGCCGAGAACGTCACAATTTCCACAAGTGCGACTATGAAAAATCGTTCAGAAAATATTGAGGCTGCTGTGCTTAGTGTCTTTTTCTTGTTAACATAGGAGGAATGTTTATAATAAAACAGTTTGATATGATTTGTTAAAAAAATACTTTCTGTCTTGTTTTTATTCGTATTTTATATCGTTTGGTGAGTGGGCTTAATAAATAAGTATGTATACAAATACGCTGACTCTAAACTTCCTCCATCTCTAGGTCCGTGTCTGGGTCGAGAAGCTTGCGACTAGCCATCGATTTGGACGAAGTCGATGGACTGCGTAATTTACCCAAATTCACGACCGGACTTTGTGAATACAAATAAATGGCAAATGAGACCACAGCAATCGCGAGTGCAGTGTTTATGTAGATTGGAATGGCAAAGAGGAAGTAGCACAACACTGCAGTGAAGAGCAGTTCTAGGGCGCTGGCAAATGTTTTCAAAATTGAATTCATGTATTTGAGAAAGAAACTCGTCACAATGCCTATGGCGGCGTTGTTGATAACTATCACGAGCACATTGAACCGAAATACCGACTGCAGGTTGGTAAGGGTGAATGCGTCTAGGAGTTCCCCGCGTAGAATTAAAATGCCCGCATTACACACGATTGAATCCAAATACATGAATACGTTTTGTACGAATATATTTACGTCAGCTCCTCTGTCTTTCAGGAGGTATTCGTTGTAGACTCCGGCCAGGCAGGAGCATATTGTCTGTGTTAGAATCCAAACTGCGCTTATGCTTAAGTCAAAGCCGGTAATGTTTTTACCGGATATTTTCGATGATCCTACATCGTCATTCATTGTGATTGTACTGTTCTGATGGTGTGCAGACTGCGGTGACGATTCTGTGTTGAAATTGAACTGCTTGAGCATACAGCCGACAGTAAGGAGGATGAGCGAAAGCCATTGCCGTCGGGTCAGGTATTTTTTGAATATTATCTGAAAAAGAGAAGAGTGTTTCCATAAGAATAGTACTGTATACGAGGTATGAGGGTTCATATAATATGAGTGTTACTAAAAAGGCTTTGGCGTAGCTAGCAGAATTATAGTTCATCTGTGAAATTAAATTAATCTTAAAGCTGTTGACGCAAGACTTGTCTTTGTATAAGCTGACACAATTGCTTCATCCATTACCCGTATCATCAAAAGCGTTAAATATTTGATACATCGTGTGAATATACAGATCTACTACTTATTTCATTCAGACCGCAATATAGGAAAAATGGTAGCGATTATTTTTTGAATGTTCCAATTAGCGTCGAAAATTAACACATAATTTGTGCCAACTAGGTATTAACCATTTATACAGCTCTTACAAATCAACACTGCGAAAGATGATTTTGTAGCACCTTCTGATACAAAAGCATGTTCCACTTAATTCTAAATAAATTACCCTATTTCATTGGTTGTTAAATATGTTGCAAGTTGCTCAACCAATTTGCATTATCTGGGAGTAACCACTGTTTTTTTCGCACAGCTTTAACCGGAAATAAATTATCAAAACGGATACGGTGACGAAAGAAATCAAAACATGTTGCCCTATGTTATAACATCTGTTCGCGGCCTAAGACCGGAACATCGCTCTAATTAAATTTGAACTCCAAACATGTGTTGAACACACACGATAAGATATTTATCTGAAACACCCAAAATACACGGAAACCAACTAACTATTACCACTTAATTGGTGATCAATGAACAACGAATACCAACCTGAAAAAGTATGCCAGTTATAACCACTCGCAGCTGCAGCAGCAGATAATACGTTGTGGGATCGAATGTAGACAGATTAACAAATGCCAAATTATTGTACAAACAGTAGAGAAATGCCGGCACAAAGTATAACAGCATCACATTGACGTCGTTTTGCACATCTTTCACTAATGATTTTAGGGTATTTCTGCAGAGTTATATAGTGTTATGTGTTTCCTCTATAGGTCGTCAAATTCAAACTTACTCCCTGCAATAGAGTCCAGTCGAAACGATCAGTTTCAATACCTCGGTTAGGAGAACCACTGTCACGGTGTTATAACTATATGAATTATTTGAGTCTTGGGAAGCAGTAACCAAGATACCTTCAAAGAGAATGGAGATGTGTGTCAAGGTTTGGCGATTAATGCCATCCAAAATGCACTTACCTTGGCTTATAAACAATGACATGTAAAAGATGAAAATCACGCATGTTAGCTTGGTTGGGAATAGCTCGCGCCATACAATTCCAGCCATTTTCGTTGGAGTAATTATTAATCTTATAGGTATTAAGTAAACTATATCTTAAAAGGGTTGTTTAATAAACAGTAGATTGCACAAGAAACAGTTTGATATTTCAATTTTTACTTGGTTTTCAGTTGCTCGGCAAGGCGATAAGACTCGCTTCCTGTCGAGTGATTGTCATGTTAAGTAGTTATTGAAGAGCACTTGAGTGTGTCAACTGTCAGCCATGAGACGCTCCTATTACTATATTTCACTGTTTTTTCTTAAGTCAGAGATAAATATCAATTTATCACTAGGTTTTTTTCTCTGAGTCTAAACAAAGTTTTATGAATTGGACATAAAAAAATTGGTTTTCTTCACTCGTCAGCTGTTTCGTTTGATGTCATTTGAATAGCTGAACAGCGTTGCCAGAATGTTTTATGTGGGCTGTGTTCCAAGTTGTAAACAGAGTGCTTTAACTCGATACCTTTTTAAGAAATTATAGGAAGTAGGTAGGGTAGGTGTACCAGTACTCGGCCACCTAACTCTTTTTCCTACTTTGATCCATGATAACTAATTTACCTGGCCACTTAAACAAGTTTTTGCTTTTTTTTTCACTTTAATGGCAATTTCATGTTTGGGAAAAAAATAGTTTAATGTAATTGGATTCATGCATCTGAAATTAAAATACATTTTCTCGAAAAAGTGAAATTTCACCAGAACCCGGCCACCAAAATTCATTAGTCGGCCACTTTTGCATCAGTATCCGGCCAGGATATTTCTTTTTTCAATTAAACTGCAATAAAAAAATAAATTTAATATTTTCACTCGTTTTTAAAAGATTTAGCGGTTGTTTAGTAAAAAACAATTCTTATTTTGGTATCACATGTATACATGAACATAATTATAGTTCAATTATCAAAGACCGTTAATGTAATATACCTATATAGAAAAGTAATAAGAATCAGTTATAGGTTTACAAAGTTATAGGTTTACAAAATTCAGGTAGCTTCGTTTTTTAGGTTGTCCAGGACTATTGAAATACATATTATACACATAGTAAAATAATAAGAATTCAGTTATGTGTTTATAGTAATACAAAGTTAGGTAAATATATAAATTTCATCTTTTCTCTTTTCGACTGCATCAATTTTTTCTTGCTTAGCTCGTTCTTTTCGCTCGTATGTATCCCTCCAAGCCTGTGAAGAAATTGCACTGGGAGACCTACTAAGCTGTCCAAGAGTCCTACTTTTTTTATTAAAAGGATCTCGATAAAACAAATGCTTCGACAAAGAAAGTGGAGAACAAGGTCTGCATGAAGAACAGGATTCTGATCTGTCATTTGATGAAATCAATGTTTTATGTCCTATTTTTTTGTTGGCATAAACAGGAGCTATTGGAGAAGAAAACTATGTTCATCGGAATTGAGGAAAGGTCGATGGGTTCTGGTGCCGGTTTTGGATTAAATGCCAATTTTGAACTTTCTAAAATTTTCAAAATTATGTCAACATTGACCCCATTTATTTCCAATTCGTTTCTGATTTCTTCTATTACCGACGAAGTTATTGCATACCGATCTTGTTCAATAGGCAAAAGTTCCATTGCTTCAGAAGATTTTGTATACACTTTTTCAAGGATGTCCTGAACGCACTTTCCATAGTCTACAGCATTTGGATCAAATGGAAAAAGTCCATATTTTCGAAATCCGTTTCTTATGGTAGTCGGCAAAATTTGGTTTTTCGTCAGCACAATTTCAAGAAGTGGACAGAAGTCCTTACGAGTCAAGTCCTTTCCTATATTAGTCATGTGCCATTCCCGTATCGTCTGCTTCCAGTCTTGTTTCAGCGGCTTAAACACACTGACGTCAGCTGGTTGAAGGATATGGGTAGTGTTTGGAGGCAGAGCATACAGAATAATATCTTTTGAATTGCACAGTTGGCTTAGTTGCATCGATAAATGAGACTAATGCCCGTCTTCAAACAGCATAGTACTGGTTTTGGAACTTTGTTTTCTTCAATCCATTTGTCGACGAAGTTAGCAATGTATTCATAAAAAGTCTCGCTCCGCATCCATCCTGATTCGGTTCTTCCTAAAAACCAATCCTTTGGAACGCTTCTGACAATATCGGCAGGTGGTCGAATATATGGAAAAATTACTAAAGGCGGCAGAAGCTCCCCGCTAGCAGTCATCATAGCTAACACTGTGATAGTATCCTATTCTTTGGCCATTTGAATTTGGTAAACGTTTCGGTGACCGTTTGGAGATATGACTTTTCCTGTTTTCGGGCATAAGCAAAAACTAGTTTCGTCACCGTTCAAAATTCTCCTAGGGTCAAGCAATAGCTTCATTTCCTATTCCTGCTGAAAAATTCTGAAGATCTTTGAACCATTTTCTAGTGCTGTTTTCTGTTACAACTGCCCTGCCTTTCGAAATGGTCTCAGCTTCTCTTAGGATTAGGTAGGGATTTCTTTTAAAAAACAATCTTAACCATGTTCTACCAGGGCAATCATTGGGTTCTTACGTTTTTCTGATTTGAAAATTGAAAATTTTGAACTGTATCAAGAAGGTCCGTTTTCTTAAGGGGAAAGCTAGATTTCGCCACATCAATACACCAGTCCGTTATCGCCTTTTCCTCTTCAGGATACAAAACAGATTCGGGTCCCTTTCTCTCACATTCATCATCTACTTTCCCGTGCAATCTATCTTGCAAAGTACTTTTTGGGATGTTTTATTTGGAAGCAGCTTTTCTGTGGCTCAAATTGTTTTGCCGAATATCCCCCAATGCAAGCTTCATTTTATCAGCTCGCGATAAGCCTTTTGAACCGTTTTCGTCAGTTTGTGCGTTCATTTCCTTTGAAGATAGGAAAATAAACCAACTATCCCTATGGCCGGATATTTAAACAGGATGTATTAGAAATCGGCCAGTATGTTCTTTTGTGGCCGGATACTGAAACCTTACATATTAAACACATGTTATTTATATCGACTGATAGAGAAAGGTGATTGGCTTCATTTGAATCAGAAATAAACAAAAAAATACATTTTAACCAAATATCTAGTATCCGGCCACCTTGGCCGGACACTAGAACACCTAAGAAAAACAAAGTTCTAATACCCGGCCACCATCTAATACTAATGTAAATATTGAAAATACAGGATTTTGTTATGATTTATGTTTAATTATTATATAACTTCATAGAAAAACAATAAAAAAATGGGTAAATATTCACAAAAACACTGAAACTTAAGTTTGTCGTTTGATACCTCCACTAACACTCGCGGACTCTAAAATGCACTTTTCGCTTTCTCGGGGAACTACACAGACTTAACATTTTTTTTGTAACAGTTTAGTGATGTCCACAGCCGTCAAATTTTACCAGCATGCTGGATGTCTCAAAAATTGAAGCAACAATTTTTCGCCCATGAAAATAACGATTAATTTTACTTATTATCATATATTTAATGCAAACTGGCCGGATACTATTGACTGGCCGGGTACTGGTGCACCTACCCTATTCTGGCAAATCACAAAGGTCGCAATAAACCTCACAAGGATGGCTGAGTTTTATTTCGTGAGGATTTTATACAAGAATTAATGATAAATGTTCCGGAGAAAATGGATATTTGTTCAAATACAAATTATAAAGAAAGAGAAATGTTTTTGGCGTTTTTGTTATCAGCGTGCGTTGATATTTGTTTTGATTGTTTGAATATTTATGTAAAAAAAGGATACACCATAATTAAATAGTATAATTAGATGATTTGCCCTGTTTTAGTGAAATCTGGCAGCAGCCAAACAAATATGTAGCAAATATGTTGTGGTTAACGCAGTGATAGTGGATTTCTCTTCAAGATAGGCAGTGTCAAACAGTTAAGAACCACTTTCACTGCCTTAAACACTAGGTACTGATTGTTTTTTTTTTTTATTGGGAATATGGTTCAGGTAGGTATGCAGCGTTGCGTTATTTGTTTTCCAATACGTTTTGTATGAGCCGGAGGTCAGTATAATGGTACTGGGCGAACTCTAATAAATAGACCGCAGTTTTCGTGCACCTACCCTGTTGTCCCAGCGAATTTTGAAATCAATTTCTCTTTTGGAAAATTAAAATTGTTCTAACTGTAAATAAGTGCATAAACTGTAAGCTTGATATTCACATCAAATCTTGCAAGTTTCTATTACATGAATTAGACGTATTCACTTTTGCGGTAAGCTGGGCCTTTGCAGGCAGACAACTTGTAAAGCATTGCCGGTTTGTTTTTATCCCTGCTGGTCTGTTATTAGTAGGTATGTAGTTTTTTAAAGAAAAAGATAAACTGCAAAAGCTTTTTTTTGCAATGGAAATCTTTTATTGTGTTTCTCTCCACTTAGTATATTGGATGGGTCACTATCACTGCGTTCGAATTATCGCATCCGTGAGCGAGCAACTGAGTCACGTGGTAGTACTCGAATTCAACCTCTTATTTTTATGAATGGCCCTGAAATGTTGTCTTCTCAGTCCACTTGCAGCGAGTATTCAGTCTTTCACCTGAAGACGTTAATATAATCAAATAGGAAATCGAACACGTAAAGACTGTTACCGCTGAATACGGATAAGCTGTACACTAGAGCTGAATCATTTAAAATGAAACTATTCAACAATAGGATACACATATCCCCTATAAAATAAAACATCCTGAAAATGAATTTCAAACAGAAAACATCTTCAAAGAACTGGTTCCAAATTGATCAGCTTGCTGCATCTCGCATTGCGTCACTGTGAATGACTCACGAAAAACAAAATAAAAACCTATTTATCAAACAGGTCTTTGTGTATTATATATATATATTTTTGCGTCAACCAAAGTATTATTATTTTTTTCAAAACAAAAAGGAGATCCTCCATACTATCTCTGACCTGATTTGTTAATTTGAAATGAATGCAGTGTCGGTACTGAATGAATTCCATGTTAGAAAAGTACTTTTATAAATATAAATTGGAAATCTTAGGGTGGAAACAAGACGAACTATTTAAACACTATAGTATCGAGCATAGCTCCTAAACATTGGACTATATTGTTCTGCATGACCTTGTCGACCTTCTCCTCAAGATGACGCTTTGGATCTTGTTTGCCAACGTTTTTGATTGCCAACTGCTCCGGTGTCATTTTCTCTTCATCTTCCAGAGCCTGAAATAGAGTTTATGCATGAACATCATGAGAACAATGAGCCACACAAACATTTACCTTATTGTAGTTCTTGGCCAATTCCAACATCTCGGCGACTGTACTCTCATTAATGGAGGAATGCTCGTTGTAATCGGCCAGAGTTAAACCATCCATCCATGATTTCTTATGCAAGTTGAGCAACATCTTTTGCTCGAGCTCGTTCTTTCTGTAGTTAATGCTTATCGAATAGTAATGTCGATTCAGGCCGTGGATTAAAGCTTGTACAGAGGGCTTTTGTAGATGACCCAAATTCGATGTGGTCTGTCGAGGCTCCTGGCCCAAAACCAACATATTTGGATTGATTAGACGAAACGCGTCAATCACCACTTTTCCTTTAACCGACTGAATGGGATCAACGACCACAGCAACGGCTCTCTCACTGAGCGCCTCGAATGACTGTTGAGTATTGATGTCCACGCCGGACAACCAGCACCCGAAACCAGGATGCGAGTGGTACCATCCGACTACCATTTCAGGACGGCCGGTTTGTTTGAGCATGTCCAACATTTTCGCTTGGAAAACAGGATCAACTGCCTCTACTGAGACTCCGGTACCCGTTTGAGGCATGGCAAACACATCAATTACCTGCACAGTGTAGTCATCGACAAACTCACCCAACATCAAGCCCATTACTTCCATTGGGACACCAGCACGACCATGTTTGAGCATTTTCAACAGCGCCAGCGATGAGATATAAACCTGCTCGGCAGTATCTACAACGGGGGCATCTGTCGGTGGTGGGGCTTGAGGCATGGCACCTCCCAAACGAAGTAGACGATCCATTATTCTGCGTAAAGTTTACCTATTAAATCAAATGCAAGAGGAGTTGAAAAGGAGTATTTTTATTTTACCAAAAGTATTTCTTTGTTTCTGTTGGAAAAAAATGTGAGTTGGTTGTGGATTCCGGTGAATATGTTCTTGACGAAACAACACAGCACAAATTTGACAGATGAAATGGCTTTGGCAATTCTGCAAGTAACAAAGTGGCTAGATTCACGGCGGATGAGTGTATTCAGCAAAATGAATGGGTGAATTCAAAGGAAATTTTATTTGCTTTCAGTGGTAAAGCAGGGATGTTTGCCCAAATGTAAAGTTTATTTTTGTCTACGTAGGACATTTGCAAATACACTGAAACATAAAAGACAAATTAATAATTAGTTGTATGTTTTATTGAACATCTTTATTAGCAAGAAAATAATTAGAAAGAATCTTCTAAACGCAATTACAACAACTTCTTATTATGTGTAAGAAAAATTAAATGAGATGGTTGATGATGATTGAGATTTTTCATTAATGCTTTTGTTTTTGTTTATATTTTACTTATTTTCATTTGTCAAATGATAAAACAAATCATTTCGTTTACTGTGCGCTATCCTTTCGATAACAAACTCTGGAAAGCAATGGTCGTGAATGAAGTGAATAAAAATAGTTTCTTTTGCGATTTTTCAATTGAAATATGTTCAATTAAACGCTGAACTAGAAAATGGTTTAACGCTGTTGAATCAGACAACAGTTTTGTTCGTTTTGTTTGAATAAGCACTTTATTTTATGTATCTTTATTTGACACCGGAAGTTATTTAGGACGTTAAGGTCGATTATACCTAAATACCAACAGTTATCGGAACAATTCACTTACGAAGTAGACACAAGAAGTATTATATATTCAATTAAGACGAATAAACCATTAAATACTTTTTAACATCATTTGGCTATTGACTTGGCATTAAGTTTAACTCAGTTTAAGGAGTTAAAGTTTAATGTGGTTTTCCATTGGGACAAAAAATCAATCTTTTTTTTGATCTAAATCACTTTTCATGTTCCATTGGGCAAAAAAATCAATCTTTTTTTCGATTCGGAGCACTTTTTGCAGATCTCGATATTTTTTCAGATCTACACATACCAATATGCTTTGCACAGCTGTTTTACGTCATTTTAAGAAGTTTGCTTTCAATCCAAATGCGAAAAGTTTCGTGAAAACCAAAATAACGAAATACATAAATAGCCATGCATATAATTTTGGAGGAATTATTATCTTCATAGTCTTCCTCGTCATCTGAAGACTACGAATCAACAAAAATACCAAATTTGTATCTGCAACAGGGAAAACATTTTCGAAGTCGATATCCATTTGTTTTTTTTTTGCAAAAACAAATGCAGATTGAACAGCTGATATTACTGCCACATAACGCACTAATACATTTATAAAAGCAGATCAATTTCTTTGCGCGTTCCATTTGCCACGTAAAATCTGAGATCTGAAAAAGATTTCTGGTGGTCCCAATGGAAAACGACATAAGATTCCTTAGTTTCATTGCGCTTCGAACTGTCATTTCGGTTCTAATTCTTCTGAAACTTTGCATTGGCTGCTTTTTAATTATGTTGAAGACAACGCGCCCTTTATACACAAAAAACACTTAACAATTCTGGACAAGTCAATTACTGGGACACAGCTTATATTCAACTTGAGCCCTCACAGGTGCGCCAGCATTACTTGAATAATGCAAAAGACACACATTTTGTTTGCCTATTTGCTGTGTTTACATATAGTTTGCAAGCTCTAGAGACTAAATTACAAATGGCAACGGGTAGGTACACAAATGCCATGACCTATTTCCAGATCACAATGCAATTACATTGACTTGTCGAACGGAAATTATTATAATTGCATCGGAACGGTGTGGCGTTAGAGAAGTGAAGAGCTCTACTCGGTTCGAACCATCGTCAGGCAACGGTTGTGATATTCAGTAGACTGTGAACTGTCACATTAAATACTCGTAGTTGCACTAACTAGAGTGCAATGACTTGCTAGTTATCTGTTCTCCACTTTACTCGTACTATGAGACAATGACAATGACAATCCCATCCCAATCCAAAACCATTACAAGCAACAGGTCAAACCAAAACACAAGCGGACAATCCACACCGTTCCCAGAATTTCATTACGATTCTGGTTTAATTTATTTTTATGCGGAATATACATAACCTCATCCGACACTTGAAGCAACTTAATTAGACTTTTATGTTGTAACCATGAAGAAGTGTTTTTAGGTGTTTTGGTCAAGCAACATTGTCCAAAAGATCTACTTTGGGTTCGGTAGGTACAGTTTCTATCATTGAAATTTCAATTGAGCCTTTTCGTCGGCATGCTGCTGTTGTTCCCCCTAAAAAGAAACATTTCCTCCAACTTTTGTTCCGCAAGAAATCACATGCTCCGCCACCGCTGCCACAATACAATGGAAATCTCTGTGCCGTCTGTCTTCTTTGCCATCCGGGCTTAAAAACCTAGTCTGCATACTTTACCCACAAATCGGAATAATCACGATAATAAACTTACGGTTAAGCAATTCCGATAATGTAATGAAGTGGTTATACCTACCTGGCTGCCAGTAGCAATGGAATTGCTATTCCAGATGCTTTCCTGCAAACAGTATGCAATTGTTTGCAATTAAAAACGATTCCACATAAATCTTACGTGGGTGGTGATTGGGATCTCGTTAAAATTGAAACTCAAATGAAAGGTCTTACAACCGTATTCCCACAGTAAACGAAAATAAAGATGTCAAGCTGTGGTCTCTTGATTGGGACATTTCACCGTTTCCTAGCAGTTTTATTTTGGGAACTACTGAAGTGAAGGTTGTGAGAAGTGTTCACTGACTGTAGTCAGAATGTGGCTACCACATAGTAATAAGAGATAAGGGTTTACAAGTGAAAGGCAAGAATAAATCTTCAAAGTCGTATAAAAAAGCATAACCTGAACGAAGCTAAGTACGTCGCGAGGACGTTTCTTTTTTCTAGGAAATTTTACCCCGAACAAGAACAGGAATCCTATACCCTTTTCACACCGAGCCGAAAACACCAACTAGTTTTTGTTTGACGTTTCAATCAGCAGTGAGACACTAGTCGTTAAACTTCGGTGCAAACTATTTTGGTTACAAATTTCGATCGCATTAATTGACAAATAAAATGAATTTAATGCACTTAAAAATGATATTAACACATTAGTTAATCATGGAAAATGCTTTTAAGTTGTGAGGGTGAGTAACCCAGCTTCACAAAACGGGAACAGAACATTGCTGTCGAGATTATTCTGTCAAATTGTAGTGCATACGATTTCAAAAATAATAATAATCTCAACAAAAATGCTGTCGGTTGCACAAACTATAAACCAACTATAAATAGGACGATAACTTGACTCTTCTCTTTATTTAGACTAGTTGTGATTTTGCGACTTTCTGTCACTAAATTATATTGATAAAATAAAAGTATACATACAAAAAAAAAATGTACTAGATCGTTTATATTTCAATTGTTTGCAATAGACGGCTTAACACTGTGTTCATTTAGGGATGAGGTTGTGCATTTTTCTTGAAGCTTGAGCTCTGTATAAAATTTTGATATTAACCTGGCTTCATTGGGCCTTATTAATATAAAATTCTATTCTAGATTTTAGTTTTATGGAATCTCGCCATTGTGAAAATTGTATGCAGATGTTGCTGTTGTCAAGATAAGATTAGACTGTATGCTAAGTGGTCATAAAATGACAATTCCTGACAGTTCTCCTGTCAAAATTTGGTCATACAATGTAATGGGCATATCTTATATGCTCTAATGACCTGAATTCCACTTATGACCAGGCTGATTTTGACAGATAAAAATGCCCAAATAGCATATAGTGTAATCGGAAAATAAGCACGAATGCCAGCATATGGCCTTACAGGCCCATATGCACTTTATGGAAATTTCGTTAAGGCATTGATGACATTTTTGATGGAACAGGATCTATTTTGTTGTCATCGGTGTTTGAGTTAGTGGAATTGTGATTTGTTTTCATTTTCCTTCTCTTTTTGGTGATAAATAATAAATGCCTTAAATGACCATCAAGGCAAATATGATCATATTGGTAATTTTGGTCTTATAGTCTAATAAAGAGTTTTGATAAGCCTGGCATTCTGTTCATTTGACAGCTAAGGCCCCAGTTATAGTCATACGTAAAATGCAACCGAAAAAGTTGGAACAGTGTGAAAATGAGTTTTTTAGAAAAAAATTCTGTCAGAAAAATTTGTCCAAATGGAACAGTAAAGAAGTGAAATATTTCCGTGGAAGAATTTGGTTTTTCGTTGTGGAATTGACTGAGAGGAAGATCAGAAAAAGTTAACAAATTATTTTTCTAGAAAATTAAAGATACAATATAGCGCGGCCTTCGCCATCCTCATGTACGTAGGTCCTAACATAAATACTATTTTAAGAACTATTACTTCAGTAATATTACACTCTACCCGCCACGATTTAATATTTTTAAATGAAAACTTTAGGTTTCATTTGAAGACCTTTCGAAAACGGTCACATCTGTAAAGATTCGTTTAGCTGCTTTCAACAATGCGTATCTACTGCAGATTTCCCGCAATTTTCAACTTACCCAAAATAACAAAAGCGGTTCACTCCGGACAACCTCATTCCCATACAAAAGTACAAGAAAAAGCAACAACGATTTAAATTGAATATCTATATACAGAGGCAAATGTTAAGAGATTTTTTCCACAGGTCTGCATCGGCATTTGCTACTCATTCGTTCGCAGCACTCACCGCGGAAACCTCACGAAAGCCGTTCCAAACGGAATGAATGAAAGCTAATTACCTGAAGCCGAAGAGTGAAGACTTCGCCGCAGTTCCGTGCTTCAGTTGCCAAGAATTCGCTTCGGTGCATTCAGTATGTTGATGAACATCGTTGGTGAAACATAAATTCGTTTCTTTAAATTGTGCGCTGAGACCTGTCGTAGTTGTGTGCACGGCACGGATAAAGTATCTCCAATAAAAACGGTTATATTTGTCTCTAAAATTTACAATATTCAGCTTAACCATAAGGACGTGAACGTTTGCGTTTTATTTTTATGTAAAATAAATGATCAAGTCAAGAGTTGTTTTATTGCGAGCTTCAAATTTTAGATCCGATTAAATTTCAATTCAGTGTGTTCAGTGGTTGTAACGGATAATAGACACGTAATCGAAGGGCAATTTAAAATCCATAAATTGAAGGTAGGTTACATTATTCATGTGCAGTGACTTTGTGATATGAGAGACAGGCACCGCTGCAATTTGAGTGTACAATTGAATGGGTTCAATGGATGCGAATAGTATTTCAGAACATCGGGGTGGACAGTTTGAATTTTTTTTTTTTTGTTGTTACATTTGCACAAATCGTGTTGAATAATAATTGCTGCTTTAGGTCCTGGGTGGACTATGATATTCAACTTCAGTTAAAATGCTGGCCAGCCGCATAAATTGATTGTTTGGCTGGATTAATTAATTTAATATAAAAATCAGTTTTGCGTTGCGGAGACCTCTCGAAAATAAGGTATTTTCCGATACTACCTCTCATAATTCTATCTTTTCGATTATGGGCAACAATTGCGCTGACTTTCTGAACAATATAAATACAAAACGATTTAAAACTTGAACATGTGTACTCAAACTCTTAAGTGATTTTGAAAGTTGAAGTCTTGAGGTGAATTCATTAAAAAACATTGAACCATTCATGTACATTCATTGTTTGTTTAGGTTACTTGTTTACAATTTAGAACCGCATTATTTCTTTTCTGAGTTTGTGCCTAATTTTTCATTGTGTTTATATACATCAGGAACGGGTTTCAAGTAAGTTTTATACAGTTCATAAGCTTGTACCAACAGTTGATTTAACCATTCCGCTAATAAAGATACACAACATTTTCCTTTCACTATGGGTGCAATTTTAGTGCCCAAAAATATCTGAATAGACTTAACGTTTGTAGAACGTTTAGGACTTTCCTGGTGTTTACATAAATCTACTTATTGTATATTTGAACAATTGGATGCTATATATTATAACCTAACAATCTACCCATTGTCGGTATGTGAAACTTTCGCCACGTTACAATCTATATCAATACTTTATAGTGCTAACCAATTTACATGAAAAAACGCTTTACAACCTAAAGATATATAATTAGGCCCTTCATGCGGAAAGCCTGCTAGAAAGCCTTATAATTGAACGAAAGCAATTATTGTCTGCGTAACATCTGATTATACAAAAATCATTTCCACAAATCCCCCCTACCGCGGAACAGTGTAGCGCCACATACTATACATCATTCACTTCTGCCCCATAACTGCATAGATATTCCAAACATAATAGAAAGAATAGAAAGAAACAATAACAGAAAACCAAGTTGCCCCATCGATCGACAGATCGATTTATATACATTCATTTGTAAACTTTGGTTGCAATTTATAAAATTATAAAATTACCGTCTTACAAAAAGAATATAATATAACAACTGTTAGGAAAACACAGTCCGACAGTCTCGTTAGCTTAACCACGAATGTCGGCTCAGTGCTGTAACCTGTAAGTCTTGCGAAATAATTTAAAAAATTACCTCGGTAATTGGAAAAAAAACAACAAAAAAAATGCTTCGAACGAAAAATATTAAATGACAGCATCTGTCCCATTGTTGGCTGAAATTTGAAGTCGACCTTTAAAGTGTAAATGGTTATTAAAAAGTATTCCCTTTCCGCTCACAGAGGGCCCTCAATTGTTGATAGCTTATCAACACAAAAAATAAACTGAATGATAACGTAAATTGCGACAATATCTGTCGAAGCTTTGTGTCAGTGAAGCGAATAAGTTGAAGTAATAATTCTGCGCTGGTTAATTGCTAATAAAGGTATACCTACTGTCATGTAGACACAAGTGCTGTGCGAAAAACACGTTTACTAAATTTTATAACCAAGGCGATTTTGCTTAGTTGTATTTTGGTGACATGCGGGCACAATGCGTTTGCTATGCAACGCAGTAAAATATTAACTTTGCACGCATAGTTATTGTTGAAAAAGAAGTGTGCAAATAGTTCAAGCATTTGCTTTTATTTTCTCGTCCCTCCCATTTGGTTGGCGTCAAAGAGTGTTATCAAAATTGAAGCTTTATTGCCAATTAAGAATTTAAACGGGCTCAAATTATCAGGGGTGTGTTATTATTTTGTTTATGCGTTTTTCGTGGATACAGTGGTAGTAAAGGGAATTGCGAAACATTAATTTAGAAAGGGTTGACGTGGTTGAAAAAGCCAGCACAGAAAGAAAATGGAATATCAAATTAAAAAGGGGTGATGCTCTTTATCATGTCATTGAACCATTTTAATTTGTTTAACTTTATTCGATTTATTCGTGTGACGGGAATGCGTTTTTGTTTTAAGTTGATAAATAAAAAAAAAATGCCTACGTGAGCCTCAAATCTCAAATGTCAGTTGAATTGTTGTGATGCTGTTTATATGTGTGTTTCGGAACCTACCACAACCCGATCAATTTTCCAAAGGACTAAACACTCAGCCCATGGAAATGAGACCAAAAAAACTGCAAAAGTGCTCAATGAAAAGAAGATCACTAGGGCGTATGTGCACTTTTTTACAGGACATTCTTCACTTCATTCCGAAAAATTCAAGATGGCGGCTTCACTATCGCGAGCAAACTTTAATATCCGATCAGATTCGGTTTGAAATCAATACCTGTGAGTTTCGCCGTTTCGGAACGTTTTTTAGAAAAAAAAATGTCGGTGTCAATTGCATTTTAACGTTTATAATAAGATTTAACTTTAATTTAATTTTAATTTTGGTGGGGCAAAAAAAAAATGTCCCATTTATTTGGCTTAGTACAAGCTAGAAAAAAAAACAATACAATACTTACAATACTAGAACTAAAAACTAAGACTTATAACTAGGAGTTAAAGCTATGGTTTATGGAGAAGGAGGCTAAGTTTAATGGAGGAAGAGCTACGGTTGAAGTCAAAAATGGAAATGTTTGAGTTTACTTTCCGTAGCATACGGGAAATTGGTTCGTTGGAGCCGTAGGACGTGCGGTGGGTTGGCAGATAGAAGAGACGGGGGTGTCTTAAATTACGAGGGTTAGTATTTAAGAAGATGGAGTTGTAAAGAGACGGGCAATCGATAGAGCCTGAGAGGAGGCGATGAATGAAGAGAATGTCTGCAGCATCTCTCCGGTCCTCAAGGCTATTCAGGTTAATGAGTTTGAGGCGGTCATGATAGGGAGGCAGAATTAGGGGATCGTTCCAAGAAAGACCGCGGAGGGCAAATCGAAGAAAACGTCGTTGTATGCTTTCGATTCTGGCTACATGAACTTGCTGAAAGGGTGACCATGCTTGGCTGGCGTATTCGAGGAGGGGGCGGACGAAAGTGATGAAGAGAGACCTGGTTACGTAGGGATCAGAGAATTCCTTTGACCACCGTTTAATAAACCCAAGGGATGAATTGGCTTTACGAATTATCTCGTCAATATGCGAACGGAAATTAAGTTCCCGGTCGTACAATATGCCAAGGTCACGAAGAGACTGTACGATGGGTATAGGTTGATCATTAAGAAGATAAAGACGGGGAGGCGACTTGTTGTACTTACGTGATAAGGTGATGGATTGGCATTTCGCAACATTTAGCTCTAGGCAGTTTTTGAGACACCAAATAGAAAAGGAATCTAGATCTTGTTGTAGCAAGCAGGGGTCCTGTGATGAAGATATGTGTTTATAAAATTTGGTGTCGTCGGCATAGAGAGAGATAGAGGAGTGTTTAATAACCCTTTCCAAATCGTTTATAGTTAAGATGAAGAGAAGGGGACCTAGATGACTGCCTTGTGGTACACCAGAGGTGGCCAGAAATGGGGCAGATAGGACGGACCTGAAGCGAACGCTATAGAAACGGTTTTCCAGATATGAGGATATCCATTTCAGCAGTATTGGTTCAAAACCAAGGGCAGACAATTTGAAAAGGATTAATTTGTGGGATATCTTATCGAAAGCTTTACTAAAATCGGTTGCAACAACATCGACTTCTTTACCACTTTCTAAGGCCGATAGCGCAGAGGACGTGAATTCAACGAGGTTTGTGGTGGTTGATCTACCTTTTAGAAAGCCATGTTGGTTTTGAGAAATTAAAGACTTGCATTGAAAGCTTAAGGATTCGTACAAAATACTTTCCAGGAGTTTGGGTATATGTGAAAGTTTGGCTATCGGGCGATAATTAGTAACTTCGCTCTTTAATCCCTTTTTATGAATTGGCGTTATGAAGGAGGACTTCCATATATGAGGAAAGTCGCCTTGTGATAGCGAGAGTTTAAAGAGGTGCGAAAGGGGGTAGGAGAGCACGAGGGAGCACTTCTTAAGAAAAATAGCGGGTATACCATCTGGGCCTGGTGAGTATTCATCATTAAGTTTTTGTAATTTATTTTCAATTACAGTAGGTTCGAAAGTTTGGGAGAGAAAGGGACCAATGGAGTAGTCAGGTAGGTAGTTGAAATAAAATGGATCTGGAACAAAGGAGTTGTCGGCAAAAGATTGTTTAAAAAAGGTGGCAAAAAAATTAGCAATGGTGTGTGGATCACTTGAAGATATATTTTCGTAAGAGAGGGATGGAGGGTAACCGTCAGATTTTTTCTTGTAGTTAACGAAGCGGAAAAAAGATTTAGGGTCGCTTATAAGGTTGACTTGCGCATTGTCAACATATCGTTGATAGAGGGAGTTATAGGCCTGAGTGAATTGAAGGTATGAGCCGAGATAGTTGGAATAGTCAGAAAAAGACTTGTTTCGAAGGAAAACTGACCATAATTTGTTTCTCTTGTTGCGTAATGATCGGAGTCTTCGATTGTACCATGGAGGGGATGTAGAGAAGGGTTTTGGCCGAGAAATAGGGACAAAAAGGGAGATAGAAGCAAATAATTCTCTGTAAAACAAGGAGATGGCATCATTTACAGGGAGATTGGCAAACTCAAATGAGACTTTGCTGAGGTGTTCATTTATTTTTCGGAAATTGGCTTTATGAAAATCATAACAAGGGAGGCCAGCGGGGGGTGTGGGCTGTAGTGGAGGGTCGTGAAAAAAAGAAAGAAGAAGCGGGGGGTGAAGGTTGTCAATAGTTGAAAGAAGAAGAGGGGAGAGTGAGACAGAGGAGTTAAGTGGGTCAGTAGTGAAGATTAGGTCTAACTGCCTACCCATATAATTAGAGATGCCGCTAACTTGGCATAGACTTGAGTCCGTTAGTCGATCAATGAAGAGACATTCTTTAGTTGAGTTGGGATTTGAAGCAGTGAAAAACGATTCATCATCAGATAAATCCCAGTGTAGTTGAGGCAGGTTAAAATCGCCGAAAATAATGATGTCGTCAGAGGATTCAGATAACTCTATTACTTGATCGATCGCATTAACAGCAAGTTGGTAGGATTCAATAGGTTGGGCAGGCAGAATGTAGAAACACATTACGTATAGGGACTTGTTTAAAACGAACATAAAAAAAACTTAAGAGGAACCACTGTAGTACTTTTAAAAAGAAGGACCGAAACAGAACGCAGAAATAGAACACTTTATTTATATGGAGTGATGCTAAAATACTGATCAACTAAATCATTAACATTCATTATATAGGCTTTCTTTTGGCAATAATAAGCTTTCGGTTCAAAAGAGTTCGAATATAAGTAATACATGAATGAAAATATATATGATTTCAGTCAAAATATAAGTAACACTCATGAGTGAAAATATTTAAGAAAAAGAGTCACCACTGCTTAGTTTTTAACAAAGAGTCTACGACCTGCACAATTAAAAGTTGTCCGCCCAAAAATAAACGTACTGAGTTTAAATTAAATCAGAATGGTACAAAATGTATTTATTGATTTGAAACTTCATGCAGGTCGGAATGGACCTAACTTCAACCAATAGGCCTTTTCAGTTAACACGGTCCTTGGCTTACTTCATGTAGCGCTATAGCCGAATTTAGATTAGGGACGACCAACCTATGACGCCAGATCTTTCTCTTTTGCCTTGTTTTTGTGTTGGATTCGAATGCCTTCTTTGCGTCTTCGTTTACTCTACCTCTCCCCTTGTGTGGGAGTTTCGATTTCCGAAAACTTTCCGTGCGTAAAACGAAATAAACGTCAAAATTGTGGGAATATCAATAATCTGACAAGAAAATATTTAACACACATCTAATTTTGTCGAAGAAAAAGGAATCATTTAAATTTAATCTTAAATTAAATTTTCTTGTACCCAGAAATAATCATTAGAATGTTAACAAACTGCGATTTTTATACCGAAGGTTGATTTAACTTGATTTTCCATCCGAACAATGAAAATTTTACCTTTAAAAGGAAGGTATTTTCATACAAAATTTGAGGGGATTTGAGTTCGGTGAGAAAGGAAAATTGACCACGTTTCGTGGGAACAATAAAGAGAGAGTGCGAAGAATAGGATATTTTTGTTCCTACAATTATTGTGTCTGTTTTCGTTTGTTGGTTTTGGCGAAAAATTATTTCGCCGGGAATGTCTATGGCCGGGTTCCACTGCCCGCTAGACGTCTAGCACAAAATATCCCAGATGAAGGAACGCCCGCGCTAGAACGATAGCGCCAGCGGCAAAATGACATTTGACATTTTTTTTCGCGTGATTATTTCCACGCTACAATTAAAGAAATGATACAATATGTTGAAAACAATATCTGAATTGTAATTTTTTCACAATGACACTTGCTCGGTTTCGTATTATTTTTATTTTGTAAACGTTTGAACTATTTCCTTTGACAAGCTTTTTTTTTTGTTTTTCTCTCAATGCAGCGGGTAGTTTTGCGCTAGATTGAGAAATTTCCCTGAGAGGGATATTTCACAAAAAGTGCTAGACATCTTAAGCAAATGGTGAAATGTCCGCTGGTCATCTAGCGGTCTGTGGAACGCGTCCAATGTCTACAGAAAAGCCGCAAAGAATTTGAGGAGATGAATCGATCACGGATTGGTATTAAGATTTGAAATATGATTTTTGAACTAAAATCTTTTCATGAAGATTCCGTTTAATAGGGGAAAATACAAAAAAAAAAAAATTAAGTTTAATAGAAAATTTTAAATAATTGAAAAAATTGAGAATGTGAATACACCACAACCTCGCTTTGCGTCGTTGATTGGGTCAAGAAAAACACGACGCAAATCGAAATAACTTTTCTTTAATCTTAAGTTAAACTTCACTTTTGCAAATGTATTATTCCAAACTGATTGATTGCCTTAATCTTGGGGAATTCCCTTTCCACAAAAAAAAAAATGAATGAAAACAAGGAGTAACAAAAACGCAAACTGAAATAATATCGACGCAACCTCGAAACCACTATAATTTTCCAATGACGCAATTTCCAAACGACGCAAAGCGAGGTTTTGGTGCATAATTTATTTAATAAAAAAAAGTCTAATAGCAACAATCAACGAAAATGAATTTTTGTGTAAATGTACGGGAAGGAACGAAGCTCAAAATGTATATTTTAGCAAAATTTATGATTTGTACCCTGATATTTGTTACGCATTTAAGTCTTGCTGCTTACAGTTTTTTATTAATTCATACAATTCACATCATTAGTAATAAGACATTTTATATTAATAAGCGCTTTTTTATTTTTGCTAGACAAAAACGCGACTGAAAAGATTTTGGTAGACATTTTATGAATGAAAACAATCCGCGTTACTAATAATCATTTAGTGATTAAATTTGTATGGCGAAATTTTCCATCCAAATTGCATATTGTGACATACAAAATATTTAGCGCGAAGGTTAAAAATGATTATTAGTAAGGCCCAATGTCGTTTCATGTATATTTACAGAAGATTATATGTGAAAATTAAAAGAAAGACAGCATCCAAAATTTTGTTGCAAAACGATGACTGCACATTTATTATTGTTTCTTCCCATAATTTATTCTAGGGAACTAATATTTTTTACCTTTTATCTTGTTTTTGCAATTCTATAAAGCGACAGTACAGATTGCCAATTTTGTTTAACGCCCTTGTTAATTGCTTAGCAAATCGATCATTTTTACAAACCAGTCGAAAGAGAAACCGCAGTCGAATATCGAAAAAAATGGGAATGTGAAAGGAAAAATAGGCGGCGAAACTTCAAGAAAATTCTATGACGAACAATTTTTTTTATATGGATATCATTAAAATGATATCTATGTATTCAAAATTCATTATAGAATGACTTAACACAAATATTCCTATTCTTTATACCTTGCAATTTGGACATTCGAACAAAAGTTTCGTATGATTGTTTAAGTATTTTCTATGAAATACTTTTAGATCTGATTTTTATTGCATGGTGTCTAGCTAATCGTATATAACTATTTTCACTTGATCCCAAGAAATAAGAAAATCGAACAACTATATTTGTGTGTCTTTTCGTCGCTGCGAAAATGTTCAACGTGGAACTAAGAAAAACTTTAATTTACAACAGAGCCACCTCACTCGATAACGAAATGAGAACAAACCTCAGGCTACCTGACATCCGGTTTCAACCGATGCTGTTTTTTTTAACTTTTGCACAAATCCATGAAGTCAAACTGGGCTACATCCAAGGTCAAATTCAGCTTGTAGGCAATCTCTATTTGTTGGCCGAAGCAGCCAGTCTATTTAATTCTTAGTTTATGGTGTACAATCTAATATAATATATTTGAAATTGTCGAGAAGATCAATTTGGAAGCAGGAGTCACTGCAATTTACACTTTTATTGAAGGATATCGGATTTCGGCCTCCTACCAAACAAAATCGTGAAC
Source organism: Cheilosia grossa (assembly GCA_963082955.1). NCBI lineage: Eukaryota > Metazoa > Arthropoda > Insecta > Diptera > Syrphidae > Cheilosia > Cheilosia grossa. The sequence goes on from OY720147.1 coordinate 31,341,510, forward strand.
AACTCGGTCTCGGTGAATGATAATATAAAGGGAACTCATTGCTGATGTTGCCCTTGATATTAAGAAGCATAAATTTCGTTTTTGTTAAACCATCTTCTTAGTACATTTACGTCATTGTTAACACCCGAAAACATTTATGTAGATTAGTGTATTATTTGACTACGAAAGAGCAGTGTCATCAGCAAATGCTGTAATTTTACCTTTAAATGGTTGGATAAACAACGAATTAACAAAAATCAAGAATATGACAGGACCCAGCACAGAGCCTTGAGGGACGCCTATATTAATTTAGTTCGGGAACTGCGACTATTTTCGAACTTTACTATTTGCTGTCTCTCTCTTAAATAAACAGCAACCAATCAAGCACAAAAACCTCTGAACCGAGCATTAAGAAGTTTATTTAACAACAAAGTGTGATCTGGTCTATAAACAAACCCATACCGATTGCCGAAATTTGTAATTCATTATAAATAAATCCCACCGGTTAATTCCAAACTGGAAAGCGTTAAAGAAATACGTACTATCCAAGGAGAACATTCTCGTCTTTATGTCCCGTTGAAAAACATTGGAAAACAAAGTGCGCGACTGGGTCAAACGAAACTTTCTCGTTGATCAAATGTTTGGTTGGTTCTTTTCTTATTTTATTAGATAGGTAGGTAAAGATCTGATAATCAATGCTAGATAAAAGGAGAGTTCCATAAATACAGAAAAAGGAATAGTGTTAAATGAAATTCACGTTTGGGTTATCAAAATATCAAATAACAATGTGAGTGCAAATGAAGTGGGAGTTTCTGATTGTGTACGGCTTGAAGCGGTTGGTTTTTTTGAGGCGCATGTTCAATGTGGTTTAAAAAAAAGGGAAGTGGGTAATATTTGGTAAAAATAAGTTTTTCGTAGATGTTATAGCATTTTTAATGGAAATGCGGTATTGAGTTTAAAAAAAACTATATGAGTACACGCTTTTGGGTAGTAATTTTTGAGAAATAATTAAGAAACTGATTTAATCGAATTTTTTGAGAAAAGCTAAGTGGGGGTACTTATTTAGAATACTTATATTATCTTTATTTCACTGAAAAAAAAAATAAAAAACAGCCGTAACATTAATATTTTTCATTGACAAAATTCAGCTGATGTTGAAAATATCAATTTTGATATTACTCCAATATTAATTTCATACGTTTCGAATGTAATTTTAACAATGAATTCATTTGGAATTGATATTAGGATTTTATAGTACTGTAATATTAAAAATGTGAAATTGATACGATATACTTTTGATATTGAGAACATCGAATTTTGATATTAAAATTGTGTAATCGATATGATAAAAACGTAAAAGTAATATTAATTTAATTTACTTCTGTATTTTTTAGACGACTTTGTTCGTCTTCAATAATAAAGCAATTAATAATTGCAATTTATTTTAAATTATTTTATTTCTTACTAAACATGTTCCATCTGGAATGTAGTAAACATGAGTTGGAGGACTTGTAAAGTCAACAAAACCACTGCAAGTGCAACTTCAGTTTCAGTTTCAGACTCATTTATTTCCTTAAGTACTGCCTTCTTACATTATTCATATCAAATATATTGGAAATATCAAAAATTGCACCTTTGGGTACCGGTATTTTGGGACTACGGCTTATTTTTACATGACTCATATAGACAGTATATTTTGTCAGTATTTGAAATACATTAAATCATATTAGCTTTTAATTTGTAAAGTATATTTAAATTAAAACTTATCAATTTTACATTTCCAACATCGCAACAATACGCATAATGTAGAATTAACATTAAATATTATAAACATTATATTACAGAATATCATACAAAATTTGATATTGCTTATTGATATGGGAATGTAAATCGAAATCGTAATTTCAAAAAACCTAAGCTTTCAATGAAAATTATTAATCTGATATTTTTAATATTAAAAAAAAACACGTCTTTATTAAATTTTTTAAATTTTGGCATGAAATTGAAGTTGATATGACAAAAATTTCAATTTGAAATTACTTTTGGGTGTATGTATTTTGACCAAAAGCGTTAGAGCGGTTATTTTTTTAAATTACGCTGACAAAAAAAGTACCAAATATCGCTATTTTTAGTTTGAAAAATACTAGATATTGCTTGACTATTTACCTGAAAACTGAGTACATATAAGTTATTGTTCGGGATGTAAGCATTACTGGGTTCTTAAAGTTTTATCGAAAATGGGGGTTTCGAGATATTAGCAGTTTTTAAATTCGCGTTTTCGAAATAAAAGTTAAATTTTAGAAATTTTGTTCGACAATTATTGTTGTCGTCTTTCTCTTCTATGTACATAATGGAGAAAGTTAAAAACTGAAAGAATAGGGAGATAGGATGGTAATTATTTTGAATGCTGTAGTATCCCACTTTGTATGAAGAGAGATTGTTATCGCTGTTTTCAACGACTCATGGAATATTCTCCTTCTAACTCAGGAATTGAAGATAAGGTTCAAAATATCAGAAGTTTGAAAGTAAATCTTTCCAAGACAACACTAGAAAATTGGTCAAAAGATGAAGAATTTGATTTTTTAAGTGAAATCATAATTGTATGTATTTCAAGTACCGGCGCAGTGGCATAGTGGTTTGTGTGTTGGACTACTAAGCGAGGGGTCCAGGTTTGAATCACGAAAGACAACCCAAAACGAATGGTTGTGAGATGCTAGACCTTTGGTCCTGTGGACCTGTTGCGTCAACTATTTATTTTTAATTTTTTTATTTCAAGTGCCGCAAACTCTTAAAGACAAAAGTTTTAGTTTACATTTGCTTTTATTAAACTGTTTTATTTATACAATTTGACTTGATTATAGGTAAAAAATGGTGATGACTAATAAATATTTAAATGCGTTGGCTCAACAACAGGCCCCGGTATATTATAGTGTTTGTATTCTTAAATCTATTTTACATAAATTGTGGCAGTCTTCTCGGATTCATACAAGTTGTATGCATCGTTGTCTGGGTTGACCCGGTTGTTCAAGTCCGGGTGTTGATGAAAGTTTCAGATTGTTGATGCATATCTTTTAATGTGTTACCACTTGAACCGTCAAAAACTGCCAAATCCTGTGTGGAATATATATTATAACAAAAATGTCGTTGATTAGTAACTTCTAAGGGTTCTGACGCTGTAGAGTTATTGATATTGAAAACAAGGATAACTGCATTCACTTTGGATCTATTTAAGTTTTCGTTAAGTACATCGCATTCTTTTTTGGTGTTGCCAATTATTGCGGCAAGTTTATTACTACAAATTTTTCCTATTTTTAGCTTCCGTATAAATTTAAGTCGATACTAAAATTGGTTCTTAGTAACGCGCTGTATCTCTGAGAAAAGCTATTTCAGTTTTAAGTTTCAAATAGAACTTAGCCTAATATTTTAGAAGTCCTGAATACCTATACAACACTTTAAGCCCCGTATTAATAACCAATTTTAGTCTCGACTTTAAGCTTACGGAAGCTCACAATTGCACAATTTGTATGGAAAATATAGCCACTGTGAACTACTAAAATTTAGAGCCCAAACTATAAGTGTTTATTGGTAAGGGCCTATGTATTTAAGTACATCCGCTAGTTTAGGTACATATATGAAAGTCAATATATTTTCCACAATTTCCTAGATACAGTTTCAGTTCAAATGATTGATTGTGAAAAACTTTCAATGCGCGTTCTGACATTCATTAATCAACAAAAAAAAAATTTATCAGTCATGGGCGTGCGTTTTCCGCTTCGACTGAACATCATTTGCTTCTTTTTATGAAAAGAAGAACAAAATGAATGTATACACCTTCCTTTGGTTCAACGAAGATCAATTATCCGTATACACAGATACATATATTATGTATACGATCCTCAATCGTGGTGTAGATACTGCAACTGCACCACCAAAACTCCTTCGATGCTCCACCCATCGCATATAAATTGAGTTCGGAGCGATCTTCGATAAATCAAGCTGTCATGTATGACACAAGCGCACACAGAGATGCTTTATAATACCATGGCCCATCAGATCGAACATTTTTACACCGGATTAAGCGCATTCGACCTTGCAATACATTCAGAGATCATCGACCCAAAAGTGACTGCAAGCCGTGTGAATTGAGTAAGAATAACTACCGCAGAAGCATCTCTCTGCAATCAGACACCACCTAGATAATAAAAATATTCCCCACCGGGTAGTACACCGAAGGCGAACGTTAAACCCTAAAGAAGTACACGAGTATACGCAATGCAATTGCATGAGATTGCATTTCACAATTTGAGACGTTGGCTTATAGGGAAGGGGTGTATAGCCACCAGGAATGCGGTGTGTCTTTAAGATTGCCAACTCGTATGGCACACTACGAAAGAGTACTTCCACCAGTCAGATTATGTAGACACATACTTACTTTTTGGATAATTAATTGGCCATTGTGTTTGGGGGGGGGGGGGGGGGGGGGGGTTGGGTAGCATCATCATGCACATTTCACTTATCTCACGAATGGGATAGATATCATTATCTCTGTGGTTATGTGAGATATACTCTTGGACAATGACTTATTATTAAATGGGAGAATTAATTGGAAGACATAGACGAATTCGGTTGGACTACCTTTGAAGTTATTACCTAACCCGAAGGCGAAAGAGTTTTCTCTCCACTTGGATCTCAGATTTAGCAGAAGAAAAAACAAAAACAGAAAACTTTTGCACGTAATCATTTTTAATTGGCAATGAAAGTGTACACACGAGACGTTCGGGTGGATTTGTTTTGGTTGAGAACAAACCGTCATTTCATTGAAATAAATTCAACTGAACGAATGTGTATATTGGATTCAACTCAAATTAATCTCTCGCGATAAGTATCTTAGCGGAGGTTGAATGAAAAGTTGCACTTCCACTTTTTGAACTCACGAAACCATCCCATATGCACTTATACTTCGACTTTTCAAGGTTCTTGGGGAAACGATACATACATGACCACTGAATAGAACAGCAAAAGCTATAAACTGTATTGGTAGGGATAAAAGTGCTTTTTCCACTTGTTTTTGTCAGAATGACGAACTTCCAACGAACGACCCTGAAAATTGAGAGTAATGGTGGATAAGAGGACAGTATACTTTACTTTTGTAATGGGATGGGTTCTTGTTAACAATTTCGAAGTTTTTTTTAGCAAAAAAAATGTAAAAAATGGGCACTCATTCCGTATGTTGATTATCGCCAGCAGATAGCGAGTCGACGATTGAACATTTGCTTGGCGTAAGTCAATAATCGTCGAAACGCTATCTCCCAAACCATACAATAAAATATCGTTTCGCATTGATTTCTATGTTTTGCAAACAACTAAAGATTTTTTATTGAATTTCAAGAAGAATAATTGCCTTTAGATATTTTTCAAATGCTACCAAATACATAAATATCGAATTATCTACATTTTAGACTTATTTTGTATGAACCTCACGCCAAAGCGAGAAATATTGTGGAAATGTTTATTGGTGTTTACAAAGGTACAACGTTTATATCGTTAATTTCCTATAACATTAAATTACATGTTGTCATAATTCCTATATCGATGAAGAGTTATAATTGAAAAAAAGGAAAAGTAGTTACGCCCTCCCGAAATATTGCTTGCGATTTTTGCAAATATTTATTTGTGCGGCCCTCCATAACATTTGTATTGATAGTGATAGTACAGCAATCGAAGAATACGAAGTGGAAATAACCGGATAAGACAGTTGGCTTCAAAAATAAGGGACGAATAAATAACTCACTTTTCTTGGTAGCTATTTGGCTTATAACCCTTGGAAAAGTCGGGATGCTCATCCACCAAAACAATTAAAATTGTCATTTGCTTTGGTTTACCTGAACCATCAAAAATATAATTTGTTATTATTAATAAACTAAGAAAAAAATATGAACTAATTCCACTTTGCAAATTTCAAATTTGCCGGCATCAAACACAAAATTTTTGCGGAAAACTCATTTATGACATTTTAAACGACGCCTGATTGGAATTTCCAATATATCTCTGAAAGACACTAAATGCTCTCAAATGTTCTCACGCTTTGTATAAAATAAACGATAGACGAGACGATAGTGATTGAGTTACGGAAAGCAAATTGGTGACGAGATCGTTGACTGCTATCGCGCAAACGATTATCGTTCTCAGAGTTACGAAATTAGTGCCCTATTTCTCTTGTCACATAGTTCGACATTAATTTGATTCGCATACATGTGTTTTGCACTGCAATGTGCATCACAATTTTTCGTGATACAATTTTTTAAGACTGAAATCGCATTCGCATTGCCAAATGGATTGGACAGTATAACTACTTATAGACCTTTGAATATTTAAACAAGAGCTCCATTTTGCTAGGCTATTACGACACATTAAAACGAGTAACAAATAAACGTGGAACTCATTCCCTACAAAAAATGCATCAAACGCTGCACGTAAAGCGTTCGTTACAAAAATGTGTCTCAAGTTCTCTAGGTAACCTTGTTCTTTCCGTTCCCGATAAACAACTTGGAACTTGCCCTTGAAATTCTTAATTTAGAAATCTACAATCGTTTCGTTTCGATCAGTGATGGGCACTTTTGAGTAAAAAATGTATGTCATGTTAAAAATGTTCAAGAATGTATAACACATTAAAATATTCATTTATTTTGACAGATAGTAATTTCGCTGCAAGTTTTGTTTTAATGTGAACATCCCCAATAATGGTAAAATAAAACAAATATTTTATTTCATTGACGCTTTTGTAATAATTATTAATTTGAAAAAGTTTTTCACATATTGTCATATGAATTTGTTTTGAATAAATTTTATACATACATTTTTTTTTAGTTTTTCACGCGAAAAAAACTCGACGTAGAAAGCCCGTAAAATACTGCTATCCAGTGGTCCCAGATTGAGGGGAAAGCGCCAATTTCGCGCTTTTTGAATAAAAAAGGGGAAAAAAGGGACAAGCTTTAAAATAGGGTAAAAATACAAAATCTCGGTGAAACGTATAATGTTTAAAAATAAAATTAAAATGTATTTTCATAACGAAAAAAATTCAATGAAAGAATTGTTCATATTAAACATGAAGGAAAACAGCCCATCGAACGTCTACTTTTTTGTGCATCTGAATGCATTCACTCGTTTTGATATTGCTCCGTACTAATAACAAATTTAGTTCTACCCTAATATATGTAAAACGGAAGCAAACACTAGTTCCGACGACAAGTTGAAACCACTTGAAATCGTTTCCATTTCTGATTTCAAACATGTGAAATGAGAGTGGTAGTTAGTGTCGGTAGATTTAACTTACAATTCATCAATCAGCTATATGAAATAAATAAATAATTGTTCGTTCATCACTTCGGAAGCCATTTTGTTTTGTAGGAAAGCGAAATTCCGTAAACCATTGCCATAAACATAATGCAGAACTTTTCCACAATTCCTACCCCGTAAACAAGTTGGCCGACGAAAGAACGTGTCACGTACTTTTGCTTCGTGTTGGTAGTGCTGTCCCTTTTAGTCAGATGGTTCTTTAGTATTAGTGTTAGTAGTAGGTATTCAAACACATTCGAATACATTAGTCAAACTTCGTGCATTTCTACCCAACTTTTGCATAAGGGAACGAAGTTTGACTAATGTTTTCGAATGCATTATCGTAAGGGAACATACCTAATGTATGATGTTGTAAAGCTGTCATAAATGACATTGCCGGAAAATGTTTTTTTCATAGTGGCGACAAGAGAAAAAGCATTTTACTCTGGATAGATATCATTGCCAATTATGTGTTTCCAATGTTTTCAACAGATAAAAAGGATAGTTTTAAAGTCCTTTCACCATTTATGACATTAGATTTCGTTATATTTCGACTACCGCTGTTCAGTTCAGCTCTTTTCACTATTTCATTCGATGGACAGCAACAGTCTTCATGTTCGTGTTCTCTAAAATGCATGTATTTTGCAAAACCAACACCATGTTGTTTCGATGGTTGACTTTCAGTTATTTGCGAGTAATATCTCCATGCCTACACACGAAGTAATAATTTGCATACTATGCACATTTCTCAATCGAACTACTCTGTATCCAGATTGCTGGATTAGCACACGCTACCATTTTTGAACATTTAAAATGCAAACTATTTTGCATGCCACCGATTACCTAAGTGCACCGTTTTATGGTTTCCTTTTTTACTTTCCATTCGAAGAGTTTAACGTACCCCAGACAATAATGATTTCAAAATCGCTCAACTTTGCAAAATCGACACGAGAGCACTTGAGTGAGAAGAAAAATGCAAAAATGTACCGAGAAAGTTTGTCCATTTATCTCCCATCCTGAATAAGAGCAAACCATTTATACTCGGTTTGTAAACAGACCCTCTCAAGTGAAGCATAAAACTGAAAGTTTTTTTTCCAAAATAAGTCCAATTCAAGTTGCCGTGATTTATCTCAATTAAAGGGCTCGCATGCCAGCTGATCTCTTTTTCCTTTGCCTCGATGGCATTCTGACTGTCACAAAATGACCTTTTAGTGTCACAGCAATTAGAGCCACAAGTTGTAATCTCACACGCAAAGCAAATACAGATGCGCGAAGCAATAGTGCGACTTTTTCCCATTTAATTACTAATTTTCTCTTTTATTTTCTTCTTGTTGTATTTTTTGGTCCACTTTCTATGATGGCCGCCACCTGGATGGATAAACAACATTTACAACTGGATTAGGAACACGCTTTCATAGAGTGGCCACCAACAGCTGCCACTGCTGCTGCACCACATAAACTACCTACACTAACCACGGAATCTATGACGTGAGGCAGTAATTTATTGCGTGCGTGCAACGATATGATGACATCACTACCCCCAGTCTCAGCTGAAGTTAATTGTGGCCCACTGACAGACAACACGAACACGACAGATCAGCATCACCAGCAGCAGGTCGCGCCAGAGAAGGAACAAATTACTGCTACTACAACGACCCCACTTCCTGCAACGTCACGACAATCACCACCACCCTCGCCAGAACACTCGCATTCGAAAATTCCATACCCACTCTCAGTGTTGACAAACCAGCCAAAGTTATTCCGAAGGAGTGCATCATTGCGTCTGCGCGATACAAAGAGTATCTTGAACGTTCCTCGTCGCGGAATCATGGAACAAATAGCCACCCCAATCGTAGAGAGCTGTGGACGATTATACAATGGAACAGCCCAAGCGGTTGGTGGTAACAACAGTGGCATCACCCACGCCGGTTTCAGTTTCCGCAGGAAGGTACATTCGACGCGTTCACTAGTAGAGCAGAGAAAGTATTCGAATACAAGTCCCAGTGTAAAAGTGGAAAACGCTTCGTCCATAGGGGATCTGAAAAAGGAAGAAACTAATAGAAAACTAAAAACCATCGTAAAAATGGAACCGAACGGTGATAGTGGTGGAAATGCAGGAAATGAGTCGCCCACAGCAGCAGACGCGGAAGCGAAAACAGCAGGGATCAAGAAACGGGATTCTAATAAAATGGTGAGTCCTCTCGATATTTATTTAATTAATTTATTTATTTAATGTGTGTATAAGAGGGGATCGGGCAACGCGTAGTCATTGTCGTCCTTGGTCCTTGCCAAGTTGGCAAAAGTGCAACTGCGCTGTGGTTATACCACCGTCCACCATCCCATTCGGATGTAGCCTTTTTATTGATTTTTTTTTCCGCTGAAAAGTGCAACTTCCGTCTGTTTACACTGGAGACTGAAAGTTTTCAACCACAAATTGAGTTCAATTTATTTCACAGTAACAAAGAGTGTTTTGCGTGGAATACAGTTGACAGTGAAAATAAATAGATTCATTTAAGCGGTATTGTCTTGAGTGTGTTTCTAAAAACCAACTCTAGGTACATAATTCTATTCGATGGGTATTATTTTTAACCTGTCAGAAAGTGAACGATACAACTGGGGACGTTCGGATTTCTAGTTAAGTAAGTCTGACAGATTTGATTTATTAGAGATTGTTCACATGAATAGTTTTTTTTCCAGTTGACGTTTATGGAGGTGTAGCCGACAAATCTAGTCTAGAAAATCATGCCTGCATACTTGCATACTCAGTTGGCATTTCGAAGTGTCAACATTCAAGATAAGCTGCCCGAATACAAAAACAATTTAAACTTATTAGTCAACGCGTTCGTGTACCTAGTCCAGACAAATACAGTTGACGTTTGACACCAATTAGGTATCCGAACAACCACACTTTACCGATCGATGACCTTTATAAGGCATTGAATAAAACACTTTTTATTTTTGATTTTCCCAGCAAACAAATTGAGCAAATATTTAAATTTTTAAGGAGAACTTTGTCCATTGTCCTAAATTCATCACTTTGCGGGAAACAGATATCTTTGGCAAACGGGCGAAGTTAGATGCCACGTCTTGTAAAAGCACGTAGAAAACCAATAAAACGTATAAAAAGCATGACCGACAGAATTTCCTTTTCTCACTTCCTTTTACACTTTGAAAGTGACGAAAAGCTTGCCACTGTGCGGAATGGAATAAATAAGATTTTTTTGTGTCCTTTCAGCATAACAAAATTAAAAATGTCAAAACTCAAAAATCGATAGAGAAATCTCTCATTTCAAGAGAAATAATTAGGTACCTAACCGGTTTTCCTACAAAAAGTTTGAGAAATGACATTTTGATATTTGACAAGGTTCTCTTCAAATTCAGCATCTACAAAATAAGTTGGAATTGAATTTTGTATAACCTAAATAGGAACCTATTAATCTTACCTATGTTCTAGGAGAACATTCAATTATAAGTTCTTCCTCCGACATCGTTGGAGACGAGAATAAATAGAGTCTTACTTGTCAAACTTTTGAGCTGTCACGTAGTTCTCAGTTTTGATTTTTAATTTTTCACTAAGTCGAAATTCGGTGAATAAGAAATGCATTTCTCTCTCAATTTTTCCAATTTTCTCAGTACGTCGGTCGCGTTCGCACAGTTTCTCAGCAAATTTTAATAGTTTTACTTTTGCAAAAAAATACCGGAAGGAACCTTATGTGTTATTGTACGACAAAAGCATTTTTTGTTGGTATTTTTCTTCTTTTCTTAATATGCTTTCTTCATTAACCTTTTCAAAGAAGATTCACAAAATTTTTATATGATCAACGCTCCATTTTGAATGGAGCGGTTCTAACCTATATCTTTTCATATCGCTATGGCTTAGTGGACGCACTGCCTTAGTGTATAGTGCTCGACAGTGGCAAAAACAAAAACTTACTACCTCTGTCTCTCTAATAGATAACTCATAGATTTGACATAATATGTCATTTGAAAAGTATGCCGAATCGCTACTTTTTGAAATGAATGGCCCTTTGCCTGCTTGGAGGACAAATTGCGCGACAATTGGACCAAACTTTTCTTTGAATCCTTGAAACAGCTGAGTATCATTCGTTGAATAGGGCTGCTAATGTTAAAAGAGTTTGTTTGTAAAGCAAATTGTTAAAATGCATTTTTCGTATTCGCTGGCATTTTCTCTGATTTCCATGTCTATACAAGTATCCATCCCGTTCTGTTACGAATTGTTATCTGCCATTTCTACTGCAACACCTTTTACAACTTATGATTTTTAAGGAGGTAGACCCAATTTTTGACTGAATGAGTTTTTTTTCTCAACCCCACTGTTCATCCCCTACTGACCGACCATCAGCACGATAGAGCTTCGGGAATAAATTGGTTTTTGGAACGTTTCCGCTGCCGTTGCTCGCTTGTTTTTCTTCTCTTATATACAATTAATGGAAAGGCAGCTTACCGAATTTGGCACAGAGGTGGTGGCGTGGCGATGATTGTATTTATTTCCAATGTAAACAATCTGTGCCTGCAATGTGGAAGAATGAAGAGTTCTCGCATTTTCAGTTTCCTGCAAAGTGTCGACGTATCGGGTGTACATATTGCATTTAAATTCGGTGCAGAAAATAGTGATTCTTTGCGAATGGAGTTGTAATGTTGTCGCAACCAACAAAACTTTGTGCAGATGGTCTTCCACAAAATAACATAATGGTGCTGCAGTATTCTATCTAGTCAATGGTAATGGTTCTTGTGTAAGGTGTAATAGTGGAACCAATCGGTTATGTCTGGCTGTGGGAAAATGTCTTTTCGTGGTTTCCTGCTATTAAGGTTTCGTTGTTGCCCAACTCAACCTACATAGTCGCTGCTTGAAGGGCTATAGTCCTATAGTTCGTAAGTGACCCGGACACAACCATACTGATAAAGATTTTCTGTTTTGAAGTCGTTGAAAATTTACATATGAGAGAAGGTTGAGAAGGTAGAGTTGAGAACAACAGTTCGAAGGAGCAGCTTGGCTGAGAATTTATTATAGAGGAGCAGCTGAAATTCGAGGGTGTGTTCTATTCTGTTGTCATGTAAACGAAGAATTTTATTAAGAACTTACTTAGTTTGGTGTGCCAGGAACAAGCTGAATAACAGGTTAAAGTTCAACGTTCGAGGGGGACTTATGGTCACAGCCTTTGATCGATATTTCATACGCATTGTGTGTGCGTGGTTGGTTTGAAAAACTAAAAAGTGAATTTCGTCTGGAATTTAGTTTATTTCCTATTTGAATTTTACTGACTGTATATCTGAGACTATTCTAAATCGATTTTTGTGCTTACATAATACCATTGCCTAATACCCCAAAATTGAACGGTTTTACTTAGTGGGTCATCGATGTTGGTGAAAGTAATTGACCAGCAATTGCAACAAAGTGCATTTTCACATTTGAAAAAAAAACAATTGTACAGACCAAACGTAAATTTAAGAAAGGGAATGCTGTTGAAGTATTTGACCCCTTTTGGCTTAGAAGTTATGAACAGATCTCAATTGAAACTAGTAATGAATGATAATTATTTGATCTGCCTTATACCTACCCAGTTAAGTAGACATAACGATCTTAAGATCGTCGTTGCTTTGGGAGCATGCGATTACAACACATCAGCATTCATTTTCAGATTGATTTGATTGATATATTTTCTTAAGACGGTTTCGTAAACTAGGGAGATAAACGTGATAGGAATTTGAACAAATGAGAGAGAATTGCGATCTACTGCGTGGAATTTTTGCGTGTTAAGGCTGCTGGTACGCTGTTCGAGTGAAGTGAAATGTTCACTCCTCTCCAAAGAGTGCTGTGAAATTGAAAGTGAAATATTTTTTCGAGGAGAAATTTATGCAGGGTGACTAAGCTCAAGTTTTTTTTTGTGGCAGTTCAAGAAGGTCTTAGGTTACATATAAAATAAAAAATACTTCAATATTCAACTTTCGCACTTTTCTACTTAACAAGAAAACAGCTGCAGGAAATAATAGGAAACTTTACTTTTTGTGAATCATGTGAGGTACAGTAAAATGCATCGACTTATTGGAAGATATTCATCCCTGTCCGACCACAATAGGTTACTGCTATTTTGCTTACCAACCAAATTCTGCAACCAGTACTTATACCTTTGGGCATTACCACTCCAAACGAGTTTCTAAAAATGAAGGTCTTTCAAAATATATTACAAAGGAACATCGTCATAGTCAATGCACCTTGGTACATACACAACGCTGCTCTACATAGGTGTCTAGATATTGAATTAGTTGAGAAAGAAGTCAAACAAGTTGCATTAATGCACAGAAGTAAGCTTCTCAACCAAGTTAGCTTAGAAATAACCGAAGTACTAAATACAGACTATGTAATCGGGAGATTAAGGCGGATAAAACCTTTTGATCTACTATAAAAATTAGCTAAGTCAAAGGAACTCCGTAATATTTTCTAACAAAAAAGTTGAGAAATTCGACAAAAGAGGGATTTTTCGTTTAAGATTTTTCTAATAATTCATAAATAAATAAGAGATTATTGCCATCTCATTCGGTCTAACAAAAGTCAGTGCCCTCGGGAGGTGTTTTAGATCGGTTTAAAGTCCGTCCTTATTGCAGAAGCATCTCTCGTGTACCTACTACCTGTGAAATGCCTTTCGATGATTTTCCCTTCCAGTGAACCTCCAAACACAAAAAAAAAAAATTATTTTTTATTTTGTTTTTTATTTTGTTCATGACAATTTTAATAGTTTTCAATTTGGCAAATAATGTCTGATTTGTATTATAATAAAGACAGCCGTCAAATTTAAACAATTAACAGTGCATGGAAATTATACATATTTTCAACGAACCGTGAATTCATCTGCTGGGTTTTTTTAGCAAAGCTGGGTATAAAAATATTCTTCAGGCACTCTGCTTATGGAAAAGGTTATCCATGCCACCAAATTTCTGTACACCTAACATTATCGCACTACATTCAATGAAAAAACTATTTTATAAGTGCGAAAAACTGAGTATTCTCCTTAGGGAACATCTGAAATTCGAAAAAAATGTCTATACCGCTTTCCTAAAAATCATTTTACACGCTGAAATGTCAACGAATTAATGCGACCAACAATAAGCTAGTGAAATAGCTGTGGAGAGATTTTAGTATCGCCACCTACAAATGAGTTTTGGAAGAGCTGTTTTCCACTCGAACTGCGAATTGCCTAGTGAAATTAGCATGTGGAAAGTTCACTTTGACATATCGCAGTGAAAAATTTGTATGAAAAATTGGATTTCACTTGAACTGCGTACCAGCCTTTGATAATAAAATTGCTTAAGTACATACATCTCTGAGGCCCGTTCGCTGATACTACTCATAGCGATTTAAGTTCTACTTGAATACCTTATGGGCTACTTTTTCTATGTCATAAACTGGCACATAAGACTTTAAGTGGAACTTAAATCGCTATGAGTAGTATCAGCAAACGGGCCAATGACAAATAAAATACGTGAAGTTAGCATCGAATGAGTATATCATTTTTTTCCACAAGTTCTTAAATCTCTAGATTTGCTAATTGGCTTTTCATATTTAGCAAAATGGGATTAGGTTTTTGTTTATTGAAGACAATGATAACTAAACGTCAAATCGAGAATTCCTTCAAAAAACAAAAAACAATCAAGTAGGTACCCACATTAAAATTTAAATGAATAGATATGTACCTTACATATAGTTAAGTTAAGAATAATTAAGAACCACTTTCACTGCCTTAAAGATAATTTTGTATGTAAGCCATTTTACTATAATGGAAAAAATTACTGCCACTGGTCGAACTCTAGTATGTAATTAAATATGTAATTAAAAACAGAGGCTATGGGTGCCAGAGGCTGGAAAGATGAAAGTACAAACTACAAAGCTATCAGAGTGTTCAAGGAAATTCGGTATTAAGGCCGTTTGTCATGTAAAATTTATAAATTTCATAATTTTAACACAAAGACGTAATATCGGGGACGTTCAAGTATCTAGTTTAGTAAGTCTGACAGCTGTCTGACTTAGTGTATCTCAGTTTTGATTGGTTTAGCCTAGAAAAGCTGTTTCAGTTGACGTTTATGGAGGGATAGCTGACGAGTCTAGTCAAGACATTTGTGACAAATGCTCTGATTTCAGATTTTTCGTGCCCAATCTAACATAAATCGAGATTTTTCTTTCTTTGCATTTGTGCTGGTGCATGTTTTAAAAGTCAGCTATTCTTAAATTGTAATTTGTGTTTATACAAATATTCAATTTATGTTGATATCCATTGCAGCGGCCAAATGTAAATTTTTCTCTATTTCGCACGACTTGTCATCTAAGAGCTTAAATAAAAACACACTTTAAGGTTTGACAAATGACAAATGTTATGGCGTTATTGTCAGAAGGTGTGAATCTCGCTCATTTATTTATTAAACCTTGATTACATTTGACGAGTTTTGCCTATTTTCGAATCAGTATTACCTTCGAATATTGCCAGGGACAGTGATGCAATTTGACTTTTCTCCATTGTACTAAAAACTGAAAAGAAATAGTACTGAACTGTACAAAATAGTACATAATTTTGTTAAATGCCATAACATAAATATGTATTGCATTCAAGCAAAAAAAGAAAAATCGTATTATTTACTCCGAGTGTAAATTAGGTTTAAGTTGATTTTACCCAATATTTTTTTCTTAAACCCGATGATTTAAATTTACATTTATAATATTCACTTAAAAACATGCATTAAATCCGCTGGATAAAGATGCATTTAAACGCGGAGTTTAAGCCGATTTTAGCTCGATTGAGACCTACGTAAATTGATTTGATTTGATGTGTGCTGAATTTCAATATTGTTATATTAATTATGAATTTAGCCTCCAATATGTCTCATTTTTTAGCAGGAAATATTTCCGAAAATCCACGACATCGGGCCATAGCCCCTTGTGCATTCGATATAGTCAAAGACGAGGATATGTTCATCTTCTGACGACAAACCATCAAAATTTCATCCACTTTACAAATGAAATCTATTTTTTTAAGCTTCTTGCTACATTTTACATTCCATTTCACTTTAACCTATTCCTGAACGAAGAAATGTCAATATTATGAAATTGAGTTTTAAAATACTTAAACTGGTCTCCGAAGTGCAGCTTAAATTCAATCGGATTAAACGATTTAACACGTTTAAAAAAATGAGTTTATGTTCGCTTTTAATGACTGAATATTCTGGACTTTGGTATAATTTTTGGAGTGAAGAATATAGCCGTAAGTGAAATAACCCCCAATATACATATGTTCAATTTATTCCAAAAATTACAAATAGGACAAACAGAAGTTTTTTCAACACTGGCCAGGGATGCCGAAGAATGCAATACGCATTATGTTGCATTTACGAAATCACACATTCCTAACAAGGAAAATTAAACTAATGCTTAATACGAAAAAGCCGTCTGACTGAAAGGGACAGCATAACCTAACACGCAAAAATACGTGACACGTATTTTGGTCGGCTCTCTTTTTTTACGTGGGAGGAATTATGAGAATGATCAACATCTTGACATTTATGACTTACAAAATTTCGCATTCCTATAAAACAAAATGGCTTCCGGAAGTGATGAACGGAGAATTATTTATGTTTTTATTTCGTACTGATTGATGAATGGTTGGTTTTATTTTCCGACACTAATTAGCACTCTCATTCCACATGCCTTATATCAGAAAAAGAAATGTTCTCAAGTGATTGCAGAAATGATTTTATTTTCCTTTTACCTACATATATATAGTTATGAGTAGAACAACCATGACACTTTAGGCGTCTGACTTGTTATCTCATTCCTACGCCTTTATTAGCGTTGGACAAACGGATTTCTCTGTCCAGACTCGTGCATGCGGGTGATTAAAATGCGCTAATGTAGCATTAGTTTTCGGTATACCTAATCAATTTGAGAAACACTACAAAGTTTAGTTTTCGGGAGCCTGATGAAAAAAACTTATTCTTTCACCAACGTGTAAAGTTTAAAATCAATGCAAAGTTTTAGAATATGGCACTTGTATCACGTACAGCCGATCAAGCCAGCCATCAAAGAAATTTAAATATTTTGAGTCGCTTTATAGTAATACTTGCCTCTTGTGGATATTCCTTGACAGTATTCGAAATTGTTGATCGTTTAACGAATGTTCATATAGGGGCAATTTGGCATGAACAACTTTGAACAACTTCGTCACGAATTCTAAGGAAACAGAATCTTTTCAAAAATATTTATTGTATTTGGTCTGATATGTAAACTACTCTGGCTATCTTCCCTTCCCCTCATGGTATATCACAAAGGACCTATCAATCTGGTCTTTCTACAGAGACTAATCCTAAGCTTTTGCAGGCTTATTGAGTATTGAATATTTTTACTATGATTTGCTCTCAAATACATGGAAAATCTGCTCTTACGCAGCAAATTGTAGAAACGCCACTAATTACTTGTGTTTCTTCCCCCAAACCCTATATAGGAAGCGAAGTCTTTGTGCTCACTGCCCGCGAAATAAGCACAACTAATCTGTTCACCCTTTAGTTTCAAAAACAAACGACTTGGAGATTTTGCTCATTTCGGATGGAAAGCCATTAAGTAATTTCAACTACACCTGAAAGCCCAAAGTGGATACCACACAAAACAAGTTCAAACAAAAGAAGCTAAGAGGTTCTTAACTATACCTGCCCATAATGCTTTGTTATATTTTGAGGGTCCTTCTGTAGTGTTACAGCCCTCCAATTAGATCTGTTCCATTAATTAAATCTACAAGTATTTCTACGTAAGAAAGTATATATGGAGGCAAACTGGAACACTTATTACAAACTCTATGCTCTGACCTCAATACCTGCGATTGCACTACCTTCTTTATTTGTATACTTTCCCTCAGCAATTTGTATCTAAGAAATAGATTTTTCTACATTTCGCACTCGCGTCGCTGCTTCTTTAGCTATACATTGTTGGTTTTGCATATTTACTATTTAAATTAGTTCAATTTGTTGTGTTACCATATCATTTACTCGCACATCTGGGGGGAAAAAAATACTTGCGTTGAGGTATATGAGTACCTAGAAACGAAAGAAGAGCCACCATCTACGTATACAACAAGGTACAGTGTACAGACTGAACTTTGCCTTTTAAAGTGTCATATTTAATTTTATTATTCTCGTTGTCTGTAGCTCCGCCGCATATGAGCATGGGAATGTATACTTACGTGCAGATTTATTTAAGTGACCTAATTATTTTGGAATAAATGCATATATTGTGCATTTGGCTGAGTGCCAGCATTCTTAACTAAACAACCCGTACCTGATGTGCCGACAGCCGACGACACAATCTTGGAAGTCTTCCTGAAAAGGATTTGAGGACAAAATAAAAAACATTTCCATTCTCCAACGGAATTAGTTTGTCACAATATATTTTAAAATGGTCAGCTCCCTTTGTCATTATTTTAATTCCGTGAATATACGATCTATATTGTAACTTGGAACTATGCCTAAATGTGTCTAATGCTTGCGGATGATTGAATCTGACAGGGATAGTAATTAGTAATTAGTCCTATGCCCATGCAAATGCTGAGGAGGTATACAATGCAAAATGGATGTGATTGTTTATATTTTTCATTATCAACATGGGTTTTTATTGTGTGGAACAACCATGCATTGTTAGATTGATCAAACACAATTTGTTTTCCCTGCTGAATTGCATTGGAAGTTCATATGACATTGCCCATTAACTATTCATTGGATTGACAGTTTTTGAAGTGAAGTAAAGGCTAAAGCGATACAATTTGAGCAAACCTATTTCCTTGGATTTATTAGAGCGATAACCAAAAAATTTCAAATCTCAAAGAAATCCCTCAATTTCAAGAGAAGAAGTACCTGACCGGTTTTCATACAAAAAGTTTAAGAAATGTCATTTTGACATTTGACAATGTTCTGTTTAAATGCAGAATCTAGGAGAACATTCAATTATAACTTTTTCCTCCGACATCGTTGAAGACGGAAATAAATAGAGTCTTACTTGTCAAACTTTTGAGCTGTCACTTAGTTGTCAGTGTTGATTTTTAATTTTTCGGTATGTCGAAATTCGGCGAGTAGAAAATTACGAAAAAATTAAAAGAGGGGAAATGGATTTCTCTTTAATTGTTATTTTCAATTTTCTCAGAACGTGGTGGCATTCGCATAGTTTCTTAGCAAATTTTTAATAATTTTTCTCTTGCAAAAAAGTACCCGAACGAACTCGTAGGAATTAAAAGAAAATTGTGAGAAGAAAAACTTAAGTAAACGTGTATCAGGATGCAAATTCGTAAACATGTTTATTTGCTATTTTATCTGATATACATT
This sequence comes from Cheilosia grossa, assembly GCA_963082955.1. Taxonomy (NCBI): domain Eukaryota; kingdom Metazoa; phylum Arthropoda; class Insecta; order Diptera; family Syrphidae; genus Cheilosia; species Cheilosia grossa. The sequence continues at coordinate 31,361,193 of OY720147.1, forward strand.
TTGAGTTTCGTTCTTTCCCGTATATTTTAAAGAAAATAAATTCATTTTTTTTTATTCTACATTATTCATTATTATTCTTGGCTGACTCAAATCTTGTCAAATGTAATGTCAATTGTTTCAAATTATATAGATTATAGCCCAAAAATCATATCTCTCCCTTGAAGCCCAATCTACCTGGTGGCAAATAACCAAAATTCCAACTTAGGGTTTCTTCCACTGCGCCACCTCTTGCGAACGTCTGCCAAACATCCGATAGTATAACTGTCTTTAGAGCTTCTCAATTAGCCGTTTGAAATCGGCATAAAATTTGTAGATCCCTTCCATTCGTTCCAAAAATGAAACTCACACAAAACGAATGGTTGTGAGAAGCTAGGCCTTGGGTCCACCCTACGGACCTGTTGCGCCAACTATTATTATTATATTAATATTCTTAATCGAATCTTCTTAAAATCAGTTTCCGTCTGTTATGTTATTTATCGCCAAAAAGCAACAAACGAAAACAGTCACAAGAATTGTAAAAACAAAAATGCTTTATTTTATATCCACGAAAGAAAATTTCGCAGTTTAATTCTTTATTTTCATGTTAGTTACATTGGGCCTTACTAACAATCATTTTTAACCTTCACACTAAATATTTTATAGGTCACAATATGCAATTTTGTACGGAAAATTTCGATGATTTGATAAAATGCAATTTCACCAAAAATTGATAGTTCGAACATTTTTTTTACCAACTATCTAATATTCCCACAATTTTTATGCTTTTTCCCTCTTTCGCAAGGAAGGTTTTTGGATAAAGAATTTCCCACAAAAAGGTAGAAATAGGACGATGTAGGAATACTGCTGAGTTTCATTATATTATTACACATTTAGAATTTTTGTTTGCTGTTTCACTTCACATTATTCGCAGATAGGAAATTTACTTATGTCGTTTTTGCAAATCTCGATTTCTTAGCGAGATTTACACCTACTTACACTAACACCAAAACAATTGTCATTTGTCAAACTTTCAAGTGTTTTGTTATTTACGTTTTTAACCGACAAGTCTGTGAAAAATAGAGAAAATTTATATTTGGCCATCGATATTAACATAAATTGAATCGATTTTTATATGCACAAATTACAATTTAAGAACAGCTAACTTTTAAAACACTCACCACCATGTATAACTGCGAAGTTACTTACACTTTAACTTAACTTTCTTCGAAATATGTAAAGAAAAGTAAAACCGCACCTTACGTTACAGTAGATCGCTTTTTAATAATAAATTCTAATATAAATTGGTTCTGACAGTTTTTCAGTTTGACAGTTTTGACATTTCATTTTCGACATTTAAGAAAAAGAAAGAACAATCTCGTTTTATGTTCCATTGGAAAACTACGCTAGTGTATGTGAAAACCGCTCTTGCTCGAATTGTGCCGTCCTTTGACAGATTGGCAATATTTTTGATAAAAACGTCAAAAAAGAACTCGTGACTCGTACAAAGCTGATTTTGTACAGAACAGTATTTTGTTTAAATATTATTAATGTACAATCCCTATGACTAAAACCTTTGCATTAATTCATTTAATAAATAGTAGCACTAAATTTTTTTCAGCTTACGATTACTTACTGGTGAAATGTCAAAAAGTTATATATGGCTGCTGGCAGTTGACTTGTAAGAAATATATCAATTGCCCTAGTCTAATTTATATTTGGGTCTGTTTTTTCAATCCGAATGCGTCTTTGTTTTTCCGAATGGCAAACGACTATTTTGTGAAATAAATTTTGAAGAAACGAATCCCAAGAGCTAATTCTAATTTGATCTCTGTCAGCGGCCGATTTTTGGAAATTCACTAAATAAGTAAATAACAGAGACCTCTTGAAATTTGAGAGAAATGAAAATGACGGTTTCCGAAAAGAATTGAGAGTACAAGCGGCAAGAGGATTGATACGCGAGTTCGGATTCACAGTGCATTGGCAGCCTATCAACTGTGAAATAAAAATACTTTTCCCAGTGTCAGTGGTTTATATTTCATTAGATATCAACGATCACTGCCTGGAATTTTACATTCCCAGTGGCTGTATTGACTTGAAAGTCAAAGTCTTTAGAACTGAAATAAAACATAATAGGCTTATGAGATCGGAATGATAATTTGAATAGTTCGTTAAAAATTTAAATTTCCGCCAGTCAAAAACTCATAAGTCTGCCTTAATAAGTTCAACATCTTCTAAATAATCTTATAAAACACACCCAAAGTGACATATTTCCACGTGTTGTTGCAATGTTAGAATTCAATTAACCAGTCAGTAAACCCATACACAACATGCGGATTTAGTAATTGTGGCATTGTCTTGCGTAGAGTCTTTATCACATCAAACATGTTTTTCAGGTCACGGTAATCAATGTGTTGCGCCAAGTTAAGTCATAAAATGCCGCAAACTAACTTCGCAATTAAAAAAAGAAACAAATTCCATGCATCCGGCAACATTCGGTCATAAAATTCTGTGACAGTGTTCCCAGGTATCTTCATTGTTATTCTCTTGGGTCGTTCATTTACTTATTCGCAACGCAGCAGTCGAAGAATTAATGCTAATTCGGTAGGTAGACTCATTAACCTGCACTACCCAAACGAGGTTACATAAACCAATTATAAATAGGTATAAAATACAAGACGTTCTCTAGTTCCTCCATTTTCCATTGTTTCACATTTCTCTTCAAATTATCACGCAAAATACTATAACCACTATCAGTATTCAATATTCCCCGCCACGGGCCGATGCAATGCGAAAAGTGAATTACAACTACTCACAGAGCATAAACCATCACCTTTTTAGCGCAAGATTGCACCTTGTAATGACTTACTCCATCAAGACAAGCCAGTGCACAGCACAGTCGTCGCGTAAGCTATAAGCAAGCCTATAACCACTCCGAGAAACTTCAACGGATGACTGCCTTCCGATTCAATGAAATCCAAGCAATTCAGCCATGAAATTCATTGTTTGGTTTTCTTTCATTTATTTTTTATTGCAATATCGCGAAATACCGTAAAAGAAACGCAAATTTGTACACCCTCCTATACAAGCTACAAAATAGTAGTGCGCGCCAACGTGAGCCTTTCTCTCATTGCCACACTCTCATTTGTATCTTTTGCAGTCTTTAAACCTTAACGGACCGTCAACGAATGCAAACAAGTCTGCATCGTCATCGAAGACTGGAACGCCAACTGGAAGAACCCCAAAAACACCGCCCATACTGTCACGGACGCCGCTATCGACAGTGCCCGAATCGAAGCTAACACCGAAGACACCGCCTGTCACCCCGGACTCGCCGAGCACATACTTGGACGATGATCTAGATTCTTTGTATAGCTTTGCAACAACAACATCCGGCCGTTCAACGATGTCCTGCGAGCATCCTTATGTAGCCAGGTATGTTATTTGTCCTCTTTTTGACATCAAAATGTGTGTAGCGTAAAGTTGTTCCCTTCGCAGAAACGGTACCACTTTTAGTGGACGAAAAATGAAATACGTCGTTCATTGCTCGAACTATGCCGGACAAGTTGGCGAAGACTATCTGACACCGACACAGCGCGCGCAGCGACAGATCCGCCGTCTCAAGGAACTTCTGTGCTCCGCGCGTCATGATCTAGAACAAAAGGACACCGAAATCCTTCGTCTGACCAGAGAGGTAGTCGAGTTGCGACTCTTCAAGGCATCGCTCAGTTCCCCCGAAGATCGTTCGAACTCAAGCGATGCTGTCACTGTCCGTGAAGCTGACTTGAAGACTTCGCAAGATGTCTCGCCCATTGTCGATATGGTAGATGAGGGCGCTGCTGTCAAATCCAGCCCTAGGCACATTCCACACAACCAACACGGTGTTCAGCATCAACATCATCACATATGCCACTCCGAAATGCAAAGCTCCTATGCTGACTCAGGGCATTTCGAAGACTTGACCACATCATCGGTCCACTCGAAAGATTCGTCGTACGCTCACACTCAGGACATCGCATGTGGCAGTGATGAGCCGAGCAGCTACGAGCAGCAACGACAGGAGCTAATTAAATTATACGAAGAGCGAATTGAAGAGCTCATAAAGACGCAAGACTCGAGTACAAGCGATCTGAAGAGAACCCATAACGACCGAGTAGAGGCGTTGTTGCAAAAATTGGCAGAGTGCAATACCCGTTACGCGGATATCGTTCCCGACTATGAACATGCAAAGGAACGCATTCGCGAACTCGAGAAACATTTAGAAGACTTGCAACGTAAGCTTGTTGAGCAGGAAGAGAAACAAAACAAAATGTACTTACACATGTACACAAAGGGACAGGAGGCAGAACGGATAGCTCGAGCTGATCATGTAAGTTGTAGTTTAGCTATAAATAACCTCTAATTGTAGATTTTATTTCAACACCTTTATAAAGAGGGTTAGCAAGGTATTTATCTACAATCGAACGACAGAAAACATCGTTTTTAGTATTCATGTTCAGGTGACATCAAAATTTGTAAGACTGTCCAGAAAACGTTGTTGGTTAAATTATATGCAAAAGTGGTGTTGCATATTTCCAAAGAAAAAAAGAAAAAAACAAATGTAAGACAACAGAAAAAATCATTCGACATCAATATACGAAAATTGTGCAATTTATGGGGCAATAAATGCATTAAAAAATGATTTAGTTGGTTCCATCTATAATTAACAATTTCAACTACCACATTTCCGATGCGTCATCTATTGGAAAGCATTCCGCAACAGTTGTACTTAGCAAATCTACAAACACCCAATAGGTGTCTCTAGCATTCTGTGGAGAAATCCAAGATGGTTGTATGTTACTGTCATTTCACTAGCAGTGCATATATTACAGTACCGTCAAACTTGCTAACATGGACCACTTTTTAATTTTCAAACAGGTGTATCATTTAGGTTTTTCGCTCGAGTGGTGCAAAAAAGCGGACATTCACTGCATTAGCTGTCAGATCTGGAGAATTGTCCCTGTTCTCTTATGTGGTATTCGTTTGGGCGCTCTCAGAGCACTTTTTTTGCCCTCGGAGCAATTTTTATGTTCGTTTGGTACCAAAAAAAGCAATCTTCTTCAGATTTCAGAGCACTTTTGCGAATCTAGATATTTTCTCAGATTTGCTTCAGATTTACCAATACAAGTGCATTTGAGTTTGACATTTGTTGGAGTTTGTTTACATTTGCGTGAATTTTTTCTACAGCAAAGAAAGGCATTGCATCGGGTGAATCTATTTTCGTAAATTATTTGTGTGCAAACATTTAGAAATCAATCGGGACGGAAATTTCGAATGTTTTAATACAAAATTTAACCAGTCAATCGAAAGCGCATAGAAAAGTGTCGAAGACTACACATATTACAGTCGCACGAATATCAACACAAAAAAAGAGCAAGAGCGTTTTTATGTTCGATTAGGCACACGAAATCTGAAATCTGAGGGCAAATCTGAAGAAGCCCAAACGAATACCACATTAATCTTTTTTTTCCGCCATCTGTGAACAAATAGCAATCCTTATAAACACTTATGATAATCCTAACTTATACCAGATGCCAGTTATGTGAATATAAAGAGTTGGTTTATTTTTGGTCAATGTTAGCCAGTTTGACGGTATGTCAATGGGAACATGTATACATTACATACATAGTTGACGCATCAGCTAATAGGGGCAGGACAATAGGTCTAGCTACTTAAGGCCCTAGTTATAGTCATACGTAAACCGAATCCGTAAAAATGTTCTATTGCCTTTTTTTGATCCCTTTAACCTAACGGTTGCACTCAATCTTGGTCTTAAAATGTTGCTGATGAATTATAATATTAGTTTGTCAAAAAAAAAAAAAAAAAAATCTTTAAACTTTTCTCGAAAAATAATTTATTCATATTTCCGTACGAAACACTTTTTCCGATCTAATTACTTCTCCGTCAATTCCACAAAGGAAACCGAATCATTCCACTGAAATAATTCATTTCTTTACTGTTCCATCTGTCAGGAGTTTTTTTTCCTGATAGAATCCAATAGGTGGTAGCTGATTTATTGTAATTGTTTTCGTAGGGAAATCTTTTTCTGAAATTTTTTTCGATATAACCGCCGGTTTAACACTGTTCCAACTTTATCGGTTGCATTTTACGTATGGCTTTAACTGGGCCTAAATCATTTTTCAAGGGTTTTTATTTTCTATTTTGCTTGGAACGAATGAAATGGAACAAAGAATAAGGACCATAGGCTTCTAAAAAATCCAGTTTTAATAAGGTCGAATATTATGAGTGTGCCGTTGGAGCTGCTCCGTATTTTTATTTTAAAATTAATCAAAACTCGTTATGGTTACCTACCTAGAAATACGTCGGAATATTTCTCAAATAGGTACGCGTTTCCCAACCTGAAAAAAAAACCAAAAGAATGCGTCATCTAGCGATCAAGATGTCAGCCCTTCACCTTCTCCCTTCATCTTGGGAAGTAAATTCGCATTAGATCAAGTAGACCTTTCGTAAAAGTTTGGCTTTAGGTTTTAAGACCAACAAACCCTACATGAAATCTGACAGCCAGTTGATTTCGAGAGCAGAAAAACTGCTCTGAATCTGAAAGTTCTGTCCCAATGGAAAATGACATTAGAACCGTTTAGTTTATTAGACATATGCAAACAAATAGCTGAATTTTAATTAGTTAAACATTTTCTTAGGGGATAACTTGTTGTATACGAATTTGCTACCGGTTGTTGTTTCCTTTATTGAAGTTGGGCATACAAATTTGTTTATGTGACAAACATCCCAGATTATAATTTTCCTAAAAAAGCTTCTTAATTCAGCCGTTCAAATTTTAAGTAAAAACATAAAAACTGACACAAACGTATGACATTTTGGAAAATGACTGCAATTTATTCACTTATTCCTTTTAGTGCTTCTGTTTCCAAGATTTGAATAACCATCATTCCCTTACTAATTATGTTTGTCTTCTCACCTTCCGCAGGCACTAGAATTGGCACACAGAGCTCCAAATAAGGTTTCCATTACGGAACTGTTGCATCAACTCCAGAGTACACAGGATGAATTGGAAAACATTCGCGTAAGATTTTTCAAAATCTTTTTCATTCTATTCTCCATTTTGTTTTGCATCTTGCATTTCGCAATGTAAAGGCGTGGCGCATTATGTGTATAATCGGTATAACAGTAATACTGTACATGTATTTTTGTTTTAAATCGTTTTTTACTTTTGAAATATTTATTCGTTAATTTGCATATTTTGTTTTGTCCATTATACTCAATCATCTTAAAACACATGTGTTTGTCATTCAACATTATTTAGTTACATAGGCTTTTCTATAAATGTTTTGTTTTAAGTTTTCAAAACAATTAAATTAAAATGTTTATATACAGCAAAACTCATAAATTTGTTTCATTTTCAAAGGGAGAATGTATTTTTCATAACTCTTGACGCAACGCTTCACATGCACTAGCAACCACTAAAAATAAGTAATTAACTGCAAATACAATTAAAGCATACCTACAAATAGGAGGGCATGGTTAAAATTAATGAGAATATCTTAAAAAATTTAATTATTACTTTGGTTTTAATTTGTCTTTTGCATGATTTATTTTTTCCTTTTAATAACGAACGCATGTATGGATAATTTTTTTTTTTTCTAAATTAACTAGATTTGTGGTATAACGAAATTTACTTTTAGTTTCGGTAGACACTTTTCCTGAGTTTCTAATATTGTTTTCTCGTTTCCTGTAAACAGCAAAAAATTTTAAATTAATTTCAAAAATTCCAATCGAAAAAATATCTATGTGTATGTATTTTATAGGCAGCAGAATGTAGAACAGAATGCGGCAGTAATCATGCTCTCCTTACCGCAAAAGAGGCTATTTCTTTGTGGGTACTTGGCGCGAGGAAGGTTTGTAAAATCAATGGACACGAATTTTGTTTAATCACGAGTTACACATATTTTGTTTGGTTATTGATATTTTATTTAAATTAATTTGTTAAATATGCATACATTACATATATATAGATACATAGCTTGAGGTACATAAATTGGTTTGGTATGGTGTATGTGCATAGATTTATAGATGTTTAGTGTGAAAACCTCGCGTCAATTAAATGCTTTTCACCTTTATCATCTAAAGAGATACCAAAATGTGTTTCTAGTCAATGTACATAGATTATAAGATTCGTTCATTGTAATGGTGATGGAATGTTTTGGAATGGCTTTCATATTTTCATTGAAATATGGTGGTGTTTACTTCATACTCTTCGGTAACTTGTAAAGCCATGTTTTTAGCATTGCACTGTTTATTTATTTCAAGAAAATAGTAGCTCAACGATTCGCAAATTATTGTTAAAACTTATTTGAGCCATTGGTGGGAAACTCTAATAATGTACATGATGATAATATTACTTGAATGATATTACTGAGACAACGCTTTCGCAAGTGACCGCGACGAATCCGAGACGTGCGTTTATAGTGCTAGGCAAACTCTCAAGAAAAATTTCCCTTTCAGATGTTAGCATTTAGAAAAAAGTCACAGCAGTGTGAACAATTGGGGACGTTTGGATACCTACACAAAGTTCATGTAAAACGTCAGAATTGTCAAGACTAACGCGTTGACTACTGAACTTGAATTTTTGTTATACTCTCGCCTTTTGAATCTTGTCGCTTCGAAATGTCAACTGATGTGTTTCAGTTTTTATTGGCCTAGATTGGTGACGTAGATAGTTCTTTTCAGTTGAAATTTATGAAGGGGTAGCCGGCGAGTCTTGTCAAGAAATTTGTGACTAGTTTTTGCGTTCGGGTTATATATAGTTCGGACAACTCTAGTCGACTTGAAAACTAGATTTTTAAATGTGACCATTGTCTAAGAATGCGACTGGCTTCATTGTCGTGCAGTTGTCATTTTGATTATTCACCATTTCGTGTTAAGCTACATGGAAGTTATGCTTTCTTTAAAGTTAAATTCCACGTCTTATGCCAATGAGTGCGTTAAGACAAAAATTTGATATCTGTTATTGAACATCTACGTGAGCAAAGCGAAGTAATACCCTGTTTACACCGAGCCGAAAACCGTGTTTTCGTTGAAAACTAGTCGATGCCTTCACACCGAACACCAACTAGTTATCGTGAAAATTCTGTGTAAACTATTTTCGTTACAAATTTCGATCGCGCGTTAAATAATTAATATAAAAATTAATTCAGAGTATTTAAAAATAATGTTAGCCCATCAATTAATCAACGATTGGAAGGTGTTTTCATGGAAAACGACTTCAAACGACTCGTTTTGAAAACGAATCATTTATGGGAAAGCCTCTGTTTTCGATGAAGTTTTCGATTGTTTTCGCGAAAACCCGGTTTTGTGCATAGGGTACAATATAAAAATAGAATCATTACGCAATTACAGAAACATTTATCAAAAGTTGAAGTGATCTGCTAGCTTCACAAATTGCGACTACCAACACCGCAATCAACTCCGTACCTACTAATAATAAATTTAAGTCTCGACTTCAAATTTGCGGAACCTCACCATTGTGAGTTATTTAAATTTAAAGTCAGAACTAATTATGTTTAACATTTTTGGTCAACCCTTATTTGACAGGCCTCTGCGTTTGTACCTTATCTACTCTGACAGGCAACTGACAATACAATCTACCGGCTAATAGGTAGTTCACCAGAATATATCTTATCTATACTAATAAAGAGTCAATTGTCTGAATGTAGTCTGGTTTATTCAAATTTGTATGTTTCTTATTGTGAACGGACTCTGACTGACTACGATCATCAGAGGAGTGATATTTTAATCGTTGGCCTTAAGTACATACACAGAATATGAACATATTTTGTTTCCTTTTGTTCTAGCACGTGCATAATATTTTCTTTCCTCTTTTTCTTGTCATAAAATAAAAACCTAATCTTTGGGCCCATTTAATTCACTGAAATTTTCCAGAAATTGACATAAATAAAATAAAAATCCAATTAATCCTATACAGACAATTTATCGTCGCCTTTTGGACGCCCAGAAGAATAAAACGCACGTTGACCCCGAAGTGACACTTCAGTTCCTCAAAAGTGCTGTTTATTACTTCCTGACTGACAAGGAGAACTCACAGGGTCACCTGAATGCGATCGAAAGTATTTTGGAATTTACCGAAGCCGAAAAGCAGAATATCAGCAAAGCTCGAGTAGCAAAATAAAATAGGAAACAAATTCTTTAAAAGCGTTTCAGTAATTAAGTAAATACATTAGCAGTAGCTATAACAAACAGGAAGTAGCCTCTTGTGTAAATTTAAGCAGACAACAAAACGTTGAAATATTTACATTTTTATTTTGTTTATAAAATAATTTTTGTCAATATATTTTGAGTTTTATAATAGTGTTGTTTTGTTTACACATTTTATATTATTTTATTAGTTTTAATGCCAATTTTGTGTACATTGTTTATTTGCAATTTTTATTTAATTTTCTATAAAAATATTTAATTATTGTTTGTCTACAAAAAATAAGGTGTATGTTTTACTTATGAGAACAAAAAAACGTCCAAAGATACGACATGTGATTAGGGTGAACTTTAAAACAAAATAAAAAAAACACTGCTTTGATATTATATACATACATATTTTAGCTTACATTTTAATCGATTACAGTTAAACGAAAGTGTTAGCCGAATTTAAAAGAAATGTGAAAATGTAAGTGTGACATAGATTGATGATCTTTTTGTATGTATTGAAATTCTAGGCAAAAAATTATGTAAGAAATGTAATATAAGTTCAACTTATAGTGCCTAAATTCAAGCTGAACAATGATCATGAATTATTTGGACGCTGAGATGGCGGACGCTTTACTTGGTAGTGGTAAATAGTCAAAGCTAAATAAGAATATATATAAATACAAGACGTACCTTTAAATGAAAGTTATTGCATGTTGATTAAGACAAATAAATCTGCATTATATATCAAGGCTTTTTGGTTAAGAAAATGACTATGGAAAAAGATTGTTCTGTCAAAGAAGAAGGTCTAGATTGTTGCGAGTGATAAGGAGTTTAATGTTGTAGAACAAATGGAAATAAATTTGAATAATTTATTAACAGGCATAATGACTGTTCCAAAATATTTGTTATTGTCTTATGCGAAAGTGCGGTTAAGGTAAGTAATACAACATAAGAAAGAAACATTTTTTTGAACACTCCTATCTATTCTAAGCCGAGTAAAAAAGACGCTGTCACATTTGTGGTTGAGGGGTACTCGTAATAACAGAATAAAGTTTGCAATTAGTGGAAATTGCTGTTTATAAAAAATAAAATGCAGTTCCACCATCATCGCCAGAAAGGTTCCCCGACATTGAAATAAGCTGCTACTATCAAGCCACTTCCACTTGGGATAAATACGAAGTGTGAACCTAAAAAATGTCAAGTAGCATGAACCTAATTGTTGTAATTGTGTGCTTCAAATTCTTCTGTACTTTGCTGTGCTGAGATATATTCACAAAAAAAAAAAAAACACTCCTAATAGGAGACAGCAAGTTTATTCTATTACCAGGAGGACTGAACTTATTAGCAAAGCTTTAATAAGGCGTTATTTCCAATAACTTTTCCTGACGTACCTATAGCTAATGTCATTTTTGATATACTTGCGCATGGATATTTCTCTGCGTTTGTGCACTCTGGTTGTTTGAATTTATGCATACAGTGAAGTAACAAAAAAAAACCTTCTTGGTTTTGAAAAATGTCAGTATGCCAAGTCTGAAATGCATTTTTCTAGTCTAGTAGTAAAAAGCACAACTTCAAACGATACCCTGTTGCTTTTTTACAGAAGAATACACTGTTTGGTAGTTGTTTTTTCCGCAGGTGTCGTAGACTTATGGAGGTTTTGATTAAAGAAAATAATTGCCGTTTCTATCAGAAGATCAAATCTAGAAGTGCTCTTTCTACGTTTTCTAAGGCCATTCAAAGTCAATTCTTAACACGACTAAAATGTCCAGGATATTTTTAAAGAATTGCCCTGAACTCACCAACACACATTAACAAAATGTCAGATTGAAATGTTTGTCTTGTTGATGGAAACAAATTTTGCGCTATGATTTGACTCATGAAAACGCATTAATATTTATTTTAGAAAACAACATGATCATGGTATCTACCACTATTGCAAAGTGCCCTAACGAATTTAATTGAAAAGAGAAATTCTGAATTTCGGTGCAATTTTCTCGGATCTTCAATGAAAAACATCATTACGTTTACGAAAATTTGGGGAGAGATAAATTGAATTTCCCCGAATTGAATATGTACTAGATCTTTCCATAGATGTATTCGTGTATTATTCGCTGGCCCACTAGACGTCTAACCGAAAATATCCCAGATGAGGGAACGCCCGCGCTTAAACCATAGCGCCAGCTGTAAATTGATTTTTCGAATAATTATTTCCACACTACAATTAAAGAAATGATAGGTACAATAAATTATAAAAATAATCTCTTAATTTTGATTAACTTATTACCAATTTTATCACAATTAAACTTGCTCGGATTCGTAATTATTTTTATTTTGTAAATCTTTCAGCGATTTTCTTTTTTTTTTAGATTGAGAAATTTCACTGAAAGGGATATTTCACAAAAAGTGCTAGATGTTTAACGCAAAAGGTAAACTTTTTTTTATATGGAATTTGACATGCCGCTATTCATCTATCGGCTAGTGGAACGTGGTCTTGTAAAGAGTTTTTGTATCTACAGTTCGTATATTTTAATTTTAAAATCTAGTACTGCTGCAGTTGCGAGACTACATTTTCCAGTGGTCTCAAAACCGATAGGGAAACTTCTGTGAAAAAAAAAAAAAAACTATTATTGGATCATTCTCAACTGTTAAGGACCATTCACATGTGAGCGAATTGCGAACTGCGAACTGGCGAATATCTGACATTTCATTAATAGTCCTTTACTGTAAAAGTAAAACGAAATACTAGAAGAAGGTTTATATTTTCCATTTTATAAATGAAAATTATATCGTAAATGATCTTACGTCGTTTTCGAATTGGCTTCTCAGATTTTGATCTGAGATTTCAGATTTATGCTGCCAAATCGAAACCGAATTTTATTTCTTCGTGTGTGCATTAAGTTGGCCGTAACAAAAAACACTTTTTTCACTTGCACAAGAAATCCATTTCAATTGATTTTCACACATTTACAAATGAATTCAGTTAAAAAAAAACAATTTTTCAAACGTTGAGCAATTCGTAACCGCCAGCTGTGTGTCATATACATTGGTATTAGTGACTGTATGTGTAAATCTGAGAAAAAAATCTAGATTTCTCAAAAGTGCCTCAGATCAAACAAAAAGATAGATTTTTTTGTGAAATCGAACATGAAAAACGAACTCGTTGAAAAAATAAAATTTTTCTTTTTTCTCTTTTCCACATACCTACGATTTTCATGAAGAAAATTTTGTACATGACGTCTTCGTGTCTCGTTTGTATGGAATTTTTTGTTTGACAGCAGTAGTGTATTAGTTTTTAGGAGGAAAAACAATCGCATATTCTTAAAGAACCACTGAATGGCTCTCAACTTGTGATCAATAGTAGAAACAAATGAACTTTAAACACATTTTTCGCAGAAGCGTCTTCAGTTCAATCTCAAGGCATCTTTCTATACCATTTTGGCTGCGGGAAACACCATTTTGACATAAACTGTTTAGGTATTGCATAGTCAAATTTTCACTGTATGTATGTATGTATGTACTTTATTGAGATTTTCTTTTTATACACTTATTTCTTAACTCTAGTATGACACAGTCACTTAAGATTATTTGGGAATATTTTGCCGACTTAGAATTGATCAGGCTATACAAACTAGATATTGATTTTGTTTTATTCTTTTCGTTTTATTTTGAATACGTCCACTCAACAAGACGATGTCTAAGTTAAATTTTCACTTTTAGATTTCATTTTGACGTTAAATAACTAGTAGGAGCTACACAATAAAATCAAAATTTCTGTTCAAACTGTCTCATTCATTGTTTTGAGATCACGCAATAGATGTCGCGACTTCTCGACACTGACAGCTGTCAAAAAACGAATACATTTTTTATTTATCCTCTCCCTTCAGAAACATTTTTATTTTTATAACATTGCCTGGCCTGCTTATTCCGATGTGTTGTCAATTTCATGTGTTGAAGCAGGTCGCGAAACTTTTTTCATCCGACTTTTCTCATTAATTTCCAATCAAATCGAACCAAAAACCAATAAAATTTAATTGAAACTAACGCCGTAGTGATATCGGAAGTGTTTACCACCAAAATACACCGCCAAATCAAAGTGCTTTTGTGTGAAAAAAATATATAAAAAAAATTGAATTGAAATCTCTTTCAAGTGAAAATTTGTGTATGTGCACCAAATAGGAAGCTGGGAGCGAGAGTTGGGCAGGAAAGGCAAATAACAGCAGCATTGCAGTGGGGATCTGCGGTGTGATCCTTTTGAGAGATAAACATCTGTACTCATATAGGTAAGTTTTGTGTAAAATAGAAACATATTTCATTTTGATGTAATCAAGGTCGTATTGTGTTCCAATACGATTCCATTTGGCACCGCCAGCACTGATTCTAATTAAAAAGAAAGTGCGAGTGTGGGGATTGGAGACAAATACGCGATACACCAACGAGAGCAGTAACCTGATGGATACCTTCAACAAGGCAGAACTATACTTGTGGTGTGATGTCGTTGTGTTCAGCATCTACCGCTAAGGAAACTGGTTTCGCAAGATTTTGTTTGCTTTGCGCGGCTGGTTTGACCCCACATACTGTGTCGTGGTGTGTACACCAGCCAGAATCCCAAAGTTCTTTCAAGCAAAAACGGCTCCGCGAGCATTCTTTCGTTCTGTCGTTCTGTCTCCTGTCCTATCCGTGTACCAGGCCGCGGTCTTGCAGGCGGCAGCGAATCGGGGAGGGGAAAGCGAAATCGAATAAAGTTAAATTAGAAATCCAAGTACGCTGTGTGTTCTGATTTTCGCGTTTTCGCTTACTGTGCACGACCCATATTCCGCTGCTTATTGCCGTTCTTATTATTTGTTTGCTAACGCACCTCAGACACACTCCAACGACGGATGACCATGATGGTGTTGGAGGTGGCGGCTGCACGGCAGTTGTGTGAAGCATAAAAGCGGCCAAGCACTTATTGATAGGATTTTAATTGATCCACATTGCACGGTTATTACTTTGACCGCAGAAACAAGTTGAACAGCTAGATGGCTGCCTAAGGCCTCCGCTAAGACAGTATAATATGGCAAGTGGTAAAACCAGTGGAAGAGAGCTGCTGCCTAACAACTTGTAACATAGATTGGTTCATATTACGTATGTGTAGCGGTCGCAAGGCTAAGTGCTCTGTTGGTGGTTGCATTTTCTGTGAAATTTAATTACCAATCCGTTGTCGGATATGTATTCTAATTCCTCGGTTAAAGAACGCCGCGAGGTTAAATGCATTTTTTTGCAAAACATCGTGAGTTCAGCAGCTATTCAGCTGTCGGAAGGTGTTTGTTACACCGATTAAGGTTAGCTGAATTTTCATTCGCCTATCTATTTACTTGGCGAAAGAGCCGGTTCTTTGCATTGTATGACTCGGAGCGCCGGACTTGTTCGTGGCTGATAATTGGCCCACACAGGCACACAACGTGCCCGGAAGGGGTGACTCCATTAGATATTTTTGAAATTTCAACATAAATTCCCAAGTCTATTAGAAAAGCACTACAAAAGCAAAACATCTCAGTCAATTGGGAACAATAAATCAAGGATTATCATCTCCTGGCTATGTAAATACAAGTTAAGCCAAATTAAGCATTTCAAAAGAACATTTCGAACCTTTGGATCACCGATACAAAACACATTTCCACTTTTACACATCATAAAAGTCATTGACACCTGACGACGACACATCGTAGCAATACTAACACCATAGTATAGTCTGTTATTATCCAATCAACGATGTACAAACTTTCTTTATTCCTTTCATTCCTGAACCCGAAACTTAATTTGCATTCTAGTTCCTGTTGATTTTGTGCACACAAGTTTGTTTGAAATTTAAAATTTTGCGAACAAATTTTCGAGTTTATTGCCGCATTGGGTTATACACATTACATCCTTTGTATGAATGCCCTAATTGTGTGCGTGATGCATATTCAACGGGCTACACTGCATATGAATTTTATAACTGCTGATATTAAGATTCCTTGCATTCAAAACGGTTGTCCTGTTTCTATGAGTGGCCCTTAATGTAAACGGAGAGGTAGTTGCGAAAATAAAACCACAAAAACAGAAATGGATTGAAAGCGTCTGAAAAGAACATTCCTGTCTAGACCTCTCGCAAAATAGAAGCGAATGTAATTAACATTTTTCGAACACAACATTCTATGTAAATGAATGTAATTATTGTACATCGTTAAAAAGATATCGGCTATTACTGTATGTCCATTTTATTCATTCGAAAAATATTATAATTCAACACATTTTTGATACTGAGAGAGAAACAACAAGATTTAGCTGATGTTTTTAAATGAAATAGGATCGTTTAAGCATTTCTGTAATTGTAGTTCGTAATTCATCGTAAGAAAACCATCGTCAAACTACAAAATATTAAGTATAGTTTGAACAAACCTGAAAGTGCATTATTTAACACATTACCACATCAAATTTTGTATGGGAAATATTTCTTGTCAAACTTAAAATGAATACCATAACGAAACCTACCACGATAACAACTTACGTCAAGATAAATTCGCATTTCTGCACCCGACGTGATAAGAAAAAGCGAAACGATATTCTAAAAACCTTAACATGACTGTCACATGTCACCCGCAACGCATTGACGACACGGCACAAACTTTGGGTACATATTTGAACTAACGACCTTTTATCGAAAATCAGGTTCATTTAAAAGCAAACTCGCTACGGTCTCGTACAGACGTTAGGGTACACCTACTTTATTCTGCTTGCTAAATTGTGTAAAATGTATTAAATATGCAAACAGCTAAACGCAAACTCTACACACAGTCATACCAGAATACCAGAGAGAACGAGGGAAGAAATAAAAAAGAAAACTCAATATGCCATTTTACCCATCTTCTCATTCGCAGATTCGCACCCATTTTCCTACATTCATGGTGCCGTCGTTTCTTTTGCCTTCACCATCATCTAAATACTTCAAACAAATCAAGGCGTTGGAAATTGCAAAAAAAAAAAACACTGGCTGCCGTTTTGAAACTTCACCAACTTGAACTTGAGAAATTCAACACGTTGCTCAGCCGGGTTGTGGTGATTAAAAATGCAACAACCAACACGGAATGAACAAACAAAAAAATTACGAATTAAATCAAAAGATTGCTGATTAAATTGATTTACATTTTTGTAATATTCCTTAATGTTGGCAAAAAAAAATTATGCCAGCAACAATTGGTTTCTAAGAGTTTATGGATAGGGTTGCCAGGATTGCACGTTTAATGTTATGCGACATTAGACAAATAATATTAAATGTGACATTATTATTATTTGGAAAGGGGGTTGTTGTAGTTATTACGACCTTTTGGTCTATTGTACCCTCCGCTCTCACTTCAGAGAATCAATTTTGAGGGTCCTCTACACTTACTTCTCGTTTGCGGAAGAAATTCGGCCTATAGCACTCCCTTTAGGCCAGTTTGCTTTAAGAATCCAAAGATGGTAGCAGTATTTCCAGGTTCTTGACCTGATGCAAACTACGCGTCAACAAGACATGAATCGCTATACTCCGGAATAATTGTTTCAATTTAGTTGCGGAAAAATTGGCCGGCAGTGTTGGCGTAGCGTTAATTTCTGATTTTACGGTCGTCTTCTTCCTACTGGGCAAACACAACGACGTTTAGCCGTTTGCCTAGAAGAGTATCGGACAACACGAGATGCAGCCAGGTCGGGCTGGCACCGAAGCAGGTCTTGAGAATATTGCAGCTGTATCTGGTATCTGGACTGAAGAAGTCGCAAAGGACCCCTGACTACCGACCAGACGATGCCACGCAATTGGTCATCAATCGGCAGTCTTTACAGAGAATTTTGACGAAAGACTTGAAGAAGTTCTCTAACGAAGGGCAGACAATGCATCAGCTGACAAGATCGCCTGATTTTCAGAATTTTATTTTTATGGGGTTTTTGGAAGTCACGAGGCTGTGGCAACAAGCAACGGGTCTGTATGGAGCCTAGGTCCAACTTCTCACAACCGTTCGTTTTTGTGTGAGTTTTTAATTTTCGGGATGAATGAAAGAGACCTACAATTTTATGCCGAGTTCAAACGTCTAATTGAGAAGCCCTTTCAAGGCAGCTATACTCTCGGATGTTTGTCAGACGTTCGCGAGGGGTCGCGCAGTGGAAACCCTAAGTTGGAATTAAAAAAAGTGACCTCTTATTGCTTATAGATAAGAGTTTATTGAAGATTTAAGAAAATGGTTGAAACCATCCGCGCCGACCGGTTTAATGGGACGGATATTTCAAATGCTGGACAACTACAAACGACAAAAACTAGTTGGTTGCCACATTATTGTATTTTGTAAACGTTTGAACGATTTCCTTTGACAAGTGTTTTTTTTTTTTTGTTTTCTCAATGCAGCGGGTAGTTTTGCGCTAGATTGAGAAATTTCCCTGAAAGGGGTATTTCACAAGAATTGCTTGACAGCTAGCGCAAATGATGAAATTTCAATTTTCCTTATATGGAGTTTGACATGCGCTAGTCACCGAGCGGGCAGTGGAACGCGGCCATTGTATACGCAATTTAAGCAGGCGATATAAAACCGAGTTATCACAGAAACAGTACAAATCTAAGTTTTATATTTTCAATAGCTTTTCACCTCTCAAATCTAATAAAACACAAATTGTGTCCATCAGCCTAACGGTTTATGATTTTTTAATGAAATTCATGCGAAATTGCAGGCTAAATTTTTTTTTGTGAAGTTAGCCCGCACTTTTTCTAGAATGGAGAACTGGGTATGCGGTTCGAATTTGATTTCGTTAGAAGTTCAACCGTTAGAAAGTTAGAACCATTTGAAAAAAAATTCACAATCCCTTAAAACCGTAGCAAGCAAAGCGATACAATTTTCTACTCTCGAAAGTGTTCGACTTTACTAATCTAATAAAATACAAATTGTACCATTCGGTTTATGATTTATATGGAATTTTAACAAAATTTTGCCTTATAACTTCCGGTCCCCATAACTCAAAAACAGTTGAGTTACAAACGATGAAACTTATGTATACATATAGCATATATATATATATTCTATATACAATTTTCTAACTGTGATATTAAATAGAAGACAGCCCGCATTACTGGAAACTTTCTGTTCGCAATTTTAGGGGAGCCTGAAATGGTCTTTATTTACCCATTTTTAAGCGATCACTACAAACAACTACAAACGAATGCCTATCGAACTGCAATTCACTTTTTTCATTCTACAAATACTGCGGGCTTACTTCACGGGTCCGCTGGCTCCCTAATTGTTTTTCAAATTCGCCATATTTTTTTTTTTCCTTTCTGTGTTGTCAATTTAGAATGCAAAAACAAACAAAAAAATAAAATAAATGCTGCCAACCGTGAGGGAATGTGATAGAAATCGGGAATACCAAATTTTTGCATTTCTGAATGCTATTGGTTATAAAGGGTGATTTTTAAGAGGTTTAGAACTTTTTTTAAAAAAAAAAACACAAAAAATTCGAAAAAATGAATGAAATATTTATTTGAATCGATAGTTTGAACCTTGCAATTTAATGTTTAAAGATAATTTCATGCAAATGTTGACCGCGGCTGCGTCTCAGGTAGCCCATCCGCTGAGTCCAATTTTGGCATAATCTTTCACACATATCGGCCGGTATCTCACGAATGAATGCATGGATGTTGGCTTCCAGTGCGTCAATCGAAGCGGGCTTGTCCCTATACACATTAGCCTTGGCATACCCCCACAAAAAATAATCTAATGGTGTCAAATCGCACGATCTAGGCGGCCAATTGACCGGCCCGAAACGTGAAATTAACTGTTCACCAAACTCGCCTCGCAATTGCGCCATTGTTTCGCGTGCTGTGTGGCATGTGGCACCGTCTTGTTGAAACCACATATCATGCAAGTCAAGAACTTCCATTTCGGGCAAAAAAAAGTTTGTTATCATCGCTCGGTAGCGTTCACCATTGACAGTAACGCTGCGATTCGCATCATCTTTGAAGAAATATGGCCCAATAATGCCGCCGGCCCATAAACCGCACCAAACAGTGGCTTTTTCGGGATGCATTGGTAGCTGTTGCAATGCTTCTGGCTGATCTTCACTCCAAATGCGGCAATTTTGCTTATTTACGTACCCATTCAACCAAAAATGAGCCTCATCGCTGAACACAATTTTTCGATAAAAAAGCAGCGATGAACATTTCGAACCGAGCACGAATTTTGATAGTAAAATTCAATAATTTGCAAGTGTTGTTCATTTGTAAGACGATCCATGGTTAAATTGCAAACCAAACTGAAGCTGTTTGACAGTGACACAAGGTACTAAACACACGTCAGCTGTCAAAACCAGTGTTGCCAAAACCAAACCAGCTAAAAAATCACCCTTTAGTTATTACGTATTTTTAAAAGGCTAATAATATAATGTGTTTGGTTAATAAAACTACCTAAATGAGATGTATTACTAGAAACATGTAAGGACAAACATGGTTGCGTATTTTCCGCTTTTGAATATCATTAACTTCGATTTCATGAGTGAATTTTTCTTGAAGAACTGAAGAAAAATTGCTATTTCTATTTTCCCTCAACCCATCTTCATTGTTGATTTTTCATAAATATTTTAAGCAAAAGTACACTTATTCTAAAAAAAAAAATACTATCCACCAGTAACTTTGCCAACAGCGGCTAAACGAACCTACGACGAATAGCCTAGATATTGAAACTTTTTTTTTTTTCTCCATAAGTCAATTCAACTGTTGCAAACCATTACTAAATTGTCACACTGAATAGCTTGTCACAATTTGATCTTAAACAGATCTACAAAAAAAATTATCTGATTGACAGCACTTTCTGCGACTGATTGCCATAAATGCTTTAAAGCTTTGGAGATAAAAAAAAAGACAGTTCACGTCAAGATAAGAAAAGTTTAGTTGTTTGCTTCGCAGACTGATAGATAAGAACTTTATATTTCCGGTACAGCAATATGTATTTTTGTATGCTTTCCAGGCGGAGATAGTCTAAATTGAGTTCAACATTGCTAAATGAGATAACAAAGGCAAATCAGTTATATTTCGGCACCAACTCTATTGTGTGTGACAATTACAATTAAAGTAGATTTACTCGTATGTTGGTAGCCGCATTTAATTGGAACTCGTTAGATATTTACTTCTTGTCCAAAATATTTGTTATATGTGTGCTCAATGGTTGTATGTCAGTTGCCAGCTATAAAAAAATGGAAACCGAAGACTCTTCTAAGTGGGAATCATATTTTTGAGGTTTCAAGTTTCGCTTCAAGCTTCTGACATTGACCCACCGATTGTATTTTATTTCACGTGGCACTGTATATAGAGGCAAAATAATAGTTGGCTTTTAAGTGACAAAAGGTTGCCATAAACTATTCGTGAAATTCGCTGCTGAACTGCCATCAAACTCAATGTTATAGGTTAATTTTGGGTGCGCTTCAATGAACGATTTTTTTCTTCTAGACTTCGTAGTGGTCAATGGAACGCAGCCATTGTCTTTGGGCCTTACCAATAAACGTTTTTAGTTTCAACTCTAAATTTTAGTAGTTTTCAGTGGCTATATTTTGTGAACTCCCGGCTCATTATAAAAAACAGCATAAAATGCCACGTAAACTATTTAAAAATGTTTATAATTTCGTGGTTGATTCCAGCTTAAAAAAATATTCTTGGACATTTCGCTAGGACTGTTCATATGAGAACGAATTACAAATTACGAACTAGCAGGTGTTTGTTAGTTTATAGTATGAAATCAATTTAACATGGACATTTGTTTTTCGGTCACACAATGCGAATTTCAGGCCAAACAGCCGCCTGTTTTTGCTGTGAGGTTAAGTTCAAACGCAGATTTCTGCGGATCGCGACTTTATTTTGTGGAATACAGTCTGACAGTTGTGGAAAGAATAATTCAATTCGCAGGGACATACATAATATTTTTAATTTTATCTTTCGCTAGAGAAATGTAAACCCAGCTTTATAAACGTTTTGATGTTTAGTGACAACTTCTTTCAGAGCTGTTCTGTTCAATTTTATTGCATTACTAAGGTCGTATGTCAATTGAGCTAAATAATTGTCACCTTGGAAATGTCAAAAGTATTGACCTCACTCGAACTGAGTCCCTGTAGATCGCAGCAGACATGTCAAATTCGTAGACGTCATTTGGGCGAATATTTCTATTTAAATTATGTGCAGCTATTGCTTTTTTTAATTTTGTTATTAATGTAAAAAAGGTTCGGAAATCTATCTGGGCGCAAATTGCGAAGGATTTAATATAAAATGTAACCAGTGATTTGAAAACGCGAACAAAAGTGCGTAAACTGTACAAAATACATATTCCCGAGAGAAAATCGGGTTTTTCTGTTCGTTAAAACACACGAAATCTAAAATCTGAGAGCAGAATTTGAGAAGCCGCATCGAATGCCACATTAGATTTTGTCATTATTCTTGACAGCCTTCAAAACAAAAACAAGTTACTGACGACATTGGGAACGTTCGGATTCCAAGTTTAGTTAGTCTGACAATCTGTCTGACTAGATGTATTTCAGTTTTGATTTGCGCAGAGTGATCGCGTGATTAGTTTTTGCAGTTGACGTTTATGGAGGGGAAGCCGACAAATCTAGTCAAGAAGATCCTGCCTGCATACTCTGTTGACATTTCAAATAGTAAAATTTAAAATAAACAGAGTGGCCGTGGCAGAATTCTGAAGATTCGAAAAAAGGAATGGTGAGGGAAAAAGTTGTCATTTCTAAAGCAACTCTGCAAACTTTGAATTTCCCCACGACATTTAACAACCGTTAGTTCGCATAACACTATAAAAGTGTTGTGATAGGCAACCGTGTTACATTTTAAATGTACTTATTTGAAGGGCCTCTTCCAAATAGAAAAGGGTAAAATCAAACAAAGGTAACGCCGACCGCGAGAATACAAAAACAGTTCAAGTTGCCTAGTCCACGCGTTCGGATACCTAGTCCCGACAAATCGAGTTGACGTTTTACATAAACTAGGTATCCGAACGTCTCCATTATCGTTCTTTTTATCATCGCTGTAAATAATTTGAAAAAAAAAAAATAATCTGTAAAGACTTTTTTAATAATTTTCAGCGAAACACTTCAAATCCGCCGCGTTTTAGGCGTGACATAAATTCGAGTATACCTCGAAATGAATACCACAACAATAAACTCACTCTCAGTAAAGATAAATTATCAGTGAGTCACAGGCAACAGCGAATGGGTCAACTCCATTATGTAGGCACCCAGATCGAATCGGAATTTAAATGAAAGTTATTTAAACTCTTCGATAATTGATAGGTCATGGGAAATGTACATATAATTTATATATTTAGAGCGTGCGTTTACGGGGGACTACTACGAATCTCGTACAAAGGTCGGTGATCTACGTAAAGCGAATCATAAACCGTTGTTCAGGTGACAGATCACCTGATTATGGTCAGCTGGACCCCATTTTGGAAAATTTGAAGACCGCAGATAAGCTTCTTTCAAATTTTTTTTTTTTCGAATATTAACAGGTTTTATGAATTTTTCCCAGACTCACATTTGAAACCTTAGAACTGACTTCCTGGCTTTATGGAGGTCCATCGTTTTGACAACATCTCCGATGAAGTGTTCGCATTAGAGGGCTCGCAGTGTAAGTCCAGATTTTCCTTCTGATTCTTCCAACTCGCAAAGTTTTAAAGCCATCCGATTTTAGGCTGCCAAAAATAACTGCATTTCCAAACATTGCTTAACCCACTTATATATAATATACGGGTCGGTAAAAAAATAAAAGTCATTTAACGTTCGTTAAATTGTGTCATGCACGCACACAAGAGAGCTCACAGATGAGCAAGGTCCAACGGAGATCTTGACCTTGAAACTGTTGAAGTAAAATCAATCATCTCAGGCAAAGCTGCCCATGGGCCTAAAAGCCCCTATTAACATCTCCATAACATTTAATTAAATTTTACTCAACCTTTTGCTCTTATAGATGATTTGTGGTCCCCCTCTATCCATAAACCAACAATACAATATTATATATGCTTTTGAATTTGTCTGAAACGACAATTTAGCTTTCTAAACGCAACAAATCATTGTGGACCACCATCATCATCATCATTATCATTTCATCATTGCGGGCAACGTTTCTTGTTGCCTTTTGTTAGATGATAAGTGTGCAACAAATACAAATACCATGGATCTCTAATATGATTCCAGTTGGCACTTGATTCCATGTAATTAGATTTAACTCAGAGTGTGCGGGCATCGTCCGGGCAATCGCTGTAACTTTCCTACAGCATCTTCTTGGTGACGTTTCCGTTTTTGAGGAATGAAGTTCCGCACAGTTTTTCTCGCACAAAAGGTCAACGGATTGTTTTGGGAGAATATGGAGGGGTTCAGTTTGCGGCATATGATAAATACCACAACTACTAACCCCCTCTGTACGTGTGCATTGTACACATTCATAACGGCATTTATAAGCCATTTTATAACAAACCTAAGCATTCACGAATCCATTCACTCATTGTTCGCAGATTTGTAGAGATATAAAGGAGGTATTACCAGCAAAGGAACGACCTTTTCTTTTGCCACCTCAATGGGCTGATCTGTCATCTTGTGGACAACTATAAATGTGTATATATGTATATATGTGCGCTAGCTTTGTCACCTTTTTCATGACGGTTGAACGAACAAACATACTTTATTGCCTTTAGACCGAAGACAGTGACAGTCTGGGACAGAAATGTAGAGCCATGTGGCAAAAGGTAGATATTACTTGTTAGAAAATCTAAAATGGAGTTAGAGTAGTTGGCAATAGTTTTTCTTTTCGTTTACATCGTTTACCTATTAAATAAGCGTGACATTTAGTGAAGAACCATTAATCTAGAAGAAATCGAGCAACTTTTTAATGTTGGTTTAGAATTCACAAAGGAATTACCTGTAGTCGTAGCTGTCATAGCTGGAATTCCTTTATAAACACAAACAAATGGTTCAATACTGAGTGCAGACCACTTTGCTTATTTCAAACCACAAATGGCCATCCAAGCATTTTAAATCTCTTAATCTTGGGTCTAAAATTTGAAGTTTGTCAAATCAAACACACCTTGCTTACACGAAAACAGATTAAAAATATTTTCAAGCCACTTTTCCTACATCAGAACAGACACATATTCGAACTGTCAAATTAGTACTCTGCACTGCTGCCAACCGTATGATAATAATGCTACATGCATGATAATTTCAGGTCTTGTATGATGTATGATAGGAAGTCATTATCATACGCAAAATGTGTGATATTTGTTCGATGAAGCATTACCGCAAATATCTTGCGATCACCATAAGTGGTAATATTGTCACTGGTCTAAATTGCTTACTTGCGAAAGTAATAGGTTTGTTCCTTTCGATCCTTCTCCACCTCTGTTCAAATGGAGTCGCTTTTCTCATTTATTCGTGCAGCTGTTCAAGCTATATCAATATTGTTGGCACAAAAGAACACAACGAGCTGTCAAAATATAGCTGGAGCAAATAGTTCAAGTATCTTCTTTAGCATATCTGACAGCTGTCTGACTACCATTTGCTTTGTGTAAAAGGTTGTCAGTTTTTGCAATTACAGCGTTTCATTTCAGCCTGGAAATATCTCCAAATTATATATGAGTACTCCAAGTTGCTAAATGTGAACGAATAAACAATAATTTAAAAATTTGTCCTCCATCACTCAGATTGGCGTGATTAAAACGTATCAACTGCTTCAATAACCCAAAAGCAATTGCTATGTGATTTAACTTTACTACAACCTTTTACACAAAGATTTGCTAGTTTTTATTCATACGACCCATAGAATGTGAGTTCCATAGTAATTTCTATAGTGACATTCTTAAGTAAATTGAGTTTTCGAAAGAAATTGTCAAAATGAACATTCAGAATACGGAACAACTATTGAACTAATTTTTAGGACAATTTTGCGTTTGTTTCGTTAAATTGGTTATAATATGTATAAGTTATGTTTGGCAATAAGTTTTGGGGAAAACTTTTAAGTTTAAGTGATCCAAACAAGCAAAAAAATACCAAATTGTATAATAACTCACTTCCCGGAATATGGTAGCACTGGTATCACTTTTTTGACTAGATGTCAGCTACTCCTCCATAAACGTGAACTGAAAAAGCTGTTCACGTGACCGGTCTATACTTTTGTTTTCCATTGGGACAGAAAAAGTTCTTTTTTCATATTCAGAGCAGTTTCTCTGCTGCCGAAATCAGCTGGCTCTCAGATTGGCCGCAAAAAAAAAGCAATTCAATTAATTCAGAACAATTTTGCGAATATCGATTTCTGAGCAAGATTCACACCTACTTACACTGACACCAAAACCTTTGTCAAAATTTTAAGTGTGATATTTTACGTTTTTAGAGACGACAAGTCTGCGAAAAAAATAGAGAAATATTTACATTTAAACATAAATTGAAAGGATTTCTATAAACACAAATTACAATTTTAGAACAGCTGACTTTTAAAACACGCACCACCACAAATACAGACACGAAAAATCTGAAATCTAAGAGCAAAATCTGAAAATCCCAATTTAAAACGACATAAGATACACATATCAAGTCAGACAGCTGTCAGACATGCTAAAGTAGATACTTGAACGTCCCTATTTGATCAAGCTATATTTTGACAGCTCATCGTGTTCTTTTGTGCTAACAATAATGATATAGCTTGAACAGCTGCACGAATAAATAAGTCTTCTTCAATTTCATTTATCTCTATACATATTTGTTAATGATTCAATTGGCATTTTTGCTTTGAATTGAATATTTGAAGGAAGTTATTTCAAAAGAACAGCTGTCTTCTGTGACACCTATCCACACCGTCAAAAATTAGCTACGATTTAAGATTATTGCAAGAAAAAAATTCCGTGGAACAGCTTGAGCAGCGTACTAAACATTGGAACATTGAAAATAAATGAATGAAAGTACTAGAACAGTTGTATTTTTTTGTGCATATGTACTGAAATTACAAAAGTCAACTCTTCTAATCAACACTGTTAAATCTGTGGTCATAATTGTTCTGTAAAGCGTAGTATGCAGATGATGTGAAACGAAATTTTCCGGTGGGTTCGAAATGGACAGCAAAATGTGTGGGAAAAGGCAGTGGAAAATAATTTGCGGAGAGTTCCATCAGCTGCGGCACAAGTAGCAGTGTTGCCATCACAGGCTATTTATCTCTGCTTTGGATACTCGAACTTTTCGCTGGCTCCTTAAAATTGTCATTTGGGAACTATCCTAATTTAGACTATTTACTTTAAAGTTTGTTCATTTTAAGGCCCTTAGGTATTTATAAAAAACAAATTGCATACTTCAATTGTGAACGTACCTACTCTATTCGTTTAAGGCCCCAATTACATAAAGCCATACGTAAGGCGAAACAGTAAACATTTTTTTTTCCTATTCTTTACCACTTTTACTTGATGGTAGAACTAATTCTTGGTCTTCAAATGTTGCCTATGAATTATAAAGTTAGTTTATCAAAATATATTAGCAAATTTGCTTTAAATTTTCTAAATTTGTCCGTACGAAAAACTTTTTCCGATCAACTTCTCAGTTCATTCCACAAAAAATAAAATAAATAATTCCACTGAAATATTCAGTTTCTTTACTGTTCCATCTGTCAGGAATTTTTTCCTGATGAAATCCTATCAGTGGTAGTTGATTTGTTTTAATTATTTTCGCAGGGAACATTTTTTGTGACAGGATTTTTGCTACGACCGCCTATTTTTTAATTTTACATTGCCGTCTTTCAAACAATTTAATCAGAATAAGTGTGCCAATGAATAACAAAAACAAAAATGTGCATTTGATCTTTATATTTGAGCTTTGGTTTATTTTTGGCGTCAAAATTTCCCTATTTGGCACCATACCTCCTATAAAAGCTGGCAACACTGCAGTACAAATGTCACATTTTCGCAAGCAAATAATGTCACGGACAATAAACGTGTACGAAAAGAGAGTGGAGAATTGTACCAAGCGATCTACTACGATTACCCAATTTTCCGCCATCATTTCGCGGCAGCTGCGTACTGCAAAACTTTTCGTTCATGATTTCGTTGTCCCGCTTTTGTATGGGGTTTTTTCGTTTCGGACCATCTGCGTACTAAGCTTAGTCGAAAACAATTTGGCTAACTTATTCATCATCAATCATTACTGTTGTTAAATCGGTTGAGTTATTTCATACAGATTGTGAGTAATTCTGGTCACGATTTAATTAACTGTCCCATCAATTCAGAGGACTGACTTATTTGCTGACAAATGCATTTCTACGCGAGTTGTTTCAGTAAATAAAAGCATGACATAATCAAAAGGTTCGCGTTTATCGTGCGCTAAGAACTGTCAGTGCATCAAACGATTCGTCGCTCAGTGTAGCTGCTCCACGAAGCGAGCACAGTAATAATTACCTTCCAATGATACCGAAAATAGCGTCATGCTGGCGCACACTTGCCGATTGTGGTGCGGGTGTGGTTGCGGGTGTAAATATCAGAAAATGTGAATGGACAACCCGCCGCGACTTACATATACTAGTGGCACGCCATTTGGCATCTGGCGGATTCTGGGCATCGCTCTGGCTGGCGGAGACACTATTCACAGTAAATCTGTTCGCTTTAAATTATGCACGACTTTACTGTCCTGTCCCGCGCCCCGCTTACTACCCCCGCCACTGACAGATATTCGTGCGCAATCTTAGGTGAGACTTACACGTTCTTATTGCAATGAATAGTAAATGTGGTTGACCCTTGGGGTCAGAGTGCTAATTAAAATGATTTTAGGTTTTTTTTTTTTACTAAATTGGGAGTGCCTTCTTTTTTTGCTGGGATCTCTTCCGCACGTCTATATACTTTTGGAAGCAGGTGCTTTTGTTCAAAACTGTATGAAATGATATTCGGCGCGTCGAACACCGCCTGCATACTAAACACGGCCGGGCCAATGAACTGCGCGGTAAATGATATTCGCATCTCGTATGTAGTAAATTTCAGTCGTCAACTCTACGAGTATAAACCGGCACGACAGTTTCTGTGAGATGCTACGGTATCGCGTCAAATTTAATCAAGCAACGCTTTGATGCATTATTTAGCGCGAATATTAAATCAACTCGCTGACATTTTCAGCGGTGTCTCTTCTGTAATACATCATTAAGCGGAGACTCGTTGTTGTTGTATGGAAATAGATTCACTACTTGTAAATTGCAAATTTTAATGGAGCTCATGTGGATAGGCAAGGACGTTGCGTTTGGCCGAAAATATCAATTTAGTTGGTTTGATTGGAAATCAAGAGGCGAGCTATTGTTTCATCGAAAAACTGATTCAGCGTGTAATTCAAATCAAGTCGATAAATGCAAAAGCGCATGTTGGAGCAAGAAAGGACTTCGACATATGGTGTGGAATATTTAATTTACCTGTCGCAATTTCATTAAATTTTAATGATGACGTCCAGTCAGACCCGTAGTCGGGAAGTGACTTTGTTAATTCAATTTGAAACTTGGATGATTCCTGTTGTAAACTTAGTGAACAAAATGCTTTATTTAACTGGACGAGAATCTAATAAAGGGGTTTTATATATAGTGAAAATTATTGAGCGGGAAACTTCTTAATTCTCTTTTGACAACTCATGTCAATTCTGATGGATGTTAATGTCGATAACAGATGCATCACTTCCACGTCCGGCTAAATGACAAACTATTATATTTGAAAACAAGCGCAATGTAATGTCAAAATTGGTGGCCGCTTTTTGGCTTATTCCGCTTTGAACTAAATATATGAACCCAATGTCAACGACCTTTCTGTCAAGTATATATCTTCATTTCTGTTTTTGTCACTTGTCAACTGTCATAAACAAGATCAAACTTAGGGTGCTATTTGGAGCTGTCAGTTTTCTGATTAAATGCAGGAAAGGTCAACTCGACGTCAGTGTCAAATAAGAAGAGGAAAAAGCCAGGTGACAGTTGAGAAACTTGTATAGCAAAACGGAATAGATTTTATATGATTTGTAGTATAATTATGCTAAAAAAATACTGCAAAGTATATAATGAAGTGCAAAAAACCAGGTAAAATTAATGTAGAATTGAAGAATGATGTTTATCGAACGTGTTTGGTGTAATGCTGAGAAGTAAAAGTAATGGGAATTGTGCGCTTTTTAACGATATTTGGCCATCGTAAACCATCTTAGTTATAAAACAAGTTTTTTGACGTTTAAGCGTAGTATGCACGCACATGATCCGAAACGAAATTTTCTGGTGGTCTCCAAATAATGTCCCGGACAATAAACTTGTGCAAAAAGAGAGTGGAGAATTGTATCAAGCAATCTACTACAATTACCCAATTTTCCGCCATAATTTCGCAGCAGCTGCGTACTGCAAAACGAAAAGTAGAGCGAAATGATTTCGCTGTCCCACTTTTGTATGGGGTTTTTCGTTTCAGACCATCTGCGTACTAAGCTTAAGCAAAAAAATAGCCCATCTGTGAAAGGAAATACTATTCAATTGCCTCATTTCCACTTGAATTTGAACTTGAGTAATCTTTGACGAAAAACGTCGAATCCCATAACTGCCAAATTATATATTATTTCCAATTGGGATTTCGTAACAACGTTCCGTTATAAAGTAATATGGAAGCAATTACATTCGTATGTGTTTTTTTTATCTAGAGAACCATCTTCGAAAAGAATTCATCTTGTCATGCCCATCAATGATTGGAGACGATGTAAGGAAGAACCTTAAATGGAAGGTCATTTGCAATTTGCCAGCGAACACAGCCCGTATCCAATGCAACTGACCACATAACTATTTGCGACAAAATGATACAGATACACTCCATCGAGTCGATCAATATTAAATTACCGTCCAAATTAAACTGCTTCCGACGAAACGCGATGATGTTGAACGACACTGACCCCTAAAGTCGTCCTCACTACAAAATACCGCGGCTATAAAAGAACCCATCAGAAACTCGTTTACCGCACTCTATTCATGGGTTTTCAATTTATCTTCCACGGCCAATTGGAGGCTGTACGAGATGCTTGACCGTAAATGGTCAATGTAAACGGCGTGTCTCGCCCCACCTATCGTCCGCGCACTAGCATCTTCATCGTGCATTCTGTTTGTCTCTAGATACACACAAATAAGACCACAACAGAACAAGCAGCCGGAGTCTGCAAGGCGCAATTTGTGGGACAATGACCAGAACCCAGCGACACACGAGACACGAGTGCACACTGCACAGCGTTGTGAAATATCTTTCTAGAATTAGCCGCATTTGTTACTCAATAAATTCGCACACTCTCCAATACTGCGTTTGTACACACACAGCGAAACGCCTTGCGGTTAATCAATTAAGATTCATTTCGTTCGAATTGGAATCTTGATTTCTGCGAATGCAGGATTTTGAACTTGATCTCATAAGGTGTTGTAATGATTTATTTTTGTAGAAAGCTGCGAAATATTGGACTGGCTTATTACTTGACGGGAGACCAAATGATGCTGACACAATTTGCATGCGAATTTAATAGTTTTTTATACATATATGTATAGATGAAGTATGTTTCTCTATAGGGAAGTGCTTATCGATTGTGTGTGTTAACTGCGTTGGCATGTAACCGTTGTGAAACTGGGACACATGACAATGGTTACACCTAGCAGCTGTATTTCGTTTTCGATTTCTGTTGTATTGTTTTGTTCTCTTTTATTTTTCTTTATACGTCTTTGTCGGGGGAAACTTTTTTTTGATTTCCACATAAGATGGCCTCGTCGAATTCATATAAGACAGCATGTGCAATTGATGTAACTTTTTGTACGATGCCAATGAATGGTGCGTTCAATATCTACTTGCAGTAATAATCAGAGACAATACTGAGACCCGCAACTCGCAATTTGTTTTCCTATCAGTGTTATGTCAATTTAGAATCCGCGTGACATGCAAAACATAAAAAAATGTAAAATAAATGCTGCCAACCGTGGGGGAACGTAATAGAGTTCGGGAATACCACATTTTAACATTACTGAATGCTGGTTAGTTATTATATATTTTTTAAAATGCGAATAATAAGGGTATTCACTTAATCTCATAATTTTATGCAGCTCGTAAATTCATACATTTCTGCGGTGCTTTAAGTGAACACACCTCTGAAATGTCATTGCGTCAATCGCTGCAAATAACGATAATTAAATTCTTACCGTCATTGGTGCAACTCTAAAATATTGAAAAGAAATTCACACAACGCGGAAAACTCTTGTCACAATTTGACATTTGTAAATTTGTGTAACTTTCCGAGCCTAATTGATCGCGGAAAACTATGAGGCCTGCGTAAACTATTCTCCATACAAAATCTGACAGTTCATTTACGAGGTGGTAAATATCTGCAGTTTATGACGTTTATGGGGGTTTTACGCGTTTAAGTGAATACCCTCAATATATTTAGTTTGGTTAGTAAAACTATATCTAAAAAATGGTACCTATGTTTTATATACTAGAAACATATTATGACAAACTTGGATGTGTATTTTCCGCTTTTGAATATCAATAACTGCGATTTCATGAGTAAATTTTTCTTAAATAACAAGAAAAATTGCTCAAAATGTTTTTATTGTCCCCCAACCAATATTCATTGTTGACTTTTCATAAATATTTTAACTAAAAGAACGCTTTTTCTAAAAAAAAAAAAAAAAAATACTATCTACAAGTAACGAATAATTTCAAATTTAACGTATAAGATTCTATGAACGATTCTATACTTCAAGATTAAACCGTTCCCTTGCTGGAAGGATACTTTGGAAAAATATTAGAGAAATGGGAATATGTCAGAAAAGTAATATTTCGAAAATCCATTGCACGATAATGTAGACAAAAACTGAGTTTTCTATTATGTTAGAAATGACCATATCATAGAAATGAATTTTTGTTACAATCGTGTGGATCGTTTTCGAGATATGTGTGTCCAAATTTCAAAAGTCCCGTTATTTGATTTTTCTGACAATAGCAAATGTGTCTGCAAATGTCCTAAACGTGTGGCAATGGCCTGACAATTACAAAATTGTGTGTTCAGACTATTGGCGGACATTTGGGACAATTTTTTCATTGGTAGACCTGAAAAAATTGTCAGATCTGACCATCGTCTGAACGTAGCTTTATATTTACATTATATTTTCAGTTGCCCTAGAGCAAACAATTTCAAAAATAAAGTAC
Organism: Cheilosia grossa; assembly: GCA_963082955.1. Classification (NCBI taxonomy): domain Eukaryota; kingdom Metazoa; phylum Arthropoda; class Insecta; order Diptera; family Syrphidae; genus Cheilosia; species Cheilosia grossa. The sequence continues at coordinate 31,394,618 of OY720147.1, forward strand.
AAAATCCATACTCTATTAAAGAGAAAAAAATATAGGACAGCGGTGAAAAGGAAAGGGCTGTCCTTTTCTAAAATGCACTTATGTCCTAGTGGAAACTTAGGTTTGACTTGGATGCTGTTAACACATTTTTGGAACAACCCCCAGGGTTTACATTTAGGCAGTTGCATGAACTCTGTTGTCAAAAATATAACTCATGCAAACAGAATTAAAAGCAAAACCTGAAATGTGGATGAAAATTTTTTGGCACCGAAGATGGATAGAGAACAGGAAAAGCTATATCTACTGTCAACATTTATTTTTCTACATTTATTGGTATAAATTCAATTACAAATTGTTTGTTATTGAAATAATTGCATCCGGCGGCCATTTTCGTTCAAAATTTCCGCCCAAAATCGGGAAGGTGCATGGAAGCTGACCGTCTGTTTCCGGGTTCTTGCACAGTAATGATTTTTCAGCAGACACTCTTAGAACTCAGGGGCTGGACCGCAATTTGTTTAAAACCAAGCACCCATTTCCCTATCGTTTGTTCAAACAACTTTCGAGAAAGGATACCTCGCTTTATCTTTCGAGGATCTCTATTAACAGTCGGATCTTTGTCAAGTGGCATCAAAACCGTTCCCTATAGTGAACAATTTTCTCACGTAAAATCCCTTACCAGCAATCGCATTGAAATCCTTTCACTTCACCGATATATCCAATAACCAATCGAAACGATCAGAAACAAACAAAAAATAAAATAAAAAAAAAACATTCGCACAATTAAAACTAACTTTCCCTTTCTCATGTTCATTCCAGACTTGAAGCGATTAATCGAAAGTAAACGACTTGGACCCTTGCTCCGCACCAATGACGGAGATACATTTTGGCGATTGCATAAGCGAGTGATGGCACATTGACCTCGTTTATCTGTAGCACGCAGAAGAGAGCGGCGCCCAATGAAAGAGAAAATATATTTACGTCGCTCATAAACCCACACCAACTGTGATCAACAAATAGTCAACAGACAAGGCACAATAGCACAATCACTATTACGACCAGCACACCCCCAATCGAATAGTAACAACAACAAAGAGAAACTCTATGACCGGCTTCGACATAACCAACATAACAAAGTTGAATATTTTTAATGAGCACGCTATTCGCGAAAATGTCGACTGCAGCATCATCACCTTTTGACAATGAGCATCGGAATTTGTGACTGATCGTTTCTTTGGTTGTTTGCTAGCTGAATACGCCAAGAAACTGTACATTTTTCTTGACTTTTGTTTTGCATTATTATTTCTTGCAATCGATTGGAAGTGTTGAACAGTTTTATGTTTATCGATAGAGTTTAAGTCGGAAAAGGAGAACACGCGCAATTAATACGATTAGACGCAAACATGACAAACGTCAACGTATCGAGAATGTTGCGCGGCCGATTGCGTTCGAATACCTGCCGGATAGTATTGCTCACATCGCTCGTATGGGTGATTATAGATGTAATAATTATCACAAATTATTCGGATTGTATAGGCAAGGATGGATGGCGGTGTAAAAGGGCCGGCGAATATGATGTTGAGGTAAGCTGCAAATAGAAAATAAATTTTATAACCAAATATTTGATGTAATGCGTTTAATCTCGTTGTTTAAATGGGAGGTTATTTCAATCACCGTATATGATAAACATTGTATAATATAGATGGTTTAGTGGGCGAATTTGTGGCGCAGTTATCGCATATCGTGCGTCTATTAAAACTTAATGAAAAGAGGGCATATAAAAAAATCAACTGCAGGTAGGTTGGGATAGAAAATGAGCGCTTAGATTAAAGAGATTGCCTATCCATTGTTCATCTAAAACTAATTGCATCAAAACAGCACAACAGCTTTAGAGCAAAAAAAATAAAAAGGAAAGGGAAACAGAATTTGTCACTAACCGGATGCTTAGAATGCGAACGACAGTTTGAGAAGAAGCACTTTGATTTGACGTACCGACATTTCGAAAAGATACCGGCTTCCTCCAAAAGGGATTTTTATAAAAAATCAAGTGCCAGAATTTTTCAAAATATTCGATGATTAAAAGCAACAAAAAAAAAGTCATCCTCTCTCTGTTCTTTTCAATAAATTGCTAGCTGGATGCATTTAATTTAACAATTTCCTACCAACAAGAATAAATATAAAGAATAGGCGGCCTGTAAATTCAATAGTTGAATATAAACTTAAAAACAACGACTTACAAAATTCTCGAATTGGAATCACCCTGCTTAGTATTCCAGCAAACAAACAACTGAGCTGACAAAATTATTCAATAAGATAAGAAATACATTAAAAAAGAAAAGGCATTGCCCTATACTGGGGTATCATTCGCATGCAGGTACTTTATGTACCTATCCGATTGGAAACTTGTTGTGAGCATTTTTCTTTTACACACTAATTTGGCATAAGTACCCGGATATTGTATCTTCCAAACAACAATAAACAAATAACATCAAAGTACTTGCGTAATGAGAAAGCGGCTTTTTCCAAATAGATGTGTGGGGTACAGAGAGATCTCTCCGATTGAACTTTAAAAGTTACCACTATATGTCTGCCCGAAATATTTTATGCATAAATTATTATTTTGGGTAGCATATTACTAAACCGGTTGCGCTTTAACAGTATTATCTGTAGCAAAATTTGTATAACTTTAGAGCCTACTGTGTGCTTTTGTTTTTAGTCAATACAATCATATAAAATGTGGAAGCCACATGCTGCTCCTTCTATTTTTAACAATAATACAAACAATTGGCTAAGAGCAACACTTCTCCACATAAAAATGTTTACAAAAAGAACAAAAATAAATTTAAAATTTTAACGATTGTCGGTGTCGGCTGTCGGTACATCGATCCCCCGTTTTACGACCACCGTACTTGACTTTTTTATAGCTGTAAATAACAATGTCTAGTTTGTAAATTAGTTAAGCTGGTAAAATCATAAATAAGCGGAGTCAGAAACTGTCACACTCGCAACAATATATTAGCTAATTGCACTCGGTCTCAATTTGTTATTTAGTTTCTTTCTTTCTTACATGTAGATAACTGAATTATTGATTAAACGGGAATATATCCTACAGGGTGGTTCAAAAATAATAATAACATTTTATTTGTCTGATGATATATAATATAATAAATGATGTCCTGGTGCAACGGACTAGTGACAAGTGATGATGATGAATATAGATACTCCTTAAATTACAAGTATTAACAACTGCGGGTGTAGCTGCAATTAAGTAACTGGCAAAATTTGAAGAAAATGTAAGGTCCCTATTGTAATTGTCGATTATGTATCGGAAAATTTACTTTATCGATCACTTTGTCGATTTTTGATTTTAGTTTCCTAAGTCTTAGTTGTTTTTCTTTCCCAAAGATGTAACATTCCATTGGAAAATTTCTTTAAATCGCAATTAATTCTTAAACTCGCAATCCTCTTGCCGCTGGCCCCTTCAAAATTCCGCCATTTTGCTTTTCTGTCGGTGTTATGTCAATTATGCGTGTGACATGCAAAAACATGCAAAAACTAAAAAAAAAAAGCTGCCAACCTTTTGGGAATGTGATAGATTTCGCGAATGAGACATTTTAACACTGAATTCTATTGGTTAGTTATTATTTACTTTTAAGAGGCGTATAATTTGATTTGTTTGGTTAATAAAACTGTATAAATGATGTGTTTTATATATCTACTAGAATCATATTAGGACAAACATGGCTTGAGTAAATTTTTCTTAAATAACAAGAAAAATGTTTTTATTTTCCCTCAACCAATCTACATTGTTCAATTGTCATAAATATTTTCAGCGAATGTAAACTTATTCCAAAAATTACACGTAACGAATAATTTCAAATTCAACGGAAGAATTCTATGAACGCCAGCAATTTTGTCCACAGCGGAAGTGACATAATATGTCCGCGTTGGTGAGCGGAATTTGTTTATGCCGTTTTCCATTTCGACAGAATTCAGATTCAGAGCAGTTTTTCTGCTCTCAAAATCAGCAGGCTGTCAGATTTCATGTTCCTTTGGCTGCAAACAAACAATCAATTCAATGCAATTCAGAGCAATTTCGCGAATCTCGATTTCTGAGTAAGATTTCCAGAAAAAAGTCCAAAATCTTGCCAAAAAGAGCTCAAATTATGTGCTTATTCCAGCCCATTAAAAAGAATATTTCGGGAAAACCTTCTTGTTAGTTTAAACCATAAACTAAACTTCTATTTTAGATGTTTAGATGAATATCTAGTAACATTTTAACTCTGACTTCTCTGAGGTTAAGCCAACTCAAGCCAAGTAGTTGTTATTAAGTCATGATTACGTTATTCCATATACCCTGGAATTGATACTTCTCACTAGATATACATCTGCTCTAGAGTTCGAAAAAAAAACACATTTCCCACAATGTGTCTATTAAAAAAAAATAAAAACACACAAAACCTGACATTGATAAATATTTGTTTGAGAACATGTGCTTTTCTCAGTCTTATTTGTTTTAATTGATTGCTCCCTCTTCGGTAGACACACCATAATATTTGCATATCAAATGACAAATAATGGGTTTGCCCCATTAAAAAACCAACTTGTCCAAATACGAGACAGTTAGATGTGTTGACACAAAATCAATCGAAAGTCTGTGATGTGTTTCGATTTTGGCGCTACATAAATAAAACGAAATCAGGAAAACAAGAGCATAGACAAGCAAATATTTGCATGTGCCTACTTTTAATCCCTCTTTCTCTCTCTCCCTCTCTGAATTACATTTCAGCAACCCGCGGAAAGTCAGCGCCTTGTGGACGAAGATTCCATTGTGGACGAGGCGGAAATAGACACGGCGAAAAACCTTGACGGAGGCGTATCAGTGCCAATCACATATCGCAGCACAATTCTTCGAAAATGGCGAGTGGCACCTACAGTTCAAGAACAAGTTGGACAACCCGGAGAGTTGGGTAAGTTTTAGAAAGCACTCAATTGGGCGTTATAAAATCTATTTACCCATCCCATCTATTTGCAGGAAAACCCGTCAAAATCCCAACGGAAATGAAGGGCTTAATGAAAGAGAAATTCAAGGAGAACCAATTCAACCTGCTTGCCAGTGATATGATGTCACTTAATCGCTCGTTAACTGACGTTCGACATGAAAAGTAAGAGTTGCCCACACCACGAGCGGAAACCGCAATTTGATTCTTGTTCCCACTCTTCTAGCTGTAAAAAGAAAACATACCCGTCAAAACTCCCAACCACTTCCATTGTGATCGTGTTCCACAATGAAGCATGGACCACACTCCTGCGCACCGTATGGAGTGTTATTAATCGTTCGCCTAGGTCACTGCTCAAGGAGGTTATCTTGGTGGACGATGCCAGTGAGCGGGGTGGGTAACCATTGTTCTGTGTAACTCGATCCATGCTTGAAAGTGAATCTCGTTCTAGATTTCCTCGGAAAGAAGCTGGAAGACTACGTGGCGACGCTGCCGGTGCCAACGTTTGTTCTTCGCACAGAAAAGCGTTCTGGTCTGATTAGAGCAAGACTCTTGGGCGCGAAACATGTGACGGTAGGATCAAGTGAGTACGCAACATTGAAACCAACAGTGAGAGTGTTTCTGTTTCCAGGGTGAAGTCATCACATTCTTAGACGCGCATTGCGAGTGCACAGAGGGCTGGCTCGAACCTCTTCTCGCGCGTATTGTACAAAATAGACGAACGGTCGTCTGTCCCATTATCGATGTGATATCCGATGAGACATTTGAATATGTTACCGCATCCGACCAGACGTGGGGTGGCTTCAATTGGAAGCTTAATTTTAGATGGTGAGCGCCGTGCCTATGCACACCTTGTTGTTTACTGTTGTGTCTCTTGCGCAGGTATCGAGTTCCTCAACGTGAAATGGAGCGGCGCAACAACGATCGTACTGCTCCACTGAGAACGCCCACCATGGCTGGTGGCCTCTTCTCAATCGACAAGCAGTATTTCTATGAAATTGGTTCATACGACGAGGGCATGGACATATGGGGTGGTGAAAATCTTGAAATGTCCTTCAGAGTGAGTATGATGAGTAACACTGAGACACTTTATCTGTCTGTGAGAGAGCGAGAGCGTAACAAAGAAGGAGGGGAGAGAGAGTAGAATTATCTTTTCAATATCAAACCTCCTATTTATAATTTATTCTTTTTGTTTTCTGTTTCCTTTTTTTTTTTTTTGTTTTTATTTAAATCCCTCTGCTGAAACGTATAATTTTTAATTTACCCAAACCAAATCTAGATATGGCAATGTGGTGGAATTTTAGAAATAATTCCATGTTCTCATGTGGGACATGTATTCCGTGATAAATCGCCGTACACATTCCCAGGCGGTGTTGCGAAAATCGTTTTGCACAATGCCGCACGAGTGGCTGAAGTATGGTTGGACCAATGGAGAGATTTTTACTATGCAATGAGCACAGGTTCGCTTAATATAAAAAAAAAAAAAACTTAAACAAACTATACCTACTACACAACAAATTTTTAAGAACAAACGTTTTCTCTCTAATATTGAATTTTGTGCTCATCCATTGGAGAGTTATTAAGTCAATCTGAGTTGGTTTTTGTTTTTATTTAATTTTTATTTTTATCTTTAACTCTTCTTTGTTGTGATTAACAAATTGAACTAAAAAACGCATTTTAGTTGTTCTTATTTTTACATTGGATCAGTCAACATTTATTACTAATTGACTTTGAGTTTTGTTTGTTTTTTATTTAGTTCTTCTTTTGGTGAATTATACTAAATAATGTATTTTCTACTTCTTCTTTTTTTTTTATTGTGGGACCAATTTAGTTGAGGAAAACTGTTAATTGTGTATGTGCATTTGAAAGCACTGCTTAAGAGATTCAGAGGCAATTTTCAAATGTCTGCTAAAAACAAAATATATGCCATATCTACTAAAAAAAAAAAAAAATTCACCTAATGCTGATAGTACGGTTGCTTCACTATTTTTTGTTCTTGTTTTTATTTTGATTTGTTTCCAAACCCAGTATTCTCTGTGGCGTCGTTGACTTTGGCATTGAGACGTGTTCTATAATTTTATTTATCACGCTGCAAGTTGAAGAACCCAGCACCAAATGAATCAAAATATGTGCGAGTGTGTAGCTATTGCTGGCATTATTCTCGTCGGACTTTGGCGTACTTGCTCTTGTATTTTTCAAATACAATTTGTCATCAATATTTTTTCTGTAAGATATCTCTGTCCATGAACATAAATGGTGTCAAGTAGCATTATTTGCGTCGAGGTTGTGAAAAGTCATAGTTGACTAAATTGTCAGCCACAAATATCCAAAACCGAATAAAACAGAACTCTGCAGTATTTCGTTAAAGATGTTGAACATATTAATTTACGAATTCTAAAAACCTAAACTATGAAACCACTTCTGAATTATCCTGACCTAAATAATGGTTCACTACTGCTAGTCAACTTGGAATAAACCCTTTGAAAGTTTGTTTGTCTAGTGAATTGTTCCCCCTGAGCCCAGTACATTTTAAACTTTGCACGAAAGTCCGCACTTAATCGGTTTCATGTAGGGTAGACAATAGACATCTCCCTCGCTCCCTAATGCCCACTGCCCAAGCACTTAACACAGCGAAGTGATTGACCAATGACAATCAAAAAGCTACACTGCGAGCGCTAATGATTGCCCTTGGGTTATTTGCAATTCAAGCATAGTGCTTGTTTTATTATAAGTTGCTTATAAGCTGTGTGATTTCCAAAGTCTGCGCTTTGCAAGGACTTGCGTAAAGTGGTAATAAAGACAACAGTAATACTAAGAATATATGACAAAGTAGAAGAAGTCCAGACTCATGTAATGAAATGACTACAATTTTAACATCCATGCAAAAGTCAACAATCGCAACACTTATGCTATCCTTATATCCTCCTCCTTCTAACAGCATGATTGTCGCATTTTCTTTTAATTACAAACTAAATCAATAAAAAGAAATCGAATTTAATGAACAGCTATTTTTTTAAACTAAAAATGTGTTTCTATTTATTTTTATTTCCTTTTTTTATGCATTCACACTGGGACGACTTGTACTTTCCATTAAAACTTTAATAATATTGCTAACACTCTTCACAAAAAAAAATCGAAACAAACTCGCTTAACAATATTGCCAAAAACAAAATAACGCTATAAACGAAACTATTTTTTACTGCAACCACTACATAAATGTAATATGTGTGTGATAGATTTGGATGTGTGGCGGCTATCTAGAAATAATACCATGCTCACGAGTTGGTCATGTATTTAGAAAATCAACGCCATACACATTTCCGGGTGGTACAACGGAAATTGTTAATCATAATAATGCTCGTTTGGTTGAAGTGTGGCTGGACGATTGGAAAGAGTTTTACTACAGTTTCTATCCAGGTTAACAATTTATTAACAAAAAAAAAAAAAAAAATTGGACAACTGCACTACTGAGCAAAGGCAAATGTGAACCTTCTCTTATTTGTAAATTGTAGTAGAGTGACTAACTAGGACTATCGTAAGGGATTTTTTAATTGATTTTTCTTTGTAAATAACGGTGTAGGTGTGGAGTAGAAATGGACCAATTAAAAGTAATTTAAACAAATTCGTAGAGTAAGTATTTTAACTACTCCCTAGTTTATTTATTCTTGATGCCATTTTAAAAGAAAGATCAGCGACCCAGAAGTATTTTATTTTATTTTTCAACACAGTCTCCTTTGACATCGACACACTTAGCCCAACGATATTCCAACTTGTTGCCACCCTATAAAAAATAGGTTATGTCGACCACTGTAAAATACGCCTCAGTTTCGACGATGACCTCCTCCTTTGCTGTGAATCTCTTTCCGCAAAGCCATTTTCTCATGTTTGGAAACAAAAGGAAATCACATGGAGCCAAATCTGGAGAATACGGTGGATGCGGCAGTAATTCGTAGCCTAATTCCATCAACTTTGCCGCGTGACACGGGACCGGTGCATTGGCGTGATGGGGCCGTTTTCTCTTCAATGTAACGTTAAATTTCCCCAATAATTCAGCATAATATTGTCCTGTTATCGTCCTTCCCTTTTGCAAATAATCGATGTAGATTATGTCCTGAGAGGCCCAAAAATCGGTGGCCATTACCTTTCCGCCCGATTGTACTTTTTTCGCCTTCTTTGGTGCACGTTCTCCGTGTGCAGCCCACTGTTTTGACTGTTATTTCATTTCAGGCGTGTAGTGATGGATCCAAGTCTCATCAACAGTCACATAGCGGCGCAGAAACTACTTCGGATTGCGGTTAAAAAGGTCCAAATTCAGCTGTGAAGTGGTCATTCGAATCCGCTTGTTGTCGACGTTGAGCAAACGCGGCACCCATCTGGCCGACTGTCATGCCCAAATGTTGATAGAATATATTCTGCACACAATCAAATGAGATGCCTATGATCTAAACAATCTCCCTTATCTTCCCTGCCCGGTCGGTCAATACAATTTCAGGGATTTTAATCACCATTTCATCCATTGTCACTTCAATTGAACAATCTGGACGCTTTTCATCTACCACGGATGTACGACCACGCTTGAATTCATTGAACCAATGACGAATTATTGTCATCGAAGGAGAAAGGTCGCCATAAACGGTGTCCAACTTTTCTTCAATTTCACTACACGTTTTCCCATTCATAAACAAGAATCTAATCACCGATAGGTATTGCACATTTTCCATAGTTAGAAAAATGACAACTAGTAGAGTTTGTTACATTTGCGTGAATTTTTTCTACAGTAAAGAAAGGCATTGCATCGGGTGAATCTATTTTCGTAAATTAGTTGTGTACAAATATTTAGAAATCAATTGGAAAGGAAATTTCGAAAGTTTTAATATAAAATTTAACCAGTAAATGGAAAGCGCATAGAAAAGTATCGAAGACTACACATATTCAAGTCGCACGAATATCAACACAAAAAAGAGCAAGAGCGTTTTTATGTTTTTATGTTTACTTCGTCATCGTCATGTTGCTTCAACAGTACCGGGCTATTTACAATCAAAAGCGCAACACAGGCAATTTGAAACACGAACCAGAAACCCTAAAAATTTTCTTCGATCTATTCCTCCAAATATAAAATAAAATAGTTCATGTGAATGTTATTTTGCTCTCCGATAGAGTCTTTCCTCTTTCCAAATTCTAATACTTATACTTATGAAAAATAAGACCGAAGACATTTTCGACGACTCTTTCCCCACATATGATTGATTGACATGCATTGACGGTATTGGGTTAAATATTAGACAAAAATAAATAAGACAGTTGAATAAAAGTTTGCACAGGGTTCACACTTGCGATTTTTGCTCGGTAGTGTAGTAATATTTTTTATGGTGAATGTAGAATTAATTGTAGTGAAAATGCATGTGCAGCATTATAAACCCTGTCCTTGTTATGTCCCCATACATTAGAGCCAACTTATTGGGCTTACAAAATTTTTATTTCCCTTGGCTTAAGTTCTCACTTGACAATTGACACCTTTATTTTGAGTCATCACTATCAAAGACTGTATAATCTGGTTATGTTGCTTTTTGATAGTTAAAGCTTACAATGTTAGTGTTGTTTTAAGTTAGGACCTTTATCTTTGCTTTAATTATGTTTTTTTTTTTTTTATATTCCTAATTGGTTTTTGGTATATCTTTTGTGTTAATTTTGTTGTTTTGTTTTTATTTTTTAATCAATTAACCCCCCATCACCATGAGCACAAAAAACAATTGTTTTATCTATGTTTATGTTTATATTTTTTTAAAATGATTACATCACATCTTTATACACACACAATTATGTACACACTTCATTTATTTCATACACACAAATATACACGTCCATTCACATGGTTTGTGCATGTTGTAAAAATGTTAACGTACCCCTTGTAGTAATTGTTTTAATTGAGTGGTAATATTCTTTTTTGTTTTTAAACGATTGTCAACATTAGGTGCGAGAAAAGCTTCAGCTGGTGATGTAAGCGAAAGGAAGGCATTGCGTGAACGCCTGAAGTGTAAGAGTTTCAAATGGTATTTGGAACACGTCTATCCGGAAAGTTTAATGCCATTGGACTATTACTATTTGGGAGAGGTAAGTTTTATTTGTTTCTTCATCACAGACAAAGCGTTATAATGCTTACTTTAAAAAACGAGGGGTTGCTCTACTGCGTTGACCTTACATTTTGGATCTGAATACTCATGCACGTCCTTCCAATTTTAAGTTTACTTTTTTTTAATTCTTGGAGTGATTTTCTTGCCATTGCCTAACGTGAGAGCAAGATAAACAGAACGTTCACTTGCAAATATAAGTAATAATAATAAACTAACAAAATCGGCAATGGCGGTCGAAGTAATGGAACCTCTGCGTTTCCACCCTATAACTCTGTCTTAGCTGAAAATGTGATAATTAGAACAACAATACTTTTATCTATCAAACTCATGTAAAACGCATAACAGACTTCATAAAATTCGTTCAAATTTCAATTTCCAGATCCGTAACTCAGACACGGAAACCTGTCTTGATACGATGGGTCGTAAATACAACGAGAAGATCGGTATTAGTTACTGTCACGGCCTGGGTGGCAACCAAGTGTTCGCCTACACAAAGCGACAACAAATCATGTCGGACGATCTGTGTCTAGACGCATCCAGCGCCAATGGACCAGTGAATATGGTTCGATGCCACAATATGGGTGGCAACCAAGAATGGGTCTACGACCAAGAGGTAAGCGACAAATCACTCACACCTACGCAACTGTTTCTAACTTCGCTTTTAGGATAAAACAATTCGTCACACAAATACCGGCAATTGCCTACAACGGGCATCGCGTAATGATGCCAGTATGCCCCTGCTGCGACCATGTGACTACTCAAAGGGCCAGCAATGGCTGATGGAATCGAAATTCAAATGGCAAGCCCACTAAAACAGACTTGCAATGAGTTCAGTTTTTTTTTTTCCCAAATAACTATACATTTATGTTTTGTTGAACTTTTTCTTTTTCGTTTTATTTTTATTTTTAATTAGTAAATATATGAATATTATATACTAAAATGCGTAAGCAAATTCCAAAGGATTCATTCTAAATTTATGTCTCACAGTAAGAGAAAAGCTCATCATCAGTCGAATGAGAATTGCAATTAAGTCTTCCTAAAACATTTCCATTTTGTATCAGCATTATTAGACTTTGGATGTTTCCTTTTTTTTATAATTTTACAGAAACGCACTTTGTTATGTATAGAAATAGGTTTTTTTTTGTTTTTTTTATCCATGTATCAAGTGTCATAAAAATCATTTCGACGTCATAGTAATTTATTTGTTTTCAAACGCCCTTTTCCGCGCCTTCAAATCCTTACACGAAGGCTTAAGAGATAAATAAACGGTTGTATTGTATAGCAAAAGAAATAGGCCCGCAATGAACGGAGGGAATATGTTTTAAGAAAGTTGAAATACTTTCGATATCAATTAGAGTTTAAAAAGGAGAACATGAAAAAAGAAGAGAATAACTAGTTGTAGGATAGAGTAAAGACGTGTTCAGCAAGATATGGTGGATAAATATCGTTTCATTCAAACTTTTACAAGGGAATACCAAAGAATATACCAAGAATGTGCATCTCAATGGTTTTCCGCATTCTTTGATGCGAATGAGCAACAATAATAATCATCTGTCCATAATCTCACAATTTCGATATCATCCATTTTGATATACAAGCAATAAATAAGGCCCAGTGGGCGGTACTAACTTTTAGTACTCACCTAAACGGAGATACTTTGTTATTTATTAATTATGAAAAAACTAAAGGTTAGCCTTAAATATGATTAATAGTTTATTACAATGACAACGCTCATGTGAAAAGCGTACCTGAGATGCGCATTCTAGGTGCTATCTAAAACATTCTTTGGGAATACCCAATTAGGGCACAAACACTTCAACACCTATGTCAAATCAACTCATCTTGCTGTTTCTTTCTAATAAAAACCAAGTCCATATAACATTTCTCGTTCTCGTCGCCAATTTAACTTAAAAAATAAAAAAAAATCGCATATCATAAGGAAATTTAGAAACATAATTTTTATTTTGGTGCAATCTACGCGTTTATATATATATACAAAATAGGTGGAGTAGTGTAAATACTGAATATATTTAATGCATTATCGTAGACTAATTAATAAATAGATGTGAATATGTTAAGCAATTACTTTCCATTTGGTTTCCGAAAAAGTTTACGCTTCAAGAAAATAAGCGAAGAAGCTTGTGAAGAGTACTTCAAGGTGGTTCACTAGTGTGAGGCTAATGTGTGTGCGTGTGATTTTTTTTACAGAACGTTTAAACATCTTTGTTATGATTGTCTACTTTTTAGTCAGGTTTTTGGTTACATTTCTTCCTGCATAATAATCATGCGTTTAGGCCATTTTGTTTCAACTTGAAATGAAATTAGTTCAATATAGTTTAAGTTTCGGAATTGTGCGCTTTCGTACATTTTTTGAATCAGGAATTTGTTATTTATACAGGTTTTCGACTTTAATACAAATGCCCTTCTTTGTTTGCAGTCGACTTCCACCGCACAGTCACATCAATGACCTTAAGTTGTTGTCCCACTAGAATTAAATCAATTTAGCAGTGAGTTTATTGAAAAGTAATAATAATTTTATGTCAAACGTCCCCACTTCCACTCCATCTTAGTGATTAACTATAATAATAAACAAAATTAGTAAAGAAAACGAAAGAACTTTGAATATCGTTTTTACAACGACACATGAGTCGCATACGACAAAAATCCACAAAGGAAATAGTACGGAAAAGGACGCATTTTTTTTCCTTTGATCGTATGAAACCAAGTGAACATTTCTCGGTTTGCTTTTAAAATGTGTAAGGGACATGAATAATAAGGATGGAGTATTACTTTTTGTTCAACTCGTGAAACAAAAATGAAACCAACTACGAACTACAGCCGACACAAAACTCACTAGCAATCCACCTTGTTTTGTGAATACGGTATAGGCCATAGTCTGCATCTGTACATCTCGAAGCCGCTCATTGAATAGATTTTTCCTATCGTCCTCGAATCACCCTCTATGTACTGTGTGCAGCTCAAGTAACATTTGACTGATGGCACTGAACTGTTGCAACTTGCGAATTCCCTTCTTTTGCGCATATCCGTTATCATCATTAGCTTATAAGAATGGTTTTAATTCAGGAAGCAAAAATGAATCCGCGACACAACATAACAAAATATATCACATCACCAGGTGTCCCCGGAACAATGACTGTCTATCTGTTTAAATAATATAACTTACTTAAAAACTCAATCAGAAGAAGTTGTAACTTTACAAAGTAACATAGGAAAATTATGTAAATATCATTATTAGTGACGAAACGACACCCATTTGATGGTGTCCAGCACAATATAAGGAAAATATCCCGAAAAATACCCTCGAAAATTAAACCTAATGAATCAGACATAGTGTACATAGAAGCGTTTTGGTTTTTGTTTTTTTATTACTAAAAATTTAAATAAGAAGTAAAAAAAAAAACTTTTGATAGTGTCTCACACAATATTTATAAATAAAAATAAAGTATCTAACTTGTATGAGATTAACATTTATATTAAGACTTTATTTTCCCTTGTGTAAATGCTTTTCAGTTTGTCTTTTTCTATTTCTGTTTAAAAAGTTACATAAGCTAATATTGTAAAACTAAATGTAAAAGAACAACAAACTAACTAAACGCAAGAAACAAAAAGAAAAAAACAACAAGAAACAAAAACCTCAGAAATATCCTTTGTATACTTTTTTACAGGCTTTTTGCATATTTAAACAAATCAACAAGAGTATTGAGTATTTAAAGCAAATAAATATATATTAAATAAGAAATATTAAAAGTTTTTTTAGATAAATAAATTAATCGTAGGTAATAAAAACAAACAGAAACTAAATAGTTATACTTTATCTAGAGGTGATGGTGCAATTTATTTTCTTAATTTTTCAACATTCTGTCCTAAAGATCTACATATATATATTTGTTTTCTTAATGTTCGTATCTCAAGTAAATGAAATAAAAATCGAAATTAAAAAAAAAGTAACAAGAGTATTTTTAATTTTACAAAATAGAAAATAGATATTTCTTTTTTATTTAAATACAAAGAGAACAACAGCACGATGTTTTTTTTAATTCTCTTATATTTTTTAAAGAAACAAATTCTAAATAAATATAAATATATAGGTATACATAGATTTCTTTTGTTAGTTTTACATTTATTTAAAGAAAGAAATGATTATGATAAATTATGTCGAAGATTATTATATACATTATTATTATTATTATTATTATTGCGAGAAAAATAAATCTGTAAATGTTTTCACATATATAAATATATATATATATATTGTAATAATAAATAAATGAAAAAGATATTGAAGACTTGCGTTTTCTTTGCAGTACCAATATTGAATACCTAAAGATGGCATGAACGATTAATAAAACTTTAGAGACCTCCTAGGCAATAGATTGGTATGTTGGTTCACCACCGTAAAATTCAAAGAGGTGGGTACAGAGTTATTAGCACTCTCTCTTTATTCAGACGAAGTGTGGTAATTTTTCCATTTGCAGCCTACTCAAATTCCCTCGAAACTTTTTTGAGAGAAAATTTTACTTTAACATGTAAATTGTGTGTTATACTTTTATATAGAAGTCGCATTTTTTTCTAATTATTACGATTTTTGGTAGGTGAGTACTAGAACTAGACAATTTTGCTGGAATGCCATTTACATGAGGACTTTAGAGTGTTGATGGCACATAGACGTTTTGATGAAATGTCAGCAATTAATTTATAGTTTGGTTTTTGATCAGGGAGTCTCATGTGGTATTCGTTTGGGCGCTCTCAGAGCACTATTTTTGCCCTCAGAGCAATTTTAATGTGCATCTAGTACAAAAAAAGCAATCTTTTTCAGATTTCAGAGCACTTTTGCGAATCTAGATATTTTCTCGGATTTGCTTCGGATTTACCAATACAAATGCATTTGAGTTTGACAACTGGTGGACTTTGTTTACATTTGCGTGAATTTTTTCTACAGCAAAGAAAGGCAGTGCATATTCAAGTCGCACGAATATCAACACAAAAAAGAGCAAGAGCATTTTTATGTTCGATTAGGCACACGAAATCTGAAATCTGAGGGCAAATCTGAAGAAGCCCAAACGAATACCACATTAGTATTGTATTTGCTATAAACCAATATAAACACTGTACTAGTAATGATTTACATTACCGACCTCTAGTACAATCGGAGGCACCAGCTGCTGTGAGTATTTCGCCGTCTCAGGTTGCCCCCCTGTTCTTATCAAGCTGCTCGTCTGCTGTCACAAATGTCATCGTATATGTCAGTGTGTGCGAGCTTTTTTTGGTGGGATGTTCTATTTGTAATCAAATTTCGGTTTTCGCTATCCGTAGGGTGAAAAAAAACCCGAAAAACAGGAATAAAATACAAGTCCAAACGAATTTACGTGACACCAAATTAATTACCATCGATATCACCCACAACAATCATTAAATGACCAATGAATTTCATCATATGAATGCCAGATTGGGTCCGCAAAAAGTTGCCACTACAATACCACCGACCTTCATGCAACCTTCAACTCCCATGTGTAATCAATAGTGAGTTTTTGCTACCAAAGTAACCGAGTTTGCTTATTATCAGCGAATTACATTGAATCGTTTATAAAACTCCAACGTTACACCAGCCAAACTCTCAAACAGTCCTTAGCAGTTGACGCCAACAGAAAAACAGTAAAAAAGCGAAAGTCAATTCCGAGTGCAAAACATACCCACACAAGACCGAAATATTTCAAGTCGGCCGCACCGATAGTCTAGAGTTTCCAACGCAAGTTGATAACAAATAAAGATTCTATCTGTGAGATTCCCTGTGGCATTTTGTGTAATATCGTCGGGCGCGAGAGTGATTCTGGACTGGATTCGAGAACCGATTCAGTTCCCATTGACGTTTCGACGAGATCGAGTGTTTAAGTGATTTCATAATAAAACTACAGTGCACCCTGAGTAGTGTGAGAGAAAAATGTGCGATCGACTTTTAAACTACAAGCCCGCCGAGGGCATGGGTAATGACCGTAGTCGGCTCAACCAGAATGGAATTGTGCAGCCGTTACTAACAGGTGGGTTATCACCAAAATATAAGTCTACTTTTTTCCATCCATTCAGAAGTACATATAGCGCAATTTTGCTGACATCATTCAAGTGACGGAAGCCGGTTGATAGTTATTTAGTTTTATTTTTCCTCCTTGCAAGTGTATGGGGAGCTTTTGGCAAACTTGTGCACTTTGATATGAATCGTCAAAACGATAGTGTTTTTGTTTTCGTCGCGTACATTAGCCTGTTGGGCTATAATTGTCGGCAGCGTAAAACGATGTTGAGTATTTTTCCCATTACATGAATGAAATGCTTTGCAATTGACTTCATAGTTTGCGTAAATCAATGGCCGCGAGTAGGTTCAAGTTGTGCATAGTTGTACTAGCAATCAGCTATTGCCGGAATTGAAGAAGACAAATAGGTATGAGTTGTTTTCGTAGCTGAAATGTCAATCGTATTTTAAGTCCTTGGGGCTATCACACTTTTGGTTCCTTTTATCTTAATTGTTATGCAGCGGGTGTACCTACTATATGCATTTGCTGTTAGAAAGGATATTAGGTATTTTGTTTCATTTCATGGGACCCTACTCCCTAGAATGTTGAAAGCAAGAGTCATCGAGAAAGCCCAATAAAAAGGGTACGCTTTTAATCGATCTCCGGCTAGTTGTAAGTTGAAATAATAAATAATAGGACTCTGCAGCGTCTACACTTAGGGGATCATAATTTACACGTGTCATTGTTTAGACTGCTTTTTGAAAGAGAAGCCGCGCAAATATACACTACCTGCATTGAAACTCTAATTTTAGCTAAGCAACTATAGATTTGCAGTCGTAAAAGGCGAAAACCTTTACCAGAAGGCACATGATGTCGATCATGGGCAGCAATACAAAGCATTCCTTTGGAACTCCATCATAGACCTATAAAAGTTTCTGTGCCTAAACAGCCATCAAGGCAATACTCAATTATGCAGTTTGTAGAAAGTTTTACTGGTCGGATTTAATTTGAACGAAGTGTTCAGCACTTAATAACTATAATCGGGTCAGATTGGTTCGAAGCGTTTGATTTTAAAATTAATTTCTCAAAGGGAGCATCAGTTCTCCAAATAGCGAACGTCGTCTTATTTAATTCTGAAGGCGTCGGAGATTCAAAGAGAAGGCTGCCCTTTTACTTTGACGTGCCAACACAAATTGATGGACACACCTGTAAGTTAACTATCCCCATCCATGATCATTCGTGAATAAGTTTACTGGGATGTTCACATGTCCACATTGCTATTAGTTGAATCCAATAAAAAATCGAGATCTGTTGTTTCCAGTTTATAGTCTTGGTTGAAATTATGTGATCATAGTGAAAACGATTGATGAATAATAAGAGAATCTTTACGTCATATTTCATGGCTACGTGGCGTGGGTACATGAATGAATTCTTAAATACACCTGGTGCATCTACAGAGTCTTCCAATAGGGACTTCCGAACATTGCCAGTTGACAGCGGCAATATTAAGTTTGTTCCTTTACTTTTGTTGTAAGAATGAAAAAGACTGTCAAAATGCCAGTGGTATGGATAAAATCTCTGTCAGAGAGAGACACTTACGAAAAAGTTAGGGAACGCTTTTGTAGTAATCTATAAAACATGACAGATTTAAAATTAAAAAAAGTGGTACGAAAAGTTTAAATAGGTATCTGATAAACTCGATCTGATAATTTACTAACAAAATTAGTTGATTCATCTACAAGTAGGTAATAGTTTGACAAAACTAAGTCAAGTTTTATGAATTCTAGGAAGAATTGAAAAAAAATTACTACACAGTATGTCACTGAAGTGGTGCTGTCAGATTTTCAGCGTACTTTTGCTAATGTGGTATTCGATTGGGCGCTCTCAGAACACTTCTTTTGCCCTCAGAGCAATTTTTATGTTCGTTTGGTACAAAAAAAAAAGCAATCTTTTTCAGATTTCAGAGCACTTTTGCGAATCTAGATATTTTCTCAGATTTGCTTCAGATTTACCAATACAAGTGCATTTGAGTTTGACAAGTGGTGGAGTTTGTTTACATTTTAGTGAAATATTTCTATAGCAAAGAAAGGCATTGCATCGGGGGAATCTATTTTCGTAAATTATTTGTGTACAAATATTTACAAATCAATCGGGAGGGAAATTTCGAATGTTTTTATATAAAATTTAACCAGTGAATGGAAAGCGCATAGAAAAGTGTCGAAGACTACACACATTCAAGTCGCACGAATATCAACACAAAAAAGAGCAAGAGCGGTTTTATGTTCGATTAGGCACACGAAATCTGAAATCTGAGGGCAAATCTGAGGAAGCCCAAACGAATACCACATTAATTAACAGATTAGCTACTCCATAGCAAAATTATTTTATGAGTAAACATTTTCGACAAGAAGATTAAAGGCAAATTAACTCATTTGACATGATTAAGTGGACACACTGATAAATCGATTGATTAAGGGGATCTAATGAATAAGGCTGATAGAGTGCACTTATTTTTGTTAATTAATAATTTAGAGAGGTTTATAAAAATATCAGTGGATATTTCAAAATACATTTTTGTAAAATTTGTAAAGGAATATATCTAGAGAAAACGAAATAGAGCATGCGAATATTAACAATTAACAAAACAATTTAGATTCTTACGTTCGATTGAATACGCACAATCTGGAGTGGGATCAAATTAAATACCACATTATATTGTCTATTTGTTTGAAGTTAAATCATATACTCGTATTTGTTATTAAACCACAATTCCCAATCATATTTTGATTTCGCGGAAAACAACACCCACCAAGCGTAATAGAAATTTATGCAATGTTCGGGAATATTTTTGAAAATTCACTTTTGCCCTAGTAGAAACTTGGGTTTAACATATTGTATCATTTCATTCATTGTAGTGTGGAAATAATTATGCGAAAAAGAGTGTCCAATGTCATTTTGACGCTGGCGCTATCGTTCTAACGCGGGCGTTCCTTCATCTGGGACATTTTGTGCTAGACGTCAAACGGGCAGTGGAACCCGGCCATTGGATAATCTTTGATTGTGCAATTGTCTTGGAACCGTTTCGACTAGTTTTTGCAGCATTTCCGCAGGAACGTCATCCCAAAGCTTTGTTATTACAAAAACGAACTCCCCTCAGCTCCGTGTCAGACAAATTTTTATTTTTCCTTTAATGCAACCTCATATGCAATAACATTAAATCCGCGCCTCGGAGTGGCCAGTTGTGTGTTTCTAGTTCAATATCCCGTAAAAGTTAAATAACCATTGGGCTATTGTGACAAGGAGCGTTATCCTGTTCGATAATAAATGACTGCCCGATTAGTCGATCGCCAGATGGGAATGCGTAATTGTTTAAAGTTTGTGCTGGATCATCGTTCCATCGATTGGAAGTAAATATGCACAACCGTTGGACAGACGAACCCGCCACCATGCTAACTGGTCTGAACGACCGGTGCGTATTTTTCACGAGGTAATTTCGGCATCGGAACAAATCTTCTTCCTTACGGTGAGGGTTCATTTGAGCATTTGGCTCAAAAAAAAAAAAAAAACGGAAATGAGCATTTGGCTCAAATGAACCCTCTTCCGTCCATAAAACCCGGTTCCACACATTAGGGGTTTATTTTTAAACCCTTGGGCGAATTGTAGCCTCTTTATTTTGTTTTCGTTGTTATATATACGGTACTTTTCTTAGATGATATGTGTATGCAAATCGAGTCCAGCAAGGTGCCTCTGAATTATCCTTTCGATAATCGGGTTATCGGCATATTTTTTTATTTAGCAGTTAAACTTTGATTTTTAGCAAATTTACCCCAAAATTCATCCTTTCTTCGGTATAACTTTTTCGTTTTTTCCCTAGTGATTGCTCTTTTGTGATTATTGATTTGGATAGTTTGCTTCGACAAATTAAATTCTTCTCCGAAAGACCGGAATCATATTTTGATCTAAAAGCTACTCGATCTTCCATATTTAACTCTGTAATTTAGTCAAAATGGACCTGTATACAATAAGTCTATCATATTTAATTTAAATTCAAATTATAACATTTTTTTTTTCGCCAAACATACCTTGAAAAATAAGTTTGTCGAAATACGTTTGCCAGTCAAAAAAATTGTACTTTAACCACGAATAGGCCTGAGCTGTCCCAGCGATGGGTCTCAAATGGTCTCATTTACAAACACAATCATGTAGGCAACCACTGAGTGAAAACTGTAGACAGTAAGCCGTAGCGGTTAGGAATTATTCGCCTAGAAAAGCGACTTGCATTTCTGTCAAAATAATTTTGTCGATGATTGTACCCAGCTATGAAAGTGATTCCGAATTAATCGAACTTCTTTTTGATGAATCCGAGTATGTGAAACTGCGTTAAAAATTACGTGGAGCCCCGTCGAAAATAATCTTGAGGAGAACCTTCCATTTTAATTTTGCAGCCTGTTAATACCATTTTAATATGCAGGAAATGAAAACATTTGTGCAATTCTTACACCAACCAATTTGTTGAGTAAAATTTCGTAAGAATTAATTAAAATTCATAAGATTCAAAAGTAAAGGTACAAACCTATTGTTGCAGCTGAATCTGTCAAATTGGCTGTCATTTATTCAGTCTGTTTAGCCAAATCATAATGGTCGGGCGTAGCGGTCAACAACACATGCAAATTAAAATATTTACTTCATAATATTTAAATATTTATTCATAAAAAATGATATTTACACTTTAAATACAAAACAAAATGTCTGTATGTCTGTACTGCGTAGTTTCCGCTGATGACTGCGTACCCTGGTTATCGTCGATGTCCCCTTTATAAAAAAATGCGCAACATTTGCAGGGGCCCAACATAAAGGGTGATTTTTTAGTACGTGTGTTTAGTACCTTGTGTCACTGTCAAACAGCAATTTGCAATTTAATGGATCGTCTTACAAATGAACAACGCTTGCAAATTATTGAATTTTACTATCAAAATTCGTGCTCGGTTCGAAATGTTCATCGCGCGCTGCTTCCATTTTATGATCGGCATTCTCGATCTTCTGAGCAGTCTATTCGGAAGATTGTGACCAAATTTCGCACCAAATTTACTTTGTTGGACATTAAACCACCAACACGTTTACGTACTGTGCGTAGTGAAGAAAATATTGCGGCCGTATCAGCTAGTGTGACAGAAGACCGCGAAATGTCGATTCGGCGCCGTTCCCAGCAGTTAGGCCTTTGTTACAGCACTACGTGGAAAATTTTGCGGAAGGATTTGGGCGTAAAGCCTTTTAAGATACAGCTGGTGCAAGAACTAAAGCCAGCCGACCTATACCACAACGCCGAATTTTTGGTGAATGGGCTCTTGGAAAGCTGGCCGAGGATCCGCTTTTTTATCGAAAAATTGTGTTCAGCGATGAGGCTCATTTTTGGTTGAATGGGTACGTAAATAAGCAAAATTGCCGCATTTGGAGTGAAGATCAGCCAGATGAATTGCAACAGCTACCAATGCATCCCGAAAAAGCCACTGTTTGGTGCGGTTTATGGGCCGGCGGCATTATTGGGCCATATTTCTTCAAAGATGATGCGAATCGCAGCGTTACTGTCAATGGTGAACGCTACCGAGCGATGATAACAAACTTTTTTTTGCCTGAAATGGAAGTTCTTGACTTGCATGATATGTGGTTTCCACAAGACGGTGGCACATGCCACACAGCACGCGAAACAATGGCGCAATTGCGAGGCGAGTTTGGTGAACAGTTAATTTCACGTTTCGGGCCGGTCAATTGGCCGCCTAGATCGTGCGAATAGACACCATTAGATTATTTTTTGTGGGGGTATGCCAAGGCTAATGTGTATAGGGACAAGCCCGCTTCGATTGACGCACTGGAAGCCAACATCCATGCATTCATTCGTGAGATACCGGCCGATATGTGTGAAAGAGTATGCCAAAATTGGACTCAGCGGATGGGCTACCTGAGACGCAGCCGCGGTCAACATTTGCATGAAATTATCTTTAAACATTAAATTGTAAGGTTCAAACTATCGATTCAAATAAATATTTCATTCATTTTTTCGAATTTTTTGTGTTTTTTTTTTAAAAAAGTTCTAAACCTCTTAAAAAATCACCCGTTATTTACGTGTTGTTGATTGAGTAGCAAATCTGAAAACAGTTATGATTTCTATCAGTGAAGCTCTCTTTAATATTTTTTTACTAATTTTGATCAAAATGTAGGTACCTACTTTCCTACTTTTTACCTCAAAAAATTCGCTTAAAAAAAAATATAGTAAATCCTTCTAACTCAAATTTTGCCAGAAATCCCTCCAACTCGAACTAATTTTTATCTCCCGTGAAAAATCGACTTAGAGGGATTCGTCTGTAATATAGACAATTTTTACAGCTATTTCAGAGTCAAAATCGGTCAATGTTAGCCAAGAACAAAGAACAAATTTATATTTAAGAGCAAATGTTGTATTGCTTTTATTGCACAATGTATTTTAAGCACAAAATATAAACGAAATCACATAAAAAGTAAATTACAGGCTAGTATTTGATCGTTTTGACAACCATCTGTCAGCTTTTACCAACTAGCCGAGAGAAATATTTGCAGGTTTTTTATGGAGGGGAAGGTTTTGTTCTCTCTTCTTGGATCTCTTCTGTCCAACTTTTTTTTATTAAAGATCTGAAAGAATCGCCCAGGGTTACTCTTTTCAATTAAATTCGTTGGAGCACTTTTGCAATAGTGGTAGACAATATTTGCTACATTAATTTGACGAGCGTATAGCGTATACCGTAGACCTCGTTTCATGCAAGTTGATAATTTAAATCGGATAACATATACTGTTTCAAAAAAAGAGGAAGATCTGTTTCAACTCCATATGAAAGCACCATAGGTTTGTTTGATAAAGGTAAATACAAAAAAATTTGGTATGCAACAGAATTGAGTTCACTAATTTTTAACGATAAACAAAAAATAGTTTTATATCTTCACACTTCGTTCACCGAAAGATAAATATTTTCAATGTCAAAAACTGACAGACTTCAGGGCAACATATTTTGCGTTCGTTATAGTAGCCGAGTTTTCAGGGTTGTGCAGGGTTTTTAACAGATGTGAAAATCATCTGACACTTCTCAGTGCACGTCAAACAAACCTAATATCACCGCGACCAGCGTACTAGACTTATGTGGTATTCGTTTGGGCTTCTTCAGATTTGCCCTCAGATTTCGTGTGCCTAATCGAACATAAAAACGCTCTTGCTCTTTTTTGTGTTGACACTTTTCTATGCGCTTTCCATTCACTGGTTTTATATTAAAACATTCGAAATCTGCGTCCCGATTGATTTCTAAATAAATTTGTACATAAATAATTTAAAGGGTTTTCCAATGAGAGGTGTTATTGTGAATGACCCGCTCTTTCGGTAGCTGTCACTTTTGAAGCTTTTATTCTTTGACATTTGACAAGTAGAAACTACGCCATTAACGATACAATCTTCAACAACGTCGTGTCTTTGCTGATTGAAATGCATGAAAATGATCCGGAATTCCATCGAAAAATCATCTTGACTGATGAGGCCCATTTCCACCTCGGTGGCTACGTCAACAAGCAAAATTGTCGCATCTGGGGCTCGGAAAACCCAAGAGTTATTGATGAGAAGCCTCTCCATCCTCAACGTGTGACTGTTTGGTGCGGTTTATGGTCCGGCGGGGTCATTGGACCTTACTTTTTCGAAAATGAGGTTGGATCAACAGGTACGGTGAATGGATTGCGCTATCAAGAGATGATTAATGATTTTTTATGGTCGGAGTTGTATGGTAATGATCTGGACAACGTTTACTTTCAACAAGACGGCGCTACGTGCCACACAAGCAACGAAAGCATTGATCTTTTACGGGAGAAGTTTCCGGACCGTGCTGTCTCTCGAAGAGGTGATCACAATTGGC
Organism: Cheilosia grossa; assembly: GCA_963082955.1. NCBI lineage: Eukaryota > Metazoa > Arthropoda > Insecta > Diptera > Syrphidae > Cheilosia > Cheilosia grossa. The sequence continues at coordinate 31,419,670 of OY720147.1, forward strand.
CACCGAGGTCTTGTGATTTTACACCTTGCGACTTCTTCCTTTGAAGCCACGTGAAAGATAAGGTCTACGCCAACAGCCCAGCGTCGATTCAAGCCCTCAAAGATAAAATTCGTGAGGCTATCGAGGACATAGGGCAGCCACTTTGCGATTTGGTTATGGAAAATTTCATAAAAAGGATATAGTCCTGTATGCGTGCTCGTGGTGGCCATTTGGCTGATGTTGTTTTTCATTATTAACGGCAAACCATCCTCTTTATTATGAAATAAACATCCGATCATTTATCTCAAAAAATGGCATTTTTCTTTGAATACCAAAATAACACCCTTTACAAAAATAGATTCACCCGATGCAATGCCGTAGAAAAATTTCACGAAAACGTAAACAACCTCCACCAGTTGTCAAACTCAAATGCACTTGTATTGGTAAATCTGAAGCAAATCTGATGTGGTATTCGTTTGGGCTTCTTCAGATTTGCCCTCAGATTTCAGATTTCGTGTGCCTAATGTGGTATTCGTTTGGGCGCTCTCAGAGCACTTTTTTTGCCCTCAGAGCAATTTTTATGTTCGTTTGGTACCAAAAAAAGCAATCTTTTTCAGATTTCAGAGCACTTTTGCGAATCTAGATATTTTCTCAGATTTGCTTCAGATTTACCAATACAAGTGCATTTGAGTTTGACATTTGGTGGAGTTTGTTTACATTTGCGTGAATTTTTTCTGCAGCAAAGAAAGGCATTGCATCGGGTGAATCTATTTTCGTAAATTATTTGTGTGCAAACATTTAGAAATCAATCGGGACTGAAATTTCAAATGTTTTAATACAAAATTTAACCAGTGAATCGAAAGCGCATAGAAAAGTGTCGAAGACTACACATATTACAGTCGCACGAATATCAACACAAAAAAAGAGCAAGAGCGTTTTTATGTTCGATTAGGCACACGAAATCTGAAATCTGAGGGCAAATCTGAAGAAGCCCAAACGAAAACCACATAATCGAACATAAAAACGCTCTTGCTCTTTTTTTGTGTTGATATTCGTGCGACTTGAATATGTGTAGTCTTCGACACTTTTCTATGCGCTTTCGATTCACTGGTTAAATTTTGTATTAAAACATTCGAAATTTCCGTCCCGATTTATTTCTAAATGTTTGCACACAAATAATTTACGAAAATAGATTCACCCGCTGAATGCCTTTCTTTGCTGTAGAAAAAATTCACGCAAATGTAAACAAACTCCAACAAATGTCAAACTCAAATGCACTTGTATTGGTAAATCTGAAGCAAATCTGAGAAAATATCTAGATTCGCAAAAGTGCTCTGAAATCTGAAAAAGATTGCTTTTTTTGGTACCAAACGAACATAAAAATTGCTCTGAGGGCAAAAAAAGTGCTCTGAGAGCGCCCAAACGAATACCACATGAGACAATATCTAGATTCGCAAAAGTGCCCTGATATCTGAAAAAGATTGTTTTTTTTTGTACCAAACGAACATAAAAATTGCTCTGAGGGCAAAAAAAGTGCTCTGAGAGCGCCCAATCGAATACCACATTAGAGTCTTTCAATATTATCAGTTGAATTTTGACTTAATTCGGTAGGTGCAAGTGGCGATGTTTTTTTTGCGCACTCATTTCGTTATCAGTTTTGTAAACAGTTTAAAGTACCGGCCTAATTAATTATGTGCATGATTTATGTGACAACTATTTTTGTCACATAATTCTTTTGTTGACTTCAAAGTAGTTCTTCTAAAAACGTAAACGGAGAAACAAATCAAATCTTTGGTCTTGGTATATGTGCGAGTATGAGTATGACCACGACAACCTATTAAGTTTATCAGATTTAAGCACACAAAATGAATACATTTCGTGATTTGATGTTTGCTTTTGTTAATAAATTATAACACACCATAACCACAACTCGTTTGAATAATTTTTGTTTGTATATTTTTTAAGTTTTAGATTGCAAAGATTATTTTAGACCATACATGTATTTAGATAACAATTAGCACTTTTATTTCCTTCACCCAAGAATATAAAAATACACTTTGGTTTATATGACAGATGAGTTGATAAATTCTTTCCTTTTTTTTTTTTTGGTACAAAGTTCAAAAGTCTGAAGGTACTTCTTTCACCTTTTTGTGCAAAGCTCGCCACGAAATCCCTTTGCAATTCTAGTCTAAACTAACAGGGGTTAAATCGGCGCAACCATGGGATAACAATGGTAAAAATAAATAAAGATAACAAAATAAAATCGTGTTAACCGATTTCGACCTGCAACATTATCAGCTGCATTCCGCACTGCAGTACTCCAAATGCTAGGTAGGTAACTGGGTGCTCTTGTGGCAATTTGCCACGGCTTCACTTAGACCATCATTTGGGTCCATTGTGTCCAGTTACGGGAGCCACCCAGTGTGACCTGTTGAAAGACAAGAAGTAAACCGCTTTTCATTTTGGAGCCACATAGATTGGCATGAATCTCATGGGCTCTTGAAGCTCCGTTGTAACATGATCCTCTAGTTTGTCTTACGAGTAGTCTGTTTATCTGCTAGAACCACCCAGATTTGAGTATGAATCTCGGGAGTACTTTGAGATCGACATTCTTCAAATCATCTAGGTCATCGAAGAAGTAACTGGTGAGAATCCTCTGTCTGCTGTTTTTAAGGGCTTGGCATTCGCGAAGTAGATGGCGAACACATTCTATTTCTTCAACGTCCCTACAGCTTCTGCAAAAATCATTATGCAGTATCTCCAGCCGTACCGCGTGTACGCCAGTATGACCCCCGTGAGTATGCGAATCTCTTTGCTACCACCCACCGGGCGAACTCTAGTACAAGCAATTACTCTCACTCAAAAACCTAGTCGTCTTAGATCGACCAGATTTGTCTGGCCTATTATTTTCCTTAAATTCGAAAACTAGATTCGTTGTTAATGAAACTTTTACGTCGGACAATCGAAATTTGTCGGCTATTCTTCCGCAACTACAAAAAAAACTGTTCACGTGATCAGTCTAGGCCAATAAAAAAACATCACGTCAGCCAATGGTCAATTATTTATATCATATTGTTTATGTTTGAGGTTTTTTCGCAATAAAAAGAGGCATCTGGGAATAAAAATAACAATTTATCTTCTCAGGCGAAGCAATTTCTGAAATTATTCAAAACTGTACTAGATTTTTGTTATCAAATATAGAGCGCGATGTGTTATTCGATTGGGCACTTTTTTGTTCTCCCTTTTTATGCTTTTTTAATATTTCTTTTGATAGAAATGGCAATCCTTTAGTCGAAAACGCCATAAGACACACGAAATCTGAAATCAGAGAGCGAATCTGAAAAAGCCAAATCGAATACCACATATATTATTCTATTAACAAACTGTTGTTTTCATCGGCTAATACAAACTAAATTAATTGATTTCATAAATAAACTCGTACACAGATACCGGTAGTGTGATTCCTTCATTGCACTCCTTGGTAATTTATTGATGTTATTAAATCAATTATCGGGGTTGTTTCAGTTCAACCTTGAGATGATCGCGTCTGTAAACAAGTAATAATTACTGTATTCATTTTATAGCTTTAATATAAATATACTTCTTTGCAGATTTATATCAAATCACAATGGCATATGCGTATTGGAAGTCTGGCAAAATCGGAGATCAAAGTGTTTTCGATCTATTCTTTCGCGCCAATCCCTTTCATGGAGAATTCACAATTTTCGCTGGACTCGATGAATGTCTAAAGTTCCTCGACAACTTTCACTATTCAGAAAGTGGTAAGTCGAGTAATTTGAATGTGTTTTAGTAGTTGGTTGAAATATATATATTATTTTAAAGATATCGACTACCTCAAGCAAACTTTACCCGAGGGGATTGAGAATGAATTCTTCGAATACTTGGGAAATCTCACAGCCAAAGAAGTGACACTCTACGCCATTGATGAAGGTTCAGTAGCGTTTCCTCGGTAGGCTTTTTCACCTATTCTAGTGTGTTACATGTGCGAATTCTTATTGTGTGAATGTTTCTTTTGCAGAGTTCCAATCATAAAAGTGGAAGGGCCTCTAATTATAGTACAATTGTTGGAGACGACGCTTTTAACTCTAGTCAACTATGCAAGGTAAGGTTTTAATAGTTGACATTTGATTTTAAAATGTAGGTACCACATTTTGTTTGATTATTTCCAGTTTAATGGCAACAAATGCAGCCAGGTATCGCATGGTGTCTGGTAAGCATGTTAATTTGCTGGAATTCGGTTTGAGGAGAGCACAGGGACCTGATGGCGGACTCTCGGCTTCAAAGTACTCCTACATTGGTAAGTTTATCATTTGCAATCTTATATCCCCTTGGAATATCTAAGAAGTGAGAATGGGCCTTGCAATAAACGTATTTTCCACAAAAATTTGGCAGTTGTGAGCTTCCGTAAATTTAAATTCAAGACTAAAATGTGCTATTGGCGCGGCGCTGTTATACTGTAATAGGCCTGTTCTGTTGAAACATTTTGAACACCAAAAAGAATCCTGAGCAAGCAATTACAACAACTGCACTCTAATTGAGACTTTTGTAATTCACAATAGGTAGTTATCCCCACTAAAAGTGGCTTGCCAGCATCTGTCTACTTGACTAGCTTTCTTTTCCTTTGCTAGGAGAGTTGACCTAATTTCGGGCCGAAAGTATTCGCTAATCATTCCATTCGCACTCTGTGTGTAGCTATATCTGTCGACAAATCAATTACGTTCTGTGAAAGTAGAATGTGCGTTTTCACATCCACTATCGTTTTTTCCTTGCCTTATATTTTTGTCTCAATAATGTGGAACCCCATTTCACATCACAAATCGTGTCAAAGTAACTAACCTCACTGTCGTCTGCTAAAAAGAAAACGTGATTAAATATCGTTTTGTTAGACACCATTTCCGACTCATCCGACCCATTTTATGCTCCACCCTTCAAGGACCCGCTCTTATTTTCACTGCAGAATATTAATTTGCAAATCATTTCTGACTAATCGTATAATTTATAAAATCTCCTCCGGGAAAATGGAACATAAACAATCAAATGGAAAACTTTTCCCATGAAGTGCTAACATGCGATCATGCGAACAGTTGACACCATACGCCCTCCTTATAGCATCCGCGCTCCACATTTTAGCACAACAGCAGTAACTATCAGCAGAAAAACATTTTCGAAAAACAACTTGTACTTTACTTTCCTTCAGCTATGGTTACACAACTTTTCAATGAGTTTAACTTCAAAGGCATTAAGAGAATTTCCGTCTTATTGCTGCTGCAGGACTGCACAGTTCACAAGGTGCACAAGGAACAGAGTGGTAACTTTTGCCAACGCGTCGCGCCATTCAAAGTTCTGGGTTTCCCCATGTACATATCGAATGATGAACGAAGGTTAATTGTTGTGTGCTTGTACCATCCCGTACCTGTATTATTTTTCTAGACCACAGCAGAAACTTTGTTTTGCCATCGTGTTTGCACGAGTCCTTTTCCAAAAAAGAGCTTACCCGTATAACTGGCAGGTGTGAACTGACATCAGGCAGTTAGTCATTGAAAATTATCAAATCGATGATTGTTTCAGAGGCGCAATTAAGGGTCCTTGCCGTGCACATTTTATTCTCTCGTAAAAAAACAGATTGTTATTGTTGATTGTGTTATAAATTAATTGGCGCTATCATTCGATGCTGACCTATTTGAATTGGGTTTAACTTGAATGTATAATTAATCGAACATTTAAGACTTATCGTGTTGTGAGTTTTTTTTAATGCCGAATGGAATCTGGAGTTTGTTTAAAGTTCAGATGAGGGTTATACTATTAAATATATTTCTTCGTTTGGATGATTGCTTCAATCGCTGATAACTTTTTAAAAGCATTGTTAAATTCTATAGTCAAAGAAACAGATATATATCTACCAACTTTGTCCAATTTTTTACATTTTCCACCCAAAAGCTTGCTTTGTTAATGCTTAGCGGGCCATGTGTTAGAGAAAGCTGGAAATAATTTGTATAAATGCGTTCAATGAAAAAAATAGTAAAGGCACGCAGTGCTAGCAAGAAAGCAAGTCTCGGCTAAGCAGCAATCAAGAATCAACATCTGAAGAATAACGGGCTGTAAATGGATGTCTTGCCGGACAATTGACTCACTCTGTTGCATGGGCATAACACCTGTGACGGATTGTTTTAGAAGTCCGGTGTCGGATTTACATGTCGCAGCTCTGCTTAGTTGAGTTGTGTTTTTAATTTGTGTGTGTATGATGAGAAGGAATCTCTTCGCTGCATATGCCCATGTCTTTCATTGCCAGACCAGCTGTTCTGGCACTAAGCGAGACCCAGGTAGATCCAAACTCGATTTCTGCCTGGGTATCGCTTGGTGCCACTGTTCTATTTTGATCGCGGGCTCGCCATTTATGTTCGTGATGACATCGCTTACGAAATTCCACCACAGTATAATCATTGCTCCAATGCGGAATATAATTACAAATGGTTAAAATTCAATGTCCGTAAGCAGTTAATACATTCTTGTTTCATATACAGCAGTCCCCGCATTGACTGTTCATCAGCTTTTAACGAGTTCGATGAGCTGTCTCCATCTTAGGAACTGTTTCCCAGTATCCTCATACTGAAATTGTCGTTGCGGACGATTTTAATATACACAATTCCGATTGCCTTCGCTATTATGGACGGACGACACCCGAAGGAAGGTATGTTAGGCTTTTTGGTGAGTTTCAGAACTTGACTCAGCTTGTTAACGAGCGGATGTTGCAGATCATGCCGCCAACACTTTGGACTTGTTCCTCACTTCTCGTCCTGATAAATACTTCATTGACGTAACGTCGCCTCTAGGTTCGTCGGAACATTGTGTGAATTCAGCTAAATTCTCATACACTAACCACTCAGTTAAAGAACCATCTACAAAAAAAAAAAAAAAAACTGGCATTATGAGGAAGCCAATTAATACATTAGGAACTCCACCAAGTCGTCAATCCCTACCCTCGTTTTCAATGACACTTCAGCTGTCAGCTCTTAAGACAAAGCAAATCTGTTGACTGCTCAATTCGCAGCGAGCTCTAACAATCCAGATAGTGTTATGTCTCCACCTGTGCTCGAGAGCGAGGAAGACTCCATGGGACAAATACATATTCGCACTCGCACCGTGGCAAGCGTATTAACATTCACAAGTCCGCTTGTCCAGAGGGTATAGCCCCCATAATTCTGAAGAGGTGTTTTTCTACGCTGGCAAAGCTTTTTCAACTCTAAAAACTCTTCTAAAAAAGGCGATTCTTCTTCTCCCACCAACTACCGAGCCAAAGCACTTACGTCCATGGTGAAACGAAAATTGTTGCGTTTGATATTTCGAAAACATTTGACAACGCTTGGCATCAAGGTCTTTTTTCAAAAAAGCCTGCCTAGGGTATCGACGCGTCTCTTCTTCAATGAATTAGAAACAACCTTTTTTTTTATTTTTTTTACATTTTAAATTCATTTTTATTGAGATCTTTCAGAATATATTTAAATACTAGACAAAAACGATTAAATCTAAATTAAAACTAACATTTAACTTATTCTATCTTACTGGCTCTAAGCGGGCGATCTAAACTTAATTAGAAACTACCTTCCTGGCCGTTCAATTCAAGTTGTGTTGGATGGTTTCAAGTCTGCAACTTACCGTATAAATGCTGGTACTCCAAGGCTTTGTTTTGTCTCCGACACTTTTTCTCATATTTATTAATGATCTCTAGTCTGCCACTTCTAATCCATCCCTCAGTTCTTTATTATTCGTTCCCTGATTCACGTCCCTGCTCTTCGGCCATGGAACTGGAACGGCAACGTATGTTAAACCATAGACACATTATTACTAGATGGTGCATTTCATACCCCGACCTGAAACAGCGTATACCTCACACTTTTACTCCTAATAGATGGCGTCCCGATGCAGTTGGTCAACTTATAAACCTTTTTTGTGTCGATTGGTGTTTGCAAGATACACAAACATGTTGCAGAGGAGGAAGAAAAATAGCAAATGAAATCGATGAGGAAATCGAGATCGAGTTCTTTTTCCCTGATATATGTAGCATATAGCTAGTTGTATGGTGCGTGCGGTAGGGCTAACGTACTTTTAGCGTGACAATACTGAAGACGATGGGGATGGAGTATCTTATGAAGACAAAAATGTGGAAAGAATGTGTCTATGTATGGAAATGTTAAATAAATAGGTACTTAGGTGTGCATATTCCGATATTTTATTGGCAAAGGTCATGATTAAGGATTATGATAAATTTGCTGATGCTGGGAAGTGAATGGAAGCAAATTAAAGATACCAACTGAATGATTGACTGACACAGCACTTTTTTTTTAATTCCACTTATAGCATTGCCACAAGAAAAATATTGCGTTTATGTTCGAACTTTTATTGAGATAAATTTTCAGGTTTCATATTGGCGTCTTTGAAGCTTTGATTGCATGAATGACACAAAATAACTACATAAGGAATAATAATAATTTATAGGTAGGTAGGTACCTACCTATGTAGTTCGCTTGAAAGTCGACATTAAAATGTCAATTATCATATGTATTTACGAGTGTAATGCACATTTCTCGGAATCTATTATAATTATAATTCAGTTAACTATGTATAGTTTGAAACACACCGATTCATTTAAATTATCATACACAAAAGAAAACGTATATACAGGTAGGTAGTTACATATTATATTACATACCTATATTTTTACTAGTTCTATAAAAATACGAAAATACTTCCCTATCTTTTGTTTTTTTCGGGATCGAAAATATTGCCTCTCGGGAAAATCTTTCGAATTTTCACTGCACACAACACATTTAACTTTTGTCTCATATTGTTATGGGTTTTGTAGCTGTCAATTTTAAAGCTTTTATTCTTTGACATTTCACAAGTAGAAACTACGCCATTACTAAAAATGGTACACACGGTACGAAACAACGCATTGAAGTTATTAAAATTCACTACAAAAATGGTGAAAATCTTACAGTCATAAAACCCGTGCACGTCTCTCAAGAACAACTGAGAATATTGCTGCTGTAGCCCAAAGTGTTGAAGACAACCTAGGTTTGTCCATTCCTCGGCGTTCTTTGGAATTGGGCATTCCACAAACGTCATTACACCGTATTTTGCATAAAGACCTGGGGGTTAAGGCTTATAAAGTTAAGTTAACACAAGATCTCAAGCCGGCCGATCATCAACAACGTCGTGTCTTTCCTGATTGGGTCCTTGAAATGCATGAAAATGATCCGGAATTCCATCGAAAAATCATCTTGATTGATGAGGCCCATTTCCACCTCGGTGGCTACGTCAACAAGCAAAATTGTCGCATCTGGGGCTCGGAAAACCCAAGAGTTATTGTTGAGAAGCTTGGTGCGGTTTATGATTCGGCGGGTCATTGAATCTTACTTTTTCGAAAATGAGGTTGGATCAACAGTTACGGTGAATGGATTGCGCTATCGAGAGATGATTAATGAATGATCGGAATTGGATGGTATTGATCTGGACAAAGTTTACTTTCAACAAGACGGCGCTACGTGCCACACAAGCAACGAAAGCATTGATCTTTTACGGGAAAAGTTTCTGGACCTTGTTATCTCTCAAAGAGGTGATCACAATTGGCGACTTCTTCCTTTGGGCCACGTGAAAGATAAGGTCTACGTCAACAGCCCAGCGTCGATTCAAGACCTCAAAGATAAAATTCGTGAGGCTATCGAGGACATAGGGCAGCCTCTTTGCGATTTGGTTATGGAAAATTTAATGAAAAGGCTATGGTCCTGTATGCGTGTTCGTGGTGACCATTTGGCTGATGTTGTTTTTAATTACTAACGGCATATCTTTCTCTTTATTATGAAATAAACATTCGATCATTTATCTCAAAAAATTACATTTTTCTTTGAATAGCAAAATAACACCTCTTATTGGTGCATTTACAATATTGTTTTAATTAAAAGCAAAAGCCAACTATAATATTTTCACTAAGTTGTCTCTATCGAAAGAATCAAGAAATGAAATCTGAGGAAATGTATACAGCTGCATACCCATTCATATACAATTGGGCGCGAATACCCCAACGCTCTGTGTGAAGGCATCATCCCTTGCACCATCCTCCCTCACCATGCTATTGATTGATACTTATAATCATAATATTGCATCTCCTTTCCTTTGTCCTCCTCTTCTATAAGAAAAACCAAACCAAAACCAGTTCCCTACCCTGGTTTGTCATATCAGAAATACTTTTTATACCGATGCGACGGTTGGGGATGGCGAGAATGAATGAAGAAAGAAAAGAGGCACACGAGTAGTTAGTTTTTGTTTTGTTTCTTTGGTTTTCTCTAAGCACATTTCCTCAACGCAATATCAAAAGTCTCATTCAGATACATGATGCCGTAAGAACCAAGGAACATTTTGTTTGTTTTGCGAAAAAGGAAAATAAAGAAGAATCAGGTATAAACCTCACTGCGAAGCCAACGAGGTCCACGGTTCACGTTGATCGGAAATGTTTCTCAACAGAACACCTCAAATAAAGTTATTTGCAGCATGTATCCGAGTTTGAGGTATATTTTCACGGTGGCGCCATCTAGATATTGGGGTGTTTCGGAATAACCATTTCCTTTATATGAAATGCACCATCTAGTAATAATGTGTCTATGGTTAAACACATTAAATTCTGATCTTGACAGCGCACTTAAATAGGGAACAACCAATAAAGTGGAATTTAATGCTTACAAAACACAACGCTGTCTTCTATCATTGAAGCCTAACTTGAGCCCCCAGCCATTATACATGAATGACACTTGCATCGACGAAACCAAAAGACTCTCCATACTCGACATCTGGGTCAACTCCGACAAACTCCGTTGGAACGACCACGTATACGAAGTCGCCAAAAATGCAGCGAAATGTCTAGGTTTCCTAAATCGATGCAAGAAGTACTTTCCACCCTCTCATTTAGCCTCAATTTACAAGGCCTTTATTCGGCCTAAGCTTGAGTACAACTCTCATGTTTGGTCAGGTGCACCGAAAACTACACTACACCAACTGGATGGTATCCAAAAGCGTGCGATAAAACTTATTAGCGATAGAAATATAGCGAAGTAATTGACCCGCTTGAAACGTTTCTTGCCTTTCTCTGTTTTATCGCTATTTTCACCACCAATGCGCTGATGGAATAGCCAACAGCAATCCGCCCTTAAACAATTCTCTCGCAATATTCGTCACTCATTCAATGCACATCAGTTCACCTTAAGCCTACCTTCGGACGTACTGTAAAGAATAGAGATTCTTTTATGAGTCGAAAAACACGCTTGTGGAATGCATTTCCTCAAGCGGTTTTCCCCTCTCATTACAGCCCACAATTGTTTGTAACCTATGTGCACCCTTCCACTCGTGCTGTGCATCAGCATTATAAGGGACAAAACCCCATGCGCATTTGTGCATTATAAAACCATAACAAAAAAAAGTGACTGCGTTCCACGAGAGGCTGGCTGAAGGCAGTACATATGGGAGTGCTGCTATAGCGACCATGACATATTCATTGTAGACAATGTGGACGAAAAAGGCAAATAGCTATGTCTTTCCCCCCATATTTGCTTTTTTAGTCTCTTCTGTTTATTTAAGTGCAGCTCAGAGTCACCGACCGCTCATCCTATAATATTTCAGACCACCCTCATATCGTGCGATACCTGTCGTGCTTGGTGCCAGTGCCTGTAACTGTGGCAAACTTTTGCAAACTTTTATTGTCCATTATCTATCCACTTCAGAAATACACTCAATCAGCAATGTTGTACTAATCGGTTGAACAAAATCAATCACCCACTCGCATCTCGCGTGCCAGTGATACATGACTGGCAATCATTTGTTTGTATCTTTTCCGCCCACAAGGTATCTGCTTATATTTTAATACACTCAAGGTGACTTCAACACTCCGAGTGGCACTATCAACGACCTAGAATAATTACGGTTTTCGTGTAGTGTCTACGAGTCACTATTGACTTTGCTAACCTTGATCTTCTTCTCTGTTTGACTTTGTTTCGTGTGTTCATCACATAAATCATAAGCCCAGTGGCAAATTTGTTACATTGTCATATTAATAGCACCCAAGTGTTTACACACTATCAAGGTTGGATTAGATACAATGGAAAGTATTCAAATCAATACTCCTCCCCGCTGGATCAAGCGTAAAAATTCTTTATAAGCTAAAATGAATATTGCAATGGATTCACATTCATTGGTCAGCGATTGAGATTAAGTCGAAATTCGTATAACTACCGTCATAGTCGGCTACGACACCTACACCTGGGCTTATAACGAGTGACATGGCTTCGTGTTTAAATGCAATTTGGTTGTCTATCACAAAATCAATGCCACCCGTGCGAAATATAAAAATAAATCATAAATTCTTTGGTCTATTCACAGGTGGATTTGACGGCACATCAAACGTCCTAGCTGGGAAATTATTTAATATACCGGTAAAAGGAACTCATGCACATGCCTACATAACGTCATTCACTGGAATAGACGAACTAAAGACACGAATTCTGAGGCACAGAACAGATGGTATGTACACTCATATACCCTATAGATACCTATGAGAAAGCAGTAACTGATTTTTTTTTGTTTCAGGTGTAACCGGTGACCTATTGGAGTATGCCATCGAGCACAGACAGTCACTTTCTCAAGTGCTCGATATCTCCCAAGAGGAGTCGAGTGAGGGAGAACTTGCTGCTATGGTGTCATATGCAATTGCTTTCCCAGATGGATTCATGGCCTTAGTCGACACGTATGATGTTAAGAGGTATTTCGCTTCTAGGCAAAATCTCTCGGATGTCATCTTTCACAATTCATAGTCACCTACTAAGATTATACACACTTAATTCGAAATGGCACTTTTCAGTAAACAAAAAAAGGATTCTCTGTAAAGTAGGATTGTAAATGAGAACGAAATTTATTCATAATTTCTGTGTATTTTCTGATTTCGTCCCGTTTAATGCTGTGTTTAGGATAATCAATTTTTAAAAAACCTTTTATTTGTTTTGTCAATTTAAAATGAATGGAGAGGAGAGTGTTATTTTCATTGTTTAGTATTGGATTTTATGATTTGCTGTACGAATAAGTTCAACAGATATGTTAAATGGGGCGAAAGGTACGTCGCCGTTTCCTTACTTTTGCAGTAAGAATTGAAAAGACCGCAAAAAAGCCAAGGAGTCAGAGAAGAACATCAAACCCTTCTGGTTTTCCAAAAAGGTGATACGCAGATCAAATAAGTGGCCAAAGTTGCACCTGTCACGCATTTGTCAGTTGAATTCCTACAAAACACTACAAATTTGTTGGGCAAAAAGCCAGTAACATTCTCAGTTAATGTGTATAATATTGCTCTCTATATTCATGCTCTCTTTTATAAGAGTAAAGTAACGCCATTAAGTGCAAAATAATAAACTTTCTTATAAGTACAAAACAATCGTATACTGACATATGATTTTTTCCAAATCCAATGCTAATCATTGAAGAAGACTGCGTCACAATACTTTTATCTTTTGACACCTTACCATTTGGCAGAGTGTCAGGTTGCCAACCAATTTATTGAGATCATATGTATCTTGTTAATGTATGTTGATTCCCCGTGCACATTCCCCTCAATGCAAAAGCTTCAGCCCTACGTTTGTTTCGAATGGGACAAATTTACATATTCCTGTTTTTAAAACTGAAAATTTGTTTCTAAAAATGAACCCACGATGTTTCTCCTTGCAATGAACATTTTTTCCCATGCTTTCATCAGATTTCATTATAACGACATTAATAACCTTTTCACACCCAACCGAAAACCATGTTTTTGTCGAAAACTCGTCGACGCATTCACATCGAATACCAACTAGTTTTCTTTTGACGTTTTAAACAGCTGTGAGACACTATTCGTTAAACTTCGGTGCAAACTATTTTGGTTACAAATTTTGTTTTAATTAACAAATAAAATGAATTCCGACCACTTAAGAATAATATTAGCCCATCAATTAAGTGTGGAAAATGATTTTAAGTTGTGAGTTGTGACATTTGTTCGGTCGGCTGTTCTGTTGAATTTGTTGAATATTGCAAGAGTGTTTGAGGGCTGTTGAACCCAACGATTGGAAGTCGTTTTCGTGGTGTTTCAAACGACTCGTTTTGAAAATTGAAATATGTATGGGAGAACTTCTGTTTTCGAGTATTTCCGCGAAAACCCGGTTTTCGGCTCGGTGTGAAAAGGCTATAACTGTGAAAATGATGACCTGTACTAAAAACGCAATTAGGACCATCACCTTGTAAATACAAGGTGGCGCAAGATGAATCACCCTATCGGAAGATGTTATAATTGTTGCAAATGGCGTCTTACGTCAATCGTATTTGACATTTGTAAAATAGACAAGAATAATAATATCAACAAAGAAGAGGACGATTTTGTGTCGAAAGCGACGAGGCGCATTTCCACTTAAGCGGTTACGTCAATAAGCAAAATCTTTTCTGGTGCACTGAAAATCCGCGTGTGATGCACGAAGAGAATGAGAAATCTTGCGGAAAGTCCTACCTACCTACCTCTCAACTTAACAGAAAAAAACTGTAAAGGTCAAAAAAAAGTTTTCCATCACTCAAAAAGTAACTCCATAACATAATTGGATGTTTGATTTTGCGCCACCTTGTATTTTGTGAACCACGCTAAGTAATTCTATATGAAAAATTCAACTACATCCTGCATTCATTACGAAGTGTCCATTAAAAATCATACAAATCTTTTGCGAACAAGTTTAATTGTTTCAAGTCTCTAAAATCTGTTGAACTGACGGAATATACCCGCCTTGAATATTGAACTTTGTTTCAAATTTATTGTTCATCCGTGTTGTCAGACTGTTTTCTTAGTAAACTATATTTCCGAACGTACCGACCTGTTGACCTGTAGAATACATATAAATAAGCGCCCGTGGGTATTACATTTCTTTTATCCGTCACAGTATTAGTTGAAGTGTCATATTCATAATTCTTACAGCCATCCCCCTTTATTGGACTTTATCGAATTTTCCATTAACAAACAGATTGCAGGTTGAATAAAATAAGCATACAACTAACACTTTCTATATCTATATATTTTAGCAGCCACATTATAAATAGCTCAAATAAAATTCCCGCAAAGAGCATTGCCCTAAGTCAGCTCAAAAATGGAACATCAGTAATCACGTCATCAGCAAAATTATCCAATGGG
This sequence comes from Cheilosia grossa, assembly GCA_963082955.1. Taxonomy (NCBI): domain Eukaryota; kingdom Metazoa; phylum Arthropoda; class Insecta; order Diptera; family Syrphidae; genus Cheilosia; species Cheilosia grossa. The sequence continues at coordinate 31,434,902 of OY720147.1, forward strand.
CATATCAATGTCAACGGACACAATTCAAATACCAAAGACACGCTTAACTCTTCGAATAATAATTCAAAGGTCTATCAAAGCGGACTCAATCCAGAGCCGAAACAAACAATAACGAACTGTGTTAAAAATGGATTAAAAAATCCACTTCCATCGACTGTCGAAAATACTGCATATCTGCCAAAATATGTCGAGAAGTCATTCAGGTAATTTTAGGCGAGCGCTTCCGATTAGTTTCTACTTTATATATATTTATATATATAAGTATTTTACCCATACGTACATAAACAACATTTTAATTTCGTTTTTATTCTAAAAAAAAAAAAAAAATGCATGACTGGGTTTTTGTTAAAATAAAAATCATTTTATGATAATCTACTCTATGTTTGACTGTTCTACATATGTTCAAAAATACAATTTTGATTTCTTGCATATTTTCATGTGGTTTTGTGTATCCTATACTAATTGGTTTTGATAAGTAAAAAAACAAAATATTTGTAAGGTGTATCATACACATAAATTGGCAAGCGGCAAATCGAACTTTGACAAAAAACAAACACAAAATGGAACGATGCGTTCACAAGTCAATGCTTTCACAAAACGAGGTGATAATACTTATAATTTGTTTGTTTAATTTAATTTTATTATCTTATTTATGTTGTTTTTCTATATATACTAGGACTATTAAGGAACCATGTAGAAAGTAAAAGTTGGCTAATGACATGGGATCTAGACCCTTTCTCACTGGTATAACTAGCCAAATTGTGTTGCGGTTTGTGAAGAACAACATGTCATTCGCGTGCATGAAATAGACCCCCACCTGAGTGCAAAATGAGAGCAAAAGCAAAGCAAAAGTACTATAATGTTCCCACTTTTACTGCTTTTGATATATTTACTTATGAAAATAAATAAATATGTATTGAGAACAATTTCATTTTATGTGGCCATCGCAACTCAGCCATTTCATACCCATACAATTCATCTATCAAACAACTGATCTATCTTTGGGACAACTCACCCATGGACATTTCATTTCATCGAAATTTTATACAAGTTGTTGCATAAAATTGATGTATATTTGCCGCGACCAACCCAACCAACGTTCTTTATCTGTCAAGTCCCAACAATTTTCGTTCATTAAGTTAACAACGAGCACAACTTGGAACTTGCAACTTGGAATCGCCCCTGAAGTTTAGTTGTCTCACAACCGAAATTCTTGGGTATGAGATTGCCATGTATTCCCATTATTCACCGTGACTCTATTTTAACAGCTGAACTTTCAAAAATGGTTAAAATTGGATCTATTGACTGGCTTAAATGAAGGGCTGATTGTCAAAATCTCCGCTTTTGCCCTTAACTAGTTCCCGATCTTTTTTTCTTTTTTTTTCGAGAAGTCGGTTGATTATAGGCGAGTTGTAAACAGTTTCGATCACTCTTCATCCACCCGAAGACAAATCGTCAACAAGCATACACGAAGCAACCAGGCTCCCACTAGTTTGTCCGGTCTAGAAATCGTTGTGGCGATAAAATTTCGATTTGAAAATTAGACATCTCTTTCATTTTTACTGTTTGACGTTAACGTTTTTATTAGCTTCTCTATTCCTCTAAATAATAATAAAAACAAACTAATGTAGAGTAAGACATGGAAAACTCACAAAATAGTTAGTAGGTTAGGTTAGCTAGGCGGGTTGGCGTGGAGTACTCCGTGCCACACTCAGGTCAACACTGAACCATTGTGATGGCCAGGGGGGAAAAGGTTGTTCCTTTCCCATGATAACCCTGTCTATAAAATTACAATTAATTACTCACTGTGCTGTGTATACACACCATCCTGTGGATTTGACAAAGCACGCATTATCTTGTCGACTGGTGTGCTGGAAAGCTCCACTAAGTCGTGGAAGAAGTGTCTCCCTAGGAATCTTTGCCATAGAAAGTTGGTTGTACCCTCCAGAGCTTCCTCATCACCGTAGCCCTTCAAAGTTCTTCTTCCGTCAAGCGTAATTTGTTCATGAGATATCGCAGAGTATTTTGCCAAAATAGTTAGTTAAACAACTTAAGAGTATCAATTGTTCAATTTCAGCAATCATTTTTGTAACTCTTACTAGTTGGTGCAATTATTATTGTTATGGTAATTATTCATTTTGTTTGTTTGTTTGCAATTATTAACAAAATGTTTTACTTTTAATTGGTTTACTTATTTTTTAATTTTTTTTTCTTGTGTTTGTTTTGTATTATTTTTACGCATTCTATTTTTTTTTTATAAAAAAAAAACGATTTAACAAAATGACTTCCCGGCACAATTTTGGCAGAGGTATGTAAAAAAAGAAAAATAAATTTATTAATATGAAACATAGAAAAAATCCAATTCATATACTTTTACTTAACAACTTGCTGACTAAAATTTTGAAGTTTCTTTTCTTAAATGTTATATTTTTTTTTTTTTTTTGAAAGTTCAAATTGCTTACTTGTCCTCGTCCTAATCTTGTCACGTGTTCGTATGGTATTATGATAAGTAGTTTATCTATTCCACACATGTTAAGATATCTCATTGATAGATATTTTTTTTATTAACTGAACAAGAAATTTCCTGCTTTGTTCATTTCCATTTTATTACTCACTCATCCATTCTAACACTTTTTGTTGTTTAATTTTACTCAATCTGTGTCCGAGAGAGCACACTGCATGGCTTACTTGGCCCTTAGACAGGTCCTTTTTTCGAAAATCATGATATTTAGTTATAGTACATAATATTATTATGCAAAGCACGTAGATTAATGTTCATGTGTTATAAAAGAATCTTAATACAAATTTTGTTAATCTTTAATACATGTTGGGAAAGGTTTTTAGATAAAATAGGCTTATCACTTTAGCCTGGAGAGCATTTTCCAAATAGGTTTAGCAACTTTAACCCAGGCTGCAGAGGACAGTCGAAACCACAAACTACTAATAAATAGATCTCCAGCTTTAGTGCAGCTTCAAGCAACTATAATTACCAGAGACAAACCATACTGAGACCCCCCAACTCGCCATCCTCTTGCCGCTGGTCCACTCATTTTCTTTTTCAAATTCGCCATATTGTTTTCCTATCGGTGTTATATCAATTTATGTCGTTTTCCATTGGGAAAGAAAAAGCACTTTTTCAGATTCAGAGCAGTTTGTCTGCTCTCGAAACCAGCTGGCTGTCGGATTTCATTGAACGTGAAAAAATGCCAGTGAATTTTTGCGAATCTCGATTTCTGAGCGGGATTTACACCTACTTACACTAATGATGTGTTTACAACTAAAACAAAAACAAACACGATCAGCAGTGTCAAAAGGCGATGATGCCAAAAAATACTTGAAATTGCAATTTATTTTCTTTTGTGTTGTGGTACCCTTGAATTTTGCATCGAATTTAGGAATAGAGACATGTTGCAGTGCTGCAGTGAGTGCAGAATTTACGTGTGGCTTTATCCATATAAACGTGTGTATTCTAATCTTGCTTCGCACTGAATACTGCACATGTGTTTTGGGCATAAGGGCCATTCACATGAGCGCGAACTGCGAATAGGCGGATTGCGAACAAATCAAATTAACTGCTTTATGAATTGAAAATTGCTATTTGTTTATAATAAACGCATTATATTTAATTAATCTAAAATCTAATCTAACAAAAAAAAATCTCTCAATTGATTTAAATAGCTAAATATACAATTAAAGCAATTTCCCGGGAACTGAAAATTCTTGCCGCGAACTGTCACACTTTATTCACAATCCACATAAAACAGTCGCAATCCACAAAACCACGAATGGAAAATTCGTTCGAATTTAACCTTCAACAATGAAACCGATTCGCGGGTACCTGCGACTAAAAAAAGTTTTCATGTGAATGATATGTCAGAATCTACGACTTCGTAGTTCGCAATTCGCTCACAAACATTAAAAAAAATACCATCCTTCAAATTTAACTGAGATAATTCTTTCATATTTCTTGCGAGTGTGTTGGTGAGCCGGAATTTTTGAAGTTACGTGACATTTTTCAATACTAGCGCACCAAATCGTGACCCCTCCGAAAAAATATAGCTTGTATTCTAAGTAACGGAAAATCGGTCCAAGTTGGGGGTCTCAGTCTCAGTATTGTCTCTGAGATATACGTTCACACCCAATGAATCTTCATAGTTTGTATATAGGGACTTCATGGTTTCCCTTAGCTTTTGGTGTATACTTGTATTTTACATAAAAGGGTTTGTTCCTTTACTTTTGTCGTAAAATTAGAAAAGACTGCCAAAATGGCAGTGGTGGGAATAAATTCTCTCTCAGAGAGAGAGACACATACGAATAAGTTAGGGAATAAAACTCAAAAAAGTGTCACGAAAAGTTCTTAAAATATCTGATTTGATTTGATTCTATCGATGAAAGTGATTTGGAATTACTCGAACTTATTTTTGATAAATTGAAGTATGTGAATTCGAGGAGGAGCAAAAATGATACTGCATTAAAAATTACGTGGAGGAGATTGTGCCTTCTTCTAACAAGGACGAATTTTTGTCCCCACTTTCGAAAATAATCTTGAGGAGAAGACTCAATTTTATTGCGCCGCCTGTTGATTTCATTTGAATACGGAGGAAATGAAAAAATATGCACTCCTATCGCAGTGGCTTAGTGGTTAGTGTGTTGGACTACTAAGCGAGGGGTCCCAGGTTCGAATACCGCAAAAACCCAAATTCCAACTTGGGGTTTTTTCCACTGCGCCACCTCTCGCGAACGTCTGACAAACATCCGAGAACTGAACTGTCTTTAGAGCTTCTCAATTAGCCGTTTGGAATCGGCATAAAATTGTAGATCCCTTCCATTCGTTCCAAAAATAAAACTCACACAAAACAAATGGTTGCGAGAAGCTAGGCCTTGGGTCCTTACGGACCTGTTGCGCCAACTATATATATATATATCGACAACGTCAGTGTCAAATAAGTAGAAGAAAAAGCCAAATGACAGCTAAAAGTCGTATAGGAAAACAGAACAGATTTTACATGGTTATAGTATTATAATTCTGTTAAAAAAAATACTGAAAATTATATAATAAAGTGCAAAAAACAAGATAAAAGAAATTTAGAGTTTAAAAATTATGTTTATAAAACGTATTTGGTTACACCTGAGTGGAAACTGTGCGCTTTTTAACAATATATCAACAAAACACGACTTTGGCCATTATAAACTAGCTTTGTTATCCTACAAGATTTTTTTTGGCGTTTGAACAAAAAAGATAGCCCGTCTGTGAAAAGAAACACTTCTGTCAGGTGACTGCCAGCTTTTCCAATTCGTACTCCAAGAAATTTGTTTAGTAAAAACTCGTAAGATTCTCAGTGGAGGGGCAATATCTAACTCCCTCGATGAATCTTTCTTTTAAGACTTTTTTCGACACAAGGAACGCCATTGAGTAAAAATTCGTAAAAGCTAGTAAAAATTCGTACAATTGAAAAGTAAAGGAAAAGACCTATTTAATATGTATGTTTTCAAGTACAGGGGCTAGATTTATATTGCTCATTACAAAACTATTTCTCATAAACACTTTGATTCATTCATCAAAATTTTCCTCGTTGTATTTTGACGCCTACAGATAATGGGCCTTACCAATAAACAGTTTTAGTTTCGACCTTAAATTTGAATAGTTCAAATGGGTATATTTTCCATACCAATTTTGCAACTGTGAGCTTCCGTAAATTGAATGTCGAGACTAAAATTTGTTATAAGTACGCAATGGCATTTCGATTTAAGAAAATAATTGCCCTTGCTATCAACAGATGAAAAAAGTTGTAAGAAGTTGACTTTCAGCGTAGAAAAATGAAAAATGTCAAATCTCAAAAATCTCAAAAAAGAGAAATCTCTCAATTTCAAGAGAACCTGAGTAAACCTGACCGGTTTTCTTACAAAAAGTTTGAGAAATGTCCGTTATATTCACTCGAAGTTTAAAACAACTTGGGGATTTTTATTTTCAACTTGAGAATTTACTTTTACTCACTCAAAGTTGACTCGCTCAACTTTGGATATACCGAAGTTGAGAAAAGCGAGAGTTAATCAACCCCGAAATAGTAGAAGTTGTAGAGTAAACTTGGGATTTTTGCGTCCCATGTCAGATCTTTTTTTTTTTCTCATTTCTGTTTTTGACTGTGCGAACTTCAAATCAAGTGGCGAAAATAATCAAATAATAATTTTTAAAACTTAATCGTTCAAATTATATCTGGGAAGATTGGCCATCGTCTGATTCCGGCAGCGAAGAAGCGCAATTTGGTCTGGTAAAGACGGCTGTACAAGATACTACCACATGTTGGACTCGAAAAATGAAACGACCGCGACTTCATCTCTCATTTTCGTCTTTCAAAGCGGGAGACAATGATGGTGGTTGATCTTATTTATAATGAATTCGTTGCCAGGCGTCTGGAAAAGATATTGTTTACCGTGAAAGAGTTGGAATTTATTGCATATTTTTTTTGAGTTTCGTTGTTTTCTTCTTCATAAGATCACGTGAACTACGACCCGTAACAAAGATCTGTTGAATTCCGACCAAAAACTTAGTTATTAATCGTTGCTACGCTGCTATGGACTTGGATCAATTCAAATGGCGTAAATTGTTTGTTGAAACGAGTGTCCAAAGCAATTGGCAATCTTGCGGGAACTTCTGCAAACAGCTAGTGACTTTTTCGCAAGATCGAAATTCCCTCCAATTAAATTAAACTTTGTATGAATGTCTTCCTAAAACTGAAATCATAAAGTATGCTTTGTCTATGACGAAAGTGACGGCCGAAATTCAAATCCAAAGTTGAACTGACATATTTGGTGTCATCTGTGAAAACAGCAAGTTCGCCAACTTTTGGATTTCAACTGAGAAGTTGAGAATTGAAGTAGTGAATAAAAGCAATTTTCAACTTGCCGCTCAACTCTCTCTTTCGAAACAACCCCGAAGTTGGCTAACCTCGGAGTTATCGGCAAGTTGATCGATAGTGAATAATATGGCCCTAAATGCAGCATCTACAAAATAATTTGGAATATAATTTGTTATAAGCTAAATATTTTTAATAAACTTACCATTTTGAATGATATGTTCTAGGAGAACATCAATGGGGACGTTCAAGTATCTAGTTTAGTAAGTCTGACAGCTCTCTGACTAGATCTATCTCTGTTGTGACTGGCTGAAATCGGTCAGCTGTTTCAGTTGGCGTTTATGGAGGGGTATCCGACGAATCTAGTCTAGAAATTCGTGACTGAGTAGTGAGTACTAAGTTGACATTTCGCATATGTGGCTGACGTAGAAAAAGTGACGTTCCCGGCCAGTCTAGTTTTTGCGTTCAGGGTGCATCTTATCCTGACCAATCTAGTCGACTTAAGGTAACTAGATTCTTGAATGTGCCCTATTACAACCTCTTTCTCCGACATCGTTGAAGACGAAAATAAATAGAGTTTTACTCGCCCAACTTTTGAGCTGTCACTTATTTCTGTCAGTTTTCTTTTTACATTTTTCAGTGAGTCGAAATCCGGCAAGTAGAAAATTACGAAAAAATTTAACAGAGGGGAAAAGGATTTCTCGAATTTTTTTAAATTTTCTCAGTACGTGGCACATTTTTGATAATTTTACGTTTGCAAAAAAGTAACTGAACGAACCTTATAGTTGGTTGTGAGTTGTCTTTGACGCTTTTCAGAACACTTGTGTGATAGAAAGAAAGTGAGATGTGATTGTTAAAGAATCCAAGAAAGAACATTTTAGCCGATTTACTTACAATAAGATTTCGACTGCGTTGTAAGTAGTTTATAGAATACACCCATTTTGATGTTACATACAATTTCCTGTGCGTTTGGCACTTTTTGAAGTGCACGAAAAGGTAAAAGGGAATTTCTCTAGGCTCTTTCTTTCAAAATTTTCTTTAATTTTCGAAGTCCTTCATATTTTAGTTCTTGTTTGAGTTTGAATTTAACGGACCTGGTAAATTTAGAGTACACAATTGTGCTAACTTTAAAAAAAAAAATTAAATGCGTCTCAAATTTATCGAATTGTTCATACGTTTTCATTTTTCCAAATTCGCGAGTTTGCTGTCAGTTAGTTTAATATAACTGGACAGTATGCTTGAGCCTGAAGTAAGAAAAATGCTGATGGCTGAAATTAAATTAGAAAAAGGCGTTTTTAAAGTTAATCTACTTTGGGAGTAAAAATATATATATAGTTGGCGCAACAGGTCTGTAGAGACCCAAGGCCTAGCTTCTCACAACCATTCGTTTTGTGTGAGTTTCATTTTTTGGAACGAATGGAAGGGATCTAAAATTTTATGCCGATTCCAAACGGCTAATTGAGAAGCTCTTAAGACAGTTATACTCTCGGATGTTTGTCAGACGTTCGCGAGAGGCGGCGCAGTGGAAAAAACCCTAAGTTGGAATTTGGGTTTTTGCGGGATTCGAACCTGAGTCCCTCGCTTAGTAGTCCAACACACTAACCACTAAGCCACTGCGCCTGCTTGGGAGTAAAAAGTCTCTGAAAATTCTGAAAGCTTTTGAGTTGCTCCGCATCATCAGAATTTCAAACACCAAAATATTAACACTTTCGAACTTCTTTGGTCATCTTAAATTCAAATAATCGATTCAAATTCATCGTCTTAACTGTCCTCTACAGCCTGTGGATATAAGTTTTAGAAATAAATATAACCTACACTTGTTTCACAGTTATCAACTTCGTATACACCTTAAAAGCAATAAACTTGAACTTTTTTTTATTTAATTCGACTTCGTTTGTAAAAATGTCTTCCAATTTTGACGAAGTTTATATAAATATTTTTTTTAGGAGTGGGTTGCTTAACTTCTGCGCCGTGGCACTGGCACTAAACGATCTTGGTTACAGAGCCATCGGTATTCGCATTGATTCCGGAGATCTAGCCTACCTATCGTGTTTCTCACGGCAAACATTTGCCAAGGTTGCGGATCGTTTCAAAGTTCCTTGGTTCAACACACTTCAAATTGTCGCATCGAATGACATCAATGAGGAGACGATTTTGTCACTGAACGAACAAGGACACAAAATTGATTGCTTTGGCATCGGAACGCATTTGGGTTTGTTGAAATTTTTAACTTTGCAATGACGTTTTCTAAATGCATTTTGGTTCATTGCAGTAACCTGTCAACGACAACCTGCACTTGGATGTGTGTACAAATTGGTGGAGATCAATGGGCAAGCTCGTATTAAACTTAGCCAAGATGTGGAGAAGGTTACCATGCCGGGAAATAAAAGCGCATACAGGTAATTTTTTGTTTTAATATAAGTTTGTTTACGTTTTCGTGAAATTTTTCAATTCCAAAAAAACACATAGCATCGGGTGGATCTATTTTCCATATAAAATTTAACCAGACACAAATAAAAAAATATCGAAGGCTACACAAACACAAATTCGAGAGATTTTCAAAGAACCTTGACCCCAGGGATCGGAGTCGCCGTTCTTGGAGAGCGGGACATTGGCGCAGGAAATGTTGGATCGTCTCCACAGCTTCTGCATAAGTCGTTGGTTTCTCGATTCCATTTTCGGAGCATGGATTTCGTTGCGCAGTGACTCCCTAATTATACCTTGTCTAGGGACATTAGATATTTTGTTCTTTTTTCGGTCAGTTCTGGCCATAGGGCCCGTGCAGTTTTGCAGGCAATTTTTGTGGACCAGGTGTTGGTCTATTTTTTGATTGTATCGTTTATAATGCCGTATAGTAAGCCAATCGGTTGCTGTATTGAGATGTCTGCCTCGTTTGCGTTCATCGCTGACCCCAATCTTGCGAGCTCATTCGCCTTTTCGTTCCCTTCGATATTACTATGTCCAGGAACTCAGCGGAGCTTGATGTTGTGGTTGTTGATGCTGCTCAATGAGTTTCGACAGTTCTTTACAACCTTTGATTTTACTGTGTTGGCTATAATCCATTTAAGAGCGGCTTGACTGTCTACCAAAATAGTTATGTTCGAGGATGGAATGTTGCTATTACGTATTTAATGAACATGTCAAGGCGAAGAAAATGAAGTAGCATTTCTTGTCCCGCCTGTGGTGAGCTTTGTATAGCTCCTGCAGTGCTAAGCGAGGCGAGTCTTTGTACTTTATTGGCCACCTTACGAGAGATCCGTAGGACATTATGGATCTGATGATTGAGGTGTACATCCAGGAGATGATATACGGTTTCAATCCCCAGTTTTCCCGAAGGTCTTCTTGCAGGCATATAGAAAGCATTGAGTCCTTTTGTCATTCTTTATTCTGTGTTCCTTTTCCAGAATAACTAAGAGTCTAGGATGATTCCGCGATATCTTGCTTCCGATATTAGATTGAGGGTGGCTCAATTTAATTTTGGTAGGGTGAAATCTGTTAGTTTCCGTTTCCTCGTGAACAGAACAAGCTCGGTTTTGAGGGGGTTTATTCCCAAACCATTATGATCCGCCCATGGGGATAGTTCTTTCAAAGCTGATTCCATAAACACACTGATGATAGATAGGAACTTACCTGAGATCAGGATGACTATATCGTCCGCATAGGCCACTATTTTTATTCCTTTCCTTTAGAATGTTTAAAGGATTTTTTCGACTATGAGGATCCATAGTAGGGGGGAGAGAACTCCCCCTGGAGATGTTCCTCTTCCTGTCTTCCTTCTTATATACAGAACTGGGTCCCATGACGATCCTGCTCTCGAACATATTAATCACGATGGCCTGGCTCAGTTGCACATCTTCTAAGGCGGATCTTATCGTTTCTGTTTTCACGTTGTTGCAGGCTCGCTCAATGTCGAGGAAGGCTGTAATTGTGAACTCTTTATGACGGAGTGAGTTTTCGATTTCCTTAACGACGTTGTGTAGCGCACTCTATACTCATTTACCTTTAAGGTACGCGTGTGGAGCTTGGCACACATTACGAAAGTTTATCGAGCTTCTAACATGTAGGTCGATGAGCCTCTCTAGTGATTTTAGTAGAAACGACCAGAGATTGATCGGTCTATAGTCCTTGGGGGTGACATGGCTAGGTTTCCTTTGGGGATGAAGACCACTCTTACCTCTCTCTAGAGTTTTGGTATATATCCCGTTCTTAGACAGCTTCTGAAGATGTGTACTAGGTGGGGCTCGAATGAAACCTTCCGGTTTCTGATTTAAAACATGTCAAATGTGAATGGTAATTAATTTCAGTAAATTTAACCAATTCATTAATCATTTCTACGAAGTAAATATTTATGATTGTCCGCTCATCACTTCATGAAACTATTTTGTTTTGTAGAAAAGCGAAATTTCCCAAGCATTTAATATAAAAATATTAAAAAGTTGAGGTTTCTCATACTTTCTACAACAAAAACAAGAGATGGCCGACCAAACTACGTGTGATGTATATAATATGCGTGTTAAGTAGTGTTCTCCCTTTCAGCCAGACGGCTCTTTAGTATTGGGCATCCTTATAACCTTATGTGGTATTCGATTGGGTGCTCTCAGAGCATTTTGTTTGCCCTCAGAGCAATTTTTATGTTCGTTTGGTACAAAAAAAAAACAATCTTTTTCAGATTTCGGAGCACTTTTTCGAATCAAGATATTTTCTCAGATTTTCTTCAGATTTACCAATACAAGTGCATTTGAGTTTGACAACTGGTGGAGATTGTTTTCATTTTCGTGAATTTTTTCTACAGCAAAGAAAGCCATTGCATCGGCTGAATCTATTTTTGTAAATTATTTATGTACAAATATTTAGAAATCAGTCGGGACGGAAATTTCGAATGTTTTAATATAAAAATTAACCAGTGAATGGAAAGCGCATAGAAAAGTGTCGAAGACTACACATAAATATTCAAGTCGCACGAATATCAACACAAAAAATATCAAGTTACGTTTTTATGTTCGATTAGGCACAGGAAATCTGAAGTCTGAGGGCAAATCTGAAGAAGCCCAAACGAATACCACATTAGAAATGCGATGTTATAAATCCAACACAAAGGAACACACTTATTTACGAAGAATATCTGCCAAGAAGCATTCTAGTTTGCTCAAAGTTTATTGACGTTCTCATTAGAGAAGTAACGAGTAACGCTAACGAGTAGTTTCAATGCCTTGCGTCAAATGCATTTTAATATAGCTCCCCTTTGTATAAATTGGTGTTAAATTTTAAGTTGGCAATAGATCAACTTTCTAACTTTTGATGCTCCTCGGGGCATTCCCTAGACGTTACAGTAAAGTCCCATCATGTCAAATCACGCCAGATTGAATACAAATAATATTTTTTTTTTCTTATTCGATTGCAGATTATACAGTGCCGATGGTCATGCCCTTATAGATCTTTTACAAAAAGTTACCGAACCAGCACCAGAAGTCGGACAAAAAGTTCTCTGTCGTCATCCATTCCAGGAGTCAAAACGTGCTTACGTTATTCCAACGAAAGTGATGCCACTTTACAAGGTGTACTGGAAGAATGGAAAAATCACGCAAACCCTCCCAACTTTGGAGGACGTGCGCGCGAAAGTTCAAACCTCACTGAAAACTCTTCGCAATGATCATAAACGGACATTGAATCCAACACCATATAAGGTAAGAAGTCAATCGGTTCGCGTACATGTCATTGACATGAGTACCTGAAAGACCTTTAGCAAAATATCGCGAGTGCATAAAAACAATACGCATCTTTTCCTATAATAACATGTTTGTCTCTTCCTGTGTAGGTCGCTGTCAGTGATGATTTGTACAACTTCATACACGATTTGTGGCTGCAAAATGCGCCCATTGGTGAACTGTCATGATCTATATAAACGGTGGATAAGGATATGCTTGCGTATAGTCTATACAACTCAGCTCACAAAGAGTGAAAATTTTTTTCTATAGCCGGTCTAAACAAACAGAAATATGTATTTCTTGTTTAGTTATAATTTTAGTTTTTACAGTTGATTTTTTTTTTAATTTGTAATGCATAGCAGCAATAATTGGGTAAGACAAATGGAACTTTGAAATGGTTTGAAATAATGTATTACAATTGGGTCTATACGCGTCCGCGTTAAAGAATTTGCTGTGCTGTCCTTACGGAAGATAAAACAGTCGCGAATGTGTTGTTCGCGATAGGCCGTTTATCATTATTAAGCTTATCTAGTTACATAAAATGTATTTTTCCATTCACTAGATTAAGATAAACAGCAACTATTTGCTAAAGAACACAAATGCACAATGATATTAGTTATATCAAGTTTATTAAAACGCAAACATACAAACCACAGATTTGTAAACGATAAAACAAAACTAATGATCAACACAATAAACAAATAACGAAACCGTTTTTCAGGAACTGGGGTGCCTTAACCATGAAATGTTTATAAGTGCATTTTTTTATTCTCAGTCATTGGAAAGGGAATCATTCCCCAGAAAAATTCTAGCAATAATATTTTTTTCAGTGTGTACTTAATAAATCCCATTTTATATGAACGCGTTTTTAAAACGATTTGTACCAAAGAACAAGAACCAATTGTGGTTATTGAAACACACTTGGGCTTTGTGCAAAATTTTCGATTTTCTGTCGATCCCATATCATCCGAAATATTGAAGACGAGTATGTTGTTCTATTACTAGCGTCGACATAGTAGCAGTGCTTTCAGAAATGGAAATCATTTAAATTCAAAACTCTGGTGAAATGAAGAAAACATATTTGAAATGAAGATAAATTATTTCCTAATATGTACCTACCTATTGCTTTTTTCCATAAATTGAATTTGCTACGCGAATATGTAATGTCACTACTTAATTAGACAGATCTGTATACTCTATTAGATGTTCTGTCCTTAAAATAACAACATCCTCAAACGTAGTAGGTTTAATATTGCTTTTGTTCACAAATATCAAATTTTAAATTTGGTAAAATTTACACAATAACAATCTGAACTATTTGATAGCTGTTACTTATGTGGTTTTCGATTGGGCGCTCTCGGAGCACTTTTTTTTGCCCTCAGAGCAATTTTTATGTTCGTTTGGTACAAAAAAAAAACAGACTTTTTCAGATTTCAGAGCACTTTTGCGAATCTAGATATTTTCTCAGATTTTCTTCAGATTTACCAATACAAGTGCATTTGAGTTTGACAACTGGTGGAGGTTGTTTACATTTTCGTGAATTTTTTCTACAGCAAAGAAATGCATTGCATCGAGTGAATCTATTTTTGTAAATAGAAATCAGTCGGGACGGAAATTTCGAATGTTTTAATATAAAATTTAACCAGTGAATGGAAAGCGCATAGAAAAGTGTCGAAGACTACACATAAATATTCAAGTCGCACGAATATCAACACAAAAAAGAGCAAGAGCGTTTTTGTGTTCGATTAGGCACACGAAATCTGAAATCTGAGGTCAAATCTGAAGAAGCCCAAACCAATACCACATTAGTATTCCCCATACTGATGACACAAATGCATAAGATCGTACATCGTGCATAACTTTTATTAGTAATATCAACTTTAGCTACAAGTTAGTTTTTGTCTTTTTGTATGGTTTAGGATATATGTAGATATTTTTACACTCCTTCCGAATTTAGATTGTTCCATATGACTACCGCTTTGTTGTTTTCAAACTTAACATCATGCTCAGTCATTTATTATTGTTTATAAGTTTAAGGAAATTATATATATGTTTATAATAAATTGTTGGAAACTAAATATTTTTTAGAAGTAAAATAATAAAAACTGTAATTTGTGCAAGAGTTCATGTAGCACAAAGAATATTAGGCATTAAGTGATTGTGGTAAATAAAGTTTACACTGTATGCAAATAAAAATGTATGCTCGTTTTATTTGAGGACTTGAGGCAAGGCAAAGTATGTATGAATAAACTGAATATAAGCATTTGCGGAATTAAAAGATACCGGATTCTTTCGAAACTTTAGATTTTTGCTCAAATGCTTGACAGTGCATATTGATAATTTGATCAGGCATAATTTTCATTTTCGCCTTGACAGCGACGAATCAACATAGCAAGCAGACAGCGGGAATTTGTTTTAAACTTGTTTTCAGTTTATTAAGACGATTATCGTGCGCCAACTTTTTTCATTACCATACGTTTCTTCCGTATAATTAACGTTAAAATAAATGATTGATGACTCCTGATTGATGGGTGTGTGAGTTACGTCAAACAAAATTTGCTAATACCTACGCTCACAGTTCTTGATGAGTTTTTGACCAGCGTATACGCCGCTTTAGTCCAAACATGGAACAGATTTGTCCTAGCTAGATTATTCCTGAACGTAAAAATAAGATGGAACGCTTAATAATAAGATTGTCCCTTAACGTCAACTAAATGGGATACCAACATTTCCAATGGAAAAGAAAATTATTTCCGTCACAAAAAACAAATCGATAGTTTCAATCGTTAAATTTTGCCCATCACTAGTCAATGCCCAACAACCAATTAATTGTACTAGATTGGACAGCTGCAACTTATGTAGCGATACCGACGCCCATTTACTTTTCAGAAAAAGAGAAACGTCAAAGATTTTGTCGTTTTGCTTTCTACACACCCTTCCCGAAAACGGCAAACGACAACCACTTTTCTTCTTCACTGTTTTTTCGTCTTCATGTGAATCAGTGCGAATTGCGAAACGACCTGTTTTTCTGTTCCTTCAACAAACCGTTTTCTATTATTGTGAAGTGTAATTAATTTATTTTAACAGTGATAAAAGTTCAATAAAACCGACGATTTTATATATCGATCTCTAGTGAGTCTTAGGAGATTATATATCTAAAGGTAAGTCCAACCAATATTTCCAATTGCATTTGCTGGCTGCACACAATTTTGCATTGAAAAATGCAAAAATCATCCCCGTAGCCATGACAATTTCCTTTTTTCCCATTCTATTTTTTGTTGTTTATATGTAAATGTCAGGAAATTCGTGCCCATCCCTAGAGCAAAATGCCGGCAATTTAAATGGAACCCTACCTTTTCTGATTACGTGTAAACTAAATCAGTAATTGTGTCTAATAACCAATTTTCGACTGACAAAAGATAAAGTTATTTTATTTTTCTTGTTTAAATTTACCCCTGACTGTGAGTCATGAACACCAAATGGTTGATTTTCGAATCAAACAAACAACACTCACACTCTCGATAAGTGAATGTTGAATGATATTTATTTTATTTTTAGACAATATGTTGTTTTTTTGTTCCCTGAAAAGCATATCGTTTTATTTTCTTCTGATAAAGAGAAATATATTAGGTATACATTGCAGCTGTTGTGGAGTAATTTAATGAGTTATCTGTTAGGCAATCGAAAAAAACCGAAGTGCATTCGGAAAAAAAATACGCCAAATGGTAGGTAGGCCTAGGAGCTACATTATGTACTCATACCTACTTATATACATCAGCTTCATACTGGGGATATTATTTAATTCATGCTTCTGCTCATTGATTTCTCTGCTGCAATCGTCGTGTTCATGTGGAATATTTTTAGAGTCGAGTGAATTTCTATATTCTATTCCATGGTCATTGCCGGAACTAAGCAATACCAAGGTTGCGCTTCAGGAACACACACACCGTGTGTAATTTTGTTCTTTCTGCTTCTTTTTCGTTTCTCTAAACGGCTCTGGCCAGTTAAATGACCTACCCAACATAGGGCTACCAGTTTCCCGAGAAAATACATTTCTTTCAGCTATTATACTCAAAACTGAGAGATATAATGTAAATCTACTACTTGCATAAATGGAGGTTGCAGTCTGTGTTAAGTACAAACAGTGGCGCAAAACTGACCACGCACTAGGGACCCATGGAAGATGCGATGTAAGAAACGAAGCAGAAGTTAGTGAAACCTAAGAGAAGCCTTTGCTCAATAGCCCGAACGATGATAGTGGAAATACAGTGGAGTCTGTGAAAAAGGAAAATCACCCGAAGTATTGGTTTGTGCTTATGAAATTCCTGATTCCGTCCTCCCAGCAAGTCGTTCATCAGCAACAATAAACTCAACACGAACAACGTTTTGTTAAGACATGTGTTGATATTCGACTGAGCCTTTTTATTTAGTAGTGATGGCAACCCTATTCTATCACAAGCAACGTTTGTTGGGTCTAGTGCGAGGTCTAGTGCTTTCTTTTGCTGTTCCGCACATGTATCAAAATTTAAAGTGATACTCATGTTTATCCAGAGACTCGCGTTTAATGCATCAAACTAGTTGCACAATTTCATGGCTAGTTTATGGCGTTGCCTATATACGAGACAGAAAACGCCGTCTGCAAGTTATACAATTATACTCTGCAAATCTGACGGTATGAGGCCGTTGACCTTGTTTCGAATTATTTCTTTAAAAAAAACTATTCCTTCGAGTCGATGTGAAAGTTTCAAGTACTACTCGGTAACAAATGATTCAGATTAAGATTCAGAATGATCGTGTGTCACATAATGGTGTTGCCGGATTCATCTTTATTCGCCAACTGAAGATCTCGTTTCAAATTTGCGCGCACTTACAATCGCAATGTTGAGTCATGTATAAACAAAAGAATCGATGGAATTGGTTTTATATACGTAATTCGTGACTAAAACCATTGTGCAGAAAACATAAAAACAGAATGTATGAGCTTGGACTAATGAGAATTCTTACTGTTAGCGTCGCTATTACCATGAATTTGCATATTCTGCGGCTCGTGAAGAATTTCAACTGAATTGTGTTAATCCAAACCCGTTTGTGTAGAGATTTTCTTATGTTTAGAACCGCTATTTTGTCGCTTGTACAACGAGGGGTTCATTTCTGATTTATATGCAAGCGCACAAAATGTATAAGAGTAAACTCAGGTTATGCGCAACATCGGCGCTGTTCTGTTTCTGGGAAAAACACTCATGCTTGTGCGGACCGACACTTGTCGCAGACGTTTTTGGTGTGAAAGGATTAAATAGTTGATTGCGTAGTGTTATTCTTTGACTCTGTATTTGCTTTAAAAATTTCCATAATTAAACACTCGAAATTTGGTAAACTCTAGACTTTGTGTGAACGTTGTTCATGTAATTTTTATGAATTTTCAGAACCGTGAACAAGCCCCATTTGACAGAAAAATTATTTTTCCGCCATCTTTCCGTGACCTTCTGCGATTCGGTCTGATAATTTATTAGTTGGCGTGCCACGTCGAAAGGATAAGCAGGTAGTTCATGAAGACTTACTTTCAGAGCCGCGAATAGATCTCGTCACTCTCGACCAATAGAGCCGCTATCCACCTTTTACTGGGTTTTTTTAAATATCGGTTTAAAATTCCTTAATGCGAGGGGTTGAACATGTAAAGGGTTTTTCAATAAGAGCGCTACAAAAGTTGTTTTTAAATAAAACAAAAACGGTTTTGGATATCAATGAAATTCTTTATTCCTGTGAAAGTACGTTCGGTTAGCCCCACAGGAAATAGTCTAACGGCGTCAAATCGCACGACCGAGGCGACCAAGCGACTGGACCATTTCGAGAGACAACACGTTCTCCAAACTTGGTTTTCAATAGATTGATTGTGACATTCGCTGTGTGGCTTGTGGCGCCGTCCTGTTGGAACCACATGTCCTCCAAGTCCATATCATCCAATTGGGGCCAAAAATATTCGGTTATCATTGAACGGTAGCGATTCCCATTCACATTAACGTGCCGGTCTTTATCATCACGGAAGAAGTACGGCCCAATGACGCCGCCGGCCCATAAACCACACCAAACCGTAATTTTTTCGGGATGCAATGATGACTCATGGAGTACGTGTGTCTTGCTGCCTGACCAATACCGCATATTTTGTTTATTGACGAAGCCATTCAGCCAGAAATGAGCCTCATCGCTAAAGATGATTTTTTGATGAAAATCCGAATCATTTTCAAGTTGTTGCTCAGCCCAATTCACGAACATACGACGCTTCTGGTGGTCAAGCGGCTTCAGTTCTTGCGTCAATTTAATCTTGTAAGGATGTAGGCCAAGATCTTTTCGCAAAATTCGCCACAACGACGTCACAGAGATGCCCAACGCTTGAGAACGACGTGTCAGAGACACATTTGGGCTATCTTCAACTGAAGCCTCAGCGGCAGCAATATTCTCGACACTACGGCCACTTCTTTGTCTCATTGGCACGGGAACATTTTGTACTAGACGCTCAATTGTTGATCTGCTAGGACGATTATGACGACCATAAATTGGACGTAGCGTTCTTAACGTTGAGGCAACTGACTCCGAATTTCGGTAGTAAATGTTAATAATTTCGACTCGTTGTTGGCTCGTATATCTTTCCATCATGAAATGGCAAACCTTACTGAAGAGAAATGTCAAAAGAGCGGCAAGAAATTCGGCGTCGTTTGCTGTCCCTGTCGCTCTACTTTTGTAGCGTCCCTGTTGAAAAACCCTTTATGTATGTATTTTGGCTGCTTCCAAGTTTATCTTCTCAACACAACCAACCGTTCAATTGGTTATCTTCGAGATCTCTGGGGACAAAAAATCCTTTAGTCACAGGTCGATAACAGTGATGGAAAATTAACTTTTCAGATTGTACTTTACACAAGTTGAAATTGTAACTTTTAAGACTGAAGTGTAACTTTGTCGTTTTGGAAATTCATAGCTATATGAATATTATAATTTTAATATGCTCGCGTACTTTTTACTATACATATTTACTTAGCTCGTGAGTTAATAAACAAGTATTCTCCCCCCTTGGCCTTAAAACAAAACAATTCTATACTTTGAAAACTTTATTGTTGACATAACATTTATGAGATAGGTATGACCATAATAAAAGGAAACATAAGATTGTTTTTGAAAACAACGGAATTCAGACTTTCCAACGATAAAATAATAATAATAGTTCTGTCCCTTCTCAGTATTTATGCTTATTAGTGCGATATCACTATTTTTTGTGAGTTATTTTGCAAAAGAAAAATTTCAATTTTAAAATTATGACACGCGTCATTTCTTGACAAGTTCTTGGTTGCAATTCACTGAAAATGTTTCAACTGAAGCTGATTTCTGCACTTATTTTTTTTTAAGTCGGCTATGGTACAATACTCTTTATTAACGCCATCAATTTTCGAAATTTTATCAAAAGGAAAAAAAGGAGTAGGTACCTATTTAGGTAATAGAAATCAAATGCCTCCTGAAATAAAATGGTTTGGAGAAAAATATTCTATAGCAATAAACACTTTGTCTTCGGAATTTATTCTTCCCTGGAGGTCTTCCACAAACGCAATCATTTTTCGCATATAAAGGGTTTTCCAATAAGAGGTGTTATTGTGAATGTCCCGCTTTTTCGGTAGCTGTCACTTTTGAAGCTTTTCTTCTTTGACATTTGGCAAGTAGAAACTACGTCATTACTAAAAATGGAACGATACACGCTTCAACAACGCATTGAACTTATTAAAATTCACTACAAAAATGGTGAAAATCTTGCAGTCACAGTTCGCAAAACTAAAGCATTTTTTGGTCGTCGTGAAGCACCTTGTCGGACCGCAATACAGAAATTGGTGGACAAATTCGAGCTGTTGGGACAAGTTAGTGATGTGAAGAATAAAACCCGTGCAGGTCGCTCAAGAACAACTGAGAATATTGCGGCTGTAGCCCAAAGTGTTGAAGAAAACCCAGGTTTGTCCATTCCTCGCCGTTCTTTGGAATTGGGCATTCTACAAACGTCATTACACCGTATTTTGCTTATAAAGTTCAGTTAACACAAGAACTCAAGCCGACCGATCATCAACAACGTGTCTTTGCTGATTGGGTCCTTGAAATGCATGAAATTATCCGGAATTCCATCGAAAAATCATCTTGACTGATGAGGCCCATTTCCACCTCGGTGGCTACGTCAACAAGCAAAATTGTCGCATCTGGGGCTCGGAAAACCCAAGAGTTATTATTGAGAAGCCTCTCCATCCTCAACGTGTGACTGTTTGGTGCGGTTTATGGTCCGGCAGGGTCATTGGACCTTACTTTTTCGAAAATGAGGTTGGATCAACAGTTACGGTGAATGGATTGCGCTATTGAGAGATGATTAATGATTTTTTATGGTCGGAGTTGGATGGTATTGATCTGGACAACGTTTACTTTCAACAAGACGGCGCTACGTGCCACACAAGCAACGAAAGCATTGATCTTTTACGGGAAAAGTTTCCGGACCGTGTTATCTCTCGAAGAGGTGATCACAATTGGCCACCGAGATCTTGTGATTTTACACCTTGCGACTTCTTCCTTTGAAGGCATGTGAAAGATAAGGGATACGCCAACAGCCCAGCGTCGATTCAAGACCTCAAAGATAAATTCGTGAGGCTATCGAGGACATAGGGCAGCCACTTTGCGATTTGGTTATGAAAAATTTCATGAAAAGGATATGGTCCTGTATGCGTGCTCGTGGTGGCCATTTGGCTGATGTTGTTTGATGTTTTCATTATTAACGGCATACCTTCCTCTTTATTATGAAATAAACATCCGATCATTTATCTCAAAAAATGGCATTTTTCTTTGAATACCAAAATAACCTCTTATTGGAAAACCCTTTAGTTTAAGTTGGTTAATTTCATAATTTGGCACACTGTATATTTTAAAGAAGGATTGTAGCTGCGTAACTTTTGAAGCAAAAATATGTTTGGTAAATTGTAACTTTTTCGAGGGGGTTGTATCTGTGTAACTTTATTTTCTGATTGTATCCAAAAGATACAATTGTATCCGCTTTTCCATCACTGGTCTATGTGCAAAAGTTTACAGTTCATTGCCGCTGATGCCACCGCCGACCTTTCACATGGCTTTCGCTGACGTCTACTCCATATTTATTCCCTTTGAGGTTAGCGTCTCGCAACCTTGTCCATCAAGGTTGTCCCCAGGAGAATATGAAAATAGTTCTGTTAGCCATACACACTTTCCCAGCAGTTTCAATTAAATTTCGCCGACAGTCAAATTTAATTCGTTCACTCCCACTTTCTTTTCTAAATTTAGACCAAATTTTATTCAAAATTTTAACAGTATAACAAACAAAATGACGCAGCGTCTACCTTCTCTCTTGCCTCGGCGTCAGCTTATGCAATACAATTAAAACCAACGGCCCACATTCGTAAAAGAGTATAGCAATAAAATAACTAAACACCAATTTCCACTCTCAATCTTTAATTAAATATTCCTCTCACGTACCGAAAAAGATACCAGCCCCGCTCCTTGGTAATGTGAAAACGTTCTTTCTCCATAGAAAAACAAAGAAGAATAAATACGATGAAAAGTTTATTCATCACCCGAGTTCACGCGCAAAACGGAAGCAAAAAATAAAATAAAAAATTAACAACAAAAAGAAAAATGTATACAAAATGTTGGAAAACACAATTTTTTATTCAGTTGAATTTGAGGTGTGGTTCCTCGCGATTGCGCTACCCAGGGTTCCTTCCGGTACGAGGATTAAAAACATAGCCAAACTGTAGTTCTGTAGTTGTTATTGTTTTCCGTTTGAATTTTTTGTTAATCCAAAAATGGTGTTGTAAACAAGGGCAAGTTTTACGCAAAACCGGTTCGACACGTGCTTCGCAAAATGATGCCATAATCAAGACAACAACAAAAAATACATATATTGTAGACAAACAAGGATGCGGAACTTATAGTATATCTATGGTGATTGAGAGGCGTTATTTTGCTTCTACTCTCCAGTCGCCACTGAACTGAGTTCTCCAATCTCCATCTTCATTGATGACGAGAGAAGTCGTCGGTGACAAACTCTGTTCTCGTCGTGGTAATGTTGTTTGGCCAAACAGGGCGGTAGTAAGGAGAAGGACATACGACAGGCACACAGTGCCATTCACTTGAAGTTGGAGGGATATCTGCTCAGTTAGCAGTAGCACGCATGCGGCATGCCTTAAAACCGGATGAACGCCAGAGAGACAGAGAGAGCCTTTGCCCCTTAGTTTTCTATTCAATTTTATTTGATGGAATAAATTCCACGAAATTTCTACTACGTTTATCACACAACGCAGTAGACACTAGGCAGCTACAGTGTCACTGCTGCTTCACGTATTTGCGCTCTTCTCTCGGCTCTTAGCTCTCATCGTAGTCGGCTTCCGCTCCCCGACAGTTAAAAGATACCTGAACTCCATCTGCAATTTGTGGATAGTGGATGTCAAACGTTACGTACACGCAAAGTTGCGACTCCAATCAGGAACTCTCTTTTAGTTCGCGAATAAGCCTACTCGCGGAAGCTGTATGTTGTTGGCCGCGGTAATTCTACACGACGATGACACACCAAAAGAACTTGCTCTAGTTTTTTTTTTTTTTTCAAAATCAAAAGTGAATAAACAAAACTAATTGTCGTGGATTGATTCATGAATAGTGTTGCATAGAAAATACAGAAATACGCGGGCGGGTGTATGTGGTGACAGTGGTTGCTGGAGAGATTTTGACAATCTCAAAAGAGTCGAATAAAAATAAAATATGTATAAATATATATATTTTTCGGTATACACGTTTTGGGGTGTGTTTTTGTGTGCGTTCCCTGTTACAGTTGACCTAATTTATTTTCTTCTGCCATCCCATGGAGGATGGGATTTGCTTAATCTCTAGATTTCCTTTGTACTTTTTCTTTGCTCCTACTGTTGGTGTGTGTCAGTGGACCATCTTTCGGTCATTCACACATTGAGTTGGATTTTGGTGGGCATGATAATCTTCGTCACTTAATTCACCGAAAGGAATGGTAGCTTTTTTTTCCAGGTGAAATTGATGTGTAGGCTTCTTTGATCCGGTTTTAAATAAAAAAAAAAAAAACTGCTTTCGTTGTGTATGTTGTTGGTAGTTACCGCTATAAGCATCAGTTTGCAATTAAGTCTTCCTTTACTATATACAGCCGAGGACTTTCGGATTACGTATGAATGAGTCCTATCCCGAATGCAGTCTTCGTGCCTCAAATTGAAAGGATTTTGCACCTTGTGCCAATTCGAACCGGAAGCACAAAACTACTTCCTATCTTGAAGAAAATCTCCGCACCTAAAATTTATATTTTAGTTGCCATGTTTTGCTTTGAAAATTGTACTGCACAGTGACAATTAATGTGACTGATATTGAAGGTGCGTGTAGTTACGGTGACCATATTTTAATGAACAAAAGAAAAAGAAACACATTTTAACAATATTTTCAATCATTGGTAATGGCATTGGTCAATGGGTAATTTCGTATGGAAAATTTCGCCATTGTGAGTTCGTACAATCTAACCTGGACACTAAATACGATTATTGGTATCGCGCATTGAATTTTGGTTTTCTTAATGCTATATTTGTAGCTTTTAAGGATTTCAATGGAATAGAGAACAAATAATGACCAATTTTTAAATATTTATGTGTTTCATCGTCTTCAAAGAAAGAACTGTTGGTCAGCCTACTTATAGTCCTTCACGTAACAGTGTCAAAAACGGTGACGACTGCTATTCTGCTTTATTTAGGCCAACAAGAACTGTTGTATCAACTTCTATAACTTTTTTTTTGCTTATCATGTGAAGTTTGTAGACGAATAACGACTATTACTTTCACTGCGAGGCAATCTTGGGCTCCGGGGTGTGTTTTGGCAGCAATATAAAACGGCCGTTGTGATCCGTGAAAACCCTTATTCAGGGTCTTGTTGATCGAGCTTCTTTTGTTATTCACGACCTTGGTATTGGATGGTTTTTGTAGCACAGACCTCGTCAGACCGTCTACCAGGATAAGTCACAATAAACTGACTCATTATTGACAAGTGCTGGCCATTTGCACAGTCTGCTCATTTTAAAGGAATAGTCTTTGGTGGACTAGGTCCTAAGAAGGTGCCTCAAGTTGCGTGGGCCCATAAAACTGTTTGTCAGTTTTTCCCTTAATACTTCTTGCTATTTAGACCTGTCCCTGTCACTGGGAAGCCAGTGTTGCCATAAAAATATTGGGACAAATCTGCAATTATGACAAACAAAATTCTTTTTCTAAGGAAAATCTACTTCACAACATTTGTTTTTTATTATTTTAGTAACAATAACAAAAAAAAGAGCGCAAGCAAGTGTGCAAAAAATGTTGAAATAATTTTTTTCAAAAGAACAAAATATATTATTGGTGCTGCGAATGCAGACAAAATCTGAAGCGCAGATTTCTGGTTATTAAAAGTCTGCAAAAAGCAAACAAATCTGGACTAATGGCAACGCTGCCGTATGTGAACTTTTGGAATGTTTCCGGGTTTTAGTTCTGAGCTGTCATTGTTTCGCGGCCTCATGCGAACACTCTCTTAACCTCCCGATGCAACTGAAGCCGGTCGCAATTCTTTCAATCAGCAGTTTCAGATATAAAGTGAAATAAGTTAAATAAAACTAGTTTGATTATATGGAACACTAAAATCTGCCACTCCAACGTACTTTCAATAGTGAAGCGTTTCTAAAACATCCACCAAATTGGGTTAAGTGAACTCTTTGTTGTAGGTCGCGTGCCAATTGTATTAAGTCGATTGCAAACTTATCTTCTGTATGGTAACTTTTGAAACAAATCCAATAACGAATGTACTTTACCTAAATGGGGCAACTTTGAATTTTCCAATCGAACGCACAACTGAAGCACGCAAAGTTTACCAAACTCTGGGTCAGCTTAATTTGAGCACAAACAGAGCACTTCTCCCTTGAGTGGTCTTTGGCCTGGAATGCTCAAGTGGAAGGCAATTTTCGGAGAATCTGAACCCCCACGATGCCCAATGAACTTGCAGGTCAAAGTCCTCACATTCTGAATCGGCGCCAATGTGTGGCGTCTAGCCAAGTGCATTTGATACGGTGTTTACCTGCTGTGCTTCAATGGGTGTTGAATCCGAGCGAAACTTGAAAGGATGCTTCTGTTTAGTGAACACAAATATGCACCTCGTAATCATAATACCGCAGAGCATCGACATCATCACATCCTTCGCCTCTCCCTCATATGGATATATACACCACGCATATATCTCATCTGTTATTCATTAGTTTCTGTTGACCTGAAACAAGTGGCGGTGTGTGAGAACTTACTATATGTATCCGCAAACCGTTCACCTACACGCTGACACGAAAGAATATTAAATTTTGTTTCAACTCCTTTACCTCGGGGGGAAAAGAATGAAATATTCAGCTTACTCCCCTTTATGATCCAACCATGAAAGAGGCTAACACAGGATGAAATATTTCGCCCAAAAGGTCACATTCTTCGGGAAAATACAGAGAGCCTATAGAAGATGGGAAGAGAGGTTATGAAAGGAGGCACTTCACTCCCACAACAACAACAACAACAAAAAAGAAAAAAATCGGAGGGAAAATGAAATTTGTTGATTAAAACCACTTTGAAGGCCTCTCGCATAGCGCCCCCTTCCATAAGAAGGATATATCCCTCCAATTGACCTAATTAGTTGAAAAGTGGCTCAACCGAGAATTGATATATTCACGATTTACACGAATGGCCTTGTCACACACTGAATACGCATACACGGTAGTCAGTGGGTGGGTCTGCGAAGGTGCAGTCAGTCTTCGTAGACAATATTTAACATTTGAATCTCGTGTTTGCCTTGCACAAACATGGAAGTTATCGTCTTGCGGTTTCTCATAGAGGGTGTGACATATTTGGGTATGGGGTTAAGTCCTTTGTTATCTTTGTTTAAGGTATCAGTTACACTTTACGGATTTTAAGCTGCTGCAAATGCTCTTGATACAGACTTTGGGAGTTAGCGTGTGAATGCGGTGCTTGATTCGGGTATAGTCGAACGGGTCACGTGTGTCAAAAGAATAGGAGTAATTTTTCAGAATGCCGAATGCTACTCAGAAAGGGTGTATCGTAGCTCAGGGAAATTATATGCTTAACAAATACAAACCGTCACATTCCGAGGAAAAAATATGAAACCGTCAGAACAAATAAAAAAGCCAAGACAATTATAGAGGAAAAATGTTATAAAACCCACTTCTATTTGTTTCTTCTCAGTAACCAGCTCCTGTACAAACAACCTTCTCGGTTGGTTCCTGCTGAAAGACTGCCTTTCGTCATACAACTCTCAGAACCTTCTCGGTCTTTCGTTTAAATTATCTATTCGCTCAATACGTCGACTGCAGAGTTGCAATATTCATGCAGTTCGATACAAAGGACTTTCTAGTTGTAATTTATCGTAATGTCAAAGGATCGAACTCAGATATGTCCACGATTTATGTTTGAATGCGTCTGAATTGGAGCCCCGAGGTCCACTGTACATGTTGCTCCACGTGCTACCGCTTGATGTCGTTTGTATGAAAGCAATGCGCGTGTTTGGATCAGTAAGCAAACCGGTCACTCGTCTTTTCTGATTTCACACCTTCGCTAGCTTCAACAGAAGCTTCGCCATCAATATACCCTCCAATACTGATTGAGAGTGATGTAGGGTCCGCTTCTATATACCGACGGTTTCCAAAACGAAAACAGAAGTGGAGAAAGTGTTTTCTCCTTCTGCCTTCCAAATCACGTTATTTCGTTTCAGGAACATTTCGGCGACTAAGGAAGCGCTACAGTGGCTGAGCCAGTGCTCTCAGACTTTGAAGACTTTCCCCTTTCTTTTTTATCAGGAAAATATTTAGTTTCCCCTAAACTCAAAAAAAAAATCACCCTTTTGTCGCCTAAGTGGAATTTGCACTTGTTTTCATAAGAAAAACTAAAAAACTGTAACTGTTTTTAAGAAAAAGCTTAAAATAGGCTTATCACATAAAAATATAAAAACAGTAAAACCCGGATAAGTACTTCACGCTTAAGTACCCAACACGCTTAAGTACCCACAAATCTCAAATCTATACATTTTTTACAAATTTCTGTGTACATTTACGCGGATAAGTACCTCCCGCTTAAGTAACTTATTCGGTTTAACGCCCTCTATTTGCCAATTTTATTTGCTAATTTCCTCAGGTTACACTCCTTTAAGTACCTCAATCAAAATGCACACAATTTCATCGCAGCAAACTTCGTGTTACATGCCAAAAATGACATTTACTCTTCTTCTCATTCTATGTCAAAAAAAGAAAACAAACCTACCAAATCTTTAAGCAATTTAATTGGATGTAATTTACAAATACATAAAGAAAGCACGAGTTTTCTAATTAAATTTAAAAAAATCACCGTAGGTTAGAAAATCGGTTAACAACCTTCTTAAGGTAGATAACAGGATTCGGATTTCTGCCTCCTTTGTGTGCTTAAGCGGGTTCGTTTAACTACCTCACCCGCTTGAGTACCCAAAGAAAGCAGAAATTGTGAAGAGGTAGTTATCCGGGTTTTACTGTATTACTCTTTGAATTTTGTTTTAAACATTTCGCAGAGATCTCTTCTTTTTTCCCTTTTTAACTTTCTCGATTATGTAGTAAGAGAAAGATAATAATATTGCTTTCATACTAAATTTCGAACCCGATATGTTAATCAATTCTGGCAATACGATGATAGAGAAACTCAAAAAAGTGGGTCGCAAATTCTGTCCGTCCGTATGCTCCCGAGGCCTACATCCTAAACGGTTGAAGGGATTTGGTTCAAACTTCGGGCCAATGAAAAATTTTCATACCAGTTTGATTAGTTGGAAAACGGCTCTAACGATTTTAACCCAAATTGATATTTGAGTTTAATTAGATGGGATTACAACGACTGTATACCCAGTTTTTGGCAAAAAAAAATAATCGAAAAACGGTACTTTTGAAATTTGGACATATCTCGAACAGTCCATACGATTGTAACAAAAATTCATTCCTAATATGGTCATTTCTAACTTAATCGCAAACTCAGTTTTTGTCTATACATTATCCTGCAATGGATTTTCGAAAAAAGGCATTTTTTAAGAAGTTAGTTTTCTTTAGTTTACCGCAAAACGGCAGTAACGATTTCGACCAAAATGCACACTTTGAGTAAAATTAATGTTTTCAAAATTATTGTGTCCTTAATTTTCTATTCGAACCACCGAAAACGCCAATTTTAAGAACCGGTCATATCTCGAAACCGCCATTTTCGATTTTGATAAAACTTTAAAAACCAAGTAAAACTTACATCCCGAACAACAACTTATACTCAGTTTGCAGCTAAATACAGGCATTGGAAAATGCTATAAAAAACTACTGAATATTTTCTCAAATTTCTTTTTTTATTTGAAAGTACAAGCCTTTCGGTTAATAATGGAAAATAATTTCATTCAAATGGCTGCCTCGGCTGGCCATGCAGTAGCCTACACGATCGGTCCAGTTTTTAAGCACATTATCGATTGTGTGCAGCTGTATTTCACCAATGGCTTCACGAATATTGTCAATTGTCTCTGGCTTGTCGGCGTAACACTTATCTTTTACGGCAGCCCACAAATAATAGTCCAACGGTGTCAAATCGCAGCTCCGAGGTGGCCAAACGACATCTGCTCTGCGGCTGATAATGCGATCTTCAAAAACAGGGCGCAAAACATCGAGTGTAGCTTCGGCTGTGTGGCACGTAGCGCCGTCCTGATGGAACCAAATGTTGCCAATATCCTCCTCTTCAATTTTTGTATGACGTCATACCAAGGTCTTTATGCAAAATCCGTCTCAATGATGTCTCCGAAATGTTCAATTGTTGAGAACGACGGTGAGTTGATGTTGATGGCGCTTCACGCACACTTTCTGCCACAGCAGCAATTTTCTCGGGTGTACGCACTGTTTTTGGCTTTTCACGCTTTGGTTTATCGATGAGGATGCCAGTTTCTTTCACTTTTTTCACAAGATAACGAACATACGGAACTGACGGTGCTTCTCTTCTTCCAAATTCCGCAATTTTCGCACACATTCTGCAACATTACCATGATTTTCAAAGTAATGTCGCAATATTTCCCAGCGTTGTTCAAGCGTATACACAACCATATTCGTTCAGTGGAAGGATAAAACGAATTATCTGTCAAATCAGACATGAGCTAAGTGTTACCATTCGTGAAATAAGCACTAGTTGAAAAAAAAAGTTAGATGGCGGACCCTTTAGTTAAACAATTGTATTTTTCAAACTAAACATCGCAATACAAATTTGGTATTGTTTTGTCTGCTTATAGTTTTACACAAACCGCTAACGATTTTGATCAATATTCATATAAAAGATAATATGTGTAAGTATTCTTAGTGAGATCCCTTACTCGGTTTTTCTCCTAAAATTCAAATAAATCAGTTTTGTAATTATGTCTCAAAATTTACTACACAAATCCCAATCCGTCTTCGTATATTTTTGTAAAACTCAACCAATTAAAATGTAATAACAGCTACGCAAAACTTCTATTTAGTAAATATAACCAGCACTTCTTCTTTAAACAATATTGAATATGAACCTTAAAACAATACAAACCACTTAGGGCTGCACAATCAGAAAATCCCACTTCATTTGCAGCCCACAGACGACAATCGGGATATTCAGTTTATAACTACTAATGCAAATTCAAAAAGAAATTCCTGAATTCTTCCTGTAGAGTTTACAATAGGATACGTGTTTATTACAGTTCAGACAGTTTATTCTAGCAATATGTCAAACATAGTACTCATATTCTGCATATTGATCATACCCATTTTTTATAATAATACAGTACAGATTTTGTCATATATATCCATGTAAAGATATCGATCTACCAATACTTCCAATCATTGAGACCTTTAATCATATTCCAGTCGAAAATGAAAACATGGCCTAGCAGGTCAAGTGCAGAAACTCCTACTATGCTTGACCTGTACTCAAAAATCTTGTTAAGAGTAAGAACCTATAAAATAGTTTGGTACAGTATAACTGTCAGAACTTCGCAGATTTTTGACTAGCTAACTAATAAAATAAGAAATCAAGCAACCAAACATTTGATGAGCGAGAAAGTTTCGTTCGACCTAGTCGTGCACTTTATTTCAGCTTGTCCCTCTTTTTTCCCCTTTTTCATAAGAAAAGTGCCAAATTTGGCACTAATTGAGAAGCGCCAGTTATACTCTCGGATTTTTGTCAGACGTTCGCGAGAGGAGTCGCAGATTTTGGTTTTTTTATTCATACCTGGGACGCAACGCTTTACCCTATTCACACCGAGCCGAAAACCGGGTTCTCGTGAAAACACTCGACAACTTCATCGAAAACAGAAGTTTTCCCATACATATTTCAGTTTTCAAAACGAGTCGTTTAAAAATCGTTTTCCACGAAAACAAATACACCTTTTGCAATATTCAGCAAATTCAGCAGAACAACTGACCGAACAAATGTCACAACTGACAACTTAAAATCATAGTAATTTAAAACACTTAATTTTTGAATGCTCTGAATTAATTTTATTTGTTAGTTAATGCGACCTAAATTTGTAATCAAAATAGTTTACACAGAAGTTTCACTTGTGTCGCACAACTGATTGGATCTTTGGAACGTGAAAACCAAAAGTAGTTGGTGTTCGGTGTGAATGCATCGACGAGTTTTCGGTGAATAGGGTACATCGTCCAATAAACCAAGCACTAAGCCACTGCGCTAATTTTCCTTGGATTCGGTCTCCTTCAATTCACCCTGTTTATAAAGTGTCCCCCTTCGCAAATTGAAATTGACCCTGAATCATCACCACATATACTTACTTTTGACATGTCATCGCTCTAGTTAGCGTCCGATTAAGCCCACCAAAATGTCAAATTTTCAACTATCGTTAAAGATTTTGCTCCACGATAAGGTGGGTCTACACCCAGCAATATAGATTTATGGGAACACTTTAATCGAAACTTCTTATCTAGGTCAACGAGGTCAAAAGTTTTAACCAATGTGCACCCCGAAAACGTGTCCTACCCCAATTTCACATAAAATAATAAAAATTTCATTAGTTAAATGCGTTGTATACCTGCGAGTGCGTGGAATATATCCTATGTGTGTGTCGTAAATAATTCCCTCGATCAGTGTGTATAATAATAAATTAATAGTGAGCACACACATCAGTTTAAACATGTTTTCGTGCTGTCGCTGTGCTAATAATCCTAAGAATGATGGCAAGACAAATAAAAAAGACAAACAAAAAGGTGCAACTGCTGACGCCGCAAAGAACAACAAAGCCACAGAAATCGATAAACCACCCGAAGATGGAACGACAACGAACATAGACGAACGACCATCATCACCACCGCTGCCGCCTAACGACCTCAGAGGAGACAATGACAAGCGAAGCGAAGTGAAAAATCCGCCAATCGTCGACGTACCGCCGAGCATTGAATCGATCAGGGAGAACAATATCCCCAGTGGCACTGCAACGACAGCCTCTCTGGCAACGATAGATGCAGCGCCAAAGGACTCTGACGACGAGGAGGAGAAAGTGAACGCGACTGGTACGAGTATTTTTCAAAATGATTTTTCCTATTGACACAAACTAACTAACAAAACCACTTTAAAAGTCGTATGCACTATGAAAGCACTTTGTATATGTATGTATGTGTTGTTCTCTATATAATTTACAGTACCGTCTGCCTATGGCACAGATATTGCACCGGATAACCATGCAAAAGCTACCACTGCCACGAACAGTTCATCGCTAGTGCCTACGAATAGTGATAGCAGTGACAGAACTGTCACAAGCAATCAATTAGAACACTCGTCGGTTAGTAATGAATCGTCGTCGTCACCATCTGCGGCCCAGGTGCCATTGAATGTGGCACGTTCCCCGCTACCGACGACGCCATCAACATCGACAACAGCAACAACAGTCAATGAAGTGCGGCCCAAGAGCTGTTTGTCGCGTCACAATTCGACGAGATCATCGATCAAGAAGCGGGTCAACATTAACAATAGCACTGAGATTATAGGTCCGCCTGAATTGCCATCGATAGACGACGATGAAGTGTTCTCCGATTCGATACCGCCGCAAAAGCGTGAGAATATGTGTGCACCCTATGTCGAGAATGGTGGTGATGGCTTGCAAGGACGCTTTGGTCTGCCAGAGTGGTTCAATGAGGAGCGCTTCAACGATATGTATATACCCACAATTTTGATTTCATTCACATCCTAGTTACATGTTCTTTCTGTACTGTTTGTTTTGTGTGACTTTTTGTATAGTTTTCGTATTGTTTGTCGACGGCAATTGTTCTATTTGTTGTGATAACTAACCGGCTGTCTGTTTGAATAGAAGTGCCTGTGCGTTCAGGTACCTATAGCTAGTTTACGAGTTCTGACAGTCAGTCTCACATCGTTCCGACGACGTTTATAAAAGAGTAGTTGACCAATCTAGTTAATGGCTTTTTCAGCACATCGAAATATCAGGTCTGTTCGTTAACGATAATGCACTCGAACACATTAGCCAAATTTAGTCAAACTTCGTTCCCTTACGCAAAAGTTGGGCAGAAGAGGGGCAAAAAGAGAGGGCAAAACATTTCCCTGCAAATATTAGACAGAGAAATTTCTTTGGGCTAGTTGGTTATTGCTGACAGATGGTTGTCAAATCTTTCAAATGCTAGTTTGGAACAGGCTTTTTATTTGATTTCATTTATGTTCTGTATTGAAATAGATGGACGACGCAAAAGAATTGAACTTTTGAATTTATGCAATAAAAGCAATTAAAATCTTGGTCTTAATAGTAAATGTCAGCTTTGTTCTACTGATATTTTAATATAAAAATATCAAAAAAATTCACATTTTTCAAATTTGTGGTTCAACGCGTTCCTTTTTTTTTTTTTGGTTATACATATTTCATTTCTGTGAGCGAATTCCCTCGCAATGAGAGAAATGTGACATATCGCCAATACTGAACCAGAAAGTAGGGAAACGGATCTATTGTTTGGAAGCCTTTTTTTAAATTTTGCAATATTACTTTGTTTCAGCTTGGCAACTGTTAAATTTGCCGAATTTCATTGTACACCTTACAATGGTGGACTGCAAGTATACAAACAGACGTAATATTTCATAAGAGCGAGCTAATGAAAATTTTAAATGAACTGAAGGCGTTCATTAAGTGAATGGACTCTTTCAGTCCATTTTCAAAAGGTATGTTTGACGTTTAAGCTTTGTTTTTTTTTTTTTTTTTGTTTTGAATGGCATTTTGCGGACATTAGACGTACATACATACTTGTTTATGATAACAAACAGTCAAGTTCGATCAAATTTTAAATGCTCAATAGAAATTGGCTAAAAAGTATACAGTCCCACATTGAGTTCGAGTCATTCCAATTATGCACTAAACAATTTCGAAGAACAATTTTGTTTAATAAATAAGTAAGCAGACTTATGGAGGAAACAAATCCATTTTGGAACTTTGCTCGCAGACTATTTGGAAGGTTTCTCTTTGTTAGTCCAGAATTTGCTTGCGGGTAAGTTTAGGTATATTGTGCACGCATTCGGTACACCCAGTCTCTAGGAGACATAATTTCAGTCAATACTTAATGCGACCACGCATGAGAGAGAAATCGATTTCGCCTCTTTTTATTTTTTCGTAATTTTCTACTCGCCGAATTTGGACTTACTGGAAAATTAAAACTGACAACTAAGTGACACCCCAAAAGTTTGACAAGTAAAACTCTATTACTTTTCTGTGTCGCACATGTTTACTGCAACACTCAGAATATCTTCTTCATCACTAAACTCGAATAACATTTCGTATTCGTCTTCACTTTCACTGAAAAGTTCGCAAGCTGCTTCTAGATTATTACTACACATTTTATAACGTTCATGTTTATTTTATGATAATGTCAAAATGACATTTCTTAAACTTCTTGTAAGAAAACCGGTCAGGTACTTCTCTTGAAATTGAAAGATTTCTCTCTCGATTTTTGAGATTTGACATTTTTCATTTTTCTATGCTGAACGAATCTTTAGCTTCCTTAAACTTCACTAAAACTACTGATTCTGCAAATACTGCGCCTTACTAATAATCATTTTTAACCTTTACACAAAAAATTTTGTCACAATGGTTAATTTTGTATGGAAAATCTCGTCATGAGTTCGTAAAATTGAACCTGCACACTAAATATGATTATTAGATAGTATCGCGCACTCTATATATACTTCACTTCAAAGTTCTACAATCTACATCCTCCCATACAAAAAAAAAAAAAAAAGAAAGCTGGTTCCCACATGAATTGCGTTATAACCATAAAGGGAAATTTGCAACGAGACTTTGTCCGCATCAAATTCAATACACGATTTTTTCGCACGAAACATATCTATAAAAAAGGAAACTGGTTGAGATAATGTGAAGAAGAAAAAGTACCTCGGTTGCTGATTTTACTGGTTACCTGAACATTGGAAGTTTTTAAATTTGCTGACAAACTCATCTACCTATAAGTCGTTTCAGTGGAAAAAGTATCACACATGGAAAATTAAATTCGCCGCAGTCATCTATTATTTTGTCGGACACAGTACTGTGCTGCAGTTGAAGATATGCGATGATTTTCATTTCGCAAATAACGCACTGTCCTTTCGCGTTAATTTGTATGCGTCCCGATGAACTATTCGTTGTTAGCAAGAAAATGGCATGCGATGTCTGTTCGCTTCGCCTTTCAAAACAATTTTTGTTGTGGCAGGTGACAGCCCATATATGGTACTTTTTTTTAGTGAAGTTGGGCAAAAAACAGTTTTCCTTCAACTTGGCGGTTTAAGGCACCTTAAATCTCTTTTGAACGACGTCGACTAGTTGATGTTGCTTTGCTCATCAAACCGCCAAACTTTTGCTACTTCTCAAATCATTCTGTGCATCCATCACCTTGTATCTTCAATCTCGAATACGTCGATGTAGGTAATCACTTTTAATATATACTCTTCCAAATACCAAAGACAAATGTTTCACTTTCGAGTTATCAATCTAAACAACTGCAAGACGGATGTGCTCTGTCTCTCTCTCTCTCTCTCTCTTTTACCTTTACCCTGTGTCATAGAAATCAGCACAAGAGTAGGCACATTTTACCCTCGTCTTTGGTATACTTCAATCAGTTTTTGTTGTGAGGATTCTTATATTGATTACATGAACATTTTCATCAATCTCTACTGAATTATGAGTGCCATTAAGGGTGAGTGTGTGTACCTACACATTTTTCATTTCGATATTTTTTCTCTTTAAAACATGAATTCCCCCGCCCATTTGTACTGCCAATATCAATAATTCAAAATCACCGCCCCCAATCAACCCTTAGCCCAACCGTTAACAAATAGAACAATTGCTCTTTCTCATGTTTTCCTCTTCTGTTTGCTTACATTTCATCCTTTTGCTCAATACAACTCGCTAAGCCCTAAGCCCCTGTTGAATTTCCACACATTGCATGATATCCCATTATTTACCATCCCCGCAGAAGCGAAAAAAGAAAAAAGAAACATAACAAGCCTTTTAATGTTTATCTTATAACCGCGGAAGGAGAATCCAAACTTATTTATTGAAATTCCCATGTCGTTCCATCTTCTCCCGCACATTCATAAAACTAACAAACCGCTATACAAGTGTTTATCGTCATATAGTATAAGAAACAAAGAAAAAAAAAACATATCCACGTACATATAAAAAGGTTTTTGTTTTTATACTTTTAAAAAGTAACTGCATGGATCCACCTGTTACGCCTGTCGGCAAGGATGAATTAGAGCTGCGACGTCATCGCTTATATTCGGATTTGATAACAGCAGCACAAGCAGCCGTGGACAATCGGGTGCGATTTAATCCGATGGGTCCCGACATAGCAGCCGAAGGTGAATTCTTCTTCTGTCTTGTGTCTTGTTCTCCGTTCGTTCGTTTGTTGTTTTATTTAGTCGTTTTTTTTTTTCTTTCTTGGTTTCATTTTTAACAAAACATTCAATTTTCGAAATATTCTGCCAGTTTTTCGTTTTTCTTTATGCATGAATTCCATCTGATCCCGTTAATTCCCCAACCGGAAAGATGTCGTTGCTGTTTTGCTTGCGAATCCTTTTTGCATCTTTCAGTAGGTCTTTGGAATTCATTATGATGACAGTGTCCCACTGTGAATCTGCTTATATGTTTTTAAATCTTAATGAGTGTTAAATAATCAAAATAAAAAATCTCCCATTTGGATGTTTCTCCCCGTGGCGTTGATGGGGTGCTGTGTACCTGTACATATGTGTTTTTGCATTTACTTTGACAGCGTGTTCTGTGTTCAATTGGGACTTTCTGTCAAAAAAACAACAACAACAAAACAGTCGATTGCGGTTATTAAATTATAGTGTAAACGACCTTTCAAATGAGCGCGAACTGCGAATAGGCGAATTGCGAACAAAACAATTTAGCGGTATTTATGAATTGAAAATTGCTATTTGTCTAACCACAAAAGCATTTTATTTCATTAATCTAACATCTAATTTAAAAATTAAAAACCGGCGTCTCAATTTATTTAAATAGCTTTACATATTTACAATTACCACAATTTTCCCGCGAATTGAAAATTCTTGCGTCACACTTTGTTTACAATACACATAAAACTGTCTTGTTTCACAAACCCTAGAATGAAAAATTCGTTCGAAATTAAGGACCATTCACGTGAGCGCGAACTGCGAATAGACGAAATGCGAACAAAACAATTTAGCGGTATTTATGAATTGAAAATTGCTATTTGTCTAACCACAAAAGCATTATATATTTAATTAATCTAACATCTGATCAACAAAAAAACTACGTCTCAAATGATTTCAAATAACTAAATTTACAATTACCACAATTTCCCCGCGTATTGAAATTTCTTGCCGCGAACTGTCACACTTTATTCACAATCCACATAAAACAGTCGCAATCCACAAAACCACGAATGGAAAATTCGTTCGAATTTAACCTTCATCAATGAAACCGATTCGCGGGTAACTGCGACTAAAAAAAGTTTTCATGTGAATGATATGTCAGAATTTACAAATGTTCGCTTCTTCGCAGTTCAAAGTTCGCAATTCGCTCTGTTCATGTGAATAGTCCTTAAGGAACAACAGTTCATAGTCCAATCCATCATAAGGAAGAGTGGTCTCATTCTGATGGAAAGAAAACTGACAATTCGAACTCGTTATAATTTTAGCGAGTAAAGTTTTTACGTGCGTGTGTTTTTAGACGTGAATATCCGAAGTCTCAATACACTTTTTTAAGTATTTATTATGAAATGCGTAGAATGAAACTTATATCATTCGAAAGGTACGGTGCCATAGATGTACAGTACATTGTACATAAACAAAAAGTCGTGGGTATATGTCGCCATTAAAACTGGTAAAATTAAGTTAAGAGTTTCCCATACAAAATGCTTATCAGTTAATTGAACCCATTTTGTTGACATTCAATTTGTCGCCGCCATCTGAGCACACTCGGTTCAGAGCGCGTTCATAGTGCTCGAGCTCAGTTCAGTGCTCGAGCTCAGTTCAGTGCTCAGCTCTAAACTAAAAAAGAAAAAGAATACTGTAGCACAAAAAACATTGCCCTATTTATTTGTGTAGGACGACCAGATCCGTCAGATCATCTGGTATGAAGGGTTCTTGTAGCTCTTGAGCTGGAACGCCCAAAATGTTAACGTAAATAATACCTCTGCAGTTGTGCACTATTGAGACATTTTATTTCTTCATTTTCCATTTTAAACAAAAGCGATGAACGAATACGTTCTTTATGCAAACACCTTTCCAGAACAATCTGGTACTCGAAGTAAGAACAACCAAAAGAGATCTTGACGGTAGGAATTGTTATTTGATTGACTATTCCACTAATGGACGATAGAAGGAACTTGCTTACTTTGTTACTTGAATAAAACCTAAAACTAATAAATAACTAACTAATAACATTTAAAAAAATATCGGCGATACGATGAAATAGAATAACTGATAGGCTGGCTCACAACGTCGAATAGTTTTTATTTATTGTCACCCGCTACTGAAGGTAACTATCAACTAGAAATTGGCAGTATACAAAAATTAAATATTGCGAAACTTAGTAGCTGGGATCCAGATTCGAAAACAAAATATTTTGTACGTGCTTAAACATTTTTGAAATAGTTCAATTATTAATGAAAGACAATTTCTACTATTTTTTTTTTAGCGACAAAATGAAGATTAAGAAGGAAAGCAATTTACCCACACCTAAAAGTAGGCATTTGCACCTTATTTTAATTCAGGGACATATGTAAAGGGTGATTTTTTAGCTGGTTTGGTTTTGGCAACACTGGTTTTGACAGCTGACGTGTGTTTAGTACCTTGTGTCACTGTCAAACAGCTTCAGTTTGGTTTGCAATTTAACCATGGATCGTCTTACAAATGAACAACGCTTGCAAATTATTGAATTTTACTATCAAAATTCGTGCTCGGTTCGAAATGTTCATCGCGCGCTGCTTCCATTTTATGATCGGCATTCTCGATCTTCTGAGCAGTCTATTCGGAAGATTGTGACCAAATTTCGCACCAAATTTACTTTGTTGGACATTAAACCACCAACACGTTTACGTACTGTGCGTAGTGAAGAAAATATTGCGGCCGTATCAGCTAGTGTGACAGAAGACCGCGAAATGTCGATTCGGCGCCGTTCCCAGCAGTTAGGCCTTTGTTACAGCACTACGTGGAAAATTTTGCGGAAGGATTTGGGCGTAAAGCCTTTTAAGATACAGCTGGTGCAAGAACTAAAGCCAGCCGACCTATACCACAACGCCGAATTTTTGGTGAATGGGCTCTTGGAAAGCTGGCCGAGGATCCGCTTTTTTATCGAAAAATTGTGTTCAGCGATGAGGCTCATTTTTGGTTGAATGGGTACGTAAATAAGCAAAATTGCCGCATTTGGAGTGAAGATCAGCCAGAAGCATTGCAACAGCTACCAATGCATCCCGAAAAAGCCACTGTTTGGTGCGGTTTATGGGCCGGCGGCATTATTGGGCCATATTTCTTCAAAGATGATGCGAATCGCAGCGTTACTGTCAATGGTGAACGCTACCGAGCGATGATAACAAACTTTTTTTTGCCCGAAATGGAAGTTCTTGACTTGCATGATATGTGGTTTCAACAAGACGGTGCCACATGCCACACAGCACGCGAAACAATGGCGCAATTGCGAGGCGAGTTTGGTGAACAGTTAATTTCACGTTTCGGGCCGGTCAATTGGCCGCCTAGATCGTGCGATTTGACACCATTAGATTATTTTTTGTGGGGGTATGCCAAGGCTAATGTGTATAGGGACAAGCCCGCTTCGATTGACGTACTGGAAGCCAACATCCATGCATTCATTCGTGAGATACCGGCCGATATGTGTGAAAGAGTATGCCAAAATTGGACTCAGCGGATGGGCTACCTGAGACGCAGCCGCGGTCAACATTTGCATGAAATTATCTCTAAACATTAAATTGCAAGGTTCAAACTATCGATTCAAATAAATATTTCATTAATTTTTTCGATTGTGTTTTTTTTGAAAAAGAAATTCTAAACCTCTTAAAAAATCACCCTTTATATCTGCGAGGTGTTGACCACGGTTGGTTTCAATGATGCTATGTGGAAGGGTGAAGTCACTTTTTGCTTGCTTCTTCAAGGCAATACTTTGTCAACATTTTTCGAAATATTTTTTTTTGCATGAGTAAACTATTGTCAAATGGGC
Source organism: Cheilosia grossa (assembly GCA_963082955.1). Classification (NCBI taxonomy): domain Eukaryota; kingdom Metazoa; phylum Arthropoda; class Insecta; order Diptera; family Syrphidae; genus Cheilosia; species Cheilosia grossa. Next base: position 31,475,298 of record OY720147.1, read on the forward strand.
GTATTTTTTCGATATCTACGAGGAGAAGTCGATTTTTCGCTTATAAAAAAAAAACACCATAGTAAATTATCGAAAATTGTGGTTCGTTTTTTTAGTATTATATAATTATACATCCTTATAAAAGTTAGGGTCGATTTTCGACCACAAGCTAAACTAGTTTATATATTTATTTATATTTATTACACTTCTGGCGCAAAATTCAGTTGTAAAATATTGTAAAAGTTGTTTACTACAAAATTTTCGTTTCGAATTTGTAAAACTGATCAGCCCCTCTCACGGTGCAGGTGCGTAGCCATTGGAATACAGCAACACGTGTGGTTTGCATTTGGATGGAGTCTCTTGCAAGCCGAATTCTCCAAATGTCCTTGCACTGATTCACATAAATGTCCAGTTGACCAACGATTATTGCCACTTACATCAGACATACATTTAGACAGGCATACTTTAAGTGATAACATATAATAAAACCTTCTTGATTACAACATTCGCCAAATTAATTGCTTCAAATGTGAACATTTTATTGGCAATACTTTGGCTAAGTGCTATAATATAGGTATATACATATACCTAGAGTATGATGAACTCAAGCAATATATACATCAACAAAGTTGGTCGTAAAAATGTGGGCAACTGTTTTGTGCCAACCAAATTGCCCATCAATTACGATTGAAAAGCAAACTCTGATGGAACGCGAGTACCATATAAACATAGACTTCCTCTTCTTCGTGTGTCATATGCGAGTGATTGCCGAGTTGGGTATACCAAATAGAATCCTGTCCGAAAACGAATATGTGACACTTATCGGAAAGGAATTTCTATTCGCACCAAAGCGGAAGGACGTGTATTGAGATTTTGTTTCCTTATCGCTGATTTGTTGGATAGCTTCGTATACGGTGGAATAAATAAGTAACCTACATTATGTCGGTTTTTTTTTAGTCATAAGTGTACTTTTGCGTAAAATGTTTATGAAAAATCAACAAATTAGATTGGTTGAGGGAAAATAAAAATATTTGGAGCAATTATTCAGTTATTTCCGAAAAATTTACTCATGATATCGAAGTTAATGATATTCAAAAGCGGAAAATAATCTCAGTTATATAGTTTTATTAACCCAACAAAGTATATTATTTGACTTTTAAAAATATATAATAAGAACAACTAACCAATAGCGTATCTCGTATTTTTTGTATGTTTTTGCATGTCACTCGGATTCTAAATTGACATAGCACAAAAAAGAAAACAAAATGCCGAACTAGAATTGAGGGGGCCAGCGGCATGAGGGTTGCAAGGTGGGGGGGGGTCTCAGTATTGTCTCGGGCTCGTAGTCGATACACGTACTACGGTGGAGTACATTTTACGTTATCTGAGAGACTTTCGCTCAATTTGTTGTTTGACAGATTTGTAGGACCTATTGTTTTCTGTTAATATTTTTTAATGCTTCATACGGAGCAGCACGGCAATACTGTGAAATAATGAAGTGGGAAGTGAAGAAGAAAGAGAAGACGGGGCATTCTGTTTGGGAGTTTGGACAAGGAAGGTTAGAAGCAGACCAACATAATAATAATAAATAAGTTGGCCTTAACGGTTTTATGTTTATAATTCTGTATTGTAATATTATAAATAAATTTCATTGTGTCTGGAAGAAACGTCAAGAAACAGCTTTTGAAATTGAGACGCAACGCAATTTCGTGATCGGTTTCATTGACAACTCCTTTCACTGTTAATGACAACTCCTTTCACTGTTATACTTGCATGGTTTTACCAAGGTTTAACAAGCCAAATGTATACAAAGAATTACCAGACGGTTAAAATATAAATGTTCCCATAACCAGTGCTGCCATAGTTTGGTGGTTTTCCCAACAGATTTAAGGTTTTTTTTTGTGAACGGGGGAAATCTGGGGTTTTTCTTTTAATTCCATTTAATGCGTATTTCTTTGTGATAGATATCCTTTCTGATAACCTTAAAATGTGCATCCACATATTGCGTACGTAAGAAACGCTAAGTAAATTAAACTTAAGAATGAGGAAGTGTAGCCATTCGTCGTTCTTTTCTGTCCACTACCAAATGATTCAAATTTGAACATGACGACAATCGAGGATCAAATAAATGTGTCAATGTGTCTGTGTATTTGTATTTTAAAATGCTGTAAAATAATCGAAAGATTCTCTAAAGCAACATATGTTTGCCTGTGAAAATTCGAATATCTTCGGAGAATATTTTCGTTTACAAAACAAGTCTGTGAAAAAAATCGAATGCCAGTTTCACTGAATTTTATTAACAGCAATTTCATGAAAGTTGTATTGGGGCTTTGTAAATTCCTACAAGATGGTTTCAAAAAGCCGGCTTTTTAAATATACCTATTCATAATATTTATTAACCACGCTAACCGAAAATAATAATTGCAAACAGAAACCACCTACACGAATAACGCATCACTGAGATTTATCGTATGCATTTGAAGTATTTTTATGACAGATTAATCATTTGCATTAAGTACGGCAACAGGCAGAGTATACCACATAATATTCTGCGCACACAGTCCTACTTCATTGAGCACCTTTCGCTGACAATTCTCGCGAAAAATTCAGTCTCAATTGGAAAATTCCCACGAAAAGACTGCTTAAAAGCATTGCTCGCTGGGCAAAAGCTGCACGATTTTATCTAAAAATAAACTTTCAAAATATAAAACAATAAGAACATCTCGATCAACACGGAATATCATCGGACAAACCTCCAAAATGTGCGTATACTGTATAGTGTCTGTATAGTGTCTACCATGAAGCCGTTTCTCTTCCCTACTAATCTACGTACGCATCTGTTTGCCTTCGTGCTATTTTATTATATCCACGCAGATAAATAATTATTTAGTTATAATTCGGGTGAATTTGAACCCCTTCTCTTTTTGTGTGGTGTTTTGCTCGGTAGATTCATCTTTCCGCACTACAATAGCACAAACCGGGAGATTGAGTTTAAACAATTCGTTATCTTATCGCGTTTGGAACGTACGTGCTAAGTCATTTTGCTGTCGCAACGCGCACCACAGCGACCGACCGACGGAACACCTTACGCTTACAGTCTTTCGTGATGATTAATCGGAGTACATACCGACTACGTTATACCGATAACCATTCTCGAATTTCTCACGGATGTCCGGCGCTGTACTACCAGCAGCAATAATACAACTACTCTACGCTATGTGACAGAATACCCAGTTGGATATACATACCGCCAGAATAAATATTTTTTTCTATTCAATTTGGTATTTTTACACATTACCTATCGGTAGAGAGCGAACATTACACGGTATAGTCGCCCGTCATAGATATAGTGTGTCTTGTGCATAACGCGTATTTCGAGAGTTGATTTGCCGATGAAAAATCACTGAAATCGAGAGAAAATTCGCAACAACCTAATTCGAATTATGTAAACGTTTGGGAATCAAAAGACGCGTCAAAAAGATCCAAAACCGTTCGTGCATTTAATGGGTCAAACTTTGGGCATGTGCTGCGGGCGCACCCTGATAATTAACGAGACGAAAACCTGCAACAATCCAGGTAAACTTGAAACGTGAAGTTGCTCCCAAAAACGGGGTCCTTTCGTGAATGAACTGAAACGGCCGGGAGAGTGTCATACTGAAAAAATTTAACCAGCTCGTCTACGTTTGCCTATATATGTGTATTGCGAGAGTATTCATTCGTTGACATTGGCCGTAATTCAAGCGGACAAGAAAAAAATAATTGTTTAAAAATAGAAAATTTCCCACACCACACGAATCATCATGGAATAATTCATTGTGTGTGAAAAATCACAAGCGACTCTCTCGATCTCTTTCTAATTAAAGATTTAGCAGTGCAAATAGTTGACAGTTGACAGAAAGTGCATTGCGGGGAATGAACGTTTGAAAATAAGCCTACCTATCGTGAGCGGTGTTCTACCCAAAGCTGGTCGAGTGGAATTGGTTATTGTCTGATTTATCTATATGATTATGGTGAATTTGATTAGTTCTGTTACAATCTACAGATTTTATTGGAGTTGTCGCATTACCGCATGTGCAATGTGCATACAATCACGTTCGCGCATTGCACTGTTTTGGTGGCGATTTTTATATTTATTTAGTTTATAATGGAAATTATTCCGCTTCGCACTGGTTTAAAATTTAGCAAAGTTTACGCAACAGGTCCGTATAGAAACCTAGACTACTCACAACCATTCTTTTGTGCGAGACTCTATTTTTGGGCAATGGGAGGGAACTACAATTGTTTGCCGAGTTCAAATGGCTAAATAAGAAGCCCTTCATGACGGATGTTTGTCAGACGATCGCGAGAGGTGTAAAAAACCTTAAAATAATTTAATTTGTGTTTTTCCAGGTATCGAACCTGGGACCTTAGGATTCCAACACATTAACCTCTACTTTCCCGAAAGGTGGCGCAGTGAAAAACGTTAAATTTTGATTTGAGTTTTGTCCGGAGGTTGAACCCGTTTGTTTACAAAAATAATAATCATTTGAAAACGCATGATTATTGTAAAAAAGCGGCTCCTTCGCGATGCTGTTGTCTATTGATTTCCTTGGGCCTTAGTCCATCCAGTGCCATTTACGCTGCCTTATCTCGATATCCGACAGACACAATTCGCATACTCCAAATCGTGGGAAATATCCAGCTTATCCTAATCTGCATTTCGTTTGACTGCAGACTTTCGTGCTTTTTTGACACTTCCCACGAGTTTACCGTGAACCCATTTAACAAAAGTCAACTTTTCTCTTCTATAGAATCAGTTTCCTTATAGTTTTTCATTCGTTCTCATCAGTGACGTTGTGATCAAATGCACTCTTGACGGTGGATTTGTAGTACCCACTTAACGAAAGTTGAAATGGAACTTAAATACGTGTGTGGTATTATGGACCAATATTTAGCAATCAATCGGGACGCAAATTTCGAATGTTTTATTATAAAATTCAACCAGTGAATGGAAATCGCTTAGAAAAGTAACGGAGGCTACACATATTCCAATCGCATATCAACAAAAAAAAAAAAGAGGAACCGAGATTTTTCTGTTCGTAAGCCACACGACGTCTGAAATCTGAAAGCGAATATAAGGAAGGCCAATCGCATACCACATAAACATTTAGTACCCGCTTAACGAAAGGTGAAATGTAGCTTATGTCGTTTTCCATTGCGACAGAAAAAGCAGTTCAGATTCAGAGCAGTTTTTCTGATCTTGAAATCAGCTGGCTGTCAGATTTCATGTTCCATTGGCCGCAAAAAAAATCTGTTTTGCGAGTCTCGATTTCTGAGCTAGATTCACACGGACTTACACTTACACCGAAACATTTGTGTTATTTTACGTTTTTAGAGACGACAAGTCTGTGAAAAATAGAGAAGAATGTATGTATGGCCGTTGCAATGGATATTAACATAAATTGAATAGATTTAAATAAACGCAAATTACAATTTAAAAACAGTTGACTTTTAAAACACGCACCACCACAAAAGCAAAGAAAGAAAAATCTCGTTTTATGTGTCATTGGGCACGAAAAATCTGACATCTGAGAGCAAAATCCAAAAATCTCAATCTAAAACGACATAAATGTCACAAATGGTAGTTTGATTTTAACATATTGCAAAATGTCTAATATTACCCTCAAGTGGCAGATTTTTATATAAAAAACCGTTTTTCTGCCGTCATGTCCGTTAAAATATTAGGGCAATCATGCATAATAAGCATAGAAAGCAAATATAAACTAGTCTGTGTGTTGCGTGCATTAGTTGGATACGTATATTTTGTACAGTTTTAGCAGCACGGCCAACTGAAGTGTATTTCCATGCGGTACTTATAACCTCAGCTATCTATAGTACATTCAGTAGCATTTAGCTACTTATTAACTTTTGAGTATTAAGTTCCATATAAACATAAAACAATAAAGTTTAATATATTCTGGGAGTTCCCAGTGCCGTTTTCTATATCAGTGATAAATTTATTGCCAAACGACATTGCGATAAGGTTGAGGGAGTGTATTACCTTATTTTGTTTCAATTAGTAACGGCAATAGTGTTTACAAAGTAATTGTGAACAATTCACAAAGTATTGGCATTGTTTTGCTTTTACAATATTTATTTGTAGGTATACTGTGTGCAGTAAACGTAGGTATACATACATAATATTGTGGCGCGTGAATTTGTACTAGACATTATTGTCAAACTTTGAAAATGCTTTGAAAAATGCTGTTTCCCATGTAACAAACTGAATCCATCCAAATTACAAACATTTCGTTGTTTTAATTATTCCCGTTTAGTCCATGAAAAAACAAAATCCGATGACAGCCATTAAATATCATGTCATGAGTCATTTATTTCATAAATAGTGGATTCGCTTGGCTGGCGTAACGTTTTAAATGGAAACCACCGGCTTCAGTTAAATCGATAATACCTACACGTATAATACTACTAGCTGTTGCATTATAGACATCGGTGTAGATTACATGGACTTCTCGTATCACAAGGGTATGTGTGTACAGCGTATTTTATTTACACACGTCGTGTTCTTACCATTTTGTATCCTTCAATTGATTTTAATTGAGTCTACCGCTCCAAACTGTTTTTCCATTGTGAATTTAAGAAATTCTATGTTTAAAAAAGATAAAATCTACTACATTAAAATAAGTCGGCGAATTTCGATAACTTTACAGACAAAAATTTCCCTCTCACTTGAATATAAAATACTCTTTTGTGTTGTTAAGGCTATTACATTGGATTTGGGTTTGCATAGCCGAATGGAGGTTATGTAACGTAACAATGTTCCGGAAGGTTTTAACTATATAGACGATACCCGAATGATATTTGTAATGCGTGTAGGATAATAATAATAATAGGGATCATTTGAAAGGGATCTTATTACGACACAAATGCACTCATAAATCAATCGTGAAGTATTAGAAAACAAGGGAAAGCGTACTATAAAAAGTACCGAAAATTGTGTCTGATCGAACGATAGGGCATTACTGTTTGCAAATGATATTTGACAGATCAGCGGATATTTTGTGCATTTCCTAGTTTGTGTTTTGTTTTTTTTTGCGTATTAAGCTTCAAAAAAACCTTTGAAAGATTTGAATTTAATTGATATTTATGTATTTATTTTTTTTTAAATAAAATCCTCGTTTTGAAATAAACCATTGACCTTGTTTTTCATGAAAACAAAATATTAAATTTAAATTCTCCCATGACAACAAATGTAATAGATTCTAAAAAAAGTCCCACTAGGACATGTGGATGTCTAATTGTTTATTGACATTGGTACCGATTCCCTAATACTGTACATTTGTACTAAAGCTGGCAGTCTACTAATCGTCGGCATTAGTGTTTGGTTATAAGTAAGTCAGTTTACGGCCCGGTCTGTTCACAGCTGGTCAAATCCTTGGTAAGGCTAAAGGTTACCTCAGATTAAGGTTAACCAATGATTATAAATCAGTGGTAACCAATGAGTAGGCGCAGTGGCTTAGTGGTTAGTCTATTGGACTACTAAGCGAGGGGGCCCAGGTTCGATTCCCGAAAAAAAAAAACCGAATTCCAACTTAGGGTTTTTCCACTGCGCCACCTCTCGCGAACGTTTGACAATCATCCGAGAGTATAACTGTCTTGAAAGAGCTTCTCAATAAGCCGTTTGGAATCGGTATAAAATTGTAGATCCCTTTCATTCGTTTCTAAAATGAAACTCACAAGACGAATGGTTGTGAGAAGCTAGGCCTTGGGTCCCTACGTACCTGTTGCGCTAACTATTTTTTATTTTTTTTTTTATAATCAGTGAGTGTTTGTGGAGGGTTTTTTCACTGCGGTCAACAAACCATAGCTTTGCAACAAATCGTTCCATTTTTCCAGTTTATTTGTCAATTCAGTGATTGACCGAATCCATGGTTAATTTTTGTTTGTTTTTCGGGTCCTTTTGTTTTTGATTTAGTAGTTTGTTTAGATAGATTTTTTATTAATGTATTTATTTTTATAAATCTTACTAAACAGAAAAATTAATTAGTGTCCAATAATAAGAGAATTTTTTAAAATAACAAATTGGGATATATTTTTGAGTTACATAATATACGTCTAGTTTGGTTCATGAGTTGATATTCATGAGATACCACGAATCTGTTTTTAGTGTCGTTCACTGCTAAACATAGAGAATCAAATCCTTCTTAGTAACTATTCACAGGTTACCCTTTAAAATAAACAAATGCAAAACCTCCCTCACAAATCTTTATCAACTGAAATGTATTCGTAGATATTCAGAGAGTAAACTGACCTATCCCAGTTAATGCTCACCAAACAACATCAACATCTGTGGAATGAAATTTAAATATTTATGGTACCAATTTTCCTCATTTGGGAAATGATACCTGTGATGGTTTTGTGCATGCTTTATTAATTACTTTGACTGTTTCAAAACGGAAAGTTGTTTGGTGAATTACATGTTCCTACAGATGAATATACCTTTGATTTTTTTTTTGTTGTTGTTTATTAAATCTAATCTTGTTTCGCGTTTAAGTAAAGAGAAATTGTCCACTGGCCATATAAAGTTAGCATGTGTTGTATGCAAGGATATTATATCGAAAACAACCCGCTTATCTGATTCTGTTTACTTACAGAGTGTGACCCAGATTTGAGACCGTCTATCGCAGCAGATCTAGAACATCTACTCAATCGCTTGGAGCATCTTGTTGAACGACTCGAACGTTCTGTGTCGGCGCGGGAACTCGATATCGCCAATAAAACCTTTGATTCGGTAATCGAAAAGAAACGCAGTAGTTTTGATATAGAGTCAGCTGAATTGCCACCTATTCCCAATCCCGGATCTGAGCCAGATAGTCAACAACTTCGTCTTAACGAACGCATCGGTCGCATTGAGAATTCGCTGAGTAAATTGAACGATAGCTACGGCAAAGAGAACGACGAAGACATTGACGGCAGCTTAGAAAATATCCCAACAACAGTTCTTGAAGAGTATCTGCAGGACGAGGATCAGTCGCCTTTGCCGCCACCACCTCCGCCAATAACTGAAAGCATGAGTGTGCTAGGATATCAAGATATAGTCTCCGGACCATTGAGTCAATATTTGGCTCTGTCCCAGAAGATCGGTGGAGATGTTGCTGCACACGCTAAATTGGTCAAAACTGCCTTTGAGTGAGTCATCTACAGGTAATTGCTAGTCTGGATGATGTGTTTTAATGGTTGCTTTCTTGTTGCAGCGCACAAACTCAATATGTAATTCTGGCATCGGAAAGTGCGAAACCCTCTCAGGACAGGCAAATGCAATTGCTTAAGCCAACATCAGATCAAATCTCCGCTATCCAGAGTTTCAGAGAGAAGAATCGTGCTTCACCATTCTTCAATCACTTGTCGGCGATCAGTGAAAGTATTCCGGCACTCGGCTGGGTTTGTGTTGTAAGTATTTCGCATTAATAGAAAACTTGTCATGACGATGCAGAATGCAGAAGAGTTTGCTCGGTGTTTTCGCTTTTCATATTTACTATTTTATTTTGCAGTCGCCTACGCCTGGTCCCCATGTAAAGGAAATGAACGACGCCGGCCAATTCTATACGAACCGCGTTCTGAAGGACTGGAAGGAGAAGGATACCACTCACGTGGAATGGGCTCGTGCATGGATCCAGACTCTTACTGAACTGCAAGCGTACATTAAGCAGTACCACACCACCGGTCTAGTATGGTCTGGCAAAGGAGCACCATCTGGCATTCCTCCTCCACCCCCATCAATGGCTGGCTGTCCACCACCGCCACCACCACCCGCATTCGATTTGGCTTCGATGTCTCTAAACGATGGATCTGCCGACGAGCGTAGTGCGCTGTTTGCAGAGATAAACAAAGGAGCGGCTATTACTCAAAGTAAATAAAATCAAAAAAAGAAAAATATTTCGCCAACAAATAGTAAGTGTTATATCTCCCTAAAGATTTGAAGAAAGTTACCGCTGACATGCAGACCCATAAGAATCCAACATTGCGCTCGGGGCCGGCTCCTTTCAAAGCCCCAAACCAGACTGGCGGCAAACCAGCCGTTCCTCCAAAAGGCGTTGCCGTGGCGAAAGAACCCGTGTTCACTCGCGATGGCAAGAAGTGGATAATAGTAAGTACATGTTGATGTTTGGTTCATGGGTACCAACATCTCTAACTCAATTTTTTTGTTCTATACTAGGAACACCAAAAGTCAAACCCAAATTTGATAGTGGAAAACGCCGAAATGAACAACGTGGTATACGTGTTCAAGTGCGAGAACTCAACGCTTACCGTCAAGGGCAAAGTGAACAACATCGTTATGGACTCGTGCAAGAAATGCTCCTTGCTCTTCGACTCGGTGGTCTCTTCGATTGAGTTTGTCAACTGCCAAAGTGTTCAAATGCAGGTAAGCGGGCATATTTGCATAGTATCATCAAACTTTGACCTAATGTTTGTTGTATCAGGTTCTTGGAAACGTTCCAACAGTTTCTATTGACAAAACCGACGGCTGCCAAATGTATTTATCTAAGGACTCCCTAGGTGTTGCGATTATTAGCTCTAAATCATCCGAAATGAATGTTTCTATTCCAATGGCAAATGGCGATTTCGTAAGTCACTTTTAATACACTTTCCGTGAAAATAATTTTTATTTATTCATTTTTTGTTTACAGTTGGAGCAAGCTCTACCCGAACAATTTAGGACTACAATCAAGGGAAATACGCTCCAAACTGTCTGCGTCGACAGTCTTGGCTAAGCATCATCTGAGAGAGAGAGAAAAAACCCAAATCAACATCAGCAAGCAGCAACTCGTTGAGAATTCTTTAGATATCATTAAATTAAAATTTTAACAAAAAGAAATCATCCAATACTAAACAAAATATATAAAAATATATATGTATATTAATTTTTTTTTTAATAATTGTATGCGAAAAGGTATTAACAGCTGCAGCAGCACAATATTCGGATAAATTCAAATCAATTCGAGTTTCTTCAACAAAATATGGACGAATTTTATATGAAAAAAAAAGAAATCGTTAACTTCCGCAACAAGTTTCTACCATTATTAACTTAACATTTAGCAAACATATTTTTTATTTATAAAACAGAAACAAATAATCCCCGCAATTGAAAGTATTTATTGACGAAAAGTTACCAACATATTTTAAATAGTAATTCAATTCAATCAAAATTGTGTAAGATCCTCATACGAAATTTATGCAAAAGTAGATAAAATAAGAAAAATTTAAAATAAACCAATTTATACGTGAAAGCGGGTTGTTTCATTTTTTCGACTATATTCATCAAATCACTCCAGCTCCGAAAACAACACTACAAGAAAACTAGTGCATATCTTGAAAAAGTGCCAGGCCACCAGAAATACCAGTAGGTACCTGCCCACCTAGTGGGCTTCTCATTGCAACACAGATGTAGATATAGATGTATGCAATGTAAATTGCATTGCAGAAATGTGGTTTTCATTGCATATTCTTATTCTTTAATATTGCTATTTCGACAATTTGAAATACTCCCTTCACATTTCTTAAATCAGAGGTAACGTCGGTCCCATTGTCATTGTTGATTATTTTCGTTTGGATATTTTCAGTAAATTAATGTCGTTTTCGATACACGGCCAACTCAATATACACAAGAACCAATAAAATTCGGATTTAATGTTCGATTTCGCGGCAGAAATCTGAGATCAAAATCGAAAACGATATAAAATACGAAAAACATGTCAGTACAGACTAATTTTTTTTTTTCTGAATACTTCTACCAGTTGAATTTTGCAGTCAAGAAGTTTAACATTTTTTATTTCGTGCCGCTATATACATTAAACCACATAAAAAAGCTCGAAGAATATAAGGTAACCTTATTCAAGAACTTCGACTGAAGTGTTTGGGTACCTATTTTTAAATGCAAATTCAAAAATGACTAATAACACGAAATGAAGTAATTATTATTTACATCATAGGTACACAAAATAAATGCCAATTACAAAATTGACTTTGTTTATTCGAACGCAAGGAGGTTAGCGACAATTTCAGCAGGATTTTTTTTTCGATTCGATTCATTTTCAGTTATAGAATAATAATAAAAATTCCTTATCCATATTATATTTTATTTCTTAAAAAAAATGTTCGGCTCTTTGATTATACAGCAAAAAAATTAATTCACAATTATTTACTTGTTAAAAAAACAAAACTTTACTCTTCAAATTCATCAAAACGTGCTTGGTATTGTTCTCTGCGATATTTTTGTAACGCATTTTTTGAAGATAACCTTTGATATCCAGTTAGTCCAAACGTATCTTTACCAAGACACCTTCCGGAACCTCATCAAGCTATTTTCGTTTGCGATTTCTTACCCCAGCCAGTGTTGCTGCACATATTTTAGTTTCTAGCATTAAATTACTGATTGGTTATAGTGTATAATGTATAGTTATCTCTTGCCTTGTTTTCAGAACCAGCGCTTTGCAAGACGTAGTTTCTTTCATCTGCGCAGCAACAGTAATATTTAAAATAAATGGCTTCACTACCAATTTTATCTGTGAGTTTTATTTCATTAATCAATTAACCGACCAGCCACTGTATTTAGTTTGTGCGTATTTATTTGTTATCATTATATTTTACACTCAACATACAAGCCACTATTTCGCATTAATATTTCGGCAAAATCATCAACATCCAATGTTATTTCTTATTTTCGTACCGAGTGATAAACGTGGCTTTTTATGTTGTCCCTGTTGGCCGACTTAAATCATTCTAGCATTTTAGTTTTTATTTCTTAATAAAATAACTAGCAAGTTTTTTTTTTATTCCTCTTCTAATTCCCTACGTTTTTTGTTATGCGCCCCTGTAGCTGCTATGAACTTTTTTTTATCGACTTCATCATAACCTTCCATGTCCAACTCTTCCTCATAAGAATATCTCCAGAAACCTCCGAGAATTTTCGTTTGCGACATCTTTCTCCAGCCAATATGTAGCTGTATATATTTATTTATATCGCTCGCGTTCACAATTTGGCTTGGGTTAGCCTGAATGAGATGTCTTCCGCTATTAAGCGTGTGAATGTTGTAAATCAAGGAATATCCCTAAACATGTATTCCAAACTTGAATGCCTAGGAGGAACGATGATGGGCCTTCCTCTTTTCGACTTTTCCTTTTCAGCAACATACGTCCCGACTTATTCATGTAGCTTATCCTCAAGAACATCGAGTTCTATGTTTGGGTCATGATCGAAACGAATTATAGTGTTCACACATCACATACTTAATTCAATAATTTATTACCTGCAGAACTATTAATATCATATCCTCCATCACATTCGAATAGGAAAAATTGTCTTTTTGCCGCGGCGGTTCCTTCAACCTTGCTACCCATCGATACCTTTTACATATTGAGAACACAAAATTTGCATTTTATACGTTTTGCTGTATGTAAATTTTACAATTATTCTTTTGATATTCCTTTGTAAAGCCAAACTTGTCAAGCTCATGTTAGGATTTCTTTCTTGTTGCATGTTTTTAATTATTATTTTCTGCGTCTACCTACGTTCCTTTCATTTATTCGCTTGACGCTAGTTTCTATTGTGTATTTACTAGTTTTGGGATGGGAAAATGTAATGTTTAAATATATCGATATTTAGATAACTCAATATATAATATAAGATAATTGTTGCTATATATTTTTAAAAATCGAAATATATGTTATAAAATAGAATTATCGTTAATACCAGTTTAATACCTTTGCGCAGCTTTGTGTTGGTTAAATTTCTGAAGAATTTTATTTTTGTAAGGACTTGCCACATACATAGAAAACTTGTGAATTGTACAATTCAAAATACAAGGCCGTACATTTTAATTTATGTATCGATGATCGCATCTCTTTTATTTCTCAAATGTCAAGAAAAAATCGTACTGCCATGATCGACATCTTATCATAATAAAAAATAGTTTTAAAATTATTAAATAAATGTACTTAAAATAACGCAGAAGTTCATATGATAAATAAGTACATAGTTCCTATGTTCCTATAGTCATAATACATCGAAGCCATAAAAATAAAAAAAATTGCAAATATTTGAAAAAAAAATAAACAATCGAAATCCATTTTAGCTATCTACCAAGGTACCTACCACTAGTTCCATTCACGGGTTATCGATTGCAAAATGTAGTAGATTGGTTTGGCATTGACGGAAAGAGAACGCCATACATTAGTATTTGCTATCCTATTTTGTTTTGAATTTTATTTGACAGCCATAAAGCGAAAAGCCAATTTGCTAACGCTTTCAAACAAAAAGTGCAAAACATTCAAAGAAATTTCCAATTATACTCAATAAAAACCTAAACTTTTTCATTCAATCTAAATGCAAGAACCGGAAGAACAAATTAATGCACCCGAACCAAACGCCGAGGTACAAGCCAAATCGGAAGAGCTCTGCGAAAAGGACCCCGAGAGTGATGGTGTGGACGAGGACAACGACGACGAGGTAAGAAGATTGACAAAATTAACATAAATCCGCGCCAATAACGCCACCATTCGCTAGACCAAGAGTGAAAATTTCGAAGGATTCAACGGAACCGGCCGCACTGTTACTCTACAAATGCTTATGGCAGCAAATGTCCTACAACCGGGCAAATCTGCAATGACTATTGAGTACTTGGGTCAGAAATTTGTCGGCGATCTCTTATCAGACGGAAAGATAAAGTCTCAAGAAACTGAAACAATATTTGTTACTCCCAGTGCCTGGGCCATGCATTGTAAGCGTATAATTAATCCTGAAAAGAAATCTGGCTGCGGCTGGGCTTCGGTTAAGTATAAAGGAAAAAAACTGGACGCGTATAAAGCGACTTGGTTGCGCAAGTGCGCTCTACAAAAGGACTCAACACCGGACGATGGTATGTGCGTCGAGATTTGTTAAATTCATAATCAGTAGGTTTCTTAAACGGTTTCAGATCTTGATGGTGACGTTGATAAAAAACCAGAATCGCCACAAATCGTCATTAAGCGTACCGTGTTTCCTCATAACGCCATTAGCAACCGTAACGTAATGCAGTGAGTAAAAGGATTGATTCATTGGACAAGCGGTGTGAATGGAGGAGTGGATGTAATTATTTTTTTCCTTGTTATATTTTAGTGACGCCAACGCATTGATAGAAGCTGTGCCATTTTCTGCTCTAAACAAACTGCAACCATTCCTGCTGACAATTAACTCGTCGGCTCTGTTCTTGGCTGACTTTCATTGCCACTTAACGATGCATGAGGTGTGTGGATACTTTGGTGGAACCTGGGATGTCAATTCACATAGTAAGTGGTTTGTAGCCCATGTTGCAATCAAATATTCTTATATTGTACTATAAGTATCAATTGTGCTTAATTTGTTTAAAAAAAAGAAGCCCAACAAAATCCACCAAATTTTACTTTTAGAATCAAATGACACATAGTAACATTTGGCCTTTTTTCAGCTCTTGCCATCACAAAGGCCTACCCCTGCCGAAATAGTCGTTTCGATAGGGCCAAAGCTTCTGACGTTGAGAATGAAATTCAGAAATGCATTATGAAAGATCAGCTCATACTGGTCGGCTGGTATCACTCGCATCCGCAATTTCAGGCCGAACCCACACTTAGAGACTGTGACTCCCAATTGGACTATCAAATCAAAATGCGGGGCCCATCTGAAGTGACGTATACTCCGTGCGTTGGTCTAATTATATGTAAGTAAAAGTCGTGCAGTATTTCACCTCCCTCCTCAAACTTTGCCATTTTATTTAGCACCCTACTACGATGAGAATCCCACTCTGGAATCTGTTTCCAAATCAATTTGGGTAGTCCCACCACCGGAAAATCGCCAAACAATGGAATATGGTCGCCCTATGTTAATGCAATACTCAGTTTTGCCAGACAAAGAATTCCCCGAGGAAGTCCGCAATGAAATACACTCCTGTGTCGACTACTACCAGAGATTCCGGAATGAACTGGTCAAGTTTGGTACCGTTTTCAAAGATGATATCATTTACATTGAGAAATTGAAGAGCTCTTTGTATCCAAAGTTCCCGCGGGAGACAAATGAAAAGGGATTTTGGAACTACATGCGAGGTGCGCTGGGCTGCGACGAAGAGGATGAGTTTGTAGTACCAGCAACAGCCAGGGTGGAGCCCATAAAGGAAGAAGTTAAGCCCGAACCTGTGCAGGTTAAAATTGAAAGTATTAAAGAAGAACCAGAGGTGAATAAAGCAGAAAAGAACTCTGCTGGCGAGTTGAAGGTTATGTCGCTACAAGAGCAACTCTGTTTGCCGTCGGGTTTGAACATGAATCCCACAAGGCTGTGCTCACCATTGGCCACACCAAATCCGCCGGCCATTCCGATTCCTAGTACGACACCGATACCTCCATTGGTACCAGCTCCGGTGTCCTCAACCAACAGCACGACCCCCACTGCTGCGTCTTCGCCGCGTGACAGCCCAATAACAATTCCATCGAATTCGGCGAGCCCCGCTAAATTCGAGATTCCAGTGCGTGCGAGTCCGTCGCCTGCCAAGTCCGACACCTCATCGAGTCGCACTCGAAACTCGCCCGCACCGAGCCCGGGCAAGTTCAGTGTGAGCGATATTTCACGCAACAGCCCCAGTATTACACCGAACAAGTATGAACCTCAACCGTCTCCGCTGGCGACGTCAAGTGCTTCGGCTAATGACTTGATGGCAGCCAGCTTAGCTTCACTGGCTGGACAACTACCCCCGAATTTCCTTCAAACAGACATTGCATCTTTGTTCCGCGGACAGCACTCGAAGGACTACGGTAGTTCGTCCCTGAATCAATTGGCAGCTGCCGCTGCGAAAGTTGGTAACAAGTCAAACATGGACCATTCCACTGCATCTCAGCTAGACACAGGTGTCTACACTACTGCTGGGGGATTCAACATACCGGGACCGTCACGTCCCGCAATCGAACAATCGTCTTCATCGTGCTCATCGACGGCGTCTTCCAAGTCTATGTCGAAGCAGGAGCGAGCCGAATCGCGTTCGTCAAAGTCATCGGCCAGTAATTCGTACAAAACGAAGCTGATGAAAGAGTTGGACGATCTCAAGAACGATCCATTGAAAATGAGTGAGCTTATGCGTTCGCCAGAGTACGCGGCGCTCTTGCTTCAGCAGGCCGAAGCATTGGGGGCCACTACATTAGGGACACTGGGTTTCGGCGCAGATTTCTCCTATCTAACCGGTGCGAGCAATAGTAGCAGTTCGAAGAAACAACAGCAGAACACCGCGCTAACAGCCGATTACAATAATCTGCTGCAAGCGTCGAAGCTTCTTGGCTACGATTCTTACATGCAGCAGGCTAAGACAAGCAGCGACTTGAATGCATTCCTACAACAACAAATGGCTGGGGTATCCGCTGCAGCATCATCCTCCTCATCATCATCCTCAAAGAAACAGCAGCAGCAGCAACAACAACAACAACAACAACAACAACAACAACAACAGCAACAACAACAACACCAACAGCAACAACAACAAGCTCAACAATCGCAGCAACAAGCTCCTCATCCAGACTATACTACGCTCCTTCAGACATATTCTAAACTCTTCGATACGAGCAACCAGTATGGTTCCGGCAAACCATCCAGCGCTCACCACGAGCTCTCCGCTCTGCTAGCAGCCGGTGTTGGTGGTATGAGTGGTGTCGGTTCCGCTGGTTCTAGCTCGTCGAGTAGCAGCAAAAAGAAGCTAGAAGCTCAGCAGCAGCAGCAGCAGAACGACATGCTTAACCAGCTGCTTCAGTCAGAAAAGAACCAATCGGACCTCAATGCGCTGCTTTACCATCAGAACAAAGCAGCCGCTGACTTGAACGCTCTCTTTGCCGCTCCCTCATCGAGCAGCACGTCTACGTCTTCGAAGAATGCATCTACAGATCCGGCAGCCTACTACAATCAGCTAGCCCAAGAGAAAATGCAAGATTACGCCGCATTCTTCCAACAGCATCATGGCAAGTATGGAATCCCAGATCCGCTCTCGAAGTCCACCTTAGCCGCCAACAATCTGTTTATGTCGCCATCTGCACTGCTGAAGCTGCAACAGGAATCTCTGAACGCGATGATGATGAAACCGCCGAAATCCACCTCTTCCTCGTCATCCTCCTCCAGAGCTCGTGAATCGTCGGCCTCACCGGCTCAAGAGCGCCTCACGCCGACCAAAAGCGGTCGCGACAATTCTGGTGGTGGCTCCCAATCGGGTATAAAATACAACTTTAGTGCTGTAGATTTAGCTATTTCCAGTGTGTCCAGCAATACTCCGTCGCCATCTCCATCCGATGGAAGCGGATCGGCAAGACGTCCATCTAACACTCCACCGGTGGATCTAAGTCGATTGTATTCGGAATTGGCACCGCCGACCAAAAAGCGAATGGAGTTCTCATCGATCGCTGACTTGGCCGCACCACCGCCGAAAATTTCCAAAACCAACCAGGATAGAGATGATATTCTTAATCTTTCCTCGAACGAATGAATCGTTTGTCCTCCGCATTGCCACATCAATTCTTTGTTCGTTTCTGTACTCCTTGTTCGTCTAATCATTTAAGTTCTTAGGATCGTGCCGGTAGCAATACTTCACTCATTTGCACCGCATCTCTATCCACGAATTCAACTAACAAAATATCACACCCTGTAGAAATATACAACTGGATATATTTTATGCATGTTTGTGTTATGTCATCAAAAATATAACATTGAAAATAAATTATAAATATTTAAGAATCGAAAGCATCGGTTTGGGCTTTTCTTTGTTATTGGTCACATTCAAAAATATAGTTGACTAGATTTATCTGGGGCCGAATTACCGCATCCGTGAGCGATTGATTTTATATGCAAAACAATGGGGAAAACAAAAAAACGCCTAATCGACCACTAAAAGTTTTGATATTCCAATGAATTTTCGAATGATCGGGTTTCATTGGCGACAAGCGGCACGCACGTGCTATTAATACCAAATTCTAAATAAGTAAAAAACTCATTTAAACATGTGTGTCAATATTTTGTATGTTTGGCATTCCGTTAATTATCTATAAATGCACTATTGAAAATAATGCAAAATCATCATTGATCTTTCTTTTGAGCAAAAGATTAAAAATCAAAATTGTTACTGGAATGATAACCTATCTAATGTCGTTTTCTTTCGTTCGATCTAGATCCCTTTTCATCACTCCATTTTGAAAAAAAAATCAATCTTTCTTTTGATTCGTATCACTTTTTGCAGATCTCGATAATTTTTCAGATTTACACATACTCCCACAATACCAATATACTTTGCACAGCTGTTTTACGTCATTTCAAGAAGTTTGCTTTCAAAAAAATATGCGCAGTTTCGTGAAACCCAAATTAACTAAATACATAAACATCCATGGATATAATTATGAAGAATTATTACCATCATCGTCTTCCTCGACTACGAATCACCAAAAAATACTCCATTTGTGTCTACAACAGGCGAAACAATTATAAAGTCCATATCCATTTGTGATTTTTCCAAAAACGAATGCAATTTTAACATCTGATATTGCTGTCAAATAACGCACTAGTAGTTTTACAAAATCAGAGCAATATCGCTGCATGTTGCACATATCTGGTGGTCATCCCAATAGAAAACGACATTAATTTATTCCACTCTATCTGCAAGATAACAGCTTTGGGGCTTATTCATATTTCTTTGATATGCTATTACTATGTTATAACTAAACTACACCACAGTTTATGTAATTCATAGACAATTTAAACCCATGTCAAAAAACTCGAAAAACTCGAGTATAACATTAAACACGACAGAACGTAGGTATGTTTAAGTTGTTTTTAACGAAATTATACGTCAAAACCAAGTGAACTAAAAAAAAATTTATGAATTTCGCAAATAATCTCATATTTGGCTTACAATAAATAAAATAACGTAGCGCGTAGTTAATGAAAAAAAAAAAAACAAAGAATCTCAAAGCCGTTAAGACTCTTGAAGGCTTCCAGATAAAGGCAGGCCTCTCTTGGATGGTTGGTCTTGAATGTTACACAAATAAAGTATAAAAGTTGTCGTATCTTTGTTCTTCATTATTCAATGGGGCATATTCATAGGTATACTATAAACCTGGGTCTAACTAAACTCGAACCTAAAGTTAGCCCACAGGTAAAACACAAGTGCTATTCATAAAAAAATTGGCAGCTCTGTTTAATTAGATCCGAGTCTAACGTGTATTCTACTACAAATCTATGACATAAATACTTTCTGACAGCAAAAAGTCAAAAGGATTTCATACTTGTACCTAATTTGCGTTTTGTTGTGGTTCTGATTGGTTTTGGCTTTTTTTTTTTTTAACAAAAATAATGTAGGTACCTATGCATTTTAGTGCAATCATATTAATGTGTTGTGATATAAACACAAATTAGAAAATTGCAGATGAGCGGCAAAGAAAATATTAAAAGAGCAAGAGAATAAAACTGGTCGGAAGCAGAAAAAGAAATGCTGCGCGAGTTGGTCCGAAGGCATTTAAATGTTGTGGACGATAAAAGAAACGATGTCAAAATGATTTCGAAAAAAAAGATTTTACTTGGTGTATTTCTCGACTTGGAAATGAAACAAAGTTTGGAAGCTGTAGAGCCAGTGATATCTGTGCAATAAATCGTCTAACGGTTGGTTGGGAAATTCCATGAAGGTTGCCTATATTAGGCGTTTTTTTCTTTTAGTTCAGAGCTGAGCACTGAACTGAGCTCGAGCATTATGAGCGCGCCCTGAACCGAGCGTGCTCAGAGCGTTCTGATGTTTTTTTGTTTTTCCTGCTATTTTTTTCTGTCACATGTGACAGCGTTTTCCTCAGGCAGCTCAATTTATTCTGAGCTCATAGATCGCGCTCTGATCATGCTCTGAGCTCTGATGTGTCTGAGCTTAAAAAGAAACACAAAGTTTTTGTATAACAGTTCAGATTCTGCTCTGAACTAAAAAAGAAAAACGTCTATTGAGTTAACGTTATAGGTATGTTCTCTATTTATTTTAACTTTGACAGCGCTACATGACGCTACTACCGCGGCCTCATTGTGTTAAGGCAGTAACTCTACCTCGTCGCTCACCATCACATTTTGTGTTCATTCGAAGAGCCGACTACTGTATTCTACGCTACTGCGAATTATTTCTTAATTAAAAAAAAAACTTGAAAAAGGGGTGTGTCTCATATGGCTGCGTGCTACTATTACAGTTTTGTCAACGGCAAATAATGTTTTTAATACTTTATAACCAAACAGACGATTACATCTTAGTAGTTGGTTCAACTAAAAAGAAAAACATATGTTGTGTGTTGCATTTTTTATCTTTAACTTAGAACATAATAAAGTTATTTGCAAATTAGTTTTAATCATCATCAACAACAAACAACAACCAACCGCACGTATCTAAAACGAAAGAAAATCTGAATAAATTCATATGGATGAAATTCTTGTTTTTAACAGGTTTTTTCCTGGAGGAGGTAATACAAATAGAACTTAGCAACAAAATTTGTTTACTTCGAAGATTATGTCCTCTCCGAATGAACCCCAAGATTACCCTATATAAACACCATGATACGTTTTTAAATAACATTCAGTCGTTGGTTTTTATTTTGATCAGTTTGGACCCCTTTATACTTATCTACTGGAAAAATGAGTGATTATAAGGTAAGCCATTGGGTGATACAATAATACAGTCGTTAGTATTGCGTTTTAAACATAGTTATACAGATCGAATACAACTGGAGCAGTGACAGTGTACAAAAGGCAATAAGTGCAATAAAGTGCTTTAACTTATTCATGTGTTCTAAACAAAGAGCGAATGAATAATTAACGGCTTGGACTGCATTTACACCATCACACACTCGCATTTTTTGCATGAGACGGGACAGAGAGATGTGTTTGCCCGCAGTCAAAACTAATAAAAGCGTAATAATGAGATCACAAATCAGACGCCTAAAGTGTTATGGGTGTTCTACCCGTAATAATACATACATAAAACGGAAATAAACACAAGTTCCGGCCACCAATCACTTGAAGGCATTTCTCTTTCTGATATAAAACATGTGCAATAAGAGTGGTAATTAGTGTCAGTAAATTAAACGTAGCTTTCGTGTCACGTATTTTTGTGTGTGAGCTAATGTGCTGTCCCTTTCAATCAGATGGTTATTTAGTTATTGGGCATCCTTTTAGCCTTCAGTGTTACGAATGTGTGATATAATGTGCATGTGAAAACTTGAAAGTGTATTTTTCGAAATGGATTCTGTCCGAGATGGTTCTTTCGGAGGTTATATGTATTTTAAAAACACGTTTGACCATAATGTGGTAGACCTCTAATCATTTGTGTCAAATAATGTCAACATTTTGTAATGTCGTTTTCCATTGGGACATAAAGTCAATATTTTTTTTGATCTAAATCACTTTTCATGTTCCATTGGGCAAAAACACTTTTTGGAGATCTTGATATTTTTTCAGATCTACACATACTGCCACAGTACCAATATGTTTGCACAGCTGTTTTACGTCATTTTAAGAAGTTTGCTTTCAAGACAAATGCGCAAAGTTTCGTGAAACGAAATACATAAAAAGAAATGGATATAATTTTGGAGGAATTATTATCTTCATAGTCTTCCTCGTCATCTGAAGACTACGAATCACCAAAAATACTAAATTTGTATCTACAACAGGGAAAACATTTTCGAAGTCGATATCCATTTGTGATTTTTGCAAACAAAAATGCAATTTGAACAGCTGATATTGCTGCCAAATAACGCACTAATGTCGTTTTCCATTGGGACAAAAATTCAATATTTTTTTCGATTCGGATCACTTTTTGCAGATCTTGATATTTTTTCAGATCTACACATACTACCACAATACCAATATGCTTTGCACAGCTGTTTTATTTCATTTTAAGAAGTTTGCCAAATGCGCAAAGTTTCGTGGAAACCAAAATAATGAATTACAATATAAACAGCCATGGATATAATTTTGGAGGAATTATTACCTTCATAGTCTTCCTCGTCATCTGAAGACTACGAATCACCAAAAAAACTAAATTTGTATGTAGGTACAACAATGAAAACATTTATGAAGTCGGTATCCATTTGTGATTTTTGCAAAAACAAATGCAATTTGAACAGCTGATATTGCTGCCAAATAACGCACTAATACATTTATAAAAGCAGATCAATTTCGTTGAGCGTTCCATTGGCAGCGTAAAATCTGAGATCTGAAAAATATTTCTGGTGGTCCCAATGGGAAACGACATAAGTTTGACGTTGCAAATTGACAAATCATGCAATAAAATCATAGACCTTTCTTTTACGCAATAGATCAAAAATCAAAACGGTTACTGGAATGATAACCTATCTATCATTTAATTAATTTCACTCTTAATCTGCTAGAGAACAACTTTGAGTTCTTCAATCATAAAATATGAGCTAGATAACTTTTCAACGGTAAAGCGGCTGTGAGAGAAACAGATTGACTGGCAACTTGTTGTGTTGAAATAAAAAGACATAGAATCCATTAAAATACTGTATTCTACGCTACTGTGAATTATTTCATAATTAAAAAAATAAAACTCATATGGCTGCGTGCTCCTAAAAACATTGTTCCATTTTTACCCGACTGGTTATCTTTATCTTAGAACATATTACAGATTTACGAACAGGTATTAATCGGTATATGGCTGGTTTTTCTAATCAAGTCAACAGTAGATATAATATAATATCCACGGGCTAACCGTGGTGACTGCTATAAAAATTTGCATGCCTATCTCGTTTTAAAGTAAACAACAACTCCACTCCGAGTCTTATGAATAATTTAAATAAGGGGTCATTGGGGGGCCTTGTTTCAAAAACAAAACCAACTAGTAAGTAATACCACAGAGTATTATTTTTGGTATCTAATAGATTTATTTTTACCGGTGTAAGATTTGAGCTTTTCTTTTTAATGCGTGTTTTGCATGAAAAAGTTACGATTGCTCTTAACAATATGTGTGGGAGGGACAATTCGTAAATTTAATGAGAGCTCCCTAAATTTTGATGAAATGGTTTACAAAGCTCTTTTTTTTCAATGATTTAGACGTTTCAATTATGATAACATTATAAAACTATTTTTTTGCTACAGTACTTATCCGGTTTGGGTTCACACTTCTCATCCGAGGATGCGCGCTGTCCCGATGCGCTACCCGTAGGCCAGAACTCACCACAAAAATGTGCTTACGGCTTGTACGCCGAACAATTATCGGGTTCGGCTTTTACAGCCCCTCGCACAGAGAACACTAGAACATGGCTCTACCGAATCAGGCCAAGTGTTGTTCATGAGCCATTTGCAAAGTATGAAACTGTTAAGCACCTAACAACCGATTGGGACAAGCAGCACCCGAATCCAAATCAAATGCGATGGAGGCCTTTTGATACTCCGTCGTCAGAAAAGATCGATTTCGTAAATGGGTTGCATACTATCTGTGGCGCCGGTGATACTCGCAGCCGTCATGGTATTGCAGTGCATGTTTACTTGTGCAACGCCTCCATGAAGGACACTGCATTTTATAACAGCGATGGCGATTTTCTAATTGGTAAGCTTGAATCTCGCAAAGAACGCAAGTAAATAGTGTCTATTTAAAAACAGTACCGCAGCAAGGATCGCTGGACGTCACCACTGAATTTGGCAAAATGAAAGTGCACCCAAATGAGATTTGCGTGATTCAACAGGGAATGCGATTTTCCGTAAATGTCGACGGCCCAACAAGGGGATATATTTTGGAAGTATTCGACAACCATTTTCGTCTACCGGACTTGGGACCCATTGGAGCCAACGGATTGGCCAATCCCAGAGATTTTCAAACACCAGTTGCATGGTTCGAAGATCGTGAGGTAAGTGGTACGTACAAAATGTCAATAAATTATCTTCGAATTCACCAGACATTGATCTCCATAGAGTACAGGATAATTTCGAAATTCCAAGGAGCTTTATTCGTTGCGAAGCAAAGGCATTCACCTTTTGATGTGGCTGCTTGGCACGGAAATTATGTTCCATACAAGTACGATCTGTCGAAGTTTATGGTCATAAACTCAGTGAGCTTTGATCACTGTGATCCCAGCATATTTACAGTTTTGACATGTCCAAGTGCAAAGCCAGGAACGGCTATTGCTGACTTTGTTATATTCCCTCCAAGATGGTCCGTGCAGGAGCACACATTTAGGCCTCCATACTATCACAGTGCGTAGGCTTTATTGGTTTGGTTTTGTTTTTTTTTCTATTTGATATTGTTTTCGGTGTAGGAAACTGCATGAGCGAATTTATGGGACTGATTTTGGGAAAATATGAAGCAAAGGAAGATGGTTTTATGGCCGGCGGAGCAACTTTGCACTCGATAATGACGCCACACGGTCCCGATCGAAAGTGTTTTGAAGGAGCCTCTAACGCCGTACTGAAGTCAGAAAGAATAGCAGACGGTACTCAGGTATGACATTTTAGTTTGGATCAAAGCAAAGCAAGGTAAAGTAGGATTTTCAGGGCGCAATTACAACAACTACGCTCTACTTGACGCTTCGAGGACTCACAGTAGTTGTCCTACTTTACTTTGCTTTGCTGAGATCGAAGCTAAAAAAGGAACCTATTATTTAGATATTTTTAAACTTGTTTACCTTTTAGGCTTTTATGTTCGAATCATCACTGAGCATGGCAGTTACGAAGTGGGGTGAAGAAACCTGCCAGAAACTGGATGCCAAGTACTACGAATGTTGGCAATCTTTGGAGAAGAATTTTAAAATTTAATAAAAAATACAACTTTTACTTTACCCTGTTTTTGATATACATATCTACTTTATTTTGGTGCTGTCATTATGTCCGCTTATGTATATATACAAGATAGAAAAATTAAAAAACTGGGTAAATGTCTTATTAATCGAAAAGAGATCTCACGAAAATTACACATTAAAAAAGGATATTTGCCATTCAAGATTAATACTATTAAGTCCACAACGGAAACAATAGTCTCTAAGGTCAAACAAAAATTGCTTCTTATAGTCGAGTTGTTCTTATGGCTGAAGCATTGGTAATCATGTTTCAAAAGTCTTAATAAAGTGCAAAAAGCAGAATAAAAGCATTACGGTCGTTCGGGTATTTTTTTGCAAACGAAGGATTATTAAAAATTTGATAATGGCGTTTTCGATTGAAGAAAAGAAATTCCCTTTCTATGTTATATTAAAATAAAAAGTGCATTTCCAGGTCAATTCTTACCACGACAGAAGTGTCCGGGGTATTGCCCTGAACTCACCAACACACAATTGAAAAATGTCAGATTGACATTGTTCGAAACAAAATTTGCGCTATGTGATCCGAAAATATGCAATTAAAGGGTCCGAATGTAAACTTTAATTGAATCAAATTTCTTTGGCCTATAAAAACATTCATAATTACTGCAGAAAACAACATAAAAAAAGTAGTAACAGAATACCATGTCACACATTTAAGGGGTTTTTTGTTTTTCCAGTTTTTTTTCTCCTGTCAAATGTGACTGGTAGTGTGCTTGTACATGTGTAATCAGCTTTTTCCTCAGGCTGCTCAATTTATTCTGAGCTCATAGAGCTGATCATGCTCTGAACGAAAAAAGAAACACACATTTGAGCTCTGATGTCTCTGAGCTAAAAAAGAAAGACGAACTTTTTGTTTAACAGTTCAGGTTCTGCTCTGAACTAAAAAAGAAAAACGCCTATGGTGCCTACCACTATTACAAAAGTCCTCCAACGAATTTTATTGAAAAGAGCAATTCAAAATTTCAAAGCATTTCACTCGGTCTTTAATGAAAAACGCCATAAATAGGAATAGACTGACAGCTTTCCTATACGTCTCACCGATTTCCCTGGCTAATTTTTTTCAATAAAACCTCCTCCCACGCGCTCTCAAGTTTAGTCAGGTTGAATAACCGCACTAAATTTTGTGGATTTACCATGCAAGCCAATAACAAATTCAGTCGCGTAGAACTCGATCACGGAAGCGCTAATTCAACCCCAGGATTTACAAGAACCGATTTTGTCTTGAACTTGATGCTAAAGTGCGGGGGGTTGCCAAAGTCAAGGTTTATACGCTGCGTGCTTTGTTCTACGACACTTCTTATGTCGTTTTCCATTGGGACCACCAGAAATCTTTTTCAGATCTCAGATTTTACGATGCCAATGGAACGCTCAACGAAATTGATCTGCTTTTATAAATGTATTAGTGCGTTATTTGGCAGCAATATCAGCTGTTCAAATTGCATTTGTTTTTGCAAAAATCAAAAATGGATACCGACTTCATAAATGTTTTCCCTGTTGTACCTACATACAAATTTAGTTTTTTTGGTGATTCGTAGTCTTCAGATGACGAGGAAGACTATGAGATAATAATTCCTCCAAAATTATATCCATGGCTATTTATGTATTTCGTTATTTTGGTTTTCACGAAACTTTTCGCATTTGGATTGAAAGCAAACTTCTTAAAATGACGTAAAACAGCTGTGCAAAGCATAATCTGCAAAAAGTGCTCCGAATCGAAAAAAAGATTGATTTTTTTGCCCAATGGAACATGAAAAGTGATTTAGATCAAAAAAAAGATTGATTTTGTGTCCCAATGGAAAACCACATTAGTTCCCTTTTGGGCAGGCACCGCGCATTTATACGTTCACCTCCACACTTTCGACTTAAGTTAACTAAGTTTTTGAATGTGCCCAAGGTACTTATGGGGTATTCTATTGGGCTTCTTCACACTCGCTCTCAGATTTCAGATTTCGTGTGTCGTGTCAAATCAAACATTGAAACCTTACTTGCTCTTTTTTATATATAAATATTATTGCAATTGGAATATGTGTAGCCTTCGACACTTTTCTATGCGTTTTCAATTCACATTAAATTAAATCACTCGAAATTTGAGCCCCTATTGATTGCTAAACATTTTTACATAAAATATTAAAAAAGAAAAATATTCACCCGATGCAATGCCTTTTTTGGAAGTAGAAAAACTTTACGAGAACGTAAATAAACTCCACCAGTAGTTGTCAAACTCAAACGCAATTTTATTGGTAAATCTGAGGGAAATCTGAGAAAAAATCCAGATTCACAAAAGGGCTCTAAAATCTGAATGTTTATGTTTTTTTTGTACCAAACGAACATAAAAAGTGACTTAGAGCAAAAAAAAGTGCTCTGAGAGTGTGTAATCGAACACCACATGAGAGTGCCCAATCAAATACCACATTAATTTTATATTTGCAGACGAGTTCCTAAATGCACCTTTAGTGAACTGTCAGTACAAGTAGGCACCGCTTCGTGCTGCTTAAGGCAAAGACCTGGGCCCTATTCTGTATCTCGTTTCGAAAGTAACATTTTTCGAAAATGAACGCTTTGTACTCTTTTTTTCGAAAGCTGAATGAATTGTACTACTACTCCGAATTAGAATTCCGGAAGTATTACAGAGTACCAACTCAATTTCGAATAGGATTGACTTTCGGAACGAACTAGAGAGTAGGGCCCCTGTTGGACGTGGACCATAGGCTAGTGTACGTCCTAATGCCTTCAATATAGTAGTACATACTAGGTCGCACTGAAAACCGTTATTTAATGAGCACTGGGCGCCGAGTTCCGTCGATTCTAAATTAATGAATTATATTTAAAACACCCCACATAAGTAACCAGAAAAACGGTTTGCATGCATGCTTAAGCCAATGCATGGATATATTGGAATTGTATGTGTTTGACAGAAGTTAAGTAAATTTTCATCCATATTTGACATAAGCTGAAAACCAAACAATCTAATGAACATTCAATGATTTATTTCTAATGCCTGACAGTTGTCAACAAGGAGACGGACGACATTATTCATTTGAGCGCATAGGTAATATTTTGCAAATGGCATTATTGCAGCTGGTGGTAGAGCTTTTACCACGATGATACGATGGATAGTAGCGATGCCAAGAAGTTGTTGTGCTGTGGGGTGGCGTAATAAAAAAAAATAAAAATCAGGCGACTTTGATAATTCAACATTTTCTTATATTTGTAACGTAAAAAAAGTCTTAGAGAATTTAAAAAATATCTTATAATTAGTTTGCTTACAAATCTATCATAAACATAGATTTAGAATATAGTTTGCATTATTTGCTAAATACATTATTTACATATACATTCTATTAGCTGTCGAGACGAAAGCGTTATTCTCTATGTAACACCAATGTAAAGGTGTTTGGAACTGCTATATCTATTAGTTTCACTAAAATATACACGATTACTGTTTATGTGCGCTACAGGCTATTACTTATTATGTACATAGTTAGTTGATTCTATTTACACATGGTACAAAAGATTGGCAGAAGGAACCGTTCAAAATGCGAACAAGGCAATGCACACGCGTCGTCATTGAGAAACATCGGAGAAATTCGAAATGAGAATCATCGATTCAAGTCCAACTCGTACTATCACAGATCAGAAATACCTAGGATGCGATGGTGGTTGAGAAAGAAGGTGGGTTGCTTCTGTGATCACCATCCTGGTCAATACCCTAGAATTGGTTCTTTCTGGGGTGCAGGAAATTGCATTTGTTGCCTAGTCGGCAATGTCCGCGCATAAACTGCTTACACACGCGATTGCTTCCGTTGCTGTTACCCGACACCCAATCCTTATTATTGCGACCGTAATTGTTGCCTCGATCAGCATTACAATCTGGGTGTCCAGCTGGGCGCCATGGGCTGCCATCAGAGTTGAAATTCTTTCCGCCTCCCGATCGCCAGTTACCTCCACCGCGATTGCGATCATTTCCTCGTCGATTGTCTGGGCCGGGTCCATTCATGTGTCCGTTCATGGGTCCAGGCCCATTCATTGGTCCAGGGCCGTTCATTGGTCCCGGGCCGTTCATTGGTCCCTGACCATTCATTTGACCGCCACCCATTGGACCATTTCCCATGGGGCCGTTCATTGGACCATTACCCATGGGGCCGTTCATTGGGCCATTACCCATTGGTCCGCCCATCATGCCATTCATCGGACCGCAGGGACCGTTCATATTCATGTTTGGACCAAAGTTTCCGGGACCCGGTCCATAATTCGGTCCGGGTCCAAATTGTGAAGGCCCATTGTCCATTGGTCCGTTATAATCATTGTACGGACCTCCCATACCCAAGTTCATGTTTTGGTTCATACCTCCGTTGCCGCCCATTATCGGCGACATATCACCAGTTGGACTAGGAGGAGAAAGACCACAACCCATCATATTCGGGCTGCCCATATTCATGTTGTTGTTGTTGAATTTATTGCCAGGCATTCCTACTCCCGCGCCCGGCATACACATCATACCTTGTTGTGGCCCCGGCCCCATATTCATCGGCGGCCCATTGGGACCACCAATCTGCCATCCACCACTATTTTGCGCTGCAAACGGTATAAACGGATTAAATTGGTTCCGATTGGTATACATATCGCCACCAGGGCCATTGTTGAAGGTGTTGCCGCCATCTTGGGGTGCAGAACCCTTCGAGTCCGGCCACGGCATACTAGTAAAGTCGTTTACGGCATCTGGATTGCCCGTGATGTCATCCAGCGGAATCACAGTGAAATCTGTGTGTTGCATTGGTTCAATGTCGGGTTCAGCTGGCGTATCGGGTATCATTGCATGCGAGAAGTACAAAGCGCGAAGCGTTGTCTGTTCCCTATCGGCTTGGATTTTACGCTCTCGACTTTGACTGCCGTCGGGATGATTAGGAACATCGTCGATTAGAACCAATGGCACCCATTCAGTTTGAGGTGCCATGTTGTCTTCCGAGTTGAATCCTCGGCGCACCATGCTCATTGCATCACGCTCACTGAACCGCTCCATATTCTTCATGTCTATGAAGGTCTTTGTTACATTTACCCGCTCGTTCTCGTCCAGTTCGAAGAAGCGTATCTGCTCGAGTTCTTCTTGTGGACGCCATTTGAGCTTCTTCTTTGGCCCCTTGCGACGATGCAATAGTAGAACACCGGGTGGTCCATTTGGACCACATCCCGGACCAGGTTTTTTCGGATACTCGATAGCTTCCTCTTCTTCTTCTTGCTTGCTGCTGTCGGCTGTGTTCGAAGAATCCTCACACTCTTTCGGACTGTCACGGGTTAAATCAACCTCTGGTGAATCTGTCTTTGCCTCCGAACTGTCCTCAGATGTAATGGAATCAGATTTTGCCTTCTCATTGCGGACACGCTGTTCAATGTCCTCTTTGACCTTCTTCAATGGGATGTCATCGTCATCCTCGGTATTGGTAGCCGCATCGTCTTCCTTCGACTCTGTGCTCGATTCATTGTTGGCGCTGGCATTTTTCTCATCGTCCTTGCTCTCGTCCAATGTGTCTTGGTAGAACTTGAGTGGGGCCACCTTATTGCCCACAGGGCTAATGGGTGGTGATGTAAAACCATCTTTGCCGGGCTCTTTGGAATTGCGTTTACGCTTGCGCCCGTCCTTTTTCGGTACCATAGCTGCCGAGAGGGCATCTGAGAAGATGTTAGTCTCGATAAGTGTTTGAACTGCAAATAGAAAGTGATACACTGATTAGTTTACTGTAAAACAAAAGGAAAACTAGTGTCGGGTAATATTGATTGAGAACGGTGTGTGTTTTCGACGGTGTTTTGCTTTTGATTCGGCGACGCCGATTTCTGAAATGATAAAAATGTTTATTAAGCTTATTCATAAGGTGGCGAGAAGTGCTTTAGTAATGAGCAGCGTTGAGTCTTGCTACAAAATTACAATTACAATGATGGCTTGAATAGCGTACAATAGACCAAATAATAATAGATCGCTTGAATATCTTGCCAAAGCATGATCTTGAACTATTTCTTAGAATTCGAATAATTATTCAATACATTCCTCAGTGCAGGTTGTGTTTCCACAAACGATAAATATCCGTTTATTCGGAGAAACTGTTTACATTATGCAAACTTCCGTTAAGAGCCCAACTAGCCCTTTTATGTATATCCCCATGGCCTGAGGGGTTGGATATCATTCAACGTGAGTCCCACTTCTAGTGGGAAGTCCTATTCAATATTTTGCGTATTACAGGAACACACCCGAAGATCGCCGATCTTGTACATATGACACCACATACGTAGATCTATTAAACATGTTGGGCTTTGACTTGAAGCTCATAACTAAGTACGGCAATGATCTTTAAATTCCCTGCTCCAAGCGTATGACAAAGACCAACTAATCGTTGGTAAAAAAAAATTGTGAATCATAAATTCCGTGCTGCTAGTACACCTAGGCAATTTTTAGAACGCTAACGATCGTCCGCCTACGATACGACTTCAGCAATCTGACGAATAATGCAGGCGACTCACACATCATTTTTAATGTCCGGTCTATCCATTTCATCAAGCTATATCCATTGCGGCAAGCCATATTTACTGCATCAAGCCAACTCAACAACAGCGCCATCTGGGAGTGGCGATCAAAATTGAGAAAATATGTCTTGTGATTGTGATAGATGAAATAAGACCGTGATCGCATATTTGTGATCAAATTAGATATTAACATCCTAATGCACGATCACTTTGTAAATAGAGTGTCTTTTGTATGCGCGCTCGCTTCAAAGGCTCCTGAGCACATGCCTGCCGTTTGTATTAAACGTTCTATACTATAGACGCCACAGCATCTTTAAACCTAAAATAAGTGTGCGGCCTAATCAACACTATGAAAAAATTAAACTATCAATAAGTTTGCATCAGCAAAGGACACTGCATTTAGATCCCTTTTGATTTCAAATTGCTATCGAATTTACATGTTCTCTGTTTAACACAGACTCCGTCCGGATCATAGCTCCGTCACCGATGCGGCCCGGCGATCTGAAGCTGATCTTTATTTTTGTAAGTCTGCCAACGACCAAATTCACGCAAAACTTTGGAGTCTACGAGTATTTAGTAAAATTTTAAGAACTGGTTTTGAAAATATAGCTGGGGCAACAGGTCCGCAAAAGCACCCTATATGTGCCTCCTCACTGTCATTCGTTTCCGCTTTTATTAAATGTTGATGTCCATAAGGATTTCGGATTAAAAGTAATTTTCATGACAAAAACACATTCCCATACGGACGCCTCGTCGGGCACTAACAAGACATGCGAATGTTGCAAAGCTCGGCACGTAAACACAAGTTAAACTACTTTCTGCTGCGCCCGCATTATGAGCAAAAATTTATTAAATTTCTACTGTCGTTTGTTCTTATCTTACTCACTACATCAGGATATAAAAGCAACAAGTGCTCGGATTTTCGGTCTCAATTTGAAGCGAATCCATCGAATCGGTGTCAATACAGGAAGCCAAGTGACCCAATTTTAAGCAATAGCTCATTTATAGTTTAAAGGGGGCAAACAATCGATATCAACCTAATGAATGAGCGAGTATTTTAATTCGTCAACGGGCCCAGCACACACAAAAACATCCGCAAATTTCCCTGCACTGAGATTTATATGAATAATTGTCCATCATCCCCATGCTTTTAGGTTTTTGTCTCGAAATGTGAATACGATGAGGAACTCTTTCCGGTTTTCGTGTCCACCCCTTTTATCAAGTTCTGAGGTGTACATACTGTTGTAACAATTTTCATCCCTTAAATCCTGAAAACGTGAGTTTGATTAGGGCACAATTATGTATGAATGTATGTACGTAGTTGCGTAAAATAAAAAATAAATTAAAACTCGCTTTTCATCCGGAGCTATGTAGCAGAATAAGAAAATCGGTCACTTTCATTAATTTTTCTTAATATGCAGTGCAAATTTGAAATCACCGTAGCGACAGTTAACTTATAAATTGACCTACAGCTGTTGGGAATAGAAGTATCCATTTGGAGTTCGGAAAATGTTATCATACTAACCCCCGACCTTTATCAATACTTAGTATAAACAGATAGTTCAA
Source organism: Cheilosia grossa (assembly GCA_963082955.1). Classification (NCBI taxonomy): domain Eukaryota; kingdom Metazoa; phylum Arthropoda; class Insecta; order Diptera; family Syrphidae; genus Cheilosia; species Cheilosia grossa. Next base: position 31,509,210 of record OY720147.1, read on the forward strand.
TAAAAACGTAATACGACATAAACTCAGATTTAGTAATAAATTAGATTGAAAACCTACTTTTTATGGACCTAATATGTACTGACGGCTAGTAATGCAAGCGCATTTATAATAATCATGTTATTCACTTTCTGCTTTTGTCAGGCGGTGGTACGAAGCACGTGTCAGCGATGGTTAGCTGATATTTGTAGATTATTCTCCGTCACCATGAGTAGTTGATAAGTTATGAAACGATGTGGTAGTTCTTGCAAAGTTATTTCTATAAATTCAAATGACGTCAGCGTCCCGGATATGCTTATCCACCAAAACGAATGATCTGTTGACTTTTGATTCTTTCCGAGATCTAGCTGTGTCAATAACTGTTACATTTGTGCTTCAAAATATCATAGTTGACGAGGGGGACTAAGGGAAAAACTCTAGCCCTTCTTGGAAAGCCGGATCAGTAGTACATATTAATTGGCGCAACAAGTTCTTATAGGAGTAGAAGGCTTAAAACAACGAATGGACGGTTGTTTTAATTTCATTATCAATGTCCTTTAAGTTCTGTATTAGGCATCCGCCTTTTGAAATGCAATGTTAAAAATGATCAATGTTGATCATTTTCCGTTGTGGCGTGGCTTTGGGTAACAATGCCCCCGATATTCTTAACGGTTTATTGCATTTGGTTAGGTTGTATTCAAGTCCCAAATATTTTGTTTCATACAAATAATTCTTCAAAACAGTTTCGCAATTGATGATGGCGCCCGTTAATTTGGCTTCAATTCAGCTTACCCATCCTTATTTCTTATTAGTTATTAATTATTTGTTGGTATAAATTTCCGTTTAGGTATGCTTCAATGACTTACCGTTCTTCTACGTCATTTTTTTAACACATTTTTTTTTGTTGGCACAGCATGTGTGTTTCCAAATGCTACAAGTTTATAATGTCCTTTAGCAATACAACTTTTCACTTTTGCTAGCTTGAGGACACTTGTAGTACGACATAATTATGTTAGAGATCAAAGATTGTCCATTCAAAATATTGATGATCGCAATGCTAGGTCCAAATCGAATATCCGTTTAAACCGATGTCCAAATGTTTATTGTATAAGCCCTGAGAAAACTTATAGCGACATAAATTTGTAACATATAAAGAACCGATAAATGCAGGGCGCCTCTAATTCGTAGTATGGATAACAGATAATTTACGATTAAATCCTACCTAGATCTATCACATGTATGAATAAGTAAAACAATATAGCCCAACTGAATAAATTATCTTGATCTGACTTTACTCTGTCTGTGTATACCTCCTATTGAAGAATTCACCTCACTAGCTGACCTTCATAACTTGTTCCTAAAGTTGCATTGATTTGATAATCAATTAAATATAGATCATAAACACTGACATCCGAAAGTTTTCACTCACAAGCAAAATAAAACTATTTTAATGATCTTATATAAATAACATTTCATCGTGATGATGTCATTCTGGTGCGCATTTCCATGCTTGTTTCAAAACAAATGCTGATAGCTAAAAAAACAACATCACGGACTGATTTTGAAGTGAATCATTTTCATGAGAACAAGCGCACACTGACAAACAAAAACTTTCGGTCGTTGAAAAAAAAAACAACACAATACAATTATTGGACTCGTGTTAATGCCAGTCATTTTCACGAGATAAACCACACACCGCCGGCCATGTAAATGCAAATCAACGATCTATATAGATCATTATGGGCATAATAAAAAAAAAAAACGCCTAATAGAGTCCTGACAGGTCTGAACTACAAACTGTTGGTAAGGTAATTTATTTCGAACAGGAAATACCATAATTAGGATTAAATACTTGAGTTGCTTTTGACAAAAGGATGAAATATGTTTGAAATTGAGTGAAACGCTTGGAATAATCCAATAGAATAGAAAGACTGTCGGTGTAGACAGTGTCAATCGGTTCTCAAAATAGAGATGGGATTTATGGTTTGCCAAATGCATAAAGGCGGCGTATGATTCAGTGGTAGTAGGGCAATGCAGTGGACATTTGGCATTTACTTTAGCGTTGGGTGGAAGGACTCGCATATTATAACCGAAGTAATAAACACATCTGCCTCAATGCAGAAGATGAGTGTATAAACACATCACAAATTGAATTCCCAATGCTTGGTTAAGCATCCCTTATACGACCCTCGCATGTGGTTTGTAGCTTATGGCGTTAAATTATGTAAGGATTGAGATAGTTCCCGTACATACACCCAGGTTGGTGTCCCTGCTGACCCCAATCAAAAAACATTGAAACTTTGTTACGATGTAAAATGCTGAAAGGCAGGAACCAGCCACTAGAATACCCACTTTAAGGGTGGAATCGGCTACTCTATCAACACTGTGATTCTCAATTGAGACAAGCAATCGTTGCTTGGCCTTCGTAAAATAAAAGCAAAAATCGCCAGAAATCACAGAACTTACACCCTAAAGGTGTCGTTTCATCAAAAAAACACGATTTGTAGGCACAAAAAATTAAATGGTTTCAGATCGCATTCAGATCACATGCGTTTGTCTGTTTGGGTATGCTTACTTTTGTTCTAGAAATAAATTAGTTCAAGCACGGTGTGCATGGTACGATATTGTAGTCCATCCAACGCCATCTAAATTCAGGAGCTTTTCCAATAATATTGTCGCTTCACTTGTCGCATTTGGCGACAAGCAAAATGTGTGGTTATGTTATATCTAATCGGACCTTTATTTGCCTTTGAGTGACATAAAACATTGATGCGTGTAAGCCACTTTGTGAATGACTTTTTTTGGTATTTCTCATTTGACGACTCTCGTCTGAAAATTTACTTCGGAAGTCCCAGGTCAGTCCGAAGCTAGGATTCCTCGCCTGTCATCGGGGCGTCCGATCATATACCGAACAATATTTGCACATAGATATCTATATGCCTTTAAAGCATGACAATAGCACTACGAAGCTTGTGAAGGATCGGATCCACCCCAAAGCGACGCGCACTGTGAACTAAAAAATTCGCTTTCTTTGGATAAATACCCATGAAAAAATGTTTCCACTGTTTACAAATCGAATTGCTTTTACGCTCACTGAGAGTGAGTTTCCTTTCATAGTTGCTTTTTGCGATCCTGTGAAGAGTAACCGTTTTAGCAATATGACAAATGCCAAACGGATAAATTACACTACACACAAACATCGAATGCAATCAATTCACCAAATCTATTTGTGGCTTTGCGAAGCTAGCTAACTCATGAAATTTAATGAATCTACACCCATTATTGAAGACCATAACTAAATCAAACAAAATACCAATCCTAAACCTAATATAAGTAGTTGTGCCTGAATGCTTATCTCGCCCGTTTCCCGAACTCCAAAGTCTATACATATTCTGCTTCAACAATTCTCTACATATAGATTTAATGCAGCCATTACTACCTGCATCGCAAGATGCAGCGAGATAAAATATTTTATGAACTACAAACGCTGTCGCTCACTTTTAGTTGTTGCTGCTGTGTAATACCAGTGTGTTTAGTTATTGTGCTACAGAGCTTCATGATTAAATTGCTCAAGGATATCTCAGTTTTATTTTGAATGAAAAAAATCGTTTATTTTTTCATTAAATCATTTCTTTCTTTTCTTAATGCTAAAATTGTAAATGCTATGTATATAGGTATGACGTATATATATATAAATGATTTGTATGGCTGTACGTATTGTTGTACGCGCAGCACATAGACCATTTGGTGAAATGTATATAAATGAATTAAATTACATACTTAACAGTATTGAAAGAATATACACCACCTGTTGAGAGATTCATATTCGAGAGAGTGAGAAATAGAGAGAGCCATCTTTTTTTTTCTTTTTTAAAACAGAAAACAAACTAAAAACTTTTCAAGAGAAAAATTTACATCGCGCGCTATAGTTACGGAATTTTGTTTCGTTTCATTGGCATTCGTTCATCGGCTTTGTCTGATCCAATTCCAGTTCTAGTTCTAGTTCTGGGCTAGCATCTTCGGCCAAGACACGTTGATTATATTACCTACAAGGATACTTGAAAACATTTTCGTGTGCTTTGAAACATTCCTAACGCACACACGACACACAACAACAAATTGATGACTCCTCTTTCCTCATCCCCTATCCAACTGCTGTTGTTGAAACTCCCAGCTTCGCCAGCAGCCAACGGTCACCTGAATTGCAAGCAAAACACACACCGCGCAACACACACGTTGTTCACAATCTGAAAGGAGAAAACAAAACACTTTAATAGAATCTGCTTGAAGGAACTTACTTTTCTTTGGGGGAATAAGTTTGATGGCGCCAATCTTTTCGACTGGACTTGCCACCCGGGTCATGTCAATTTTAGGCTTCTTCTCGGCTGGTGGCGCATCTTTTAGCAAGAGCGAGGTGGAAGAGAGCGACGAACTAGGAGGCGGTGAGGATCGCTTTAGAGACAAACTACTGAGGATGCTCGTGCCTGGAACTGGAGCTGAATTTGGTTTCTTGAGGCCCTTCCTCGATGGTGGTGGGGGGGCTTCTTCTGTCAGGCCATGACTGCGGAATTGAGATTTATAGGTCTTGACCGTTTTGCTCTTTTCCGAGTCACGGCGAATCTCTATTGACATGGAGGCCTTTTTCGAGGGAATTGTTATAGAAGTTGGCTTTTGCTCTTCAGTCTCATCTTTGGGCTTTTTCGGTATTTTGCTCAGTTTGTCGATTGATGGTACAGCGAGTTTGCTCAAAGTGTCTTTATCCTTTTCGGCCTGAGACACCGAGTCCACCTTCTCCTTGTCCTTCTTCATAGAGGAACTTGAGCCAGAGATAGACTTATCTCGAGAGCGATCTCTATCTTTGTCTTTGCTTGAGGAACTGGATGATGATTTGCTCGTACTCGATGACCTGTGCTTGTCTCTATCGGAGCTGCGCTCTTTGTTTGAGCTACGTTCCTTGTCTTTATCTTTCTCCCTCTCCTTGTCTTTACTTCGGCTTTGACTTTTGCTGTCAGTTGAGCTTCTGTGTGAGGATGACGACGATGATTTCGACTTGCTTGATGAAGAACTGCTGCCAGTCTTGGATGACGATGAGGATTTATGACTCGACGAGGATCTATGGCTTGATGAGGATGATTTCTTGTCCTTATCAGAGCTACTGAAAGATTTATTTTTCTCTTTCTCCTTCTCCTTTTCTTTATCTTTCTCCTTTTCCTTCTCTTTCTCTTTCTCTTTTTCATTCTCAACGGAAGACTTTTCAATTTCACCAGACACCTTCTCAATGTCGTCCATTTTCTTCGGCACAATTTCATTCTCTTTGTTGTCCGTTGTATTATCCCCTTTGTCTTTAAGCCCAGATGATACCACTTCAGGCAATACTTGTTCTGTAGCTTTAGGCGACAGCACTACTTCCTCGTCATCTTCTTCTTCGTCGTTTCCTAGTTCCTCATCGACATCATCTTTAGCTGGATTAACAAAAGTTTCTTCTATATGTTGACTCTTAGTTGTATTATCAACACGAGCCCACACCTGTTTACCGTCTTTAATAACACACTTCAGAACTAATCCGGACTCGGAGGCCTTTTTTTGGGCAGGTGTAGGTGCAAATGAAACGGCAATTGTCGGCTCTGTCGTCCCCAATGGGTCCTCATCAATAGCACTCGATTGTTTCATCACTTTTGCCGAATTTCCAACCAGATCAATTTTAGCCGTAGCAATTGTTCGGGTTGATGTCACTGGTTCTGCGGCTACAGATATTTCACTTGGTTTTGGTGCCATCACTGATTGTGCTGGTGATGAGGCTGATGCATCACCAGTTACAACTTTTAACCACTGTTCAACTAGTTTTGATGCCAAAATTCGTACACCTAAGATGGAAGTAATAATATTACGGAAATGAATTAAAAATTTATTGCTGTCGACAGAAAACGCTTAGAGCTATTTAAATTGCCAAAACTAAAATCAACACAAAGCTACAATCTAATCGGTAACCGAAAACAAAAAATTACTTGCACCTATCACACGAACGGAAGCACAAAGACTGACGATTATTTTCTACTGCCTATTTCATAACAAAATGTCATGTTGTCTTGTCAATGGTGGTGAGGTGAATCATAAAAATAGAATAAATATACCGACGATTACATACTCTGTACATGGCTGTGTGCGCATGCGCTAGTTTTGTGCAAGGCACACAGCGAAAGCTATATAAATACACTATCAATAAAATAACGAAGTTCACTGCAGTGCCAATGCATATGCTATTCCTCTTTTCAAACAATGAGGGCATTACAAACAAAAAAAAAAAAAAAAACTGAGTCACTCATAGTGGGGGATGGATACACACAAAATGTGAGGAATCCTAATAAGAATAAAAATAAAATACGTTGGGATTATGACAGGTAGGTGATACCCTCGTTTTAAAGGTCATTTACGCATTTTTCACGCATGTGGAAACCATCGCATTTATCCTAAACACATATTGCCAAAGTTATTGTTATTAAAACATGTGACTATTTTTGTCTACTAGCAATTAACAAAAAAAAAAATTCGACTGTTGCTGACTAAGCATTTATAAACTTGCCTTTCTCTTAAGAGTTGCAAATCAACTATTCAGGGGGAGGGCGTGTGGGGAAAAAAAAATATTTTATATACGTTGGCATAGCGCAACAATCATTATGATAAAAATAAGTATAATTGGATAACTCAATGGATTGGTTTCTTTAGACATTTCCATAAGATCGAAGGTAGCACTGTTTGGTATCGTAGCACGTTTGGTATCGTACTTAAATTTATCACTTAAAATTACCTGGCTATCTACAAATTATTTGAGGTTAGATTAGAATTGGTAATTAGTTAAGCCCACAAAGTTTTATTGAACGTTCTAAAATGTATGCAATACATAAGGGAAATGTACGCTTCTTAAATTATGCAACCTGATAGTTCTTGATATACCAGTGTATATGTATATTCATTTTATTCGCAAATATGGGACGTGGCATCAGACAGTGGAGTATTTGGTTGAAAAAAATGAATAAATAGATGGCGCAACGGCCTGTAAGCCGGGTCCTAGGCCTAGCTTCTCACAACCATTTTGTTTGGGAGTTTCATTCATTTCTGGGACGAATGGAAGTGGTGGCCAACTTGATGACAAACGGCTAATTGAGAAGCTCTTTCATGACAGTTATACTCTCGGATGTTTGTCAGACGTTCGCAAGAGGTGGCGCAGTGGAGAAAACCTTAAGAAGTAATTTGTGTGTTTTCCGGGGATCGGAGAATATTTGGCTATCCACATAAAAAAATGGACACCAAACAATTTCCCCTACGACGGATTCTATGATAATTCTTTCGGGGTTTGTAGCAAAATTCCACACACGACGGATTCTGCGATAGACGTGATTATTATCTTTGAAAATTATGTTTTTAAATCTAAATCTTGACGTTTTATCAAGCGCAAAATCCTTTTGATATAATAGCGATAGCATTTGCTTCTGTTAATAGTCAGTGACAGCGTATTGCTGTCAGCCGCCGGTGTTTTCAATTTTAACCAAACCCGCTCGCGTCATAATCAAACACTTCAAAGCGTTACTCTGAATAAAGTTTGCAAGTTAAGTACTATGTGTTCGTACAGATTCTGATGAAAATTTTATACCATTCAAGTAGTTTTCAAGTTTACAGATCTTAAACAGATTTTAAATATTATCTATTTACCCAACATTTTGAATTGCCACATTCTGCTTTTATGGTTAATTTCTTTAGTGTTCGACAATTGTTGTTCATGACAAAGAACACAAAAACACAGTTTGTTTTGAACGGCTTAAAACCCACAAATCTTGCAACCAAAACGTTGGAAGCAATAACAATCTCTAATAAAATAGAATCGAAAGCACAAAGCGCGGCACTTACAATAACATATAATAATTTTGAATTTATGGGTAAAATTTAACAAATTCACAATGCCGACATTATTCATGTAAAATCTATTGTAACCTTCCAAATATCCAAGGTGAAGGCTAAAAGTCAATATAACAAAGACCCAGATTATGCTGACGCGACATTAAAGTTTATACCTCTTTCAGAAATGTTACTTCTGTAATAGTATGACAAAGTAATGAGGGCATTTCGAAGGTATACCCACGTATTAATAAACACTGCGAAACAGTTATCAACTCGTTACTCAGCAGTTACGGAAATTTTTTTTTATGATATCTGACGCCTTCTATTGAACTTACTTGTGCACATTTGTTTATTAACACGGGGGTAATAACAGGCCTTACTTTCTGCTTCAATATTGGCAATACATACGTCACACTTCTCTCATAGCGAGAATTCGCTCACCGAAGTGAAAAATAATCGAAAAGAAAAGGAACGGAATGGTAATTTTATAAGGTATTTTGTAGGTGCTGCATTTAAAAAGAACCTTGTCAATGTCAAAATAACATTTCTTAAACTTTTTGTAAGAAAACCGGTCAGGTACTTCCAGCGTTGTTCCGAATAAAAATTAGAGTTGAGCCATTTTCCGAGCCATTCAAACACAACTTTGAACCACATTAGTTATATGAAAAGGAGGAGGCAGTGTTCTGTAATTTCTTAAAAAAAATTCAAAATTTATGGGTGCGTTCACTTGGTGGATCTTATAACCGGCTACTGTTTTTGTGACAGTGTTCATTTGAGTAGATTCTCATTTCCTGAGTACGATTTTCTTTTTATTTTTAAACATTTTTTTTAAGAAAGTAGGTTTGTTTGGCGTGGTCTCTAGTGCGCACTGGTTTAACCCTAATGTGTGCGATATATCACTGAACTCGCCCTGGTACTGAAAACCTGTGTTTGACATGACTTCTAGGGCACCCTAGTTGTGCCCTGAACTGACCCAGTTAATTTTTCGGGGCAAGAATTCAGTGCTGAGTTGCGCTGTCATTTTGCTTGCTGTCATTCACTTGTTTATAGTGATAAAGATGAATACAAATAAATTTGGCATTCAAAAGAATTGAGTTCACTCATTTTTAACAAAAAACAAAAAATAGTTTTATATCTTCACACTTCGTTCACCGAAAGATAACTTCAGGGCAACATATTTTGCGTTCGATTTAGCTGACACTTCTCAGTGCTAGTGCTAGGCACGTCAGACAAACCTTGTGAAGTTTACATTTTGAGACAAATTTTGGCTCGGAGCATTGTGCCAAATTTTGAGTAAGGGCCAGTTCATATTGGTTGCGTACATTTAAAATCGAGGTTGGCGTTTGTTATTAGAAAAAACACAAAGTTAACGCATGACAAAAGAAAAGAAAAATCAAGAAACCGACAATTTCGAGCTTCACCAATGCATAAGCTGACTTTATATAATACGATGTATACCCATCTGATAAATTTTGCGGAGAAAATGAAAAGAAAATTGTAAACGGTTTGTTTGTTTGTTGTTTCTGTGAAATTAATCCAAAGGAAATCTTAACTGTCGATTAGGTTCGCTTTTAGTATTGAAAACAGGAGAAATGAAGTACATTTTGGTCAAACGTATTTGCTACGTCTCATTCGAGACGTCCTTTACTTTTAAAGCAGGTTTAACGTAAACATTTTATCAGTAATTGAAAAACTGTAGTAGTAAACAGAGGCGTAAGACATGTACCAAACAATTTTAAATTATAAATTAAAAATTTAATGTCCCATTGAAATTTAACGATTTTCTTGGAAAGCAAAAATTTAATTATTTTCCGGTGAACGGTTTTGAACGCTATTGTGATGTGATACAGGCGTGGATTTCTAATTTCTTCGAGGTTTAGTGAACTAAAATCAACCAAAACAAAACAAACCCCTTTTTAGGAATTTGTAGAAAAAACCTATTAAATCGGCGCGACAAAAAACCAATAAAACAGCGTTCGTTTATTTGACAAAAATTGCAAGACTATTCTCAGCATACTGTGATTTTAGGATATTCCTTCAGTGTCAAAACGTGGGCGACTATCACATTGACACTCCCTGCCTGTGGAATAAACTGATGTATCAACATATTTCTTTCTACTTTCGTGGATATCGAAGAAAATGTCGAAGAAGTCATTTTTGGGAAATATCTTTATTCTTTACATAAAGTTTCCATCGTGTTTCATTGTTGTAATTGTCAAATTCGACCCAATCATGTGTTAATAGCACTGGCGTACCGAATTTTGACCACATGCATTATTTGCTATACCTAATAGAATATCATGCAGCGTAAAAAACGAAGACATTTTTAGTTTCGACTTTCAAATGTGTGCTTCCGTAAATTTAAAGTCGACACAAAAATTTTTTATTTGTATTTTATATAATTAGAATAAATGTATATGCAGTGTCAACGTTTGCCAACTGCATTTATTCAGACTTAATTGTTAACTAGGAAAATTGTTAATTGTTCATTCAGAGGATTCCAATCAATTTATAAGGACAGTCAGATATGAGTTCAGTTTTAAAAGTTGACAACAAAATAATAATACAGCTCACTAGCGGTATTCGATTTTTGAAACTTGCTCTGATTAATCTGTTAAATCCTAACAATTGTTTATCGTTTATGAAGTTTAGCCAGAAGGCCAAGTCTATGTGTATTTATGTTTCGAAACGTCGACAAGAAAGGTTCATAAAATTAAATCATCCGATTAATCTAAAATTGTATACCAACCAAAAAAGAAATAAATGCCAGATTTACCAAACTAAAAATGAAAACGTTGACAGTCATTTATTATGCATTATATTCCTGTACGCGTCAAGATAGTGTTTTAGTCGATTCAACTTGTTGGATCGCAACTCACTAGTAATAATCACCTACTTCTTGAGTTTGGACTTTAAATTTAAAGAGCACGTAGATGTATTGGATAATACTGACACAGTTTAAAAACAACCACCTCAATTTTCTGCGCTTCGTTCTATATTTTTGCTGTTGCAATTGCATTACCTATCGATAGCAAAATTGATGGCATGCGCGAACCCAAATGTGCTTACTTTTATTGCCGTGTGGAAAAATAAAGAATGTATAGATACACAATAATGACGATAGTGCGAATATCTGCGCATTGCTGCGCGAAAAATATGTTTAATCGATATTTTTCCCAATCGAATAATATATTAATTATGTACTCTGAATGCGCTGCATGATTACTGTAGCTTGTGACAAAAATAAGCTTCTATCTGTAAAAATGTTCATGTCAGCAGTTGCTTCCGTAGGTATGCAAGTATATAGGAATACATAGACCCTAGTTTTGAACACTTACCTTCATCATCACCATCTTTGCATAGTCCCTTGACTAATTTTGGTGCGGAATTACTTTTTAGCCGTTCCACATCGACCGGACACAGTAAAAGTAATTCCAAGATCTCTTGCACCAATGGCCAATTCCTGGCCCGAATAGAATCATTTAGCCACATGTGGGTTAAACTCCACCCGCCAGCACCCATGAATTCTCCCAATAATTCAGTTTTTGTACATTTCAAGATTTGTACGTAAATGCATTTCGAAACTAGTTTCTTCGAATATTTTGTCATCAATCTGCACAAAAAAAACAATAACAATAAAAAAAAATTAAATATACGCAAATTTGAATAAACAATGCTAGTATGTAGTTTTAATTTAATAAATAAATACTGGTTAAAAAAAATGTGTACTCACCCTGCAATGCGTTTGACTTCACTTTCACTCAAAATGCCGCCATTTTCGTCGAGCAGCACTTTAAGACATTTTAATAATTGCAATGGTACAATTCGCGGCTATTACAGAGAAATAAAAATGAGTTAATTTTCGAAGACAATACAGAATGCACCGCGTAGGTATTTAAAAAAAAAATAATTAATAATGAATTTTTCTCACCATTGTGCACTTGTTTTTTTAGCCTTAAATTGTAATAGATTTTTCAGCGATTTTCACTGACCAAAGAGCAACCACGTTGCTGAGCGTTCATACGCGATGGAAATGTTTTTTTTTTTTTTTTTAGCTTCTCTTGATTACGTAATTGCTTTGCTACGCGAGCATTTTTTTTTCTTTCTTCAAAAATTTGATTTCACCTAATAACACAGAAAAAAATACGTTCATTAATTTGATGTTCACAACGAAAACCGAAGAAATGTCTGCACTTTTCAGTTCCGTGAAAATTGTTTCGCATTCATGCATAAAGTACATATATATATATATATATGATATATATATACACATTAGAATTATTCACTTCCATAAATGCCAATCATATATTTTTATTTATATACCTAACAGATTAGTCAAATACATATCATAAATACACTTTGTTGCTCAATGAAAATTATAATGATATCGTGTTCCCAACTTCTATGTACAGTAACTAAATTCCAAGCGTACCATTTTCTCAAGGTAATATTCCAGAAATTTTCAAGCGGTGCTACTTCCTCCAAAGATACATTTCAACTGAAAACTATTCCATTCCATAGCCGGGTTAGAAAGAAGTGTGTATGTAGTACACAAACAAAAAAAGTACCAGTTTTAAATGGAGACAGGGTGATTCAACGATTGAATTTTGTTTGAAGACATGGTTTTCTTAAACACAGAAGTATACCAATTTTGTCGATTGATATTCCCAATAAATTACATAGAGTCAATAACATATATGTGCTTACAAATTTGATAAATAATTATGGAAAAAATACTTCGTAAATAATATTAATTATGGAAAAATTCTTAAAACGTGGCATCAAGACAACAAAAGTTTCTAAACAGAAAATGATTGGGTTCTGTTTGTGTTAAGATCAAAACTAATAAAAATGAAGGAAAATTGGCAGCACTGGAAATATAAGAATGCACTCGTTTAATTAAAGTCGTTTCAAAGTAATAGGAAAAGTATGTCGGGATGTTTGTAAACTTTTCAGTTTTGCAGTTATGAACAAAACGTCAATGTTACTCAGGCGAAACCTGCCACATTTGTATTAACATTAGATTACGATTGACCTTAAAGCGAATCGCCGCGATATCCACTTTTCGATGGATTGCTTCTCTTTCCATAAAAAGTAACAAACAACAGGTTCATTAATTCTGCAGTTCGTGCTTTATTAGTCTGTTTAACCCGTTTCAATACCTTTTTATTGTCAGAAAACTGATAGTTTCCATCTAGATTTTTATCTGCACCAATGAGCACCTTATCATCATAGCCTACTGTAGACTTACTTATTAGTTATCTAAAGAGCATCAAAACCATCATTATAAATACGATATTTAAAAGCTCGATTGAATCTTGTTCATATTAAACTGTCAATGCGATGCTGTTAACTTTGCCGAAATTCTTTGGAACAACCGTGATCCAAGATCAAGAGAAGAAATACAAACTGTCAGTGCGATGCTTTGTTAACTTTGCCCAAATTCTTTTCCCCCCGTGATCTAAAATCAAGAGAAGAAATACAAATTGACGCTGCAGATGTAGCGCTACTCACACATTAAAGCAGATGATGTAGCTCTGTAATCAGTGGGTTCAAATGTAAATTGAATCTGAAAGTTGTCAGTAAAATTAATACTTAACCGACACCCGGTAAACTTGTGTATCCACCCAATCCATCTTGTCAAAATTGGAAAAAAAAATTGCGACGACTTGGCTTGCTACATTTCTACAAAGTAGCAATCTAGTACAATCGCAAAAAAAATAAAATGGCTGCCACACCCAAGCCACAACTACTAAAATTGATTTTTCACAATAATCTGAACTTTAGACAAACAAAAATATACTATCTTCTCATACCGCTTTTGTCCCGAAATATACGTCTTGGGAAATTTTTTTCGACATCCAACACATTTATCACCGTAGACACCGATTTCTCGTTGCGATTTAATTAAAGTTCTTTGTTCACGAGGAAACTTTCACGAAATTGTTTCTTGCGTCACTACGCAACCTTCGGTTTTAGTTATTTTGGGGTGTTCCTCTCATTCACAACTGTTTTTTATATTTTATTCGATTCAAATTCTTAAAAGCTAGCAAATAAAATTAATACAGTTTTTTTTTTGATGGCGTATGTATATATATATATATATATCCTTTATGAGTTGCAAAATATTTCCGCAGAGAAATCCTACAAACACGTCCAACTCACCCGCAAGTACGACGAATTTTAATTTCATGTTGTTCTTCGTCGATGGAAGTTCACTGGTGTTTCGTTTTCTAATTCGTTTCTACAAAACGAGTCTCGTCATTATATTCCTGGGCAGCAGCTACATTTCAGGAATTATGAATTCAGACATTTTTTTTACAAGAGTTTGGCTGAAATTAAATATGGGGATAAACAACCCATCACCTATTGTTTTTAAATATAGGGTTGAGCAGATATAATTATTCTCCGCTGAATTTCTGCCATATCGTATTTCAAAATAAGGTAAATTTAAAGTAGGATTTTCGGCAAGCAATTAAAACAGCTACGATCTACATGACACTTCGAGACTCGCAATAGTTGTAATTGCTTGCTTAAATTCCTACTTTATTTTGCTATGCTGAGATCGAAACCCCAAAAAAACACTTTTATCGACAGAAAATATGAATGCGAAGGTTTTTGCTAAAAGATGTCCTGTTCTTATCATTTTGCTAGGCGCATACATATTAACAAATTAATTATCTAAAGAAATCTTATTTCAAATAATAAACAACAGGTACGAATTTGATAGAAATTAAAAATAACCCGATATTCGAAATTCGTGTTAAGAAATTTGCTTATAAGTAACACCAATCTCTTTGTGTCGTATGGATATACCATTTAAAAAAAATGAAAATAATGTGCAAAGCAACCCCTTAAATGGATGAACTACCCATAATTATAGATATACGTAAAATATAAGCGGAAATTAGTTCCGGCGAACGACATTTTATCAAAATTATACTATGAAATAGAAACGACGGAAAGAGAAAGAGAGAAATAGAGACTTCATCTTGTTTTTAATGCAATTACACATAATTATCTTATATATTAAGGATTTAAATTATCATAATAGCTTTGACAGTCAAATCAAACATTTGATATAAAATAAATAATAGAAGAGTTTGTTAAATCAAAATGTGTTTATTATAAAGAAAGGAAAAGTCAGTCATTAACAATATATTTTTTTTTAATGTAAACAGTTTAGTCAAACTAAATAAATAAACTAGGTACAATACAATACGCGAAGCGTATCGTAAGTATATTTATTTTCAAGACGATAGTAAAACAGAATGATTAGGTATCAATAAATCTTCTTTTCACTTTAGACCCTGACGTCGTTTTATATACACTTAATTCGTCGGTAGTTTACGATTTTGGTCAAAAGCTGAATAACAGTTCCGTACATATTTTGTCATAAACAGAGAGTTTCTTCGAAAAATCGAGTTCTTTAAAAATTAAATATTTATTTATGCTGAAAATTCAGTCTGCAAATTGACTGAATATTATTGATTGTCCATTCATGGCAGTTTGCTGATACCACTCACATCGATTTAAATAGGTACCACATTAGTAAACACTCATACTCATACTCGATGGTTTATGCGCCACAGAACGAAGCACATCTTTCATTGACCTATTCGAGCATATTTACGCTGTGTCAAATTACAGTTTTCTGTTATTTTTCTTCGTATTTAGCGTAGTCACGATATTGTACTCGAATCGGCTTAAGCTGAAAATCAATTTTCCAGTATCAAATCATGTATGGCTTCCGTAGGTTTGGAAAACACACGCCTCTTGAACAACCTCACTTTATCAATAGTCGCACTCGAAGCACGTCACATAGTTTTTGTCGGAAAATGAAACTTGAAATCTTTATCGTCCTTTGCATTTTGGGAAGTGTTTACAGCCGCAGTTTTGTTGTAACTTCAAAAATTTATATGGACATAAAATTGAACAGAAAACCGTTGGGTCGAATCGTTTTCGGCTTGTTTGGCAAGGAGGTTCCAAAAACAGTGGAGAACTTTCGACACATTTGTTTGAGGGGAATCAACGGAACGACTTATATCGGATCAAGATTTCATCGAGTTATCGATCGATTTATTATTCAGGGCGGCGATATCGTTTCTGGTGACGGTCTTGGTTCTGTAAGCATCTACGGGGACTATTTTGCAGATGAGAATCTAACAATTGGTCATACTCGTCCGGGCTATCTTGGGATGGCGAATCGTGGCCCAAACACGAATGGCTGTCAGTTCTATGTCACAACCGTGATGGCGAAATGGCTAAATGGAAAACATGTTGTGTTTGGAAAAGTTATGGAAGGAATGGACGTTGTTAACGCAATAGAAAACGTAAGAAACAATCTTGGTATTTTACTTTTCAATTGATATTAAAAAATAAATCAATCGCATCAATTTCGTTCTGTCCAATTGCTTAAGTGCTTGGCTGCTATTGAGGGTGTAGCTCCTCTAATGACCGATGAATTCCGTCTATTCAGTGTCATCGTATTTCAACTACCTGTTTGCTTTCGAAACAGGATAATTCGAATGTAATTTGAGCCTCCGATGGAGTATGCGTCACGGAGAATTTTCCGTTTCGACGGATACCTCCCTAGGGCCGTATATGTCTTATGCCGTTCGACAGCACTGCTTCAAAAAGATTAACTAAGTCTGTCAAAATCCTTCTGCCGATTTGATACTTTATGTTGTTATAGTAATTGAGGTGAAAAATGGAAAGAAAACAAGACAGTTACTTTATGCAGAATACCCAATTTCCCATTATTTCTTCTCCCTTTTACCACCAACACTGAGGTTATGTACAGTTTTTTAATTCATGTTTAAATTTTCTAGGTTAAAACTGATACGGAAGATGTTCCAGTAGAACCAGTAGTAATATCGAATTGTGGTGAAATGCCAACAGAAGAATTTGACTTCTACCCCGACGATGAGAAGTAAAGACAAAATTGCTTATGAATTTATAAAACTTTACTCAAACTTGTGTAATTTCAGTATTTGGGGATGGATTAAAGCTGCAAGCCCAGCGCTTGGAAGCTCATTTGTCGTATTGGGAATCTTTCACTATTTCTACAGACAATTGGATATGTACTGTTAAATAGTTAAAGTCAAATTGGATATTCCACACCAATTAAGTTAGTAATCTATTTGTATGTGTTCAAATAAAAACGAAAAACCAAACAATTTGTGTGCCTTTATTTACATTTTAACTGTCGTACTCTTAGTTACGCGTCCTTGGAGTAAAATTGGTAATGTGGGCCCCAAATGAGTCTGTAAATGAAAGGTATATTAGCAAAACCAAAGCTTTATCTTTATCGTGTCTACATACATCAATAAACAAGTAGTCCTCAATTAACTGTTCGTTTTCATAAAACTGACTCAAAGCAGCAAACCTGAGACACAATTTTAATGTTGAATGGTCTAAGTCCTCTTCGGTTATTTGACACAGTTCTGCGAGAACGAATGGATTTTTCTTTTCTTTGAATAGCTGGCTGAGTGCCGTGTAGTGTTCTTTAATCTTTTTCTTATTTTCTGAAGAGGTTTTTCGTTGGTGTGTGCATTTGTCATCAAAATCGTAAGAATGGGCGCGTGGTATGACAACTGCTTCTTGATGCGGGATATTATGAGCCCTTTCGCGCATATTTTTGTATATGTTGAGTGACTTGTCATCCGGTGATTGTACAAAGGAAACAAACGAATTGGGATGCCTGCAAGTTAATCAGATTTGAGCTGGTGATTTACATAGCGCCATACTAATCATTTACGTCTCGACTTTAGATTCATGGAAACTCGCCATTGCGAAATTCATATGGAAAATATGAAGATATTGTGAACTTGAAGTCGAAACGAAAAAAATAGAATTTTCGTACTACATCTCTAGAAAAAACAACTCATTAATTTTGTCGGTTTCGTATTTTACATAAGGGATCCGTGTCTGTCATGGATGATCTAGTCATAATTCTAGATTATGTAAATTGGAAATAAACACAAGTTCCGGTGAGCAACATTTCTGCAATCACTTGAAAATGATTCTATTTGATGATTTAAGACATGTCAAATGGTGGTAATTAGTGTTAGTAAATTAAACCAACAATTCATCAATCAGTTATACGAAATATGTAAATAATTATCCGGTTATCACATCCGGAAGCCATTTTGTTTTGTAGGAAATCGAAACTCCCTTAAGCATTGCTATAAAATTTTTTACACGCAAAACTTTCCAATAATTCCTACCACGTAAGCAAGTTGGCCGGAAAATTGTTGCGGAATGTTTTACAATAGATGTCGCATCGAAAATGTGGTACCTAGTTCAAATTGTTAATAAAAGATGGATCCAACAAGATGTCAATACAAAATCGTATTGTCCCATGAATTAAAAAATGTTCGTAGGTATATTGCTATTGTGAACGCCTCAATTTTAAAGCAACACCAAAAAAAAAAATGGTTTTGCTGACGCCCATTTACTCTATTAAAATGAAAAGTAGAATATCTTACCCGGTCCCCTGATAGTCGGCAAACGAAGCCTCTAGTCCTGGTATTGCGTTTTGAGTTCTGGCTGATACAAAAATCTTCCCAGCTCCAAGAAACAGTAAATCAATTTCGAATGTTCTCGTTTCATCAACATCCATCTCACCTATGTTCATGGCATATACCGGCAACTCCCAAGAAATGGGACGACAAATAGTTAAATTTAAATTGATGACAGGGTCGAATTCCAAAGCCTTAACGGACAAACAGTTAGAATAAAATTGATCAAGCTTCATTTTCAATTCTTTTGATTGGTTGAGTTCGTCAATGAACTTCCAAGTTTCAATTAATTGTTCAATTGTCATTCCTTTTGGACCTGTTTCCTTCGAGTAATTGAGTGTGACAAATTCATTCGGTTCACTCCGTCTGGAACGCTTTTTGCGATAAATATTGCACTGTGGTTCTTCCCCGTTGAGTAGAAGCGAAGAGGATCGCCCGCTTCCATCAGGGGTTGACTCGTCTTTGATACTACCGGAATCGGCTTGGGATTGTCTCTCGTTGTCTGCTTGAAAATTCCTAAATATCGAATGAATTGCCAAGAAACTCGTAACGTTATCCTGTGCACTTGGTGTAATTTTATTCAATTTTAACGGAATTATCATCGGCATAAGTCCTTTTCCTTGGAAGCGAATTGGAATTGCTGTTTCATTGTTGTTTATTTCGACTCCAATGTCTTGGATGAAACGATACCGTAGGCCTAATAAGGCTTTCCATTCTATGCGGACACTGGTTTTTGGCATTATAATAAACACCTTTGGTGAAATTATCTCAACGTGACCCTTAATCAGATGGTGCTCGTCATTGGTGTTTTCAATCAGTGAAATTTTCAAGGCATATTGACAAATGTTTGTCACCTTAATGGTTTCGGTAATTGTCTTAAACCATATCTGGAAAAAAAAAAAATAATAATATAAGTTCGTTGCCTCGGCTAAAACTTGTCTTGTCTCTTACTTGTCTTCCCAGGTCTATTGCTGTTTTCGATATTTGAATGCGCCCTTTAAGACCCGCAACTGCCACCTCCAGACTTTCGGTACGACCACCAATTACTTCCAAGTCAAACCTTGCAGTGAGGGTATTGCCTTAAATAGGAATCGCGTAATTTATAAATTCGGACAGCATGATATTGCTATTACCTTCAGGCACTGGTGGCAAAAACATGTACGTCTTGAACATTGTCTTTGGTAAAATAAATCCACTGCTTTGCTGAAACGCTACTGGCTCATTTTTTTCAAGCTCTCGAATGTCCTCATCATCATTTCTATCACCTCTATCTCGTTCACGACGTTCATTTTTTGTCTTTGTTGACTCTGCGCATACGAGTCGCGGAAGCTGTAAAAAGTCGAATATCTCATTTATATCGACAGGTTTCTTTTCATCTTTGGGAGATAAGAACGCAAGTGGTTTACATTCCCTTGGCTTCGCTGCTATGATCTGCGAGCTTTTAGTTTCGCTTCTTGACGATACGGATACAATTTTTGCATTGTCATTATTAAAGTTAATCGACTTGCGTTTTATACTGCCGCCTTCAGATATTGACGAAAGGTCTTCATCAAAAACCTCCTCGCCGGTTAGACAAATGGTAGACTCTTCGGGTGTTCCGATTTCGGAGATTTTTACCACAACTCCTTCGACCAAGCCAAGAATAGTTTCAGATATTGTTTTTGAACACTTCAGCTCCTTACTTTTCAGAGTTGCGGATTGTGAATGCGCCGTGGTTTTCGGCTTCCAAGCAAAACGTGCTCGGACCGGACCACAGTTGTGAATGTAAATGTGAGAATATGATGCTATGTTTTGCGCAAGGAATGCCACTTGAGGAGTGCAGATCCTTAGACCGGGATTGATGATCTTTGCTTGCAACAGGAGTGGCTTCTGGAAAGTGATGAAAAAAAAACTCAATTTTAGACGTTTGATACCTTAATTTTGACTGAAAAACCCATTTAAGACGCATTTAAATTCTTATCACTATTTGACAGGTTGATTCCTGATTCCAAACCACTGAGCGATTGCGTTCTTTCATAGGTGATAGTGTAACGAACATCGTGATATTCGGCCCTAGTGAGGTATTCTTCGGAACAACTTTTCAGAGAGTTGTTCCCATGCAAATGTCACGCACTCCAGTGTTTTGCGTTGCAGTGCGATGAAGTTTGTTTTTGAGTGACATTCTTGACAGCTTCATAGGATTTTTTTCCCGATATCCTCCGACAACAATCAGTTGCGGAATTGATACACGATTTGCAGTAAAGTGTTAATAAATGTGAACAATAAAAAGAAAAAACAATATAGCAACGCATTTTTTCGTATTTATTGCGTCAATTTGTGTTTCCTGTGGAAAATCAAGCAAAAAAACAAGCACCAAACAATACGGGGATGTGAAATTCAATTATTTCTTTCCGAAAAATGAAGCCTCGAATGTGATTTGCGGTTCAGACAGAGTATGCGCTGCGGAGAAATTTCCGTTCCGGCGGATACCTCGCTAGGGCCAATTTTAAAAAAGAAAATTTTAATAAATATGGTCAAGCATAGGCACCATTTATGTTGCACTGCGCGAACTCGCCAAGCGCCCTTGAAAATCAAATACGAACTGCAATCTTAACTCGATACGTCTGACCCACTTGACGAGCCGCATTGTGCAATGTGCAGTCCTATACAAAACTATGATACCTTTGAGCAGGAGGGATTTCCCTGTTCAATGAGGCTGTATCTACTTTACAGGGTAACACTAATAACAAATTTTAGTCTCGACTTTAAATTTAGCTCCACATAGCGAAATTTGTTTGAAAAATATCGCCACTGTGCTGGTAGCCAACTTCGCGTTGGTTCGAACTAGCGCTAGCGCTCTTCTTTCAGAGTGGAATAAATTGAAAGCAAATTATAAGAAACAGAAATAAAGTAGCTTCAATAGCTCCCCTGTCCTATATTTTTGTAAGATTCAGAGGGAATTCCATCTGATCCTGCAGCCTTTCCATCGTCCAGATGACTTGGAGCACCCAGTTCAACTTCCAGAGTTATGAAACTGTTCACAAAACTTTATTGATTGAAATATGTTCAAAAGTGCAAAAATTGCATTGTTGGTTCCATCTATTGTTAACAATTTGAACTACCACAATTTCGATGCGACATCTGGTGCAAAACATTTCGCAACAATTTGAATATCAACCGTTTTACTTAGCAAATCAACTAACACCCAACAGGTGTCTCTAGCATTCTATGGAGAAATCCAAAACGGTTGGCATTTTGTTAGACTTTTTATTCACTTTGAACAAAGAGTAGTAGTTATTCGTATGTTGGCGTAATTTTTTGGGCAGAGCTTGTATGGAACTCACATTTCACCAGCAGTTCATTTAAAGTATGTTTGTCGATTAAGTCAAGCTTCTCGGAACCATTTCGACATTTTTACATTGTATTTGACAGTAAAAAGATATGGAGCAAGATTTTTGTTATGATTTTAACCTACAGTCTCCTTACTCTGCAGTAATTCGTCGAAAACTCGTCGATGCATTCACACCGAACACCAACTAGTTTCTATCAGCTGTGAGACACAAGTCGTGAAAATATTTTGGTTACAAATTTCGAACGCATTATTTAACAAAAAAAAAATGATTTAAAGTTGCATGTTGTGACTTTTGTTCGATCAGCTGTTCTGCTGAATTTGCTGAATATTGCAAAAGGTGTGTTTGTTTCAACAATCCAACGGATGGAAGTCGTTTTCGTGGATTTTTTCGTGGAAAGCGACTTAAGACGACTCGTTTTGAAAACTGAAATATGAATGGGAAAACGTCTTCGATAAAGTTTCCGGGTGTTTTCGACTCAATGTGAAAAGGGTATTAGCCTCAATGTTCGTATTTTGTTCTTCTGCGAGGGTTTTAACAAATCACTGTCGATTTTACTGTTTCACGAGAAACAAATACATCCGCTGATGCCTAAAGCGAACAAAATTCTCTGCTGGTTTTATTATAAACTTTGACCGCACTCTCATCGGCTATTAAATGTAAACCCTATCAAATCTCAAATGGCAGTCTAACCAAACTGTCCACAATATTGACTCTTACCTGCGCTTTGTTGTTTACTTTACACTTGATGAATCCTTTTAAACATTGACACATATCGTTTGCCTCAATTTCGTCCTCGTTGAGACTGATTGTAAATTCTTTGAATGCTTTTCCTTCGAGACAAAAGTGAATAGATTTACCCATCGGACCAGTCAGTGTGTCACAAAATACAAAGCATCCAACGACATGTAAGGCCACATTCGCCCTCAACGGAGTCGTATTGGTAAGAACGGCTGTGTCTGTAAAAACAGTTTTAAATTATCCGTTTATGTTACTCCCTGTCTTTGACGCCTATACCACACATCTTGTTACTCGATTCATTGGGGTTTCCTGTTTCAAGGTAGATTCCATTCCTATTCCACACAACCTTGGACCTAATAATGCTACACTTAGCGGAGAACGTACAAAGTTTTAGTCGGCAGTTATCTTCGCCCATGACGTCGACTGAGAACTCTTCTTCGGCAGCGAGTTCCTTGGACGTATCTAGCGATATGCTTATTGAACCTGTCGCCTTTGGGGCTAAACTCACGCCATTGGGTTGCATATTGAATACCGATTCGGGAAGTAATGCGATCATCTTGGGCCTCTGATGCTTAAGAAAAAGCAGTCTGTAAGGCTTTTCGCCAAAGTTCGTTATCCTGATCAAGTGCTTTTGACTTGCATCGGCTTTGAAAATGTTTCCGAAGTCAAGCCCAAGCTTTATGTTTGGCTCGAAATGAAGTGGCACCCCTTCGGCGATAAATTTGAGTGGAATGCTCTGAAACAATTCTATGTGTCAATGGTTGCAACGATAACTGTTATTGCGTGCTTACAATTTTCCCGGCATGCTTTAAGTAAACATAAATAACATTCTTGTATGTACCTGGATCGTGGTATCGGGAGAATACCGAAATTAGGAGTTTTTGCTGAGGTGCCAAACTGCCGCCCATCGGTTCCAAGAATTGATTCTTGTCATTTTGCTGTAAAGAAAATACACCGAACGCACTTATACTCGTATCTATTCAAATTTTGTATTGAGTAAGGAACATAACCCACCAACGACAAAGAAAATTGTGCTACGGTAGGACAAATGTTCTCCAAAAATACCCTCGTTCGGGTAATTTCAAGGACGTGCTGCTTATTCGTGAGCCTTTCTGGATTGATTTGTATTTTTGGCGGCATCACTTCAGCTTCCACTTTGAAGGGATACTCCATCAGTTTACCTATCAATTTAAACCTGTGAATAGTCCACAAGTTGAGTTTTCTTGAAAAAAAAACAAAAAAAAACACACTCTTACATTCCACAAAGTGTTACTGTTCCTACTTGGCGGAAAATCACCGAGCAAGAAACATCGATTTCATCATTCGGAGCAATAAAGAACTTTGTGTGCGAGTCCAAAACCTTCATAACACCATTTGCTGACTTTGGCTGAAATTTTACTGTTTTCATACTTATTTTCCAAACAACATTGCACCTACAATGACCTTAAAGTAAACAAACCCCGATACCACATCGACATTTCTGAATTTCATGTGGAAGCGATTTTCCGTACCAACATACAGCGGTGTAAGAAATTGCACGCTATCGCTACACTCGAGAGCTGGAATCGCGCACTTGTACTGAAGATGAAGCGTGTTTACCATATATTTCGATCTAATGGCGGTCTTAAGCTCAGAGTGTTCTATACCCATAGGGCATGCCTTGAACTGAATGGTCTTAGTATAAGGCCCAGCTCTGTTGGGAACCAGTACAACAGGAAACGATTTGGACTCACTGGGCTTGAGATAGAAACGTTCCGCTTCGATGGCGACCTCTTTGGCATCACTCGGCAGCGCATCCCAGTCCATATTCAAATAGCATTGTTTATCTTTCAAGTCCTCGAAGTAGTCGGAACGATCCAAAATACAGTCCAGAGCGGCATCAATAATTTGCATGCCAGGATCCGGTTGGTATTGCGGTTGAAGCGATTTGACATTTTTCAGAAGCTCTTCAGCCATCATTGGGATATCATCTAAATAGAAGAATAGCTATTATGCAGTGATCTATATAAGTGATCTATAACATTGCGCGGTACTAACAACAAATTTTAGTCTGGACTTTAAATTTGTGGAAGCTCACAATTGCGAGATTCGTATGGAAAATACGACCATTGTGACTTACTTAAATCTAAATTCAGAACTAAAAATGTCGATTGTTGAGACCCATTGAGTTTATTTAAATAGAAGCGGTTTTTTTTTTTTTGTCCAATAAATATTTTGAGGTATTACTAAAAACCATAAAGTCGATGCTTGTATACCTAAAACTTTATTTTGAAACATCATGCTTAATTGACTATTGATTGATGTTGCGTCGCTCCCCGTCTGGTTTGAGCCGAAATCGGAGTAAGACGGTTTTAGCTCTTCTTCTTCGGCCGCTCCGAAATGAGATTTGCAGCATTTCATGTTGTAAAAAGTCGCAGGTCTCGCATGTAGAGGCAAATTGGAATAGTCTATAGATAAAATCATTGGATCTTCTACACCATCGTCGACGACTATTGGTTCGACAACAATAGGAACCGGCATTGGATTGGCTATTAGGGCGTAACGTTTCTGAGGAATACAGATCGGTATGTTACCGAATTCAAATACTTCCGGCCAAATTTTCACTTTGGCAGCCAGCGAGTTTCCCCTAAAACGAATGAAATACGTCAAATTTCATTTAAAGTATATTATACAAAAAATGCCCCATAGGAAAGAATGTCACTCATCATGACTTTTTCATTATTTAACGTTTTGCTACTGTGATGTGGTTTCGAGGTTTGGCACCAATCTGACAGTTGGTACAAACTTGTTTGAAGAAATGCATTGAACTAATGTGGTTTTCCATTGGGAGAGAACAAAAACACTTTTTTCAGAGTCAGAGCAATTTTGCGAATCTCGATTTCTGAGCGAGATTCACACCTACTTACACTAACAGCAAAACATTTGCCATTTGTCAAACTTTAAAGTGTGTTATTTAACGTTTTCAGAAACGACAAGTCTGTAAAAAAACAGAGAAAGACTTACATTCGGCATCTGCAATGGATATCAATATAAATTGAATGGGTTTTTGTAAACACAAATTACAATTTAAGAACAGCTGACTTTCAAAACACGCACCACCCCAAATGCAAAGAAGGAAAAATGTCGTTTTGGTCACGAAAAATCGGAAATCTGAGAACAAAATCTGAAAATCCCAATCGAAAACGACAGAAATCTTTTTCAGATATCAACTTCGAAAATGTTTTCCCTGTTGTAAATGATATCCATGGCTATTTATGTATTTCGTTATTTTGTTTTTACGAAACTTTGCGCATTTGACTTGAAAGCAAACTTCTTAAAATGACGTAAAACAGCTTTGCAAAGCATATTGGTATTGGGCAGTATGTGTAGATCTGAAAAAATATCGAGATCTGTAAGAAGTGCTCCGAATCGAAAAAAAAAAATTGATTTTTTGTCCCAATGGAAAACGACATAAGTTTTATATGCGGGAACGGAGCTTGACAGAATTTGATTTGATTGTGTGACAGTAAATGATACCAAGAATATCAATATTAGGTTGAAATTACTCCCCCAAATTTTCGGATGGAAATTTTTCCCAATTAGGATCAAAATGAATATGTACCTTAGGTATACAAAAAGGGAAGTTCCAAATTTAGATTTGAACGTAAGCTTTGTGAGAAATTTGCCGATATCTCGTCGGTAGAAGCTGAATTGAAACAACCCTTCAGCATTCGGTTCGAGCACCATTGAGAGCGGGACAAGTGAACAACGGATTTCATTTTGATCGGTGTGATCCATAGAGTTGATCGTCCCTGCAATTGGTCCTAAAATAGAAATACCAGTAATGAACACTTATATATGAACTACTTTAAATACCTAACCTTTGTTTGCAACGACAAATTTCAGGCACTGCATTTGTCCCATGTAGATATTTCCCAAATCAATGTCTTTCGGATTGATTTCGATATCAGGTCCAAGAATATTTGCGTTTATTTGAAGTTTATACGATTGTGAGCCAAGCATTGGACAGAACAAATATACTTCAAGGTTTACATTGAATGGTGGTTCGTCCTCTTCGTTGTAGTTGAAGTCGTCTGGCGGACAAAATGTCAGAATTGAAAGAACTGAGTTCATCGGGGGAATACAACCGCGCTGTAGGAATACACATTTAAGTCAGACAAGATATACAGATATCAAAACATTTTTAATTTGGCACTGACTAAAACTAGCCAAATGTTCAAAAAGATCTTTCACAAATTTACCTAAAAAGATCGTAATCTTCGGAATCTGTCATATGGAATAAATAAAAGGTCTGTTCCCTTACGATAATAGTCAAATTTAGTCAAACTTCGTTACAAAAAGTTGTGCAGAAAAGATGCAAAAATGCACAAGAAAACATTTCCGCTCCATAAAAAAACCAAAATCTGCAGAATAATTAGGCCAAGAAATTTCTTTGGGCTAGTTGGTAGTAACTGACAGATGGTTGTCAAATTGTTCAGTTGCTATTTTGTAACTGACTTTTTATTTGATTTTATTATGGGAACAGACCTAATACGTCTGTGTCTCGCCTGGATAACTGAAAGAAAAGCGGTTCCCACCGCCTTTGAATAGTTTGCGTATATTTCGGAAAAAGTACGGAAACAGATAGTGTTCGTTTCAAGACCAACTAAGATTTTTCAAGTTTAGTCAAAACATAACCTCCACAATTACCTTATTCCTAATACGAATGAATTCCGAAATGATAAGCTCTTCATCTGCATCGCTGTCTGTTGCATCTTGGGGATCTGCATGGCATGACCACCGAAAGTTAACCGCCTCCATACTCTTATTGCAAATATGTATATTTTTTTGTGTCTGCAAGCCCATGTATGTATCTTCAAATGTCAATATACTAGTACTCAAGTGAATTAACTGATCGGACGGTTCCATGCGAACAACTACGTTGATCGACTTTCCTAAAAAGTGAGTATGGATTTAATAATGAGTATAATAATAAATTATAGTTATTAAAAGACTGAAATGGATTTGTTTTCTACACATTTAATCACAGTTTTCTCACCATTAGTAAGGTTTGCTGAAATGCTTGTTGTCATGGTTTGAATTGGGATTTTTCCACTTACAAGTATCTTGCAATAGTCTTTTCTCAATATGTTTCCGGTGCTTGGACTTATCGTAAGATCTGTATAGGTACTGAAACATTGAGGTAGAATATAAAGTTAGTTCTCAAAACCAATTATGTAAAGTATTTCTAGACATACGTGTTTAAATAAAACGAAACTTCATTTTCAAGAGGATTATATATCACAAACTGGTATGTGGATATTGTATTTGCTGGAGCTTTTGGTAAGCATATAAGTTCAGGCATAAATACCTCAGACGGATATGCTATCACTATGAACAAATTTATTAAACTTTGACAAGAGAAATAACATCAATAAAAATACCTAGAATAGGAATTTCCCACACTATGTCCGGATGCTCAGCTATGATATAAAAATAGCGGTTTCTATTAATCAACTTCTTTTTTGTAGGTTCCACGTAAATAGAAACGCTGACTTCAGCCCCACATGTTAATTCTGTGTTTCCGTTGATTTTATAGGAAACATCACTCAATGGCTCAGTAATGAATTTTAGTCTTCTAGAAAGCTTGAAATAAAAACGTCAGTGGCAGAGTGTTATAAAAACAAATTGCTTAGGAAAACGTCGTGTTAGGTTGCCCATGTAAGTGGAATGGAACCTCAAGCAGACGGAGCTGGAGAGGCTTGGCTTACACTCCAGATAGTAGTTAGGAAAATTAAGAAAAAAAAACAATCCATTTAAACTTACTGTTCCTGTATTTCGTACTGTGATAAGTTGATGGTAAGTAACGCATTTATCCATTTTCTTGCAAATAATAACTCTTGGGATAATTTCAATTGTTTTCTCAAAATTATTGTTTTTCAACAAATCTATATATACCGCAAACAGTAATCAGAATAAGAATTAAACATACAGTAATAATCGTAAACACCTCTTTTAAAAGTGCAACAATAAGCACAAAACTTCTTCAAGCACCCTGTTTTCCGTCTGTAGCTAAAGTCCATGCTTCTGGCAGTTCTGTTGTAATATCGGTATTCGAGAATCGAAAAAAAACTCTTGCACCATCAGCTGTGGTGTATTTTGACAGCCGGGAACAAACCACGAGTAAATTGAAATAAATTTTTATTATTATCGTTTTCAATTAAAATGAATAGATTTCTTTCAGATTAAGCAATTGCCAACTTGATTATTTGATAATTTACTATACGAAGCAAACACTGATCAAATAACAAGCAGAAATGTCGAACCTAGTTAAGCAAGGTAAACAAATTACTTACATCCTACTAGTTTCTCTGTTACACAACCAATTCGATTTTTTGTAGTTCTACTGCAGTCCCGCACACCTCTTGTACAATTTCAACGATTTCGTGGTAAAATCAACATTCAGCGACCCCAAAAAGCTCATTATGAACGTGCACGGGTGACCGCTGTTACCCTGCCTAGATTTAATGAACCCCCGCCAACGATAGATTGCTTTAAAAAATCTGACAAACGAAAAAAAACTGAAATTGAGAATCCGTACAATCGAATTATTGCAAAGGAAGTCCTTAATTGGCTGGAACACTCCAAAATGGTTGGCATATTCCACCTAAATCCAATCAACGAGGATGATTTGTTCAAAATACGTGTGTTGCTGCACCGTCAGAATATTACTTTCAAACGTTACGGCAAGAAAATAATCCAAATGGCTGTGCAAGACACTAAATACGAAGCAATTTTGCCGTTGTTCGACTCCAGTCATTGTATTGTCTTCTCACCGGAGCCAAAAGTAGGCACTCTCTTAAAGATAACAAGAAAAGTCCCACAAATGTTGCTGCTGGGTGGAATTCTAGAGAACACACTTATGAGCCGAAATGAGTTTGTTAACTTTGCTAATTTACCGAATCTGCAAGTTGCACAGGCACAGTTTGTTTCCGTTTTGAATATGGCTGCTGGCCAGGTTGTACAGAATTAAGAGGCCCACCAAAATGCGTTGGTTAATGTGCTGGATGTTTATGCTAAGACGGGTGAGAGCTGTGTTGATGCCGCTGCTGCAGGAAACGAAGAAAGTAACGTGACCACTGACGATCCAAAAGAATAATTGTACAAGTCACTTAATTAACCAAATAAAGATTCATTGGTAAACTACGATAAAAACACAAAATCTGTACTGATTCTTCTCACATTTATTTACTTTTATGGAATTGCTTGCTCATACTGATTAAAAAGAAATAGGTACCCGAAAGCCCGGCGCGACTTCAAAATAAATCATAAAAATAGTCTAATCCCTGACCCAGCTCCCAAACGGATATGCCTACCCCCAATTCTTGTGCGAGTTTAATGCGTTCGTTAATAGAGAACAATGTCGGATAGAAAACAATGTGACGTCCATTTGAAGTCCTAAAATCGAAAATTCAGTTGTGTTTTGTCGGTATTTATTCAGTTGAACTTACTTGATTTCAAAGAAATTCTCCACATCATGCTCATCGTAATATTTGCGTTTATTTGAAGTTTATACGATTGTGAGCCAAGCATTGGACAGAACAAATATACTTCAAGGTTTACATTGAATGGTGGTTCGTCCTCTTCGTTGTAGTTGAAGTCGTCTGGCGGACAAAATGTCAGAATTGAAAGAACTGAGTTCATCGGGGGAATACAACCGCGCTGTAGGAATACACATTTAAGTCAGACAAGATATACAGATATCAAAACATTTTTAATTTGGCACTGACTAAAACTAGCCAAATGTTCAAAAAGATCTTTCACAAATTTACCTAAAAAGATCGTAATCTTCGGAATCTGTCATATGGAATAAATAAAAGGTCTGTTCCCTTACGATAATAGTCAAATTTAGTCAAACTTCGTTACAAAAAGTTGTGCAGAAAAGATGCAAAAATGCACAAGAAAACATTTCCGCTCCATAAAAAAACCAAAATCTGCAGAATAATTAGGCCAAGAAATTTCTTTGGGCTAGTTGGTAGTAACTGACAGATGGTTGTCAAATTGTTCAGTTGCTATTTTGTAACTGACTTTTTATTTGATTTTATTATGGGAACAGACCTAATACGTCTGTGTCTCGCCTGGATAACTGAAAGAAAAGCGGTTCCCACCGCCTTTGAATAGTTTGCGTATATTTCGGAAAAAGTACGGAAACAGATAGTGTTCGTTTCAAGACCAACTAAGATTTTTCAAGTTTAGTCAAAACATAACCTCCACAATTACCTTATTCCTAATACGAATGAATTCCGAAATGATAAGCTCTTCATCTGCATCGCTGTCTGTTGCATCTTGGGGATCTGCATGGCATGACCACCGAAAGTTAACCGCCTCCATACTCTTATTGCAAATATGTATATTTTTTTGTGTCTGCAAGCCCATGTATGTATCTTCAAATGTCAATATACTAGTACTCAAGTGAATTAACTGATCGGACGGTTCCATGCGAACAACTACGTTGATCGACTTTCCTAAAAAGTGAGTATGGATTTAATAATGAGTATAATAATAAATTATAGTTATTAAAAGACTGAAATGGATTTGTTTTCTACACATTTAATCACAGTTTTCTCACCATTAGTAAGGTTTGCTGAAATGCTTGTTGTCATGGTTTGAATTGGGATTTTTCCACTTACAAGTATCTTGCAATAGTCTTTTCTCAATATGTTTCCGGTGCTTGGACTTATCGTAAGATCTGTATAGGTACTGAAACATTGAGGTAGAATATAAAGTTAGTTCTCAAAACCAATTATGTAAAGTATTTCTAGACATACGTGTTTAAATAAAACGAAACTTCATTTTCAAGAGGATTATATATCACAA
Organism: Cheilosia grossa; assembly: GCA_963082955.1. Classification (NCBI taxonomy): domain Eukaryota; kingdom Metazoa; phylum Arthropoda; class Insecta; order Diptera; family Syrphidae; genus Cheilosia; species Cheilosia grossa. The sequence goes on from OY720147.1 coordinate 31,540,528, forward strand.
ACTGGTATGTGGATATTGTATTTGCTGGAGCTTTTGGTAAGCATATAAGTTCAGGCATAAATACCTCAGACGGATATGCTATCACTATGAACAAATTTATTAAACTTTGACAAGAGAAATAACATCAATAAAAATACCTAGAATAGGAATTTCCCACACTATGTCCGGATGCTCAGCTATGATATAAAAATAGCGGTTTCTATTAATCAACTTCTTTTTTGTAGGTTCCACGTAAATAGAAACGCTGACTTCAGCCCCACATGTTAATTCTGTGTTTCCGTTGATTTTATAGGAAACATCACTCAATGGCTCAGTAATGAATTTTAGTCTTCTAGAAAGCTTGAAATAAAAACGTCAGTGGCAGAGTGTTATAAAAACAAATTGCTTAGGAAAACGTCGTGTTAGGTTGCCCATGTAAGTGGAATGGAACCTCAAGCAGACGGAGCTGGAGAGGCTTGGCTTACACTCCAGATAGTAGTTAGGAAAATTAAGAAAAAAAAACAATCCATTTAAACTTACTGTTCCTGTATTTCGTACTGTGATAAGTTGATGGTAAGTAACGCATTTATCCATTTTCTTGCAAATAATAACTCTTGGGATAATTTCAATTGTTTTCTCAAAATTATTGTTTTTCAACAAATCTATATATACCGCAAACAGTAATCAGAATAAGAATTAAACATACAGTAATAATCGTAAACACCTCTTTTAAAAGTGCAACAATAAGCACAAAACTTCTTCAAGCACCCTGTTTTCCGTCTGTAGCTAAAGTCCATGCTTCTGGCAGTTCTGTTGTAATATCGGTATTCGAGAATCGAAAAAAAACTCTTGCACCATCAGCTGTGGTGTATTTTGACAGCCGGGAACAAACCACGAGTAAATTGAAATAAATTTTTATTATTATCGTTTTCAATTAAAATGAATAGATTTCTTTCAGATTAAGCAATTGCCAACTTGATTATTTGATAATTTACTATACGAAGCAAACACTGATCAAATAACAAGCAGAAATGTCGAACCTAGTTAAGCAAGGTAAACAAATTACTTACATCCTACTAGTTTCTCTGTTACACAACCAATTCGATTTTTTGTAGTTCTACTGCAGTCCCGCACACCTCTTGTACAATTTCAACGATTTCGTGGTAAAATCAACATTCAGCGACCCCAAAAAGCTCATTATGAACGTGCACGGGTGACCGCTGTTACCCTGCCTAGATTTAATGAACCCCCGCCAACGATAGATTGCTTTAAAAAATCTGACAAACGAAAAAAAACTGAAATTGAGAATCCGTACAATCGAATTATTGCAAAGGAAGTCCTTAATTGGCTGGAACACTCCAAAATGGTTGGCATATTCCACCTAAATCCAATCAACGAGGATGATTTGTTCAAAATACGTGTGTTGCTGCACCGTCAGAATATTACTTTCAAACGTTACGGCAAGAAAATAATCCAAATGGCTGTGCAAGACACTAAATACGAAGCAATTTTGCCGTTGTTCGACTCCAGTCATTGTATTGTCTTCTCACCGGAGCCAAAAGTAGGCACTCTCTTAAAGATAACAAGAAAAGTCCCACAAATGTTGCTGCTGGGTGGAATTCTAGAGAACACACTTATGAGCCGAAATGAGTTTGTTAACTTTGCTAATTTACCGAATCTGCAAGTTGCACAGGCACAGTTTGTTTCCGTTTTGAATATGGCTGCTGGCCAGGTTGTACAGAATTTAGAGGCCCACCAAAATGCGTTGGTTAATGTGCTGGATGTTTATGCTAAGACGGGTGAGAGCTGTGTTGATGCCGCTGCTGCAGGAAACGAAGAAAGTAACGTGACCACTGACGATCCAAAAGAATAATTGTACAAGTCACTTAATTAACCAAATAAAGATTCATTGGTAAACTACGATAAAAACACAAAATCTGTACTGATTCTTCTCACATTTATTTACTTTTATGGAATTGCTTGCTCATACTGATTAAAAAGAAATAGGTACCCGAAAGCCCGGCGCGACTTCAAAATAAATCATAAAAATAGTCTAATCCCTGACCCAGCTCCCAAACGGATATGCCTACCCCCAATTCTTGTGCGAGTTTAATGCGTTCGTTAATAGAGAACAATGTCGGATAGAAAACAATGTGACGTCCATTTGAAGTCCTAAAATCGAAAATTCAGTTGTGTTTTGTCGGTATTTATTCAGTTGAACTTACTTGATTTCAAAGAAATTCTCCACATCATGCTCATCGTAAGTAAGCCGCTTCTTAACATGCCTAACCAAATCGAGATACTGCCCAGCAACAATAGCACCACCGCCATCAGGTCGGAAATCATTGCCGTACATGTTCAAGCCCATAAGAATCTTTTTCCTCTTGAGCTGATAGTGCTCTGCCGTTGAGGGAACAATGTTCTCAATTGATGTTCTTACCCAATGAAGAGGAGCATTGGCACCTGGAATAAAAGACGAAATTAATCATAATTAGCTGCTGTATACTGGAGGGTGCTTTCTTACCTGGGCGTTGAACATTTGAGAAGTCGTATGTCATCAATGAGAACGCATACACATGCGGATATAAGTATTCAAAGTGTTTTTCGCTAAACAAATTGTGCATCTCTTCGCGCAATGGTGGAATGACGAGTATCAGTTTCAGGCCCATTTGTTGAAATTCCTTCGCTAAAAATTTGTGAAAGTGTTACTTGCGAAATACATTCAATGGACTTAAACTTACATAAATCGATAACCAGATTATATAGATACTGATCATCCACTCGAGCTGCCAATTGTGACCAAATTTCCAAGACGACGCCATCAAACTGATGAACAACACAAGTGTTCACGATTAACTCGTTCACCAATCGTCGTTCGTGCGCATTCGACAACAATTTGGAGTAATCCTTTTCGGTGAATTTATCAAAAATTACCCGAGGGTACACTAGAAAATGAAAGCACTCCACTTTATTTGATTAAAAACTCAACTCCAATGCCTACCCTTTAAGTTTTTCTTATTTAATCGTCCTGCTTTCCGAATATCTCTAACCCAGCCGGCATCGATGTCATGTTTTCCATTCAGTTCATAGCCACTCTTGGATTTTATAATTTGAAACCACACTGGTGATATAATATCGAATTTTTTGGCAAAGACCTTTGCCACATCGTACCCGTGCGAATTCCACTAAAACACAACTATTTACAGAGTTCAACGTAAGCATAATATGTAAACTTACCGCAGTGACGTACCCTAAGACGGTACCATTAAACCTCCGAGCCGCAGTGTCCTTGTAGTAGCCTGCACTTTCGACTAGTATATCTCTGGCTGCTGGTTCTTCTTCGATAAGGTCCCGATCAAATATGCTATCCTCTTGGGGACCTTGTTTCACTTTCAGTTGCTTTGTTTGCTTAACCTTATTGCCAGGGGAGATTGTCGAAAGCGCTGGTGAAATAAATATAATCGCTATAAAGATAAGCCTCAGTGTATGTTGGAATCCCATTTTTATCACAGAATTGATTTGAAAAACAAGTAAAATCAAAATCAATTATCGAACCGGCACGTAAGTAGCATTTCGTGCCAAACAAAACTAAAATGTCAATTTGTGCCATAAACAATCAAACGTCATAGCAACAGATGTGCCCTGCATCGACTACAGCGCTCCATGCGGACGGTATTAAGTCCAGTTCCGGTTAGACTTGGCGTTCATCAAATACGTTACGTTACAACTTACAATTGAATATTAGGTAGGTACCTACAATCACAATTGTTTAAATAAAAAATTCATCTCGAATCTCAATGTTAATGTAGAAACATACAGAATGTAATGTAATGTAGAAAACAACAGAGATATGAAACAAATCATTATAAATGTCAAACTTAAAACCATCTTGGTCGGTGTAAAAGTGTGCTGAACCACTGAGTGAAGAGGTGTATCGAACTTAGCTCCCGGAAAAGGACATATTATATATGTATGTTTATAAAGCTCTACCTCTCGCAAATATCTAGCAAACATCAAAGAACACGAATCTACCTTAGAAAAATTCTCAGCTTAGCCGTTCGATTTTGGCATAAATTTAGGGTCACTTCCGTTCATTAATAATAGTTGGCGCAACAGGTCTGAGGGACCCAAGGCCTAGCTTCTTCACAGCCATTCGTTTTGTGTGAGTTTCATTTTTGGAACGAATGGAAGGGATCTACAATTTTATGCCGATTCCTAACGGCTAATTGAGAAGCTCTAAAGACAGTTTATACTCTCGGATGTTTGTCAGACGTTCGCGAGAGGTGGCGCAGTGGAAAAAACCCTAAGTTGGAATTTGAGTTTTTGCGGGATTCGAACCTGGGACCCCTCGCTTAGTAGCTCAACACACTAACCACTAAGCCACTGCGCCACTTCCGTTCATTGCAAGAATAAAAATTCACAACAATAAACGAAAAGTTAAGCCAAATTATTATTTACATCTTTCAGGATTTTCAGGAAGGACATTTAATAAGGACATTGCGCGATACTTGGTCTGTTCCCTTATGATAATATATTTGAACACATTGTCAAACTTAGTCAAACTTCGTTGATTTCTACCCAACTTATGCATATAAGAACGAAGTTTGACTAATGTCGTTTTCCATTTGGATTTTCAGATTTTGCTCTCAGATTTCATATTGTTCGTGCCCAAAATGGAACATAAAACGAGATTTTTATATCTCTACATCTGTGCGTGTTTTAAAATCTGCTGTTCTTAAATTGTAATTTGTGCTTATAAAAGTCCATTAAATTTATGTTGCTATCTATTGCAGCGGCCAAATGTATTTTTTTTTCTATTTTTCACAGACTTGTCGTCTAAAAACGTAAATAATAACACACTTTAAAGTCTGACAAATACCAAATGTCTTGGTGTTAGTGTAAGTAGGTGTAAATCTCGATCAGATATCGAGATTCGAAAAATTGCTCTGACTCTCAAAAACAGTGATTTTTTTGCGGCCAATGGAAAATGAAATCTGACAGCCAGCTGATTTCGAGAGCAGAAAAACTGCTCTGAATCTGAAAAAAGTCTTTTCTGTCCCAACGGAAAGCGAACATTGATATTGTGATATGGAAAAATTTATTAAATGTGTACGATTACCCATGATGAAATGTACAGTAAAATTGTTATATAGGGAGAAATATGGGAAACAATTTCAAAAGAATTGAATCGTCCTCAAATTATCGTACCGTACCGTTAAATAATCTCATCGCGGCGTTAAGAACGTGTTCTGTTTGAAGGAGCTTTAAGGTAAGCATTAAGCAAGTAAATCAAGTTTCTCTCTCTCTATCGCTTTCTGTATAGAATAAAATGTACTTCAACGTATGCGTTTTACTCTTATCCTTAACTATTTATGAGGAAAACAAACGAAATTGTTGAAAACTTCAAAACGTGTCCACCAAAATGAAATTAAACAAAACTTTAATGAATCTGGGTCGAGTAAATTGACTACCCAAAGTAGGTAAATTTAAGTAACAAAACTGCCAACAAGTCAAAAGCATAGTTATATTCCAGCACACGACTTAACAAATACAAAACGTTCCATAAATAGCATTCAACAAGACGCAGCTTACGGGGCGTATGTGCAATATTTACTCGATACTTGCAACACATATGTTTTTGTACCAACCGCTTATAATATAAACGCAAGCATTTAATTGCACAACAGTACCACGCACGTGCTTAAAAGAATTTCGCACAAAATACAACTGCCTTGTGATAAGTCAATGAGCTGAAGAAGGAATCCCCCACTATCGTCATGAATTTGGTTGGTATACAGCAACATGGTGACTTCTCGAACTTCATGCGAATGCTAACCACTCTATACAGTGATTTGTTCACTGAAATAGACTCCAACCACTGAAAATGCATATCTCTTAGATGCTTAGATGTCGCCAAAAGAAAGTCACTCGCTACTCTCTCATGGTAACCGTTAAGAGGTGCATCTCTTGGAAGCCGTCCAAAGTTGGTTTCGTATTTTATAAAAGACCCACAGTGACAAACGAAAAGTTTTAGTTGCTGCCTTCAGTCGAACGGATACGCTTCGTGGTCTAAAAAAGAACTCGCCCGTTGCCGGTTACCACAAGTACAGCAAATAGTTTAATTATACTTATTAAAAAAAGTAAAACAACAACCACGAAAAGAAAACCATTTCTTGGTGAAAAGTTGTCCCGCAGTGCCACTGTGTGTGTGTGTGTGTGTGTATGTGTGTGAATAAGTGCGGTGCATTCGCTCTCTGACCGGGGAAAATTGTCGAAAGTTTTTCCCACTCAAGGTCACAAATCGGGTTACGGCTGTCCCTATAGAGTGATTGATCGAATTCGTTTACTAGATCACGTCAATGTGGAGTATACCAGTGGTACTTATACTGCTCTTCGGCATTGCTCCAAATGGTAATTTCTCATTTCTTTTGGATATCTCTGTGCAACGCCACCGCGTTAGTAGTTTCTACTTTGATGTGTGAAAGTTTCTTGCTTAATTTTTTTCCCCACTGTAGGAGGTTTTTTGTACTTGTTGTTTTTTTTTTATTCATGATAAACTAAGGCAAATGATTTAATAAACTAATAGCTTTTTCTATTGTTATTATTGTAATAGTTTGGAGGTTTCTCGGTTATATAATTAAGTGGTTGCATAACTGAGATCGACATGGAATGTAAGCTAGCTAGTTAGTTGGGTGGTTCCGCATATCTGCCTTATTAAGCATCAGCGCAAGCGCAACTGTCAACAAGATGGTATTTCTATTTGAAGTTATAATAGAGAGTGCGGTTAATAATGGTTAATACGGAAACATCTATCAGAGGAGGTGTCTAACCTGATAATCCAGTAGCGCAATTGATGGACACCTGGCAGATTGATCAATTAGTTTGCGCATTATTCCGGCTTGCGGATGAACTAGGCTAATAATTGGGTATTCGTTAAATCCAGTCTCTTCTTTTTTCAATCACGGTCCAAATGTATTTGCTTTCTAAGTAAAGCAAAGAATCTGTAATATTGTAGGAGTTTATAGATGAAATCAGATGCAAATCTAACTACAACTTATATCGCTAGATCCTTGTATGGATTAGCGGGATTATCTTTCCAATCGCGAAACGACTGAAGCTTCTGTAGAAACATGAAGGTTTTTTTTTTTAATTTGCCGGATCAGATCTGATTCTTATGTTTAGGTTTGTTCCTTTACTTTTGAAGTAGGTAAGAAAAAAAAAGAAGTGGTAGGGATAAATTCTCTCTTAGAGAGAGACACATACGGAAAAGTTAGGGAACACCATTCTGTGAAAAATGACAGATAATTCAAAATAATCTGATAAACTCGAACAATTTGATAATTTACTAATGTGGTATTCGATTTCATGTTAGTTTGGTCCAAAAATAAACAATCTTTTTCAGATTTCAGAGCACTTGCGAATCTGGATTAATCCTCAGATTCGACAAACTGTTGATTTTGATAGATATGGGACAAAATCGATGTTTGTTCGATATCTCGGAATTGGAAAGACATAGAGCAAATCGAATCACAGATTTAAAAAGAGCATATTAGTCCGTTTCTTACTCAAAAAGGACAAAAGTGACGTATGGAACAAAACAATCTTCAGGCGACGATATGTTGTGTAGCCTTGACACTTTTCTAAGCGTTTTCCATTTACTGCTTACATTTTATATTAAATATAAACGTTGGTGCATAAATAGGTAACAAAAAATATATCTTTGCAGTTTACAAAATACCGAAAACGTAAACAAACTCTACCAGCTGTGAAACTCAAATGCACTTGCATTGGTAAATCTGAAGCAAATCAGATACAAAATCCAGATTCGCAAAAGTGCCCCGAGATCGGAAGAACATTTTTGTTTATTTTTTTTCGTATCAATCGAACATTCATAATGGCCTAGAGCAAAAAAAGTGGTCTGAAAGTGCGCAATCGAATACCACATAACATTGTGTCGTATCTGCGCAGGGTAAAGAGGGGGAACTCAAACCACTTTATGGCGGGAGCTTTAACACAAGGCAACGTCATGCACATGTTTTCTCTTTTGAATGTGGAAAGTGGAATTATTCCTAAATAAAGGGTCCGCCATCTAACTTTTTTTTTTTTCAACTAGTGCTTATTTCGCGAATGGTAACACTATGTTCATGTCTGATTTGATAGATAATTAGTTTTATCCTTCCGCTAAAGGAATATGGTTGTGTATACGCTTGAACAATGCTGGGAAATATTGCGACATTACTTTGAAAATCATGGTAATGTTGCAGAATGTGTGCGAAAATTGCGTACGGAATTTGGAAGAAGAGAAGCACCGTCATCGTTATCTTGTGAAAAAAGTGAAAGAAACTGGCATCCTCATCGATAAACCAAAGCGTGAAAAGTGCGTACACCCGAGAAAATTGCTGCTGTGGCAGAAAGTGTGCGTGAAGCGCCATCAACATCAATTCACCGTCGTTCTCAACAATTGAACATTTCTGAGACATCATTGAGACGAATTTTGCATAAAGACCTTGGTATGACGCCCTACAAAAATTGAAGAGGAGGATATTGGCAACATTTGGTTTCAACAGGATGGCGCTACGTGCCACACTCGATGTTTTGCGCCCTGTTTTTGAATATCGCATTATCAGCCGCAGAGCTGATGTCGTTTGGCCACCTCGGAGCTGCGATTTGACACCGTTGGACTATTATTTGTGGGGTGCCGTAAAAGATAAGTGTCAAGCCGACAAGCCAGAGACAATTGACGCTTTAAAGGACAAAATTCGTGAAGCCATTGGTGAAATACAGCTGCACACAATCGATAATGTGCTTAAAAATTGGACCGATCGTTTAGGCTACTGCATCGCCAGCCGAGGCAGCCATTTGAATGAAATTATTTTCCATTATTAACCGGAAGGATTGTACATACTTGTACTTTTGAGAAAATATTCAGAGTTTTTTTTTTATAGCATTTTAAAAAAAAAAGAAAAGTTATTTGGCGGACCCTGTTCTAGGCGCCATTTCCAACTGAAAATATATTTTTCCCCAAAGAAAATTACCCTTTAAAAAATAAATAAACAGTTAACAGGTCCGTATAGGAAGCCTAGGACTAGCTTCTCACAACCATTCGTTTTGTGTGAATTTTTCATTTTTGGGTCTAATGGAAGGCATCTACAATTTCATGCCTAATCCAAACGGTTAATTGAGAAGCTCTTTCATGACAGCCGACTTTTAGAGATGTTTTAAACAAAAACTCACTTTTCATAACTAGTGGCTAAACTCGTTAACCTTTCAGGTGTGTGTATAAAACTATAAACTCACAATAACAGTACGTGGGTCCAGTTCCTCATTTACAAATCCTATTAGCTCTCAATTTCGAATTCTGATTGATTATACCGCCAAACAATAAGAAATTATTTACGTCATGAACTTGCAAAACATATCAACCAATGTATAACCAATATCTAACCGTTGGCCTCCGGATATACTCTACTCATTTAAGCACTCATTTAAGCACACAATCTACATGTAAACAGTTGTCTGAAATTAGCTTCACTTTTTGAAAAGACTTTCTTGGAAGACATTTGCACCAGGCCTTCTTTTTGTCGAGAAACAGATTCAATAAGTCATCGAACGGATTAGGATTTTCAAACAACAACCTTGCCACCTTACTTGTGCTTGTGTGCGCATGTGCAGCTTTTAAGTTTTCATCTTTTCAAGTTGTGCCCTGGTGAGTACTTTATTCGACTTAAAATGCGTAAATCTAACCGCGAAAGCGAAATGGCAACATAACGAACAAATGAATACAACTGACACTGATGGCAGTGAACGTTAGCATATAAATCAAACGATATTAATTCACAAATGCGGGATCTATAGCTTAGCGACCAAATCACTTCACCCCATCGCAATTGCACTTGTGTTGTACGCATAACTGGCTTTATCACCGTTTTGCTTTACCTATTGATTTATTTTTTCGCTCGCTTTGAATAAATGGATAGTAAATTTGTCGAGTGGTAGATCTTGAGGTTATAATACAAATTACATTTTCTCCATGCCATTGAAATTTAATGAGGTGGTCAATTATGATGTCGATCTCGAAAGGTGGTGGTTTCGAGATGAACTTTTGATGATGATGAAATCGAATATATTTAAGGTGACTGTTATAACAGCGTTTTTCCATTTCTAGCCGAATGCGCAAGAAACGTGACTAAGCGCAGTATACGCAACAACGTGGAATGCCATGAGGACGGTAGATTCTACAGAGATCCAGATAGGCCGGTTCACAAGATCTGGACAAATTCGGAGTGCTCCAAGTACTACTTATGCATTGAGGCAGAGGTATTTGAATTCAAGTGCTCCGAGGGTTTGCTATTCGATGTAGTGCGTCAGATCTGTGACTTTAAGCAAAATGTTGATAATTGTGATGTAACTGCTGGTAAGTGTGCAGTTATGTATTGAAAAAGCTATTTCTACATACAGTTTTTTCTTATAGAGACTCGTGCACCGAAACCACTTCTCGGTGATGCTGAATGTCAAGACAATAGTCAATTGGGATGCGCGGATGGCACTTGTCTACCCAATGAGTACTTTTGTGATGGATCTGTTGACTGTCCAGATGGGTCGGATGAAGGCTGGTGCGACGTGGATAACGATCCGAATGCCGCTGATGCTTGTGATCCTGCCGCTTGTAAGCTGCCTGACTGCTATTGTTCCAGGGATGGAACGCTTATTCCTGGACGACTGGATCCCATCCAAATTCCACAGATGATTCTGCTGACATTCGATGATGCTGTAAATTTTGACAATTGGGAACTGTTTTCAAAGGTGCTCTTTACTCAGAATAGAAAAAATCCCAATGGCTGTCCAATTAAGGGAACATTCTATGTGTCTCATCAGTACACTAACTATCAGTTTGTTCAGAAGTTATGGAACGATGGACACGAGATTTCGGTGCACTCAGTTACGTAAGTTAAAATATTTGCAAAATTGCATAACCGTACAAAATGGCAATCGTACGACCGTCTTTCATATGACGGTAGGTACTGGGAAAAGTTATGCACTCGGTAGTGACTTTAATCTAATTTATTAATTTAGTCGGAGTTGCAACCGTGCAACCACGAGCAAGAGCGAATCCATCTATTTTATGTCTGCAGACGTATTTTATAATCCCCCCTTTTTTCTTTCTATAATTCTTGTAGCCATCGCGGTCCTGAAAATTGGTGGTCCAAGAACGCCACAATCGAAGACTGGTTCGACGAAATGGTAGGTCAAGCGAACATTATAAATAAATTCGGTGCGGTTCGCATGGAAGAGGTTCGTGGCATGCGTGTTCCTTACCTACGAGTAGGCTGGAATCGTCAGTTTCTAATGATGAAAGAATTTGGCTTTGTCTTTGATTCGTCGATGGTGGCACCATTCACAAATCCACCCCTCTGGCCATACACTCTAGACTATAAGATGCCTCACAGTTGCACCGGTAACAATCAGAACTGCCCCTCTAGAAGCTACCCTGGCATCTGGGAAATGGTAATGAATCAATTGGAAGCCGGCGAATACAACTGCGGCATGGTGGACAGTTGTCCACCACATTTAAGCGGTGAAGAAATTTACCGCATGCTCACACATAACTTCAAACGTCATTACTTAAGCAACCGTGCTCCTTTTGGATTGTTTTTTCATTCTACATGGTTCAAGAAAATTGACTACTTAAACGCTTTTCTGGTATGTAGACCGATTGCAAAGGGCATATCCTATTTCAGTTATCTTTTAGAAATTCCTTGATGATCTTCAAAAGCTGCCTGATGTTTACTTCGTGACGAACTATCAGGCCATACAATGGATGCGTGAGCCGACTCCCATCAATCAGATGCATCAATTCGATGCATGGCACTGTAAACCGAAACCACTTGAGCCCCAAGAGATTGTCTGCAACATTCCCAACACTTGCAAGCTACGCAGTCGAGTCCTGCAGCAGGACCGTTACTTTTACACGTGCAAAGAATGCCCACCACAGTACCCGTGGCTGCGAAACGAGTTCGGCTTAGATTAAGATGGTTTGCTACTCGTAAATTGTTTCATCTATATTGTACCTTATTTATTTTCACATCCTTAAGCTAAGTGAATTACATTAAATGTTTGCTTTGTTTGTTTTACGACTTTTTACACGAGATACAAAAATAAAAACAAAACCTTTCGTTCAAAGTTTTGCTGCCGTTTTTATGCATCCTGTGAGATAAAGGGATTCGGTATAGATTCCATGCCATCCTGTGGGCAAATGAGAACAAGCGCTGTCCCCCGACACACGACTAGACCCAGACTGCGTGTGTCCTCGGCGAGTTTGAAGGGTTCATCGGCATCGCGAAGATACTCTACTGTATTGTCCAGCACTAAATTGAGGAGAGCGTCGTATCCTTTCAGTATTCCGGCGGCTTCTCGCCCTCCGGCAAACTTTACACGTATCATTTTCTCCAAGTATTTGGAGAGATCTAGGATGGATTCCTTGCGGCGTTTCTCCTTGTTGTCATTACCACCGGTTGGCTGTTCAAATGGAAAGAATGTAAAATTATTTAGCTATCCACTGGGACTGAAAATACTTATTACTTTTCCTTTATCTGCCATATTATTTTTTAATAAATAACAATTTTGGAATATAAACTTGCTGTAAACAAAACAAAACGTTTTGTCTTGACTTCTCCACCGCTAAGAAAAGTGTGAGGTTATTGTTTTGTTTTGATTTTGACAACTGTGATGTGACAATTGGATTATAGGGTGGCGAATAAACTCAAAAACATATGGTTTGGATCTGGAATAATGTTTTAATCACAATAGGTGTTTTTCTTTTTTAGTTCAGAGCTGAGCACTGAACTGAGTTCGAGCATTATGAGCGCGCTCTGAACCGTGCGTGCTCAGAGCGTTCTGATGTTGTTTTGTTTTTCCTGCTATTTTTTCTGTCAAATGTGACTGGAAGTGTGCTTGTACATGTGTAATCAGATTTTTCCTCAGGCTGCTCAGTTAATTTATTCTGAGCTCATAGAGCGCGCTTTGATCATGCTCTGAACGAAAAAAGAAACGCAAATTTGAATTCTAATGTGTCTGAGCTAATAAGGAAATACCAAGTACATTCACTAGGTACTAGGTACATTCACGAGAAAAACATATTTTCTTCCATGACTGTTATTGTATGAAACGGCCTTACTAACAACCAAATTTAAACTCGACTTTAGGGCAATAGTCGAAATTAAAATAAATTGCGTACCAATAATCAAGTTATCTTTGACTTTACGATAATCGATACTGTAATTTTCGATCCGAAGAAAGTCGAGTCTAATGTGGTTTTCCATTGGGACAAAAAATCAATCTTTTTTTTGATCTAAATCACTTTTCATGTTCCATTGGGCAAAAAAATCAATCTTTTTTTCGATTCGGAGCACTTTTTGCAGATCTCGATATTTTTTCAGATCTACACATACCAATATGCTTTGCACAGCTGTTTTACGTCATTTTAAGAAGTTTGCTTTCAATCCAAATGCGAAAAGTTTCGTGAAAACCAAAATAACGAAATACATAAATAGCCATGGATATAATTTTGGAGGAATTATTATCTTCATAGTCTTCCTCGTCATCTGAAGACTACGAATCAACAAAAATACCAAATTTGTATCTGCAACAGGGAAAACATTTTCGAAGTCGATATCCATTTGTGTTTTTTGCAAAAACAAATGCAGATTGAACAGCTGATATTACTGCCACATAACGCACTAATACTTATAAAAGCAGATCAATTTCGTTGCGCGTTCCATTTGCCACGTAAAATCTGAGATCTGAAAAAGATTTCTGGTGGTCCCAATGGAAAACGACATAACCCATTAATAAAGTTTAAACGTCAGTCTGAAGTAAGCCAATTGGCCGTTTTGACTTAAATTAAATTTGGTTGTTGGTAAGGCCCAAAGCCTCATTTATTTATACTTTCAGATGTCACAAATCCAAACAGAAAATAGGGCGTTAACTTTAAAGGTTTTCACTAATTTTGAACCGAAGCTGATTTTGCAATATACTCCACTCAGAAAATAATATTTATTTATTAATAATACAAATGATTTTGTTGTCCCCAAATTCAACTGAATTGTTTTCGGCTATAGCTAAAATTAAAAGACGGACGCAGACGTGGTAGTCGTATGTTGAAGTTGCCTCCAACTTGTACCTCATTGCATCGCAAAATTCAAACAACAAATGAGCATAAGGAATATAGGGCTTCCAAATCTACTTAGTATTATAACAACAACGGGACTAAGCGTCCCCCACTCAATACAAAGTAAAAACAACTCCTTTGGTTACAAACGTAGTCTTTTTTTTATTTAACTAAATGAAATTTTTCTTCAACAGAACATAGCAATACAAATAAAATAGATGAAGTCATGATCGTAATAAAATATTTATGTCGCAAAAAAGAAGCTACATGGAACTTAGAAAAAAAAAAAAAAACAACTTAAGGCACAGAATTTGTCGCTATCGCTATGGGCCATGTCGTCGGCCCCTTCAGTACAATATCCTCCAGGATCTGCTTAATCTTAATGAAACGTCTCTTGAATTCCAAACCACAACCCTTCGATAAACGGAAGTCTAGCAAAATTTTGCCGTCCATCTCGATGATATGCGCCTTAAATACGAGTCGCAATTTTCTCCTATCGAACGTCGATATCGTTACCACACTGTCATCGTTCATTTTTCGCACATATCCCAACTTATCCAATGTCGTGAACAGCCGTCTAATTGTGTCGTCCCATTGGGTAGTAACGAAGAACCTTGTCATGCGTCGCACCAGTCTTTGGAATACATTTTGGCTTGCTGACTGCGTTTGATTCATCTGTGTGCACAGAATCAAATCATCCAACAGTGCCGGTTGTGAGAAACAGAATCCGTTGCGGCCTTCAAATGACGAATTGTTGTTTGAGCTTCGGTTAACACCGCGCCCTGCTACAATATCTGCGTCTGCATCACTTCTCATTGTCGGCATTGGCTGAGAGCAGTAAACCCGCGATATGGAATCGTCAAAGGGATTCGAGAAATCGGCGCTGGAGCGCTGCCGTTTGGATTTCGGCGAGCGAAGGTCGCCGTCTGTAACGTCGTGAGATTTCAAATCTGTCAAGTAAACAAACAGAGAACACAATAAGCCATGGAATGGAATTTTTTTAAAAATAAAGTTTAAAAAAAAATTAAAGAAATAAAAAACTAACGAAATGAAAAATCCCAATCATTTGGTTTTTGGTGATAAAGCTCTATGGAATCCAGTCAACTAACCATACAGCTAAAATCACCAAAGACCAAATAAAAGCGAACAAAAAATATTAATAAACAAAAGAAACACAAGCAAAAACAACAGCTACACAACAAACGCAATGCAAAAAAAGAAAAAGAAAATATAAACAATGGGAAACGAATAAGGATATCAATACACGAGATACGTCGCGGCAATGCAGTAGCTTACGCGGGGGGTGGTGGTGTGGAGGATTAGCAGATATCAGAATTTTGATGGAAGTGCGAAACCTTCAATGCTTTGGTAATCTAGCTTTATGAAGTAAACAATCTATCATACAGCTAAAGCGCCAAAGCGATGAAAATCAGCGTGTAAATCAATTATATTGTTAACGGAAGAACGAATCGTCATCGGAAGAGTAGCATGCGGATGCATCATACGGATTAGTAATATCACTCATTTAGCGCTTTAGACGACATACAAATAAATGTAGTACACAGTTTGGATGCATAGCAAGTAACCTTCACTTAGGCACAAAGTGCCTCTCAGGCTTTTAAAAATACACTGAGAGTCACTAAGTACCTGAACAAATGTCACCAAGAGTCCAATTCAAAGTTGTGTGTATTTATTAAATGCAAAGTCAGCAAAGAATACTGCAAAGATATGTGATTAATAACTTACCGCAGTCAATGAACTGCATGTTGCACCATTTGTGATCCAAAATCTTTTCCAGATTTATTCGATGGGCGGGACTAATGGCTAGCACCTTGCGTAGCAAAGATATAGCGAGTGTGTCGAGTTTACTCCAAGGTGTGTTGGTTGTCCATCGGTCGTTCTCCTTCCAATTGACAAATTCTTGGCAATTGGATGACGGCTGATCCCAAGGAAGTTCTACAAATAGAAAATAAATAAATATGGCATCACTTGGAGCAAGTATTACTTAAAAACAAAAAAACAAAAAACACGTTTTGTAAATATAAAAAGAAGAAAATCGCGAAAAAAAAGCGGTCTCGAGGCCTCCTCTCTAACTAGAAGCACTCGACTGAGAAGGGCAACAAGGTGCCCACTTACGAATAGAATGGGAGTCGCGAAACAAGGCAACAAAACAATAAATGTCTTAAATTGTCATAATTCCAGACAAGAACAGTGTTTGTTTGATAGGAAGTTGTTCTTGTAACTGCTCCTTTCGATGACATCCGTATATATTAATTTGACAGTAAATTTTACACCCCAAACTAGTTCATTCAATAAAAAAAGACGAAGGTGTTGCAAAACGCTCTGTTCAAATTGCTCGTTATTTGTGAAGATCTGTCCACATAAAGAAATGCATAAATGCACATGGTTGCAGTTTTCAGTACAAGTAGCGGTAAGATTTATTTCTCGGGTACCGTCGGGCATTAAATGGATATAGAGTGCGATTCGCATCTCAAGCCAAGTAGCCGTGTTTTTATTATATGGCATATTACCCTCCGAAACTCATCAAATGCTTCAAATCCAAACCGAATTGTTAATCACAGGGATGTGATACATTTCTTTAAACGAATAAAAAAATATCAGCTTTCGGTGGAGAATGCAATTCCACGCAATAGCATTTAAATCATAAGACTCAAATATATGATTGAAGAATATTCGGTGTCCAATTACAATAAGCAAAGTCACGTCGCAAACGTTTATTTAATTAACCAAACACAGTACCGAAAAAGCAATATAAAGTGCAATTATTTCCGTGCATTAGATTGTAAATACCAACATCGTAGTGTTGCAGCCGTGTGTTGCGAATCAAAACAACAAAATCAAACAACAAAAAAGCAATTATTGAGTTAAATAAAAACAAATTAATGTGCAGCAAGCAATTTAAGCTGGAGCTTTGGTATAAAAGCTTTAGATGATTGCAAATATAAAATCTACAGCTAGAATACCAAAGACTCAGCAAAAACGTTCAATGACAAACCAAAAATACAAACCAAATACAAGACACACAGAGGCGGCACGCAAAAGAAAATTGTTAAAGAAAAAAAATATAAAAAATGCAAAAAAACACAAAAAAAAATTGCCAAAAACATAAAGTGATCATACAGAGGTCCAGTGCCAATAGTTATGTAAACGCATTCGCTTAGTTTAGGTGGATAAGAGAAGAAATACTTTTGTAGGAACTCACCGCCAGCCAACATTGTGACAAGGATAACGCCACACGACCAAATATCCGCCGGTTTAGCATGATACGGTTTGACCAGCACCTCTGGAGCAACATACGGCAACGTTCCACATCGTTTGTCCAGCAGGCGTTCCTTGCCCTTCATTCTGTAGTCATAAATAAGGAGCGCATCAAAATTGAAAAGGAGAAAAGAAAGCAATTTATGTTTAACAAGCTCAAATGCAATTCATTTAATGTGTGGTGTACCTAATACCTAAACATGGTCGCCATTCCAAAGTCTGAGATCTTAATATTATCATGTTCGTCCAGTAGTAGATTCTCCGGCTTTAGGTCCCGGTGGGCAACGCCTCTCGAATGCAAGTACTGCACTCCCGATAGTAGTTGTGTGAAATACCTCTGTGCTTCGTGTTGGGGCATACCAATATCGGGTTCTGCAAAGGTAACAATAAAAACAAACACACACACAAAAGTTAACGAGCATTAGTAGGGTCTTGATATACGTTAGCACATTATCATGTACAATGTGCTAATCGGTCCTATTGTGTGTTTTTTTGTCGGTGGACACAAATTCAAAATCAATACGACAGAAACGACGAAGACAACTTAGTGGACTACTTCCAAAAATTGGATTATTTGTCCATCCCTCTGCTGGCAATCACATTTTGACTACATCAATGAGACGCACTTTGTTCACCCAACTTAAAATGCAACAGCATTCTCCTGTTGAACATAAGGGGATGGCAATAACAGAGCCATCATCATCATCAACGTCGTCGTTGCAGTCGTCTGTCTTTCCACATCCACCCTACGAACTAAAGCACAGTGAATGCACAATTAAGTGGCTGTACGTGCTTCAATGAGTCATCCACATCATCGTCATTGTCGTCGTTAACCCCTTCGCCGTTGCCGTGTTTATTCTCTTTGTCACCACCCAAGCGATTTCATAACTTTGATCTACCTAATGAAGGACGCTCCACTATTTCAGGTTGCGCTTTCTCCTTTGGAAAAACGGAGGCAACATTCTCAACCCATCCCCATCCTAGCAACAAGTTCGTTTTACAATTTCGTAGATTTGTTCAACATAAAATGGCAAACATTGACCTAAAGGTGAAAACAACAAAATGAGTGTCCAAACACTTGCCTCCGTGTGTTATCAAATATTTACAAATTGGAGGAATGGAGGTGTTACGATTGTTTCGATTGACATTATTTGTAAGGATTAAACAGATTTATCATCGTGCAGAGGCAACATTGGACGAAGGTAGTTAGTTTCCACATAACATTGACCGCCGGATGACTTGCCGCAACACCGGCATTGGCTGACGAATAATGAACTGAGACGTGGATAGTGAGGAGAGCCAAACAGAGATTTCGGTTCTGGTTCCCACGAAGAGACAATTATTGCACATCTCATGAGAAAAAGTATAATATTCAAATGATTTGGAATATTTTTTGCCTCATCCTGCTTTAAACCTCTTTTTCTTTTTGAAGCTCATGCTTATTACGAAATTTTGGAATAAATTCAGATTTTGTAAATACTTCCAGTCCAATTAAAATAGAAATATATTATGAAGAATTGCTTGCGACTTTTGAACACCATCAACACTACAGCTGCATTGCAGACTAACGCATGAATAACATTTAAAGTATTGCAAACATTTTTCTTTGCACCAAACAAATGGATACACACTATGAGAATTTTCTCCAGGAAATTCGTGTATTTTTCTCTCTCGCTCTTATCCCCAAAGGATTAAATCGCAAATAATAACCAATCGATGCATTTATTTTAGCTGCCTGTGATTAAAATTTGATAAGGGACCTAGTTTAAAATAAAACTTTAACTTCA
Organism: Cheilosia grossa; assembly: GCA_963082955.1. Taxonomy (NCBI): domain Eukaryota; kingdom Metazoa; phylum Arthropoda; class Insecta; order Diptera; family Syrphidae; genus Cheilosia; species Cheilosia grossa. The sequence continues at coordinate 31,559,740 of OY720147.1, forward strand.
CATATACACTCAAAAAGGGAATACATTTTTTTATAACAGAATCCGATTTTTTAAGCAGTGCAGCAAGAGCCTTGCAAATAGTGATTACCGCGCGCGCCATCACCAAAAGTGGCAGCCAGTGTGTATACCAATGTATTAGCTGCTCTCTCTCTCCGTGTGCGATTTATCATTCAATCCCCACCCTAATGCATTTGCTAATGAAGCTGCGAACTGCGACGAACACAATGAAATCGAGATGATATATTTTTAAAATGCACATAAATCACAATATTAATCGCAAAAAGCTAGACGAAAAAGTCGGGAGAAAGAAAAGAAAGGCACACACACACACTAACACATTGCACACAGCCCCGACAATCGCCTAGTTTTTAATTCATAAGGCGGAGCGAGTTACTATACCCAACACACGATAGGTGGCCGTGTAGTCGGTCGTTGTCGTGGTAGTACTGAAAGTCTAAAAGCCGAGAGATCAATTTTTCGGCGGTATGGGAGTGAAAAAATCGATATTAAAATAAACAGAAAACACACGACGACAACGAAAAAAGGGAGTAAAACAAAACCCCATTGGGTCCTTTTCATTTATATTCATCCAAATCAAACAGAGTACTAATGAATAGTCTCAGTCTCACACTACTAATGAACACACTTCATAACGGATGAAGAACGATGGGGGGATGCACTTTAAATAAAACTAAAAAAACATAATTCCTCTTTGGGGTAGGTTTGCTAACTTACCGATTCGATCAAAGAGTTCACCACCAGCGGCATACTCCAAGAATATATACTCGATATCGCCCTGTGAACGTTTGCCGAAGTAACGTAAAATATGTGGATCCTGTAGGATTTTCTGTATGCACACTTCCTTTCGCACGGATAGCACAGCATCCGGATGTTTCTTCAAATCGACCATTTTCATAGCAACAGCTTCACCGGTTTGCCGATTAATCAACAATTTTACTCTAGAAATGGAATAGAGAGAAGAGAACACATGAGATTATGATGCGCACAAAGGGAAATCCTGTATAATACAGAGGGTTTTTTTTTTTTTTTCTTTTTTGAGAAGAGGACACAAATAGTAATATAATAACAGAGGGTGGGACGGTTGTATCAGTATGTGCAAAATATTGAACATTTTGCCCGATATTTTGGCTTCACACGAGCCACTGTAATAGAAGACGTTCTCTAATAAGTTATTGGTCTGTGAAAACAAGCGCGTCTCGCTTCGGATCGGTGTGTAGGCTGAGCTCACTCTGTGAAGTGAGCAAACACATACGCGAAGAACGTCTACTAACCTTACTTCAGTGTCAAATGAAAAGTTACAGCTAAGAAAACAATAGCATATTTTGTGTACAATTTTTGTTGAAACGTTTAACTATATTTTAAGGTTAAAATGCAAAAGAGAAAACTTGAAGATTAAATATTAAGTATTTAACAAATAAAGCTAAAAAGTTCCAACAATACGCTATGCTCTGCCCATATAAAATTACTCTTGGTCGTCTTGAACGCGAATTTTTGATTGGTTTTCGATCCCACTGGAGACAATCTGAAATAAGAAGAAACAGTTGTGCAGTGCAACGGTAAAAGTCAGCCAAATCACAATCAATTTCGTAGTGTCTTCTGACTTTTTTTTTTTTTTTTGTTTTTTGAATAGCGAAAAACTCTATTCCATTTTATCACCCTAAGTTTAGTTAGCGTTTTTTCTTCCTGTTTTAATGGGCAGGGTTCTATTGGAGCTTTTGGGATAGGCATGTACAGTACAGTTAAAGGAGATGCACTTGTTTATTTGAGTAAAATTAAGCAGAGCTTAGTCGTTAGTGTGTTCGCCTTCCAAGCGAGGGGTCCCAGCTTCGATTCCAGCAGAAAAACAAATTAAATATTAGGGTTTCTCCACTGCGCCACCTTTTGCGAACGTATGACAAACATCCGAGAGTTTAACTGTCATGAAAGATAACGAGCGGGAAACAGCTGTCGTTGTCAAAATAACCTATGATTTAAAAAGAAACCACTAGATGGCCAGCCCTTTATAAATTAAAGTCATTAACGACAGAAACTCGGATGATTAATATTAATTCCGATTCCATTCCAAGGTAAAACGGTTAAAGGAGTTTTGTGTCAGAAGAAGTTGTCAGAAGCTATGCCTAGAGGCCTTGCGGACGAGTTGCGCCCACAATTTATTTATTTATTTTAAAGTTAAGCAAAATATAAACCTACTTTCTTTAATTTGAAATCAAAATGCAGTACAATAGTCAGACACTTGATTTTCATATTTTATTTAGACAAACTAACCAAGATTACTACAGATAAACATCAATTCTAGTCGACGATTGACTTTGTTTAAGAGTACGAAGCTAAAGAAGCCAAACAAATAATTCCAAGATAAGAAGATGACCACAAAGCAGAATAGAGAAAAAGTCGAAAGGGTTCTGTTTTGGCAAATTGGCTTCGTGCGTTGACGCAAACTAGACTCGGTCTCTTTTGTCTTGCAACCACCAACAAAGCAACATCGCCCAAAGAACCATTGGCTTACTTTGTAGATTTGCCCGTCGTTAATAAAACGCATTTTGGAACCAATCGCGTTTTTATTATTGACGTATGTTAAAACAGACTTTTTATACCATCAATACTTATCAGTTCGTCGTCTTCTTCTTCTTCAATCACCATAGAGAATGGCCCAATTTCAAGGTGATGAACATGACAGCAGCCCCACTTGAGAGCCTGTTTGCTTGCTATATCAATCAAGACCACAAATTCATTTTTCGGCAATCGGTTTGGCCAATAGACGACACTGTCCTCCAAGCACGACTTGAGCAGTGAAATAATCGTCTTAGTTGCACTGATTTTAAAAGTTAACACTGTTGTTGGGTGTTTTAAATGTTCGCTCCGTTCACTGGTGTCATTACCGTAGACAAAGACTTCACTGCCACATTCCCAAACCTTTCTAGACGAAAGAGTCATACAAGATATTGAAATGCTACAATTGCAGGACCTACTTCAACATACTTAAATGCTTGATGTGTACAGTCAGCGATCATAATTTCACACAAAACCATCAGCAGTTTACAACGATCGTGCGCCGATTTGGTTGACCACAGTTTTCCGACCCAGGGTCCACGCAATTCCAAAACAATTCGCCAGTAATTCGGTGTAATTAACATGGACGACAGTACACGCGAGTTTTGAAATTTCTAAAAAATATAAAATAAAAACAGAAAACCGAAACCATTTTCCTCACTCCATCATCCCTCTCACCTGCAATAGTCCCATCAACGTAGTACTATATAACAACCGTGACAATTGAGAATTGTTCGTTTTCTCGTTAACAAGTCGGTAGAAATTTTTCAAAAAGTATTTAATTTTATGTGGATCTGGACTAAATTCTTTATTGCTGTTGTCCCAAATGAGAGGCAAAATTGTCCCACAAAAGATAGATTCAAAGCCATTTAATACGTAGTGCCATGTTGCATTCTTGATTGCCTAAATTTGCACAGAATTACTATCAAATTAGGTTATAAATTTACCATTTTGCCACGCACAGTCAAAGCGGCGTATTCATAACCATTAGGTTGCTTGGAGCCGAAGCAGAAAATTGCAGAGTTGAATTCATGCATCAAGACCGAATCGCAGATTGCACGCATTATTCTGCAAGACTTTCGCAAACGGGGACGGTGCCAGAAAGGAATGTAGCCTACGATTTTCTCCCGTAGTTCAATGGGTAAGTCACAGATGTGTTTGCTTGCTTTTAAGTTTAAATCAAATCGGGGTTTTTTTGCCAATCGCCCATCAAGGACTGTTTGTTTTTGCTTACGCTTTTTTTGCATTGGAACAGTGAATTTCGGCTGGTCTCAGAAGAATGATTAAATTTTTGTTTACAAATTGTGACATATTATTCTGTTGTGAAAACAAGGATGTTAGTAAAAAAAAAAGAAAATAACAAGTTAAAAACTGTTTGAGGAAGTCACTGGTGGACGGTGGAATGACTTGGAATGATTTGGAAACGCTTTTACATAATACCTCAGTATCCCAATCGGGTACTACTGTTTAATGCAGCAAGTTTCATATCACCTAGTGTGTAAAATACTAAATGGCTGCGCTGTGTTTTGACGAGTTCAGTTTCAAATGATAATTAACTTTAGTCTGGCAGCCTTCGCAGAACCACACTTTCCAAAATCCCTTTACCAATAAACAAATTAAGTTGCCAGAATATCGCTAACTGTAGGGTCACATGAAAATGTTGAAAAAAGACATGTTTATCTCAGGCATTAGCCAAATAAACCTCTCTTAATGTCATTTTGAGGAGGAGCGTTGCCTAACCATCCAAAATGACGTGGGTAAAGCTGGGCCCGCCACATTCGAATTTCGCCAAACAAAGTACATGGGAATTAGTTGCTATTTAGTTGCTATTTAATTGCTCTATTCCTGATTTAGTTGCTCTTCGGGAAGTGGGAGATTTTGTGGCGGTCCCAGCTTACCGGTAAAGCTGGAACCGCCACATTGACTTTTGAAGGATTTTTTTTGCCCATACCTATCACCGATTTAATTGCTCTGGGGAAATGTAATTTTTTTTTCAATCGGACAAGCCGTTCGCACACAATTTCAAATTTAAGTTTTTTGTAACGGTCAGTTCGCTATAAAACTCTTTTGATTTTCAAGGAAAAGCAACAAAATTATGAAAAAAATCATAAAAAATAAACCCATACGAATTTTACTGCGCCACATATCTTAAAAGATGTGTACATTTGTGGGCTACTAATGGAATTAATCAAATATTTTTTCACTCTTCTCTAATTGAGACAAAAAGGTGAGCTAGACATACCAAAGACAAAAACTTTGAAAAATTAAAAAAAAATAGTTTACGTTCGAATTCAACCAAGCAATATATATTAAAATAAGCGCCTATTTACTAGCTATCAACACAAAGAATAAAATACCTCGTCTCTCTTCTGCAAATGTGTCAAAAAGTAAAAAGTTCATATTCCGACCAAAAAAGTAAGCTAATAATACCAAAATACAAATTTGAAAAAGCTTTAAAGTCATATATCCCAGTTCAATCCTACTATGTCACATACATCAAAAGAAGCGTGAACTTATTAGCTATCAACCACTAAGCTCAAATAATTAGTTGCTCTTCGATAAATGTGTCAAAAAGCAAAAAGTTCATTTTGCCAAAAAAGGCAAAGGTACTCCCAGAACAAAAAAAAAGATTCGGAAATTTGAAAAAACCCATATAACCCGTTCGAATCCTACTATGCCACATAGCTCATTAGAAGCGCGGATTCATTAGCTAATAACTCCTATACTCAAATAATTAGTTGCTCTTCGATAAATATGTCAAAAGTCCAAAAGTTCATTTTGCCAAAAAAGGCAAAGGTACTCCCAGAACAAAAAAAAGATTCGGAAATTTGAAAAAAACCCATATAACCCGTTTGAATCCTACTTTGCCACATAGCTCATTAGAAGCGTGGATTTATTAGCTAATAACTCCTATACTCAAATAATTAGTTGCTCTTCGATAAATATGTCAAAAAGCAAAAAGTTCATTTTGCCAAAAAAAGCCAAAGATACTCCTAGTACAAAAAAAAAATTCGGAAATTTGAAAAAACTCATATAACCCGATCGAATCCTACTATGCCACATAGCTCATTAGAAGCGTGGATTCAATAGCTATCAACCCATATAATCAAATAATTAGTTGCTCTTCGATAAATGTGTCAAAAAGCAAAAAGTGCATTTTGCCAAAAAACGGCAAAGATACTCCTAGTAAAAACAGAAAATGCGGAAATTTGAAAAAACTCATATAACCCGATCGAATCCTACTATGCCACATAGCTCATTAGAAGCGCGGATTCATTAGCTATCAACCCCTATACTCAAATAATTAGTTGCTCTTCTCTAAATATGTCAAAAGTTAAAAATATTAACAAATATCATTTCTTTGCAAATCCAGTTCGCGCATCCAACTCTTTGGTTTTCCTATGGAAAATTTTAAAAAAACCCATATAACCCGTTCGAATCCTACTATGCCACATAGCTCATTAGAAGCGTGGATTCAATAGCTATCAACTCCTATACTCAAATAATTAGTTGCTCTTCGATAAATATGTCAAAAGTCAAAAAATTCATTTTGCCAAAAAAGGCAAATGTACTCCCAGAACAAAAAAAAGATTTGGAAATTTGAAAAAGCCCATATAACCCGTTCGAATCCTACTATGCCACATAGCTCATTAGAAGCGTGGATTCATTAACTATCAACTCCTATACTCAAATAATTAGTTGCTCTTCGATAAATGTGTCAAAAAGCAAAAAGTTAATTTTGCCAAAAAAGGCAAAGGTACTCCCAGAACAAAAAAAAAGATTCGGAAATTTGTAAAAACCCATATAACCCGTTCGAATCCTACTATGCCACATAGCTCATTAGAAGCGTGGATTCAATAGCTATCAACTCCTATACTCAAATAATTAGTTGCTCTTCGATAAATATGTCAAAAAGCAAAAAGTTCATTTTGCCAAAAAAAGCCAAAGATACTCCTAGTACAAAAAAAAATTTGGAAATTTGAAAAAACTCATATAACCCGATCGAATCCTACTATGCCACATAGCTCATTAGAAGCGTGGATTCAATAGCTATCAACGCATATAATCAAATAATTAGTTGCTCTTCGATAAATGTGTCAAAAAGCAAAAAGTGCATTTTGCCAAAAAACGGCAAAGATACTCCTAGTAAAAACAGAAAATGCGGAAATTTGAAAAAACTCATATAACCCGATCGAATCCTACTATGCCACATAGCTCATTAGAAGCGCGGATTCATTAGCTATCAACCCCTATACTCAAATAATTAGTTGCTCTTCTCTAAATATGTCAAAAGTTAAAAATATTAACAAATATCATTTCTTTGCAAATCCAGTTCGCGCATCCAACTCTTTGGTTTTCCTATGGAAAATTTTAAAAAAACCCATATAACCCGTTCGAATCCTACTATGCCACATAGCTCATTAGAAGCGTGGATTCAATAGCTATCAACTCCTATACTCAAATAATTAGTTGCTCTTCGATAAATATGACAAAAAGCAAAACATTAATTTGGTCAAAATAAGACAAAGATACAAAAATACAGATAAAACAAGTTTAAATCCAACTATTTTATTTTTTATGGAAAACTTCAAGAAACGTATTTACCCTCAATCGCTCTGCAATAGATCAATAAATATTAATTGAATTAATTAGACGTTTGTGTCAAAATGGAACAAAAATTCTTGAAAAAAAATGTTGCAACCCACAAAGTATGCATCTCATTTGGAATGTTATAAATCATTGCTTACAAATTTTCATAATTCCTGAAAGTCTGCAATACCCCCACTACCAAATTTCGCTAACTGAACGCATGCATTCTATTTTAGCTTTGAAGTATTCATACATGTACCGGCTGAGTAAAAATGGTTCGGGTACAACTCAACCCCGGACAACTACCCCCAGCCAAATCTCCCACCAGCCGCCATTTATATCTGAACTACGCAACTGACAGCCAATAATCGGATCCCACCTTTAGTGGACAGTGTTACCAGGAAATGTGTATTATGTTGAGTGTTAAAGTTTCTCTAAAGCCTTAAAAGATTCAGTTTTTCGCAGCATTATACTGCTTAAAAGTTTCCAAAACTGCATAGCGATTGTTTTCTCAAAATACTGTGTAATGTAACTTAAGATATTCATGCACTGATTTCTTTGAATACCTACCTCAAACCAAAGCCGGAATTGCTTCGTCAAATTTCTTTAAAGGATAAAATACAAAACCACAATCACAGGAGGAGATAAAGAAAAGAAAAACGAAGAGGATTCATTATGATGGAAATGAATTGTTCGGTGGTTCGGTGTTCTTCGCAAAATACTGTTTTTCTGGAATCGATTTATACTGTTTTTTTTTGATATTTTTTGTTGAAATATGCCTACTGTTTTTGGCCTGAAAAAAGATGCGAGCGGACGTAGGTACCAATTTTATGTAATACTGGGTTGCAGATGTTGTTGTACCTACCTGAACGGAGTTACAAGACTTCAAGACTATAAATATTTAATTTAATTAAATCTGAAACTAAAACAAATAGGTTTGAAAATAAATAAATTGACTTTTAGCTTCAGAGAATTTGAGAAAATAAAAGTAAAAAACTGGCGCGGATTTTTAACGTTAGAGAATTCAAAAAAAATAAAGGATAAAAATTCGCATGAATATTCATCCGTCCATATGTGTTCGTATTCGTAAGTGAATATAAAGGACTATTGACATGAGCGCGAACTGCGAAAAGGCGAATTACGTAAAAATAAATTTAACTGTATTTATGAATTGAAAATTGCTATTTGTGCTACCATAAAAGCATTATATTTAATTAATCTAACATCTATTTAAAAAAAAATCTCCATCTCTATTAATTTAAGTAGCTAAATTTACAATTACAGACATTTTCCCGCGAATTGACAAAATGGTTTCCAAAAGCAATTAGCCACCACAACATCGAACACACATTGACTTATAATAAATGGAAGCACTTATTTCCCACATTAAATGCCATAGACTACAACCAGAACGATAAGTGTGAGAAAGTAAGGTTCAGTTGTAGATTTGTGATATAGATGCCGCTAGGTGTGAAATTTGACTGGGGTTGCCAGTTTACTGAAAATGGATCAAGCTACATTTTTCAGCTACAGGCATTTGTTTTTTTTTTTTTTTTTTTTGACATTTCAACATTATTTTCAAACTTAATTCGTCTAAGAATTTCTGATTGTTATGCAAATAGTTCTTGCTTCCCATTTCATAACACACTTGTTGTCTCTTTCACAAGCAGCTGACTCTTCAATAAGATTTAATGTGATAAAAATAAGGAAAATGTAGTACAATACAATAACTCAAGAGCAATTATCAATGGAATTGTGTATCGCGATTTGTACTGGAAAAAAAGACAATGTGTTTGTCAGTGTGAAAGTTTTGAGGACAACGCTATATATTTATAAGTAAAAAACAGTCGGTCTTTCCAATTTTCAGAACATCTTCTCCACTCATAGAAGAAGAGTCAGCTGCTTGTGAAAGAGACAACAAGTGTGTTATGAAATGGGAAGCAAGAACTATTTGCATAACAATCAGAAATTCTTAGACGAATTAAGTTTGAAAATAATGTTGAAATGTCAAAAAAAAAAAAAAAAAAAACAAATGCCTGTAGCTGAAAAATGTAGCTTGATCCATTTTCAGTAAACTGGCAACCCCAGTCAAATTTCACACCTAGCGGCATCTATATCACAAATCTACAACTGAACCTTACTTTCTCACACTTATCGTTCTGGTTGTAGTCTATGGCATTTAATGTGGGAAATAAGTGCTTCCATTTATTATAAGTCAATGTGTGTTCGATGTTGTGGTGGCTAATTGCTTTTGGAAACCATTTTGTCAATTCGCGGGAAAATGTCTGTAATTGTAAATTTAGCTACTTAAATTAATAGAGATGGAGATTTTTTTTTAAATAGATGTTAGATTAATTAAATATAATGCTTTTATGGTAGCACAAATAGCAATTTTCAATTCATAAATACAGTTAAATTTATTTTTACGTAATTCGCCTTTTCGCAGTTCGCGCTCATGTCAATAGTCCTTTATATTCACTTACGAATACGAACACATATGGACGGATGAATATTCATGCGAATTTTTATCCTTTATTTTTTTTGAATTCTCTAACGTTAAAAATCCGCGCCAGTTTTTTACTTTTATTTTCTCAAATTCTCTGAAGCTAAAAGTCAATTTATTTATTTTCAAACCTATTTGTTTTAGTTTCAGATTTAATTAAATTAAATATTTATAGTCTTGAAGTCTTGTAACTCCGTTCAGGTAGGTACAACAACATCTGCAACCCAGTATTACATAAAATTGGTACCTACGTCCGCTCGCATCTTTTTTCAGGCCAAAAACAGTAGGCATATTTCAACAAAAAATATCAAAAAAAAACAGTATAAATCGATTCCAGAAAAACAGTATTTTGCGAAGAACACCGAACCACCGAACAATTCATTTCCATCATAATGAATCCTCTTCGTTTTTCTTTTCTTTATCTCCTCCTGTGATTGTGGTTTTGTATTTTATCCTTTAAAGAAATTTGACGAAGCAATTCCGGCTTTGGTTTGAGGTAGGTATTCAAAGAAATCAGTGCATGAATATCTTAAGTTACATTACACAGTATTTTGAGAAAACAATCGCTATGCAGTTTTGGAAACTTTTAAGCAGTATAATGCTGCGAAAAACTGAATCTTTTAAGGCTTTAGAGAAACTTTAACACTCAACATAATACACATTTCCTGGTAACACTGTCCACTAAAGGTGGGATCCGATTATTGGCTGTCAGTTGCGTAGTTCAGATATAAATGGCGGCTGGTGGGAGATTTGGCTGGGGGTAGTTGTCCGGGGTTGAGTTGTACCCGAACCATTTTTACTCAGCCGGTACATGTATGAATACTTCAAAGCTAAAATAGAATGCATGCGTTCAGTTAGCGAAATTTGGTAGTGGGGGTATTGCAGACTTTCAGGAATTATGAAAATTTGTAAGCAATGATTTATAACATTCCAAATGAGATGCATACTTTGTGGGTTGCAACATTTTTTTTCAAGAATTTTTGTTCCATTTTGACACAAACGTCTAATTAATTCAATTAATATTTATTGATCTATTGCAGAGCGATTGAGGGTAAATACGTTTCTTGAAGTTTTCCATAAAAAATAAAATAGTTGGATTTAAACTTGTTTTATCTGTATTTTTGTATCTTTGTCTTATTTTGACCAAATTAATGTTTTGCTTTTTGTCATATTTATCGAAGAGCAACTAATTATTTGAGTATAGGAGTTGATAGCTATTGAATCCACGCTTCTAATGAGCTATGTGGCATAGTAGGATTCGAACGGGTTATATGGGTTTTTTTAAAATTTTCCATAGGAAAACCAAAGAGTTGGATGCGCGAACTGGATTTGCAAAGAAATGATATTTGTTAATATTTTTAACTTTTGACATATTTAGAGAAGAGCAACTAATTATTTGAGTATAGGGGTTGATAGCTAATGAATCCGCGCTTCTAATGAGCTATGTGGCATAGTAGGATTCGATCGGGTTATATGAGTTTTTTCAAATTTCCGCATTTTCTGTTTTTACTAGGAGTATCTTTGCCGTTTTTTGGCAAAATGCACTTTTTGCTTTTTGACACATTTATCGAAGAGCAACTAATTATTTGATTATATGCGTTGATAGCTATTGAATCCACGCTTCTAATGAGCTATGTGGCATAGTAGGATTCGATCGGGTTATATGAGTTTTTTCAAATTTCCAAATTTTTTTTTGTACTAGGAGTATCTTTGGCTTTTTTTGGCAAAATGAACTTTTTGCTTTTTGACATATTTATCGAAGAGCAACTAATTATTTGAGTATAGGAGTTGATAGCTATTGAATCCACGCTTCTAATGAGCTATGTGGCATAGTAGGATTCGAACGGGTTATATGGGTTTTTACAAATTTCCGAATCTTTTTTTTTGTTCTGGGAGTACCTTTGCCTTTTTTGGCAAAATTAACTTTTTGCTTTTTGACACATTTATCGAAGAGCAACTAATTATTTGAGTATAGGAGTTGATAGTTAATGAATCCACGCTTCTAATGAGCTATGTGGCATAGTAGGATTCGAACGGGTTATATGGGCTTTTTCAAATTTCCAAATCTTTTTTTTGTTCTGGGAGTACATTTGCCTTTTTTGGCAAAATGAATTTTTTGACTTTTGACATATTTATCGAAGAGCAACTAATTATTTGAGTATAGGAGTTGATAGCTATTGAATCCACGCTTCTAATGAGCTATGTGGCATAGTAGGATTCGAACGGGTTATATGGGTTTTTTTAAAATTTTCCATAGGAAAACCAAAGAGTTGGATGCGCGAACTGGATTTGCAAAGAAATGATATTTGTTAATATTTTTAACTTTTGACATATTTAGAGAAGAGCAACTAATTATTTGAGTATAGGGGTTGATAGCTAATGAATCCGCGCTTCTAATGAGCTATGTGGCATAGTAGGATTCGATCGGGTTATATGAGTTTTTTCAAATTTCCGCATTTTCTGTTTTTACTAGGAGTATCTTTGCCGTTTTTTGGCAAAATGCACTTTTTGCTTTTTGACACATTTATCGAAGAGCAACTAATTATTTGATTATATGGGTTGATAGCTATTGAATCCACGCTTCTAATGAGCTATGTGGCATAGTAGGATTCGATCGGGTTATATGAGTTTTTTCAAATTTCCGAATTTTTTTTTTGTACTAGGAGTATCTTTGGCTTTTTTTGGCAAAATGAACTTTTTGCTTTTTGACATATTTATCGAAGAGCAACTAATTATTTGAGTATAGGAGTTATTAGCTAATAAATCCACGCTTCTAATGAGCTATGTGGCAAAGTAGGATTCAAACGGGTTATATGGGTTTTTTTCAAATTTCCGAATCTTTTTTTTGTTCTGGGAGTACCTTTGCCTTTTTTGGCAAAATGAACTTTTGGACTTTTGACATATTTATCGAAGAGCAACTAATTATTTGAGTATAGGAGTTGATAGCTATTGAATCCACGCTTCTAATGAGCTATGTGGCATAGTAGGATTCGAACGGGTTATATGGGTTTTTACAAATTTCCGAATCTTTTTTTTTGTTCTGGGAGTACCTTTGCCTTTTTTGGCAAAATTAACTTTTTGCTTTTTGACACATTTATCGAAGAGCAACTAATTATTTGAGTATAGGAGTTGATAGTTAATGAATCCACGCTTCTAATGAGCTATGTGGCATAGTAGGATTCGAACGGGTTATATGGGCTTTTTCAAATTTCCAAATCTTTTTTTTGTTCTGGGAGTACATTTGCCTTTTTTGGCAAAATGAATTTTTTGACTTTTGACATATTTATCGAAGAGCAACTAATTATTTGAGTATAGGAGTTGATAGCTATTGAATCCACGCTTCTAATGAGCTATGTGGCATAGTAGGATTCGAACGGGTTATATGGGTTTTTTTAAAATTTTCCATAGGAAAACCAAAGAGTTGGATGCGCGAACTGGATTTGCAAAGAAATGATATTTGTTAATATTTTTAACTTTTGACATATTTAGAGAAGAGCAACTAATTATTTGAGTATAGGGGTTGATAGCTAATGAATCCGCGCTTCTAATGAGCTATGTGGCATAGTAGGATTCGATCGGGTTATATGAGTTTTTTCAAATTTCCGCATTTTCTGTTTTTACTAGGAGTATCTTTGCCGTTTTTTGGCAAAATGCACTTTTTGCTTTTTGACACATTTATCGAAGAGCAACTAATTATTTGATTATATGCGTTGATAGCTATTGAATCCACGCTTCTAATGAGCTATGTGGCATAGTAGGATTCGATCGGGTTATATGAGTTTTTTCAAATTTCCAAATTTTTTTTTGTACTAGGAGTATCTTTGGCTTTTTTTGGCAAAATGAACTTTTTGCTTTTTGACATATTTATCGAAGAGCAACTAATTATTTGAGTATAGGAGTTGATAGCTATTGAATCCACGCTTCTAATGAGCTATGTGGCATAGTAGGATTCGAACGGGTTATATGGGTTTTTACAAATTTCCGAATCTTTTTTTTTGTTCTGGGAGTACCTTTGCCTTTTTTGGCAAAATTAACTTTTTGCTTTTTGACACATTTATCGAAGAGCAACTAATTATTTGAGTATAGGAGTTGATAGTTAATGAATCCACGCTTCTAATGAGCTATGTGGCATAGTAGGATTCGAACGGGTTATATGGGCTTTTTCAAATTTCCAAATCTTTTTTTTGTTCTGGGAGTACATTTGCCTTTTTTGGCAAAATGAATTTTTTGACTTTTGACATATTTATCGAAGAGCAACTAATTATTTGAGTATAGGAGTTGATAGCTATTGAATCCACGCTTCTAATGAGCTATGTGGCATAGTAGGATTCGAACGGGTTATATGGGTTTTTTTAAAATTTTCCATAGGAAAACCAAAGAGTTGGATGCGCGAACTGGATTTGCAAAGAAATGATATTTGTTAATATTTTTAACTTTTGACATATTTAGAGAAGAGCAACTAATTATTTGAGTATAGGGGTTGATAGCTAATGAATCCGCGCTTCTAATGAGCTATGTGGCATAGTAGGATTCGATCGGGTTATATGAGTTTTTTCAAATTTCCGCATTTTCTGTTTTTACTAGGAGTATCTTTGCCGTTTTTTGGCAAAATGCACTTTTTGCTTTTTGACACATTTATCGAAGAGCAACTAATTATTTGATTATATGGGTTGATAGCTATTGAATCCACGCTTCTAATGAGCTATGTGGCATAGTAGGATTCGATCGGGTTATATGAGTTTTTTCAAATTTCCGAATTTTTTTTTTGTACTAGGAGTATCTTTGGCTTTTTTTGGCAAAATGAACTTTTTGCTTTTTGACATATTTATCGAAGAGCAACTAATTATTTGAGTATAGGAGTTATTAGCTAATAAATCCACGCTTCTAATGAGCTATGTGGCAAAGTAGGATTCAAACGGGTTATATGGGTTTTTTTCAAATTTCCGAATCTTTTTTTTGTTCTGGGAGTACCTTTGCCTTTTTTGGCAAAATGAACTTTTGGACTTTTGACATATTTATCGAAGAGCAACTAATTATTTGAGTATAGGAGTTATTAGCTAATGAATCCGCGCTTCTAATGAGCTATGTGGCATAGTAGGATTCGAACGGGTTATATGGGTTTTTTCAAATTTCCGAATCTTTTTTTTTGTTCTGGGAGTACCTTTGCCTTTTTTGGCAAAATGAACTTTTTGCTTTTTGACACATTTATCGAAGAGCAACTAATTATTTGAGCTTAGTGGTTGATAGCTAATAAGTTCACGCTTCTTTTGATGTATGTGACATAGTAGGATTGAACTGGGATATATGACTTTAAAGCTTTTTCAAATTTGTATTTTGGTATTATTAGCTTACTTTTTTGGTCGGAATATGAACTTTTTACTTTTTGACACATTTGCAGAAGAGAGACGAGGTATTTTATTCTTTGTGTTGATAGCTAGTAAATAGGCGCTTATTTTAATATATATTGCTTGGTTGAATTCGAACGTAAACTATTTTTTTTTAATTTTTCAAAGTTTTTGTCTTTGGTATGTCTAGCTCACCTTTTTGTCTCAATTAGAGAAGAGTGAAAAAATATTTGATTAATTCCATTAGTAGCCCACAAATGTACACATCTTTTAAGATATGTGGCGCAGTAAAATTCGTATGGGTTTATTTTTTATGATTTTTTTCATAATTTTGTTGCTTTTCCTTGAAAATCAAAAGAGTTTTATAGCGAACTGACCGTTACAAAAAACTTAAATTTGAAATTGTGTGCGAACGGCTTGTCCGATTGAAAAAAAAATTACATTTCCCCAGAGCAATTAAATCGGTGATAGGTATGGGCAAAAAAAATCCTTCAAAAGTCAATGTGGCGGTTCCAGCTTTACCGGTAAGCTGGGACCGCCACAAAATCTCCCACTTCCCGAAGAGCAACTAAATCAGGAATAGAGCAATTAAATAGCAACTAAATAGCAACTAATTCCCATGTACTTTGTTTGGCGAAATTCGAATGTGGCGGGCCCAGCTTTACCCACGTTCCAAAATGGCGGTATTGAATTTCGTAATAGGAGCGAATTTAAATACCCTGTTATTCAGCCTGAGCGGTTATAATTATAAATTGACTTTAGGAAATTGTAAATGCTTTCTAATTTTATTCGTTGGAATACAACAATGCAATTGGTTAAGTTAGCAAACACATTTTTTTCACAAATTATTGCTTTTCTCGGCTTTTTCTTGTTTACCCGCTAGTGCTTGCTTTTGAATTGGTTGTCCTTTTTCAATAGTTTGAAAGCAACAAATGGATACTTACCAAAAAATTAATTGTATATATAAGTTTGGTATTTTTTACGGACTTTCTTATGAGTCGTCCCAAACAGAATAAAATATCTGTTCACTTAAGAAGTATGGACAGCTCACACCTGCATACGTTCTTTTTCCAACCATTCAAATCTGAAATCTGAGAGCAAAATCTGTAAATCCCAATGGAAAACGACATTAATTTGTGTTTCGTTTTTTTTTTTCGTATACAGTGCGACCTCGATACATGCAACTCCTCGATAAAAGCAATACCATTGTTGACTCAGTAATTGCAACTTCTCAAAAAAGGCGACTCAATAAAATCAACTTTTGTATCATGAACTCTTATTTTGTTCGCTATTTGTTCAAGCAATAAACATGCGCCTTCAATGGACTGACGAAAATTATGCTTCACTTTTAGCTCTGCAAAACTGACGAGATTCAGTTGTGAAAAATATTTCTACGTCCAAAATGAAACAATCAATTTTATTATTCTGAGGAGTTAAACTTTTTATCTCATTTTGGACACCTTCAACTTTTTGACTCGATTATTGTAACAAACTCAATAAAAGCAACTGCCCAAATGTATATTAATTGTTTTTATTGAGGTTTTTTTTAAGGCTTTGCTTGACATATGTTGGGCAACATTTATGTTTGTATTCCTTCTTTTAGAAATAAACCATTCGTTGTGAAATGTGAGAACAAATGTAATATCTTCTAAAAAAAATTCTAGGAAATGTGGAGGTCTAACTGTTTATGTTAAAGCTGGCAGCCCACTAATTGCTGACATTAGTGCTTGATTATTAGTAAGTCCGATTCTTCGTTCGTTAGTTCAGGGGCTCGGGCAACTGCAAACAATTTTAGCCGACTTCGGTTTTAAAAGTTCGCCAAGGATCTACTCCTTCCTCAACTTTAAACCTTCTCTATATCAACGATCTGCTCAGGTCGACGAATAATAGTATTTTAGTGCTCTTATATTTCTCAGTGTTAGGTTACATTTTGAAAAAAATCCTGAAGTAATGGGGAAAAGAAATCTAGGGTTATATTTAACGCTAAGAAGACACTTCTTATCACCGTAGCAGCCCAAGCATTCCAAGAACTCGGCGAACCTTTACAGAGTCCCATACTTTACATGCATACTCAGTCATCCGGGGAATTCCCAAAACTTCCAGAAAAAAAAAACACTGAATCATAAAGCCAACGAGCAAAATAGAGTGGCTCCATTTGGTCTTGCGGAACTGGATATATTTTGATCTTTTAAACACAATTCAGTGTGCTTTTGATGTCCTAACAAAATGGAATAAGCCCGTAACTACGTCCATTGTTACAAAAGTCGTTGACAGTGCTAGTCTAATTTTCAAGATACCACTATGCAATGCAACAAACCCTAGCCAGGAATAGTTGTATGTCTCACTTGTTAACCGATCCTCCGATTTCTAAGCACGCTGCAAGCCACAAAATATAGACATTTGGTTTTCTGTACAAGAATACGTTGACAAAACCGTGATACAGTAATTTCTACAAGATTAACGAGTCGTTAGAGTAGCGTTCTTCCACCGATTGCTCCTTCCCATTTACATTTTCCCACCCCCTCTAAGCAGTTAGCAAAGACGACCAAATAAAAAGACAAATTCTGTATACATAGCTATAGTATAATAGATATTTAATTTCAGTTTTCAAATTAGCCTTAAAAAAAAAAACCCCAGTTTTAAGGGTGGAAAAAGATTACACTTTTGCAGATACAACACTGCGAGCGAACACAGTTGCTCTGCGCAAGGGTGGTGGTGGATGCTACAGAGGAAATCGACAAGGGATGTCGTACAGCATGTTGGGTGTGGGTGGGTTGATTCAGAGTGTTCTTGTGGGATGATTTGTAGTAGTAGGATGAATGCAACAAGAAAAGCGACATTCGTGTGTAAAATATTCGAATAAAAGGTAGGTGGTATATGAATTTTCTGTACTCACTCGCCATAGGCACCTTCGCCGAGAGTCTGCGCAAGTGTCCAACCTTCGACAAATTCGCGATTACTGCCATTTTGTGTGCAGGACATGATTTCTTCTCGCTGCTGCGTTTTTCCTTCCCCCTCTTTCAGTTTTTCTGACTGGATGACGATTCTCCGGTAATTGTTCTCGTAGTCATCAATAAAACAAAAAAAAAAAAAAAAAAACAAACAAAGCACACACTTTTAACAACACTTATAATTGGCTGTAACGAGTTTAGTAAGCGCTCGTTCCCAAAGGCCTGCTACTTCTCTCACGGCAGCATTGATACAGATGAATTTTCCGTGCGTTGTGTACAAGGATGTCTGAAATAGATATAGATAGGTAAGATGAGTATCCTTTCCGTTATGCGCATTGGATTATGTTTCGGCAAAAAAGAAACGTATTCAAAGAGAGAGAGAGAGTTAAAAAATAATGTTTTTGTAGGAGGAGAGTTGAGGCTAAAAAATAAACTACAAAACCTCATGGGGATGCTTAATAGAGAAAACTTTTATAACGACTCATTTTTGTATAAGCACAAACCATGTATGTAGACGGTATCCTTTTGTTCAAAGCGATTCGTTCAACAGGCCACTTAAAGAAAAAAAAATCACTGGTGAAATGCTTATTGGTGGGAGCTTCGGACGACGGATATGTGCTACTGATAGTGGACTTTGTAGTCGGCGCGTACCTTGCTCTCTCGCTCGCCAATCACTCTACTCCCCCTCCTGCAGGTTTTGTAATTTACTTTTTTTGCACACGCACTTTTTGTACAATTTTCGCCATTTTTCAACGTCTTTTCCTTTAAACGCGAAACAAGTATTCCACACCGAACAAGAAACCACAAAAAATATGCCCTTAGCAACTGCGGAAAAAATGTGTGCTCTCTCTCAAGACAGAATTTTCCAGGGAGGCTGATGCTGCTGCTACTGCTACCGAGTGTACTTTCGAGTTCCAGTTTTTTTTTTTTTTTATGGACTTTTTCACTTTTTTTTTTGCACAATTTGCTGTAGCAGTCGTTGTATCCTCGTCGTCTGTCTACTGTGGAACCAAACCAACCGACGCAGTGCATCCACATTGCACTGACGACCAAGAAAAGTATACAGTATAGGTACCTATGAGGTAGACGTGAGCGCACAGCCGCTGAAGAGAGAACGAATTGAATAAACGCCAAATCAAGATTGATTTTCGCGAGACGAAGATTCACCGGCTTTCATGCGCTGCTGGAGAGCCAAATGTACCAAACTGAACGCCGCCGACCTGCCATCGCAATCGCAACGGTGTGTATAAAGACATATTCCTCGCTCTTCCACATACGAACACGGGCAGAATTCCTGCATTTCAAGTTTTGCACACGAGGAGCAACACAAAAAATTACAAAAAAATTAAAGTAAAGGAGGAAAAAAAAAATAACTCAAATCCAATGTCCCTTTTTTGCCGCTCTTGCCGTTTTCGAATGCACAAGCGTAGTATGCACTCGTTGCAGAGTTCTCCCGAGCGAATTTGACCTTTTTTGTGCGCTTGGGAAAGATGAACTTTTTGTAATGAAAAATCTAACTTTTCAAGGATGCTGTTGCTATTGATGCCACACTTATAACAAAAAAAAAACTGTCGATGGTGTGCTAAGCGAGTTAAAAATCATAACTTTGCTTTACAAGCCACCGGCGGCGGCAGCGAAGGAGCGAGCGAGCAAGAACGAGTCACGAGTATGGATGCCAGATGTGTCCTCCTACTCCTTTCAAGGCGAACACTATAAACACGGTTATTATAATTTACGATAGAGTACACAGGTGATGGTGGAAGAGGCGGGCGGGCTGCGATTGATTGTGGAAGGTGGCAGAAAAAAAAAGAGCATGAAACTGAGCAAGAAGCGCTAGGTCTATTTCGTCCGTCTCTCGCTCGACTTTGTTTTGGGATTGCGCTCTTTGTGGAGATAGGAGCAAACATTCTCTTATGGCATGATATTTAATAGGGACTGAAACAAACTACCTATACAAGAAAATAAAAAGCGTTCTGGATACGTATCTGTATCCGGATAATTAATCATCGATTTTTGTATTCGAAAGACCTTTTTTTTAGATAAAACATTTATAGCATGATAGCACGACAAAGTGAATGCGAATGTGGTAATGGTTGCGTAGCGAGCGTATTAACTCAAATATGTAGACGCCTGCCAGTACAAATTTTGGTAGACATTTCTTTCCTTACTCTGTCCCATTCAAGCAAGCATGGTATAGTAGTGTAAGGAAAGGATTTCGGAGCTTTTACCCTTTCGAGTGTCAAACTTTAACTTAGATCCGCTACAGTATACATTGTGTATACAATTATGCATACAACATACAGCACATCTCGATTTTTATCTCTACTACAACTTCTTCGAATAACATTGTGTTCGCTATCATATAATGAGCTTGTTATTCAAAAGAATAATAAACAACACTTGAAACTTACCAGCAATCGCCTGATGAATTAAGTAGTAAACATAAACACAGTCGAAACAATTTTGTAGCTGCGACGCCATCCAAGTGACGACGAAATTGATGAAGGCAAAGCTGAAGATTTTGATTTGCCAACATTTGAGTTGCAAGTAAGACACATAGAGAACACATTGACCATTCCCGAGCGAGTCGGAGAAGTAGCATGCACTGGTTCGACAATGAGTGCGTAAATTTCGTATCCAACGTTGTCTTACACATAGATATACTGGCTGCTTGAAGAGGTAGATCACCAATAATTACTAGTGAACAAGTGGCCAAACAAACAAAGCCAAGATATAGATACTGCTATCGATACGATCGAAAAACATGTGAGAAGAGTAATATCTTAACTGAAGTCCAACATGGCTGCTGGACTATACAGCTGTATCAGAGGCGTTCTTCTTCATAACATTGCACTCAATATCCTGTGTGCCGTACTGCCGTGAACACCATACCTACACCGTTTGTAAACAAACAGATAGGCCCCTACCAGTGAGGCCTAAGGCTTCGTGTCTTTTACTCGCGGGTTGCTAGTGCCTGTGGCAACCGGCTGTATGTCACCTTAAACTCTGAAATACCACATCAGAACTTAAGCCCAGCCCTAATCAGGATATACCTGCAACACCAGCTGTTCAGTGTGTTACGTTTTACAGCAGCATACGGTGTTATGCTATCTCCTACTCACGTACGGAAGTTTAGTCTGGTGGCAAGCCACAAACAAAGCATCGAATCTCAATCAAATGGCCAAAATACAAAGACTAGCATGTATAGGTACAACCGGCGCAATAAGAACAACACCTACTGCTGGAATGAAGGTAATCCTCAACCAGATACAATAAGACCTACACATGCAAGAATCTGCAGCCAAAGTGCCCTCAGAATCAGCCAAACCAAAATCTGGAAACCCTACAAAAGGGGACACGCACAATTTCTTTACAAAAACGTGGTAGACCATTCATTTGCTACGGAACACAGATGAACCCACAAAAAGGCAATCGATATCCATCTACACAGATGGACCTAAGATGGACTGTGGAACACGAGCTGGAATTTTCTCTGTTAAATATACACCACTCGAACAGATTGTCTGATCACAGAAGTGTCTTTCAGGCGGAGGTTCTGGCGATCGCCGAAGCTGCTCATATGGTGTCAATGTTGGCTTAAGGTTCTCTGCTCGCAGCACACCACGCGTCTCTGCTGGGTCCCTGGTCACAGGGACAAAATCGGCAATGAGAGGGCTAATGAACTGGCAACAAGTGGATCTTCTATGGATTAACATCGGGCGATTAAATCGATCAAACTACCGCTCTGTAATCTCAGAGAGAGAGAGAGTGCAAGATAAGATCCGCATGAAAGCCAACAACAGGCGGAAAGAATCAACTACCTGCAAACCTGAACGAAAGCTATGGCCAGAATATAATCCAAGTCGGACTAGCAAGCTTATGTGGTTTGATAGAACGTCGCTATTGGTAGGGGCCCTAAGGGGTCACAACTTCCTGAGAAACCACATAATGAAATTAAAACTCAGGAATGACGATATATGCAGGGGTTGCGAAGCCGAGGAGGTACACGAGGACACACCTCACTTCCTGTCACTGTATACTTCTTCCATGACATACAGGACCTTTCGGATGTCTCTTTGTCTAATCTTTACAGGTTCATAAATACATCTGAATGGCTGGATAAGGTCGAGTAATCGAGAGGGAATAAATACCATCGCCAACAAGGGCATCACAATGGGTCCATATGGACCTAAGTTGTCCATACTTAGTAATTTTACGAACTACCGCAATACAATACACTGTTGGTCATCGTATTGCATTGGCCGCACGGGTTACATTTTAAGATTAGAAAAAGAAACTTAAGTAAAAAGTGTTTGCAAAAGATATTAGTTTAAAGATTATCAATCAAAACTTTAGTGTTACTCCTGTGCCTCAGCTCACAAGGTATTAATGTTTGGAGAAATACACTTTTGTATCAGAACTTTCACAAATAGGTACAATTTGCACTCTAGACAAATCAAAATCGTACAGTACGGGTCTGCACGTTACATATATTTCGCAAGGCTAGCATGGATTTAACATTTTCTTATAGGAAAAAACTCAACCGCCGGTGATATAGCAAACGCTGATACAAAAATTATATCTCAAAATGTACCCTGTTCGTATAACAGGTAGAGAAAAGTATGTTTTCCACGCGCAAGATTTTATGCAAACTAGCTGTCATGCGACAAAATGCAGTCTTCCTTGAATTGCACGACAACGCGAGAAAAAAAAAACGTACCAATGACGCACATTTTGTGGGGGCTGACTGGCTGGTCCCTTGATTTTGGTTGCTCTTGGTATATTATATATCCTTTTTTTTTTTTTTGGGCATTTTACGTTGCAGTAACAGTCTACGACGAATGAAAAAGTTGATGACGACAACGAACAAAAATGCTTTATCGTCCTCTTACTTCCACCGTTCGTACGATTTGGTAGCCTGGCAAAGAACAAACACTCACCATTTTACCAAGAACCTGATTGCGCCACTTCAAGCATACAGATTCAATGCACGACGATTGCTGATGCCGATGCTGCTGCTGATCGTCGTAGGTCGTGGCAATGAAAAATCCCAGCCAGCACTAGACAAACTGCAAAGAAACTGGTGTGTGGCGGGCAGCAACAGACGACCATGGTACATGGCAAAACCTTGTGGAGCGCGCATTGTCCACAAAAGGCATTGACACCGCATTGGCAAAGAACAACGAAAATCAGGCAGCACCGGTGAAGAGAACTTGTACTGGGACTGGAACGAAAGAACAACGGCTACGGATGAGATGGATAGCACCATCTCTCGTCGGTATGTATACTTACAGAGGGTAAATCTTTGTCTATTTTCCACACTTTAACATGTCACTGTACCACCGTTATAATTGGCGACACAAGAAATATTTGAAACAAAAAGAAAATTAGCAAAACCAATTTTGGTGATTTTACCAAACTGGCGAAAAAAAAAACTATACTAACTGCAGAAACGAAACACACACTAATGAGACAGTTGAAAGAAAAGATGGCAAAAATCTCGTTCTTTGTCGCTCACTCCTTTGTTGCCTTATGACAGACATTTTATACGCCATCTCTCTTGCACTCCCGTACTGTATATGCAACAATTGCGCCAAAAAAAAAACATCGCCGTCTACCCCGCCGAGATAGCAGATTCCAGAATTTCTCGCTTAACGGATATCCCAAATGCAGGGAAGAAAAGTATTCTATTTTTTATCGATACCTTATAAATGTTTGATTTTTTTATCTTCATGATAAGTCATACTGTACCTTTTTATTGGAGCACAAATCTTCAGTCACTTATTTCTACACAATTCGTTTGCAACAATATTTGTTATAAGGACAGCAAAAGAAATTATAGTAGCGGCGTTTTTACAAATTTGTGATAAACTTTTTCCTTATTTCTTCTCAGCACAAAATACCACCAAGCACCAACAACAGATGACGAAGACCGATGAAAAACTGAGATGTGGAAAAAAGTGTCGGATGGAAAGAGTGACAAGAGGCAGAACGAAATCGGTGAAAGTCTTGAGAAGAAAAGAGCGGAGAGAAAAACATAGAATGCGTGGTAAGGGTGCTGTCCTTTTTTGCCCTCTAAGCTCTAAACGGCAGAGAAAAAGAAATGGATAGATATGATTGTGTAGGATTTTCAAATTTAACAGGTTTTCTGCAAAAGCCGGTTGTCAGGGTTGTTCACTGACATGTCATTTTTGTGCATCTGTGCTTTCTGGTTGGCAACACAAGTTCGCAAAGTGGCGGTGTTCAGAAGCACTACCAAATAACACAAATATTATGGCCGTATTCGCCAGAAACTCCACCATTTTCCTGGTGAATTTCATAAATCTTACGTCAAGAACCATTCACATGAGCGCGAAATGCGAATAGGCGAATTGCGAACAAATTCAATTTAACTGAATTTATGAATTGAAAATTGTTATTTGTTTTACCACAAAAGCATTATATTCAATTCATCCAACATCTAATCTTAAAAACCAAAAAACTGAGTCTTAATTGATTAAAATAGCGAAATTTACAATTACAACAATTTTCCCGCGAATTGAAAATTCTTGCCGTGAACTGTCACATTTTATTCACAATCCACATAAAACAGTTTCGATCCACAAACACGCGAATGAAAATTTCGTTCGAACTTAACCTTCAGCAATCATTTGCGGGTAGCTGCAACTAAAAAATGTTTTTATCTGAATGAAATGTCAGAATCTACGAACATTCGCCAGTTCGCGGTTCGCTCTCATGTGAATGGTCCTTTAGTAGGTATTTAAATTCCGATCTTTCGATGTCAGTTATAGTTATTATTTTATTGAGTGAAGGTTAATAGATCTGCTGCTTCATAAAGTTCGTATTCGATTTTTCAATGAAGAACTTTCAGACGGCAAACCCATTTATGTATTGTATGTAATTAAAATATGTCTAGTGATCCTTGTTTCTGAAATAAAACTAATATATACTGTGAACAGTATACAAATATGGAAACATCAATAAACATACTCATTTTGCCGGTCATTAGTTTTCAGATTTCGTGTGTCTTATTGAACATAAAAACGTCACTTGATCTATTGTGTTGAAATTCGTGCGATTCGAATATGTGTTTTCTTCGATAATATTCAACGCTTTTTCCATTCACTGGTTAAGTTTAATATGGAAGCATTTGAAACTTCCGTCCCGATTGATTTCTAAATACTTATAATTAAATAATTAACAAAAACAGATTCACCCGTTGCAATGTCTTTCTTTGCAGTCGTAAAACTTCACAAAAACGTAAACAAACTTCAGCAATTGTCAAACTCAAACGCACTTGTGTTTGTAAATCTGAAGTAAATCTGAGAAAAAAATCCAGATTCACAAAATCTCTGAAATCTCTTGTTTGTTCCAAACGAGAGTAGGTGTGCCCAGTTTTGTTACGAAGTCATTGAGAATGTTCGGATTAGTAAGCATGATAGCTGACAAATGTATTTCAGTTTTTATTGACCGAGAGTGGTCACGTGAATAGTTCTTGCAGTTGACGACAAATCTAGTTAAGAAAAGCAGAAACTGTTTTTATCATTTTTCTTTTCTTTCATCGCAGCAACACGTGCGGAGGTGACGAGATAGATGATTGTTTTGTTTTGGGATGTTTGGACTTTGAAGTTATTTAATCGCAACAGGTTCAGTGGGCGATTTTTTTTTTTGATTTTGAATTTGTCTATTTACCTACCAAATGCGCGGTTTTTTTGTTTAAATTTTGCTTAATGCACACGTTTCGATATTATCGTATTTGCTGAAAGGAATCGATCAGCAGCCACGGTGATAGAAAGCTTAAATTATATGATAAGGAAGGTTGGTATGTAGACGCTATCGAAATTAGGGACATCACTAAAATGGTAGGTAGCTACAAAACTTCCATACCAAAGTTGAAGAATTCGCTTGTGATTGAAGACAAGAAATTAGTTGAAAAAGTTTCCGTTTCAAATCACCTAGCAATTTTAAAGCTGCGCAGAATTGGCAACGAAAAATTGTCTATCTACATCTACAATCTGCAAAGGTTGTAGACAGCGCAGCGACACGTTATCGATAGTATGAAAAATCAGAGGTGTCGTCTTTTTGAATAACCCCTCAATACATTTGGCATTCTACGTGTTCCTATGTCACTGCTGCAAATATATCTTTCACATTTGAGGTAAAATTGAAAGCGTACCTATTTCCTATTCCTAGTTCCCACAAATGCAGTGTCGTTTTACATAAACTAGGTTTTCGAACGTCCCCACTAATTTAATCTATGTTTTTTTTTATTTTTGTTTATGGTTTTCTTTGAATTCTTTTTTATATGTTGTCAATACAATTGGTTCCATTTCAGTAACGTCTTACAACAGTTTTCAGTACAAATCCAAAATGTCATTTTCCATCCCTCCATATTGCCTGTTTTTATTTATGATATGGGGGGAAAAAAAGTAACCGCCCCCGGGTGGACTCGAACCACCAACCTTTCGGTTAACAGCCGAACGCGCTAACCAATTGCGCCACGGAGGCCATATCAAAGTACTGTCGATTTCACTATTTGTGCATTCAATTTGATATAATAATAAGTACATAGTTATTTTCAGAAAAATTTTATATTACCAACTAATTCATAATACATAAACCATAACCTACATTAGACACATACTTGTTTTACTTATTTGTTTCTTATTTTGTTATTTCATATTTGTTTGAGTAGAATAAAATACAATACATCCAACGAAATCAATAAATGAAATTGTAGTAGAGAATTATTAAATGTTCTTCTAAAGTGTAGAGCAGAAATTCGCAAATGAATTTAAAAACTATTGCCACAAATTTAGATACTAAGCCAAAAGCAAAAAAAAAAACGTTTAAGTCGGATTTACCATGTATTAGGGACGTTTAAGTAACTAGTTTAGTAAGTCTGACAGGTGCTCCCTATCTATGTTTCTCGGTGCCTCAGTTTTAATTGGATCTGTCATATGAACAGCTGTCTCAATTGATATTTATGGAGAGGTAGCCGACAAATCTAGTCAAGAAATTCGTGACTCAGTACTAAGTTCACAGTTCGCATATGTGCACGCTCAAAAATTGGCTTTAACAGA
Organism: Cheilosia grossa; assembly: GCA_963082955.1. Classification (NCBI taxonomy): domain Eukaryota; kingdom Metazoa; phylum Arthropoda; class Insecta; order Diptera; family Syrphidae; genus Cheilosia; species Cheilosia grossa. The sequence goes on from OY720147.1 coordinate 31,586,783, forward strand.
GTGCGATTTTTGCTCGGTTAAAATAAAATGGGTTAAAATTAACCAAGTCTCTGTTGGAAAACACCGAGTATTCGTTGTTAAATACTTCCGATATAAAATGCATTAAGTTAAAAATAACACACTTTATCAGTTGTTAAGGACCAATTTTCTAGATAAATATCAACCAGCTGGTTAAATTCAACAGAGTTTGTTATTTACAACCGAGAAAAATTGATAAAAGGTTATTTTTAACCGAGTTTCCTTAAACAACCTGACTCGGCTATTTTTAATCCACTAATTTTTTAGGAGCTATATTAACAGTATAACTTGGAAGTTCAGCGTGTGGCTGGTGACGTAGAAAAGTGACGTTCCCGACGAAACTAGTTTTTGCGCTTAGGTTACATGTAGTCCAGACCAATCTAGTCGACTTAAGAGAACTAGATTTCTGAAAATGCCCGTTGTCTCAAATTGTGTTCATTAAGGACTGATACAAATAAGGCCTATTTATAAACGATTGAATGATAATTGTCCGCTGCGAAAAGATAATCATAATCAACCACGAAAAGAGCAGTTACGACAAGTGAGAGTAAAAAAATATTCACATGAGCGCGAACTGCAAATAGGCGAATTGCGAACAAATCAATTTAACTGCATTTATGAATTGAAAATTGTTATTTGTTTTACCCCAAAAGCATTATATTTAATAAATCTAACATCTTATCTAAAAAAAAATCCTGCGTTTCAATTGATTTAAATACCTAAATTTACAATTACAGCAATTTTCCCGCGTATTGAAAATTCTTGCCGCGAACTGTCACACTTTTTTCACAATCCACATAAAACAGTCGCGATCCACAAATGAATGAAAAATTCGTTCCAACTTAACCCTCAACAATGAAACTGATACCCGCAAATCTGATACCTGTGACTAAAAAAGGATTCATGTGAATGAAATGTCAGAATCTAGGAATATTAGTGTCATGTGAATGGTCCTTAAGCAACCTCTCGTTTGCTACCTAACTAAGTTTCAACTTGCAAGCTGTGCAAATTTCGGTATTAGATCGCCTTAATCACGTTTTTCTACGTTCAGCGAAAATCTTGAATGAAACTTTATAACATATTTGAAGTAACAAATGATTTATATATAGCTATATGTATAAAACGCTGTGAAACGTATATTTTGACATTGACGAACACATTTAGGTACACTAGGCAGTGTAACAGAGAAGGGCAATTTCAGTAATATACTTCAGTCTCATATAAATATACGAGTAATTCTTAGGAACTAGATTAGGCATAACTCGACCAGACCCTCTCTCTTCATGTTATCGTCTTATCGGCATATTTTTAGTACGTTTTTTCTTTCCTTGCTGTCTAGTACACGTGGTTTCTTCAACATTTGTTTTTAACTTTAATCGGTATAACAGTTCCAGTTGAACATTCCAAATACTAAAAATGCAATCACTGCCCTATGATTCCCGGCATTTACAATCTATTCGCAAATAGTTGTATGACTAATAGACAACAGTAACAATTTTGATTTTCAAATAAAATTTGGTATAAGTAAATTGTTCACTAAGCTCTATTTATAAAGTACCTACATTTTAAAAATAGTCCTCAAATTCACGCCATGGAAGTAAAATAAATTGAATGCCAAATAAAAAGCAATAAACGATTGAACGATTTCGCACTTCCATCAACGTTCGTTCAATGGAGAAAAACAAATAAAGTCCATCTAGTATTTCCGTCTACACAGGGAGTCGTCTGCCCGGTATTAAACAAAACACTTCCACGCTCAGAGTTCGAACAGTCATTCATTCACTTTATAGACATTTCGTAGGCTGCGCAGAAATATCACAAATTAATTCGCATCGCCGCCGTGTTTATAGCAACGTGCTTTATTCGCTGGCTCTCAATTTTGGAAAAAAAAAAAACAAAAACAAATGGAAATGGAAACACCGTGCCCTCGTGGCAGTGGGAGTTTGGTTTGGAATATTGCAAAACTGAACATCAAGTATGCAGCGTGATAGAATAATGGTCGGGATTGGTATGGGGAATATTTTCAGGAGCGGATCTGCCAAGGTGATGATGGATGGTTGACTTTCGAAATTAAAACTGCATCATTCCTGTTATGCATTTGACCACTGGTAAATTTCCAGATTATCTGTCAAGAGATCAGTTTTTTGATGTTTAAACCTAATAAATGTGTCATCTGGGCTCTATTGTTCATTCTTCTGTCACATTTGCTGTTTGTCCGTTTACACTACTACTTGAAGTTTATCTGTCAAAATACCATGTTCATTTGGAGCATTTAACATTTTAGATATCTTATATATAAATAGGCGAAGGCAAATAGTTAAGAACCACTTTCACTGCCTTAATCACAACGTATTCGCCTGAATTATGTTACTGTTATTACCGTGTGTAATTTGTTTTCCATTACTAATAACAAATTTTAGTCTCGACTTTAAATTTACGGAAGCTCAAAAACACGAAATTTGTATGGAAAATCTAGCCACTGTGAACTTCTTAAATTTAGAGTTGAAACTAAAAATGCTTATTGGTAAGGCACATTGCGTATAAGCCAGGTCCTTATTATGGAAGAGTGTCTACCACTGGCGAACTCTTGTCTCAATTTAACCTGACTTATGCGCGCGTCTAAAAAGTTGTGTTTTTGGGGCATGAATTGCTGTCCAAATTTCCTGGCTTGCTTGTTAATGCCATCAATGTATTCCAGTTTCTCTTGATACCTCTTTTTCCAGGTGCCATATCCTGTTACCGTTGCGTTTATGTTAACGCACACTATGCGAAATTTCCCCCCCGCCCAAGTAAAATATATACCACACCGTAAGGCACATATTAAACTTACAACATTGTTTGACAGTTTCGTGTACCTGCTGCTTACTAGTCATGAATTCGATGGCGTTTTTATAGACTCGCTCATTTCTTTTTCGAATGCATTAACGTTCGCGAAAAGTTATGCCCATTAAATATTATGTACAAAGTGTTGCTAATCATTCCCTATACGAAACAGTTCCCTATTCTTCACGTTAAAGCCTATAAAACCATTATGGCTGTGCCCATGAACCGACCCTGTACACCACACAAGCATGCTAACGAAGCCTAAGAGCATGCCGAAGAGAAAATGCTGCAATAAAATGCACAACATGCACGTCGATATCATCCATTCATTAAACTCACCTACATTCTCATAAATACAGCCATACCAGCAACGGCCAGCAGTACTCCGTCTCCGGGAAGTAAACTTCGATAGTCCTTTTGCCACCGATTCAGTTGTAGTCTCTCTCTAAACCTGAACGGTCGAATTTGCTTGTGGGAAACGAGACGCGCGCGAGTGCACCATATATTTATATAGAAAAATGAAATAAAAATAAAAATAAAGTGTACATTGTTTAGCCCCAAATTGAGGAAAAAGAAAAAAGTGTACAACTGCCTCACCCTCACCCTTATCTAAATCGTTAAATAAAAATCACACGGTGTTTTCTAAAGTGAACTACTAAACTCCTAACTCGTCGCCTAAGGGTCGAACTACTTCCACCCTCAAGTGGAGTAGGTATATAGAACCCTCGTTCAGCATAACCGCCACCACCAACACCACCACCACCACCACCTGAGGGGCAATCAACTTTAATTGGCTGCAGTTTTGTGATACAGATAAATTCTTTGGGCCCATATTTGCACCTTCCGCTTTCGTTCAGGTGGTTGGAATCCTTCAAAACATCGCATCGGCGGCCTTCCGTCCATTGCACTGGAGGTGCTAAGGCAACAATCTAGATCAATAGCAGCTCTTAGGAGGAAATCCCACCTCAAGGCAAGTGTACACCTCAACATCTGCTCTTTTCCTTTTCTCCAATTTCCCAGTGGCGTCGTGGAGCAGTCAAGGTAAAATGTAAAATCCTTTTGGTGCCGCCAATATCGGGTGAACACACTCTACACGGCATATGACTGATATTTGACTGGAGCGGTAGTATTGAAGTGCATGACTGGTGACTGGTGAATACAAAATTAGTGAAGCTTTACTTTCTGTGAGGTAGATATGTACAAATCTCAGTGGGGGTGGGTGGAAAAAATACATGACTGAAGTGCAGGAGATTTATATTGCAATTTAAAGTCGAGAAGGCCACGCAACAAGGTATACCAGGTCCATTCAAGGACGTTCGCTTGAGTGGAACTTTGTTGAAAAATTGCTTACCTATCTCTTGCTGTGCGGGTGCGTCTCAAAACTTTGGAAGAATTGCATTTTGCAGAAGGTGTCAGGTGGAAAGCAGATTTTCTGTGTGTTTTAATAATTGGAAAAGTTGTCGACCTGAGCTGTTGGTAATTAAGTGGTAGAACAGTTTCTACTTTCTAATTGTCAAATGTGAGGGTGGTTAGTAGTCATCCGTAGTTATTTTTACTTACTTAACTGCTTTCAATTGGACAGTAAATAACATGGAGTTGTAACAACTGTCATAGATCGATGAAATCTGTCAAATGTCAACTTTGAAGTGACATTTATGGTTACATTCATTCCGAATATGAAAGCTTTCATTTCTGTCAACTCTTTTAATGAATTAGTGCGGTCATTTGTACTTCCCACAAAGACGAGAAAACTGTCTGACAGCTGACTGACTAGATGTGTTGCAGTTTTTATTGGTTCGGACTGGTCACGTGAGTAGTTTTTGCAGTTGACGTTTATGGAGGGGAAGCCGACAAATCTAGTCCAGAAAATCCTGCTCGCATACTAAGTTGATTTTTCGTAGAGTCAAATTTAAAATAAACAGTGGGGGCTGCTGAATTCGAAAAAGTCCGAAAAATGGCCGGCGAGAGAAAAAGGTGTCCTGAAGGTACTCTGCAAATTTAGAATTTTCGCACGATATTTTTAAAAACCATTAGTTCGCAGAACGCCATAAAAGCGTCGTTACATCACCGTGTTACGTTTTTTCTGGAAAACTTTTCGGAGGGCGCTTTCCAAAAAAAAGGGGCGAAATAGCAAAAAAAATTATGACAGGCTCTCGAAAAAGTGCCAAATTTCGATTTTAGTCGAACAACGGTAACGCCGACCTCGAGAATGCAAAAACAATTCAAGTTGCCTAATCAGTGCTTTCGGATACCTATAGTTGACGTTTAACATAAACTAGGCATCCGAACATACCCAATACTGAGACCCCCGCCCCAACCAGTGGTCCCAGATTGAGGGGAAAACCGCCAAGGGACAAGCCTTAAAAAAAGGGAAAAATACAAAATCTCTGTAAAACGTTAAATGTTTAAAAATAAAATTAAAACATAGGTATTTTCACGAAAAAATTTCAAAGAATGAATTGTTCATTTTAACATGAAGGAAAACAGCCCATCGAACGTCTACGTAGGACTTTTTGTACATCTGAATGCATTCACTCGTTTTGATGTTATGTCTAGTAGAAAAGGAAATTAATTTATAAAATGTGTATTTTTATGTGATATGCAATTTTTAAACTTGCTAATAAGAACAGTTACAATTTTAAAAGTTTTGCTCATGAAAACAGCGCAAATTTCACTTAGGGGAGAAAACGGGGATTTTTTTTTTTGAATTTAGGGGAAAACTTAAGCTTTTACTGATAAAAAGAGCGGAAAACAGTCTTCAAAGTCTGGGGACACTGGCCCGAACTCGCAATCCTCTTGCAGCTGTCCCCCTCTTTCTTTTCAATTCACCATTTCGTTTTCCTATCGGTGGAACCACTGAATCACTGAATGCTGTTGATTAGTTATTATATATTTTTAAAAGGCGAATAATATAATTTGTTTGGTTAATAAAACTACCTAAATGAGATGTATTATTAACTTCGATTTCATGAGCGAATTTATCTTGACTAATTGAAGAAAAACTGTTCAAAAGTTTTTATTTTCTCTCAACCCATCTTCATTGTTGATTTTTCAGAAATATTCTAAGCGAAAGTACACTTATGCCAAAAAAAAAATACTATCCACACGTAACGAATAATTTCAAATTTAACAGATAAAATTCTATAAACGCTGACAGCAACTTTGCCCACAGCAGAAGTGGCTCATATATTTTGCGAATGTGTTGTTTGCCGGAATTTTCGAGGTTACGTGACATTTTTCAATACGAATTTCTGTGTCACAAAACTATCGCACCAAATTGTGATCCCTCCGTAAAAATATAGCTTGTTAGTAACGGAAAATCGGCCGAAGTTGGGGGTCAGTATTGTTATAATTGAAGTTGTATTTGATTTCATTTTCAGTGTCCATTGCGATGTCCTTAGTTATAGTTAACGAACTCACAGATCACAGTAGCGATATTTATTGTAAAAAACTAGGATCCTAAGAACTGCCAACAGCAACAGTTTAGCCTCGCTTTAGTAAGTACGTTGCTTGAGCTACGATTTAGCTCCCATTCAAAAATCTCTCAAAAATTTAGCTCAGCTCTAGCTAAAAAATCAAACTTTTGTTTCAGATTGTACTTCATGTATCTGTCAAAATTTAGCGTGCACATTTAATGGGACGGCACATTTTCTCAAGATAAATTTTGACAGATCCTGGCGTTCTCATGTTCTGTTGTTCTGTTGAGTTTTTGTGCTGGGGAAAATTAAGTAAGAATAAGGTTTTTTAATGAGTACCTCGAGGAAGAGTACCTAGAACATGGAATGGTTGAAATCAGAGAGAAACTCAAAAGAGATTTTAATTTAAAAAATTTCATAGATTTCTTTTTCAATACTGTTTTCTCTGTTTATCCATATTTAAGTCTAGTACGATGCTGTTCTGAAACGAAAAATCCTACACAAAAGTGATACAAAGAAATCAAAAACGAAAAATTACATTCTCCTTTTCGTTCTGCAGTACGCTGCTGTTGCGAAAAGTGGGTAATCGTAGTAGATTACTTGATACAATTCTCCGCTTTTTTTCGCACAAAAATTATTGTCCGGGGCATTTGTCATTTTTTAATGGAATCTCATGAAGTGAACAATATTGAATTTTTATATTTTTAAGAATTGGATTGCAGGAGTATCAGGAAGATGACGCACCAGCGACAGTATACTTTGAATTTTAATTACTTTCAATTACAAAATACCAATTCTAGCTGTTGTCAAAAGTCACTCGTACTTGTGAAGCAGCTGATGGAACTCTCTACAAATTATTTTTCGCTGCCTTTTTGCAGACGTTTCCCTGTCCATTTGTAAACTACCGGAAACTTGCGTTCCTGGGGGAGAAAAGTTGGAGAGAAGCTAAAATTTAGTTTAGCTTGAGCGGCCCAAGCTTTAGGCTTTAGTTTAAGAAAATGTGGCGTGCAATTATTACGTGCGCTAATGTACCTATTGCACCAATTGGGGCGACATTTTTGTACAGTCCGAGAAGAAAGTTTTTGAAAGCTAAAGCTCAGTACGCTGCTCGAGCTAAGCTAAATTTTACATGATCTCCAACTTTTGTCTCCAAACATCAGCCAAAGTCCTAGCTAAATTTTGACATAGAAAGCGCCTTGAATAGGTGTCACAGAAACCAGCTGTTCTTGGAAAACAGCTTAATTAAAAAATTCAACTCTCTCTAATTCAAACCATTTCCGGTTCTAGGTACTCCTCGTCGAGGCATTTATTAAAAAAAACCTATCCTTGCTTCCTTCTACCATTCTCCGCAACACAAAAACGCAACACAACGAACACAACGAACTGTCAAAATTTAGCTTGAGAAAATGTGCCGCTCTATTAAATGGGCACGCTAAATTTTGACAGATTCACGATGTACATTCTGAAATAAAAGTTTTATTATTTAGCTCGATCAGCGTCCCACTCAGCTAAATGGAATCGCTTAGCCTTAGCTCAGCTAAATTTTGAAGAGAATTTTAATTTCGCTCGAGCAGCGTACTAAGCTTTAAGATTTGTATCTGGCTTAACAGTTAAAAACTCTAAACAGTTTAAAGTTCTTTAAATACACCATGACAATTGTTTGAATCTTACATATTTTTGTGTTCAAAACAAAAAGAATACAGTACGGAGGAAGTAGGGAGATACCCATACCTCCAAAGCAACCACTTGGACCCAGCACATCACTAGAGTTCTCCTAGATGAAAGTTTCGCAAGCATAGTTGCAATCTATAAGAGGGTCTTACTTTATCATTTTTGTTAGAAAAATTTAATCTGGACACTAAAAATGATTAAAAGTATCTCGAAAGGCCTTTAGTTTCTTATGAATTTCTAAAATCGGTTATTAGGATGGTCATGTGGTTGGTAACAACTGCTTTAGATTTCGTTCCCCCCTAACCAGTCACTTCACATGAAAAATACATCGCAGGGGAATCCCAGATGAGCTCGCCTGCGAAGGAAAAAAATACAAATCGTCTGGATTTGCCGGAAACGAGTCTTTTGATGCGGCATTGCTGTGTGAAATTAATGAAAAAGCAGCCTCCGGTTGCTCAAGAAAGGTTCTTCATCTTCGATCTTGCAAATATATAAAACAAATTTATAATGCTTGTCCATTTCAAAGCGTTCAAACAAAATCGCAGATAAATACAATGAGATAACCATGTTCCAATTCCAATACTAAAAATTGCTCAGCACGAAAAGCCTCTGTAAAGCCTCGATGCTGTCGTCAGATTGAAAACAGAAATCAACAATGTTTGCATGTACAGAACACAAAATGTGCACCATCGTGCCAATCATTTCCCCCAACCCAACACGCTTAATTCTAGCTACACATTCCTCGATATCTGTTCCGATAGAATGCTTATCTTAACACCCTTCTGTTAAAGGATTTGCTTCGGTCCGTAATTAAATTATCTACACACATTCCCCCACTCTGTGAATATGTGTAGGTTATTCTTGTTTTGCGTGATACCGAAGCAAACAGCGATAAACTGAAAAGTAAACAGATGCGCTGTCATATGTAAGTCATTTATCTACAAATAAAAAAAAAAACACATATCCATTAAGATAACACAAATCAAACGCAGGCCACCCCGGTTGAAAAACTTTCAAGTTCAACCCATTTTGCAAATTTTAAATCTCGCCCTGAGTTGGTCTATCCAACAAATTTAACTTGCACACGGATTTGAAGAAAATGTGTCCTTTTCTTACTCAATGACTGTTCTCTTTTCCCTTTTCAGTTGACGAAATGGGGCGACACCAAAGCAGCAGAAAAAGGGGGTAAGTATCTGCGCAAAAACAAAAACCAATTGCAATGTTTAAAAATGCTTATTCTACTTCATTCGCACCACTTTCCTTTGTAGAAGAATTTCGAAACCTCACAGCCACAAACAAAGCACATAAATAAGTTACTCGAACGAATTATAGCCCTAGGCCTTATAAATAGACACGAAAAGGTAAAATGCAAAGAAATTAAGCTTCAGGCAGAGCAAACTTAAATTCCGCAGTCTGCCATCAAGGACGAGAGTGCAAATATCCACCTGACTGGAGAACTAGTTCAAAACCCTTTCTGCACTTTCCTTCAAGTACATACTCATACACACCGGTCATAGAGTAAGGATGGCACGAATGCACATCTTCAGCTCTTCACTTTGTGTATAGGTATGTGTGCAAATATTTGATGGGTCGTATCCGTTACTTTATGACGGGCTGGAGCCCGACTAATGCCACTTGCATCAAAGGCGGGTGGTTAAAGGTTAATTTGTTAAAATGCAGTATTCACTTTCTCTATTTACCGGGGGCGTATGAGTAATATTTTTTCAATAGCTTAATGCGGCTCTTATTTTGCATCGCCTAACTGTTTCTGTATACATAGATATACGTGTGATGTGTACCCACATGACTAAAGGGTTATTCTGTTATTTAGAGAGAAATACAATGCAGACTTAACGTGGGCACGTCACGCCCACTCGACACAAAGTAATTGTTCACCTGGAACCCTACCATCAAGGAATAATAAATTGGTAAACGTCTCACCGGCTTGCGTCTGTATACAATTATACATACATATACATCCTTAGCTAGGGGCCAACAGCCATTGACCCAGTTTCGAATTGATGGCTAGCTGCGCCATCTATGTCAACAACATCCACATATCATCGTATGCATCTGCCATGGCCAACGAAGGTCGGTCACCTTCGCTTGCATCTCTGTGCACAGATGTCGCTCTTGTTGTACAAGGACCAGTTTGAAGAACTGCCACCATCAGAATGATACGTCGAATACTTACTTTGATCATCAATTGGGATTGCGGGTCCATAGAAGTTTGGTGCGGCAATGCTCTCACCTAACAGTTGCTGTGCGATGAACTATCCTTCAGCACTTGGGCGAGAGTAATAAACTCATAATTCAGATCTCATTGGGAATTCTCTAGTTTCCTCATTTCTCGGTTCAGTTTTAGTAATTGTGCGCTTTCAAATTGCTACGGACAGCTGGCGCAGAGTGCATGGCATTCAACTGTGTTACAGTTAGCGAAATTACAATTGGTTCACTTGGATTTAAATACTCAAATGTCTTCAGATTTTCTTTATCTGAGGCAAAGATTTTGCGGATAAAATGCCAATGTGGAGAAACAATTTGAGCGAACTAATCGTTTTAGACCCGTTTTATTCACTCGAAGTTGAACACAACTTGGGAATTTTTATTTTCAACTTGAGAATTTACTTTTATTCACTCAAAGTTGAGTCGCTCAGCTTTGGATATTCCGAAGTTGAGAAAACCGAAAGTTGCTTAACTTTGGGTTCTCTAAACTTCCCGAAATAGAAGAAGTTGGGAAAACTAACTTGGGCTTTTATGTATACATTTAGTTTTTTTTTTGGATTTTTGACTTTTAGCTCTTTAAATCAAGTGACGCAAGCAATTATTATTAAATTGTAAGCTTAAAAATAAGATATCGTATTATTGCTGGGAGATAGGGATGCCAGACGTCCCGCTCAGACTGTCCCGATATAAGGGTCTGGGTCTCTGAACTCAAAAAGTTAGCCGCAAGCTGACTTTACCTTTGTAATAAACGGCAATTGTAAATCAATTTTATAGAGAAGTAAATTCATTCTATGAGCGTGATCTTAAATATTTAGAGCAACATTTCGACTTTAACTCCAAACTTCAGTACTTAACAAGCATGAATTTACGAAATAATCCCAACTCTTTCCAATTTTGTATTTTCGTTGCCTACTTCTAATGCAACCTCTGAAAGGATATTCAGTTTCATGAAGAATTCATGGAGAGATGAGCGGAATCAGCTTTCTATGGAAGTATTGGAAGCAGAGCTTCTTATAAAGTAACATTTTTCGATGAGTTCCTTATCGGAAAAATCCGAAAACTAAATACGTTGTACGAGTTTGATTTGAAAAAGTTACATTAAATGTACGAATATGAGTTAAAAGACTTTTACTTAAACCACATATTACTTATTACAACAAATAAAATGTAATCTAAAATAAAAACGTTATTTTCACTTCAAATGCAAAAATGTCCCGCCGGCTAATTATTCAGATCTGGCATCCCTACTGGGAGCATTGGCGATAGTCTGATTCGAGCAGTAAATATGATAGAGAGGAGGAGAATTCGGACTGCAATACAAAATGATACCATACGCGTTGGACTTGAAAAATGGGACGACCATGGCTTCATCTATCATTTTCGTCTCTCAAAGCGGAAGCACATGATGGTGCTGCATCTTCTAATGAATTCGTTGCCGTGCGTCTAGAAAAGATATTGTGTAACGTGAAAGAGTTTGAATTTATTGTAGGAATATTTTTTGTTTAGTTTCGTGGTTTTTTCTTCATAAGATCGCGTGAATTATGACCCATAACAAAGATCAAGTGAATTGCGACCAACAACCCAGCTATTAATCGTTGCTACGCTGCTATAGACTTGGATCAATTCAGTTTAAACAAGTGTCCAAAGTAATTGGCAATCTTGCGGGAACTGCTGCAACATCAGCTAGTGATTTATTCGGGCGAAATTCGCTTCAATAAATTTAAATTTTATATTTATATCTACTCCCTAAAACGAGAACCATAAAGTATGCTTTGTCGAAATACAAATCCAATGTTGAACTGACATATTTGGTGTCATGTGTCACAAATATCCCAGGGATATTTCTGAAACAGCAAGTACACCAACTTTTGAGTTTCAACTTAGGAGTTGAGAGTTAAAATAGTGAATAAAAGCAATTTTCAACTTGCCGCTCAACTCTCTCTTTCAAATCAACTCCGCAGTTGGTCAGCCTCAGAGTGTTCGGGAAGCTGAACAATAGTGAATATAAAACGGCCCTTAGTATACATACCTATAAAAGGTAGGGTAGGTCGATTTTCGACCTCAAGCGAGACTAGCAACAAATAAATATGTCATTGAAATAAAGCTTGAATTATCATGAACTTTCTTCAGGGGTTTTTTTTTTTTGTTTTTGGTAAAATATTTGGATTACAATATTCATATGATATAACTCACCATATTTATAATGTTGCAATTTCATTACATACATAAATGGAAATATCTTTAACTTATTATGTCTCTTTTATGAAAGTACTATGTCCGGGCGCATATTTAAATATTTTCAAAATCAGTTTAATATTCTTATTTAACCAAACTTTTGTTCGGTACATATTCTGCTTTAAAATTATAAAATTCAACAGAATATATCAATTAAATATTGAATATGACTAAATAACTAAATGCAAAAACGTAAAAACACATTTCAAACACAAATGTACGCACACGCACCCTGTGCGCCCCTACCTAACGAAATGCATTTGACAGAAAAATGCCCATTTTCGATTGTAAAATTAGGCATCCATTATCAATTAGATAATTACACAACTCAAATTTAAAGCTTATTTGTTCTTTAAATACATATGCGGACTAGATAATTTGACGAGATAATGCTTTTAATATAGTTTTACGGCCATACTGAAATGATATTAAAGTCGCAGGCAAAATAAACGTGATAAACAAATAAATAAATAAATAAATATTTATATATTATATTATATTATATCTTAAATATTTCTTGAGCGCGTGTTTTTTGCCTCTACAACCTGCTGACATTCGCGGAAAAACTGATTTTCTAATGAATATTTTCCTTTCGGGTACGAAGAAATTCAATAAATAAAGTCGCATGATTTTGACTGCATTACCATTTTCAGGAGCATTGTTCGATTAGGTATTTTATCATCCTTATCATACGGGGAAGGCTATATGTTTACGATTTATATTGTTGTCTGTATTTTTATTTTATGTTTTTATTTGTGTGAACGATATTATAAATACAAGAAAAAAAATTTGACAGCACAGAAAGTGTGCATCATTTTGCTGAACAAATTTGTCAACATTATGAATACATTCGTCACATTGATGAAATTAAAGGGGATTTTATGTTCATAATATTGATGAATTTTTCATAATATTGATGAACAAAGTTGGTGAATGATGAATTCCTTTCTTTGTTCATCATATTGATGAAATTAGTTTCATTATATCAATGAAAAAGTTCAGTTGACTATTATTGATGAACTTTTTCATGTATGATGTAGGGTAGAAGGGGGCGGTTTTGACACCCTAAGGGTTTGTTCATTTTAAATTTTTAACAAAACAAGATATGTATTTCTTGCATGCATTTAATGTAAAGGGTTATTTGCTATAATATTAAAAAGTTTAAGGAAGTTATAAGTACAGAATTCCAATTTATGGAGAACCTGTCAATACTTCCCTTCGAGTGGGAGTCTTCTACAATGTATAAGTAGGATTTGATTTGAGGAGAACTTAGATTGATATTCCCTGGGAGGACTACAAATGTCCTGCTGCTTTTTTATTGAAGATAAAACTGTAGTTCTTTTCAATCCATATTTTTTGACTGCATCGACTGTGTTTCAATTTCTAATTAATAAAGCCTTTTCTATATTTGTCTCTTCGATGGTCTTCTCGGGATATTTCTTTTTATTTAGAAGAAGTTTAAAGTGAAAACGAAGGGTTCGACACTTTGTTGCAACTTCCCCTCCGATAATGTCAAATCCTTCCTCATGAACTTTTTTTATTTTGTCCCAAAAAAGTCATTAAAACAATTAATTTTTTTTTAATTTAGTTTAAATTTTTGTTTAATAAGTATAGATGCAATTAAACATACCTTAAAGTACATTAAATTTAAAAAAAAAAACCGCGACTAGATAGGCATAGAATTTTTCTTAGTAGACACTAAAACTCCGTAGCTGAAAATAATAATTTTCCTTTGTGAAACCGGTTTTTGTGTGTATTTACTTCCACGTGTTGAATTCCAATGAGGATTTTTTATACTGCTTTCGAACTGGTTCGGGTTACGGTTTTCGCGTAGAATGAGAGCGATGCATTAAAGGTGGCAACGAAAAACTCGTGTGACGAAGCCTCCCCCTTCTACCCTAGTTTTTTTGTCAGGGTAATTAGCGGAAAAACTTACAAAACGTCTCAAGGCAAACAACTTAGTATCTCTTCGAGCGCAAACTATGACGTTCCACCGACAAATTGTATCAGAAATGCACTGGAAAAACAATTGATGTGTTTATATAGACACGTCCTACACTGTTCAAACTTAGCTATACCCGCTCCCTACCGCACTGGAAGCTATTTACTATTGTATTCTGCTGCCTGGTCTGTGGAATTTTATAATTTTCCCTGTGACTTCGATTCAGCAGACAATGAACGACTTGGCAGCGGCAAAGTCTCCTCGAACCCACCCCCAAAGCGCTCCTCCATCGAACTCGAAAGTATTACCTATTGTAATATTCGTCCACCGTCTATAGAACCCGTTCAGGGCATTGAACCCTTCTGTTCATTGTGGGGAAAAAATATAACAACCCTTCAGTCACGGATATGCAATTGTATCGATTGACCTGGAAACATGCTTCTGTAGTCGAGCCACTTTCACGTTCGCTGATTTTGACATACTTTCAAAGAGTTTTTTTTGTTGCTTTTATTGTATATTATATAAACAGTGCAGTGTGCTTGATTTGTTTTTAGATTTTGGTATTTCTAGTTTTGGATCTTGTTTGCATGACAAGGACGACTCGATTGTTGTACAGAGTTTATAGTTAGTATCGTTACGTTTTCGAATTGTTTGATTTATTTAAATAGGCCCTTAAATTTATCAAAATAGTCAAATCAAAATGGCCAGAAGAGCAAAAGTGAATTATTTTTTCGCGCAGCACACAAAGTTTTTTGGTTAATCATCAGGCACCACACACACCTTAAGCTTTCCGAAGTCAGCTGTCGTTGCGGAAAAGTGGCAGCCTATAAAGTCCGAAAACAAAGTTGGGAAAATTGTTGCCATAATGTGGCCATACAAATCTGACATTTTTATCGATAAGGCGAGCTTTTTTGTTTGACCATCTATATCAGCAAAATAAAGTAGAATCTTCAGCACACATTACATTAAGGGTATTCACTTAAACGCGTAAAACCCGCATAAACCTCATAAACTGCAGATATTTACCACCTCGTAAATGAACTGTCAGATTATGTATGGAGAATAGTTTACGCAGGCCTCATAATTTTCCGCGATCAATTAGGCTCGGAAATCGAGTGCGGAAAGTTACACAAATTTACAAATGTCAAATTGTGACGCGGAAATGTATGAATTTACGAGCTGCATAAAATTATGAGATTAAGTGAATACCCTTATTGATTTGGTATATCGCACTTGACGTTTTGGAGATTCACACTACGTATTTATTCCAATGCGAAGTCACTTGACAGCAGCAGCTTAGATGTGTTGAAACCTATCTGGTGATGTGGGTTGAAATTTCTAGTAATCTGCAAATTCCTCTACTTTACTCTACTTTGCTGAGGCCTAAGGCCTTTGGAGTTTGGGCTTTTAGTTCGGGGCCGTCGTTTTTTGTCTGTAAGGTAACCTCAATATTAAAACCGGATGATATAGCTCAAGCTCAACACGCTTATATAAAAGGCAAAAGCGTAGAAACAGCACTCCATAATGTAGTAAGCATAGTGGAGAAATCACTAAAAGTTAAAGAATACCCTCTCGCAGCGTTTCTGGACATTGAAGGAGCTTTTAAAAATGGCAGATCAGACGCAATCCAAAGAGTACTGGAAAACCTTAAAGTGAACAACACTATTAACAATTGGATAATGTGCATGCTGAAAAACAGACTAATCAGTTCGGAACTAGGAGATGTCAAAATTCAGGTTTCTGCATCTAAAGGCACAGGTGGGGTTCTTTCCCCACTTCTATGGGTTCTCGTAATAAACGAGATCCTGATTAAGCGGGAATTTAGTGGAGTCAAAGCAGTCGCCTAGGCAGACGACCCAGCACTACTTGCTACTGGAAAAGTTCTCTCCACTATCAGTGACCAACTAACAGGAGCTTTATCTACAGTAAACAGATGACCAAAGAACTGCAGACTGGCAGTAAATCCGCAAAAGACAGAATTAGTTCTCTTTACTAACAAAAGGACAATTCCTGAATTTAGCCTGCCTACAATTGATGGGATTCCGCTAACAATTTCTAAAAAAGGCAAGTATCTTGGTGTAATCTTAGACCGTAAATTGAATTGGAATCTTAAAACAAAGGAACGGGCAAAGAAGGCTATGGTAGCATTCTATGCCTGCAATAGAATATTTGACCGTACCTGGGGCCCTAGGCTTAAAATTATACTGTGGCTTTACACGGCGATAGTAAGACCGGTACTAAC
Source organism: Cheilosia grossa (assembly GCA_963082955.1). Taxonomy (NCBI): domain Eukaryota; kingdom Metazoa; phylum Arthropoda; class Insecta; order Diptera; family Syrphidae; genus Cheilosia; species Cheilosia grossa. The sequence goes on from OY720147.1 coordinate 31,603,356, forward strand.
TTATGGTCATCTTGTTTGGTGGCAGGCGCTATCTTAAGCCACCAACCGCAAAACTATGACGAAGATCCAAAGAATGGCTTGAATTGGTACTACGGGGGTAATGAGAACCAACCCCACAGCAGGACTCGAGGCAATATTATATCTTAAGCCCCTTGACCTTTTCACACAGCAATCTGATGCAAATAGCGCCCTCCGACTAAGCCAGACTAAGAGCTGGAGACACAGCCAAACGGGTCATGCACAGACTATACAACTACCCGCCTAGACTTCCGACGACCTTTTGTCACCTACCTCCCCAGTAGAGAGGAATGGCAAAATTTACAACCGCTTACAAACGAATCAACATCTATACAGATGAAATTTCCAAGATGGATGTTGGCGTCGGAGCGGGGTTCTACTCTGACATACTTGGTCTATCCAGTTCAATCAGACTTCCTGACTACAACAGCGTGTTCCAGGCTGAGGTTCCGGCAGTGACAACAGCTGCAAAACAAGTTGCAATGATGGCGATACCTCATGCAGATATCACTTTCATCATTGACAGCCAAGCGGCAATAAAAGCAATCACTGCCGTTGAAATAAAATCTTAGCTGGTAAGTCGCTGTCGCGAAGAGCTACGGGCTCTTGGCGCTCAGCACCATGTTAGAATCTGCTGGGTTCCCGGTAATGGAAAACCCGATGAGCTGGCAAGAAAGGGTTCTTCACTAGAACTTAACCAGGCCGTTATCGCAGTATTAACCCCTCCCTGCAATCTCAAACAGGAAATTGAGAACAAAATAGTGGCAGCGACGAACGATAGATGGAGTAAACTCGAATCCTGTGTCATAACCAGGAAAATGTGGCCAATCTATAACAAACAGAAGAAAGAAAGAATTCTACAAATGAGAAAAACAACCGTTATCCTCTCTTGTAGGCATTATTACAGGACACAACATGCTGAAGTATCACACCAAGAAAATGGGAATCACTACTGATGACCTGTGCAGAGGATGCGGAGATGAAGATGTGCATGAGGACACTCCACACTTTCTTTGTCACTGCCCGGCACTCTGCCACATCAGATACAGTGTTCTTGAAAGACATTTTTTCGAAGACTTAGAAGACCTCTCTGAGAAGTCCATAAAAGACTTACATTGATTTGTATTATCTTCGGGATGGTGGTCATTAGAACCCCATGGGCATCATAACGGATCTACATTGATCTAAGTGCGGCGGTGCAGGTTCCCCCTCCCTCACCAACCCGCTAACCTAACCTAACCTAACCTCAATATTTACGATACAAAATGTACGTACCAGTTTGATTTGTTCGAAAACAGCTCTGACGATTTCAACCAAAATTGGTATTTGTATTGTATTGTAAGAATTGGGCCCCATACACTGCGACCAGAAGAGATCTATTGTGTTGGCCCCTGTTGTTTAACCCAGGGAGCTGTTGAGGCTCTTTATAAACCTCAATACCCTTCTTGGTTCCATGTTTCCTATATCAGCAGGACTTAAAGACGCCCCTTGCATGTGGATATCTCTGCCCCTTGCCACAGCAGGGCATTCGCAGAGTATATGTTCCGTTGTCTCCTCATCTTCTCCGCCGAGTCGACAGGAGTCATCGTCGGAAAGTCCCATTTTTTTGAGATGGTATCTTAGTGGCTAATGACCAGTAAGATAACCTGTTAGGATCCTTAGATCATCTTTGCTTAGCTCAAGCAACTTTTTTGTTTTGCTACGAGCTGGGATTATGAATCTTTTTGCCTGCCTCTGTCCTTTGGATTCCGTCCAGTATTCGGCAAGGTGATCATCTTCCCACTTCCTAAATTTTGATTGTACGTAACTCAAAGGCAACCCGAAGTAGGGCTCAGGACCAGTGAGCAGGCGTGATGCGCCTCTTCTCGCCAGACAATCCGCACGTTCATTGCCATCGAATCCCTCATGACCTGGTATCCAGGCAACGGTGACTATGTTGTCCTTGGCCAGATCTTCAAGGAGGTTGAAACATTCCCAGACCAGCTTTGATCTGATCGAATACGATCTTAAGGCCTTAAGAGCTGCCTGGCTGTCTGAGAGGATGTAGATGCGGGCACCTTTCATGTTCCTTCGTAAGCATTCTCGGACACATATCTCTATGGCGTGTACCTCCGCTTGAAAGATGTCTGGTGATTTTCCCAGTGCTATAGCTTTTTGGAACCTAGGCCCATAGACCCCAGCACCGGTGGCACCATTTTCCATCTTTGAACCATCGGTGTACCAGATTTGTGATCCTGATGGTATTACGAATTGGTTTCCTCTCCAGGTACTCCTGTCAGATATGACTATCTTAAATTTCCTGGAGAAGCGAAGTCTTCTAAGCATGGTGTCTGATACCTTGATCACAGGATCATCTTGGAGCATTTGTAATACCCTAAGGTGTCCTGTGAGGTTTCCTGCTTTAAGTTTTGATATATCAGGGAGCCTGAGGGCACTGAGACCAGCTTCCTTCTTTACTGAAATATGTAAAGGCAAAAGACTGAGCATTGCCCCTAAGGCTGCGGTTGGACAAGTTTTCATTGCCCCCGTTATACCAACGCATGCTAAGCGATATACCTTATTTAGTTTTTGTTGGGCCGTTATTTGTTCGGTTTTTGGCCACCATGATTTCGCTGCATAGGTGATCATTGGTTTGATGATCGTGTTGTATGACCAATAGATCATCTTTGGTTTTAAGCCCCAGGTTTTGCCATAGAGACGATGGCACATATAAATTGCTCTTGTCGCCTTCTTTGTGACATGATCAAGGTGTGAATTCCAGGTGAGAGTCTTGTCTAGAATTACTCCCAGATATTTAACCTCTCCTGATAAGTCTATCACTGCGTTATTCAGCTTGATCGGTTTCAGTTCTAGTTTTCTCTTTCTTGAGAATGGTATCATGACTGTTTTGGAGGGATTTATGGTCAATCCTTTGTTCTGACACCATCTGTAGGTTAAGTTTAAGGCCCTTTGCATGATTTCAGATATCGTGGAGTCATGCTTGCCTCTAACAGTGATTACTACATCATCTGCATAACCTTGTATTAAATAACCTGATTGTGTGAGGTGGTCTAGGAGTTCATCTATGACTAAAGTCCACAATAGAGGAGAAAGTACTCCTCCTTGAGGACAGCCCCTAGTGGCCTTAACAGTCTTTTGTGAGCCTCCATACGCCAGATTAATGATTCTACTTTCTAACATATTTAGAACCCATTTTATGATTAGTGGGGCAATGCCTTTCCTTATCATAGCTTTCTCTATGGCCTCAAAGGAGGTATTATCAAACGCTCCCTGGATGTCTATGAAGGCACAGAGAGCCGTCTCCTTTGCTGCCAGAGCCTTTTCAATCGTCATTGTGAGGCTGTGTATGGTTTTTAGGAGGAAGGAGCTAAGGCTGATGGGGCGATATGATTTCGCTAGTTGTTCGGATTTCCCACCAGCCTTTGGTATGAAAACCACCTTGACCTTAGTCCAGCTCAATGGTACATGGCTTAGGGATAGGCTGGATCTAAATACCCTAATTAGTTGAGACGTCAATAGATCCACGCCCTGTTGTAAAAGACAGGGGTAGATGCCATCGGTTCCCGGTGATTTAAAAGGGCTGAAGGACGAGATCGCCCATTTCACCTTGTCTCGCTGAAATATTTTTCCGGATAGACTATAATCCCATTTTGATACCGTGAGATCCTGATGCCTCCTCGGTACGAGTGGGTTGTCTATGTGGATGCAATCTGGGAAGTGCGTATCGAGAAGAAGTTGACAGGTTTCTTCAGGGGTATCCGTAAATACGCCATCGTGCTTTTTCAGAGAGCAAATGCCGTTTGAGTGATCGCGAGCAAGGACTTTTTGGAGCCGTGTGGCTGCAGGGAGATTTTCAATGCTCTCACAATGCTTTCTCCAAGTCACTCGTTTCGATTTTCTCAATTCTTTGTTGTAATCAGTGAGAGCTGTTCTGTATTGGCACCAATTGCCATTGTTCTTAGCTCTATTGAAAAGTTTTCTTGTTATGCTCCTAAGGACGTCAAGTCTTTTATTCCACCAAGGAACATCTCTTCGTGATTTCCTATTTTTGAGGGCACAACTGCTTTCATAGGCGAAGGTTATGTCTCTTTGGAGCTGTTCGGATTCAGTTTCCAACTCCGGAATGGTCCCTAGTGGAGTTAATGAGCGATTTAGTTCTGATTCGAGGACTAGCCGATAGGTTTCCCAATCAGAGGATTTTGGATTTCTGTAAACTGTGTTTCTTACGGAATAAGCCTCCAGGTCGAATCTAATATGATTATGGTCCGACATAGATGCTTCTCCAGAAACATGCCAGTTTGCGATGATACTATATATAAATGGACTTGCCAAAGTGAGATCTAAAACCTCTTGACGAATCGCATTTATGAAGGTTGGTTCTACCCCTCTATTTACCACCACCAAATTATTAGCACAAATAAATTCAAAAAGGGACTCACCTCTTTTGTTTATGTTGGTGCTCCCCCACACTGTGTGGTGGGCATTGGCGTCACAGCTGAGGATCCACTGTAGTCTCCTTTCTCTGCAATATGCTACCAAAGCCGCTACCTCTGAAGTTGGTGCCTCAGAGGTGTCTCCAGGGAGGTAGGCAGAGGCGATAACGACCTTCAAATCCCCTCCCTTTTGACCGGCGTTTGGTATTGCGATGAGTGCCGCCACCAAATCTCCTTGAATAAATTCTGAAATTGGAAAAGTTGTTTTAATTAAGTTTTTATTTATCATTAGAGCTGCCCTTGGGCGGACATGCTGTTTATCGTAAATTAACTTACAGGTTTCTTCATTTGGGAGCCCTTTTACGGCTCCTGATAAGGTCCATGGTTCCTGAATCATGGCCAGATCAAGGTCTTCTTTAATAAATCTCCTGCTGAGGACACTAGAGGCTGCCTTAGCATGGTGGAGATTTATTTGAAGGCACTTAAGTTGCCTTCTGGTGTTGTTTGCGGATGGACGTCGCATAATTATTTTCTTTGGTGACCCCTTTGAGCCACCTTTTTACCTCTGCTGCTGCTTAGCAGAGCTGCCTCCTCAGGGTCCCGTCTCTCGCATTTGCGAGGTTTGCCAGAGACACGTTGCCTTGGTCTTTCTCGGCTTGCAGTGGTTCCCTTAGATGGCACCGTTATCATCGGGCGTCTGTGTGAGCAGCTAGGTAAATTGTCAACTGCGGCCTTTGATGTACTGGCCGTAGCCTTCGGAGAACCTTGAGCAGATGTCTTTGGGTCCTGGGTGATCCCTTCAATCGTTACTACAGTCTCCTTCTTGGCAACCTTTGGTCTCGGGATGTCCTTATTTCTTGGCCGTAGGTATACATCACCGAAACCGTAGCTTATGCTGCCCTTTAGGGCCTTGAGTGTATTTGCGGACTCTGGGTCCAGAGCTAAGGTGAGCTCCGTCATTTGGGGCCTTTGCACCCGGTTTAGTACCCTCCAGTCGTCTACCCTCAGACCGTTATTTTGCCCTTTTACAAGGCCCAGTATTTTGCTGGTTGGGGTTACCTCCCCAGGGAAGTAGCCGACAAAAATTTGTGGCCGAGGAACTTCTTCCTCTTTCACAGCCTTGAGTTTGGCACCTTCCCATGGTGTTAGAGTAGGAATCGTCCTTTCCACCCAGTCACTCGTCTTTTGGTCCTTGCACGTAAAAGCAAGCCAACCGGGTTTGAATGTACAACCACGGAACTGGGGCTTGGTAGTATTGTCCTGTTGCTTAAGGATGCTATCCAGGACACTGTTTTGTACCAGTTTTAATTGGTCCGTGGACCAGATGGTAGCCGGGTAGTCTGTTGGTATTACCCCTATCTTTATACAGCCAACAACGTCCCGGAAGGTGGGTGCTTGCTGAGTTGATAAAGGTGCAGCCTCAGTAGCCTTCCGTTTCGGAGTGTTGCTCGTTGGAGTCGAACTTTCATCCCTTGGTCTTTTGGGACGAATGTCCTTGCATTGCGCAGGTTCCGAGGCCATTGAACGTGCCTCTTCAATCTGATAACCTGCGTCTAGCAGCTTCTTCAGGCGTTTACGTCCAGCTCCGGATAGCTTGACTTTGCCAGTATCACTTGGCTTGACTGACCCAGATGGTTTGTCTGTAGCTGTTGATGATTTCGGGGATGCGAGTAACGCAGCTTCCTCTTCCGCCGATATAACTTCCATGGGAGTGATGACGACCGAATCCTCTCCAATCACCATGGTGTCATATTGTTCAGTTTCTGCAGCAGGACCAAGTGCCCTAGCTGTAGAAACTGGGAGGTCCATAGTGACCTCTGGTTGCAGTTTGAAAGGTGTGCATTCCTTGTTGTTTTCTGATTTTTTGTTATTTTCCATATGTATTTTAAAATATGCGAGAAAGTCCGTCGCCCGAGGCAGAGCTCCATACCTCGGGAGGGCTAATTTAAACCGGAGGTCGCCTGTTATCCGGAGTTCACCGTAATAAGACACACTAACGTAGTGCCATTCATCCCATAGGCACGGTTGTTAGACACCCGGGATTACGGGTTTTTATCGAGTTTCCGCTCTAGATCCGTCATATTCAGTCGAAAGCAGTGGTACCTCTTGCAGGGTGTGGCTCTACACCACGTATGACGATCCTGGGAGCATTGTTCCCCTGGTGTCCCTTTTGGACAGAAAGTGGCTTTCTCAAGGTGAGGGGTGATAGCCTCTCCTCCCCGATCCAGCCAACTTTCCCATTATAAGACACCTCAATTGGTATTTGAGGTTAACATGAATGCATACCCAGTTCTTCGCAACAAAATTAACGATACTTTTGAAATTTGGCATATCTCGAAAACAGTCCATACGATTGTAACAAAAGTTCATTGTTAGGTAATATGGTTATTTCTAACTCGGTTTTTGTCTATATTTTCGCGCTATTCGGAACCATTTTGTTTAATAGGCTCATTCAGTGGGTGTCGGATAAGAAGATCAAATATTTTCACTTATTAACATCGCTGAAATATACAAAACCCAACACAAGAAACTCTATTCCTTTTTTGTTGATTTCCGGGCAGCTGTCGACTCGGCGGCACTATTTTATAAACTCCACGACTAGGAATCTCTAATAAAGTCATCAACATTTTAAGAGCCATGTATGACAGTAATTTAGCATACGCCTGGGACGGAGAATTTATTTCTGATGAATTTGGAACATTAATGGGGGCGAAACAAGGTTGCATACTGAGCGCGCTTCTGTTTATCTTATTTGTGAATGACATAACGGACTCTGTGAAAGGAGGAATTGAACTGAATGAATTAAAGATTCCTGCGCCAATGTATGCAGACGACATCGTCTTCCTCTCTGATTCCATCAACGGGATGCATCAGTTGATGATAAACAGACTCGCTGAGGACTGCAAGCTATGGAACCTGGGCGTTAACCTTGAAAAGTCGAAGATGATGATATTTAGAGGTGGAAGTGGTATGTATTCGCGAAGCTGATGATATTTAGAGGTGGGTATTCGCGCAACGAAAAGTGCGAGAATACAAATACCTAGGAGTGCTGATAACTGCAAATCTCAACAGGAAAAAACATCTAAATCCAAAACTATCGGAAGCAAAACGCGCAATATCTTCAGTTTGGAGTCGTTTTACTAATAATAAGAGCTCTAAACAGAAAATATTTTGTGCAACAGCCAAATCGATTATGTTATACGGAGCCCAAGTGTGGGGTTTTTGCCCCTATGAGGAAGTAGAAAAGTTTATTCGATACTTCTTGAAACGAATTTTCCGTCTACCTAACAATACTCCTAATTGTATGTTGCATTTGGAAACAGGGGTACCTCCTCTTTTCCTGGACGCTCTACGGCTACATTTTGAGTATATAGTAAAGCAATTGAGATGAAAACAGTCAGACTGCCATCACATAATTTCGAAAAAAGTCATCTCTTTCAAAATTGGGCAGGCTTAATATCTGAAAGCGATTTTAATCTCGGCTTAACAACTGCGGATCAGGCTACATTCGTAAGATCTAAATTTGCCGCGTCATCAATCGGACGTGTTGGACACGAGAGATACGTGAACGATGCTCGAAGTTCCCAACATAGAACATACTACTCGCAACTGAAATACGATCTCCTAGAATCCATATACAACATACTTCCTAAACAGCAACTCAACCGACAAAATAAGCCTACTATTGAAAGTAGGAGGTGAACTGATCACACTGAATTTTATTCCGCATCGTCCAGAGTTGCCAAACATTTGCAGTTTGCGTAACATCAGAGCGAGAGAGGAGAATGTTTTACACTTTATAGCGAAATGCCCCATTTTGAAAGAATACCGACTGAGATACTTTGTGGCAACTGGGCTGGATGAGGAGACAACACTGAGCATTTTAAATGGAAGCATTGGGTTGTATAGAAAATGTATCATGGAGGAAAGTTTGTATAAGAATATGGAAATATTAATAATCTTGTAATTCATTTTTGTTAAAGTACTGCTGTTAAATTAGGCGCAGTTGCTAACTGGTTAGTGTGTTGGACTACTAAGCGAGGGGTCCCAGGTTCGAATCCCACAAAAACACAAATTCCACTGCGCCACCTCTCGCGAACGTCTGACAAACATCCGAGAGTATATCTGTCTTGAAAGAGCCTCTCAATTAGCCGTTTGGAATCGGCATAAAATTGTAGATCCCTTCCATTCGTTCTAAAAAATGAAACTCACATAAAACGAATGGCTGTGAAGAAGCTAGGCCTTGGGTCCCTCGGACCTGTTGCGCCAACTAATTATAATTAAATTATTTATGCGAATGTTAAAATATGAATGTAGTAGCCGGTCAAAAATGACCAAACCCAGACTTGAATCAATCTATCTTTTTATATGATAAAAGTCCTAACTAACTAACTAACTAGACAAAAACTGAGTCTAACTATTAGATTACAAATGACCATAGAACCTTAGAAATACATTTTTGTTACACTCGTATGCACCGTTTTCGAGATATGACAAAATTTCAAAAGTATCGTTACTAAATTTGCTAACCGAAAACTGGGTATGCAGCAATGGTAACCTAACCCATTTAAGCTCAAATATCAAATTTGGTTGAAATCGTTCGAACAAATCAAACAAATCGAACAACATTTTGTATGGGAAGTACTCGTACCATAAACATTGAGGTTACCTTCCACTAATGTCATTGATTGACATCTCGAGTTCGAAATTTTGTACGAATACAATATCTTTCTTTTACGACGTAAGTAATCGGGAATGCTCCCTTGAATATTTTTTTCTGTTATTTTTCTTGTAATACGCAACTTTAGCTGGGGCTCTTCCCTATTGAACATGGCTTGATTACAAAAGTAAATGGTATCAACGTTTGAAAGTTTCTAATGACAAATGAGAAATGTTTTACAGTACAATCATGAAAAGATAATGGCGGTCGACAGATAGATAGACATTCATTTAATATTTCAATCACTTTCCTCGAATATTGGGAATTCGAATACAACATCTTTCTCTTACTACCACTCTTACTTCGAATACGATGAATTCCCTATTCAATCGAATCTTAGTATCGTCGTAACTATTTGTTGACACTTCAATACGAATAAGCAACGGTAGTTTTATATAGAAATATACATATTTATTTTTAAAGTTCGTTTCGCCACTCATTTCGAACTGTAAACAGAAATGACATGTGAATTTCCGTCTTTGTGGATCGTTATTAATTCATTTGCATGTACATTTCGACCCGGATGAATGCTCCCGCCAAGTAGGACAATGCAACATTCACACTTTGATAGGAATAATTAATTAGTATTTGCTTTGCATAGATGCACAATTGTATGAAAGGTCCTCAGTTTTGCCTTTTCGGTGGCTGAAATCAAGATGGTCGAGGTAAATGTGAGTTTAGAAACAAAACCAAAAGTACGGGAGCGATTTTAAAGGCGGAAACATGCGTAAACGTCAGTTGTTTGTTTTTTTTAAATGTATGACAAGTTTCATCTTTCACTGAGTAACATTTTATCTCCATATGAGGACTAACTTTCTTAAAATATTTTCCAGACGAAGGAAAAAAGCTTCATTTTGTCAGTCCAGCAAGGCGAAAATCGGTGCTGGCACCCATTTTGAGTAAAATCAAGAACAATGGCACGGACGCCGATGGCGAGAAAAAAACCGAAGTTAGCATTCACATTGAAGCTGCCAAGAGAGTTAAGGTAAACCTATATCTGAGCATAAATCTTTAAGAAGTTTTCATAAAACCAAATTCAATTCCATCGACAGAGACACAGTATTCATGGAATGATGGAGGAGGAAAACATTATCCGCCCCCATCAGGAAATTCGCCAACTAACGCTGGAAGAGAAGCGATTCCTTTTGGCTGTTGAACGCGGTGACATGGCCGGAACTAGGCGGTAAGCTTGAATTGTATGACTTATAAAGCCATTTTGGTGAAACCTCCCTTTACATTTGTGTATTTAGAATGCTTCAGAAAGCCCAAGACACCGAGTATATCAACATCAATTGTGTGGATCCCTTAGGTCGCACGGCCTTACTCATGGCGATAGACAATGAGAACCTGGAGATGGTGGAGCTGTTAATCAACTACAATGTGGACACCAAGGACGCGTTGCTTCACTCGATTTCGGAGGAATTTGTCGAAGCCGTCGAAGTTTTACTCGATCACGAAGACATCAACTTTCAAAATGATGCCAGTCCCCAGAGTTGGGAGTCTGCTTCGGAGGATACCTCAACTTTTACACCGGATATAACACCTCTGATCCTGGCCGCTCACCGCGATAACTATGAGATTATTAAGATTTTACTTGACCGCGGCTCTGTTCTACCAATGCCACATGATGTGCGGTAAGATAACTTGCTGGAGTTGTTTCTCGGTACATATATGCTAAGTAAGTTTCTTCTATAGTTGCGGTTGCGATGAGTGCGTTCAGTCGCGTCAGGAGGACTCACTTCGTCACTCCAGATCACGCATCAATGCTTATCGAGCTTTGGCTAGTCCGAGCCTAATTGCCTTGTCCTCAAAGGACCCAATTTTAACAGCCTTTGAACTCTCCTGGGAGTTGAGGAGATTAAGCTTTTTGGAACACGAATTCAAGGTATAACCGTTTTGGTTTGACTGTTGCGCTCTTTTAGAGTTTTAACCACATTTTTCCAGAATGAATATCAAGAACTGCGTAAGCAATGCCAAGATTTTGCCACCGCTCTGCTCGATCACACAAGGACATCGCATGAGTTAGAGATTCTACTCAATCACGATCCCACCGGTCCGGTCTATGAGCATGGCGAGCGTATGCACTTGAATCGGTTAAAGTTAGCCATCAAGTTGAGGCAGAAAAAGGTAATGAAACCTTATATAACAAAAGATAATATTAAAAATCATTTTGATACATCCAATCCCCTTGCAGTTTGTGGCCCACTCGAATGTTCAACAGTTGTTGGCCAGCATTTGGTACGAAGGCCTACCGGGATTTCGTCGAAAAAATATGGCCCTACAAGCTGTGGAAATTATTCGAATTGGTAAAGCGCTCCTACAGCTCTTCTTCATTTTCACGATACTTAAACTTGGTTTTAGGAATCCTCTTTCCAATATTCTCGTTCGCGTACATTCTTGCGCCGTATTCCAAAATTGGGCAGACCATGAGGAAGCCTTTCATAAAGTTCATCTGTCACAGTGCGTCTTATTTTACCTTCTTATGTAAGTAGATTCGTTTGTTTACTGTTCAACATAACCTGAAAACTGTGTCGTCTAGTCCTCCTAATGCTGGCGTCGCAGCGAATTGAAACTTTTATCGGGGGCTGGTTCTGGCAAGAATCGGAAACGATAGTTCCCGACGAAGAGGTTCCAACGAAGCGAGGTGCCAAGCCAACTTGCATAGAGTGGCTCATCCTGGCTTGGGTTAGCGGTAAGTCACAAAACAACCTGCAACAAATTCAGCCACCATATTGCTTGCCATCCCTGTGCAGGTCTAATTTGGAGCGAAGTCAAACAACTGTGGGACGTGGGGCTACAGGAATACCTTAACGACATGTGGAATGTAATAGATTTTGTGACGAATTCGTTGTACGTGGCAACAGTGGCATTGCGGGGAGTGTCGTTCTCTCAGGTAAAGTGCGACTTGTCAAACTGGTCACAGACAATTTTATAATCCTTCTTTCTCTCTCTCGGAGTTCTAGGTGCAAAAGGAAATGACTGTCGATAGATCGGCTGCTGATTTGCCACGTGAGAAATGGGATACTTGGGATCCGATGTTGATATCGGAGGGTCTATTCAGTGCCGCGAATATTTTCAGCTCCCTGAAGTTGGTTTACATATTTTCCGTGAATCCACATCTCGGCCCGTTACAAGTTTCACTGTCACGAATGGTCATGGATATCATGAAGTTCTTTTTCTTGTTTGTGCTGGTGTTGTTTGCCTTCGGAAGTGGCCTCAATCAGCTGCTGTGGTAAGTTGGGCCCTCGTGACTAAAGGAAAAAAAAACAGAGGCTGATGTAATGTCACAAATAAGTTGGTTGTTCACAAAGACTACATAGTAGAGTTTAGAGTACTGAGTTGGCAACATTTTTACATATTTTATGTCGTTTTCCATTGGGATTTTCAGATTTTGCTCTCAGATTTCAGATTTTTCGCGCCCATTGGAAGAAAAACGAGATTTTTCTTTCTTTGCATTTGTGGTGGTGCGTGTTTTAAAAGTCAACTATTGTTTAATTGTAATTTGTGTTTATAAAAATCTATTCCATTTATGTTGACATTGCAGCAGAGACTTGTCGTCTCCAAAAACGTTAAATAACACGCTTTAAAATTTGACAAATGACAAATGTTTTGGTGTTAGTGTAAGTAGGTGTGAATCTCGCCCTACGCTGTATCTCGTTTCGAAAGCAATATTTTTCGAAAATGAACGTTTCTTACTCTGTATTTCGAAAGCTGAATGAAATTTACTACTAAAAGCAACTTAAAAGCAATTTCGAATAGGATTGCCTTTCGGAACGAAATAGAGAATAGGGCCCCAGAAATACAGATTCACTATTCTGTCCCAATGGAAAGCGATATAAAATCACTTCTGAGATCTGCCGACTGCAGAATGTAGTAAAACGGGCCCCACATTGAGCGCCACTATGTTAAAAAGAACCTTTCCGCCGTAAACATTTGCGAAAACTATTTTTTTTATTAATATACATATATTCCGACCAGGTACTATGCAGATCTAGAGAAGAAACGTTGCCCTGAAGTCTCATCGAATGCCATCTTTAACGCAAACGGTACTGCTGATCCAAATGCATGCATTGTTTGGCGTAGGTTTTCAAAGTAAGAGAATTTCCATTCCATTCGTTGCTTGCTCTCTCCTGCACACTAATCTCTTGTAGCCTTTTCGAAACCACACAAACCTTATTCTGGGCCGTATTCGGCCTTATCGATTTGGATAGTTTTGAACTCGATGGCATTAAGATCTTCACCAGATTCTGGGGCATGCTGATGTTTGGAACGTACTCAGTCATTAATATCGTAGTGTTGCTTAATCTTCTAATTGCCATGATGAACCACTCCTATCAGCTTATCTCGGTAAAAAGGATATGCCAGATTTTATATTTCTAGCTTAAATTTACATTCTAAAGGAACGCGCCGATGTTGAATGGAAATTCGCCCGCTCCAAGCTTTGGATTAGCTATTTCGAAGAAGGCGGCACCTGTCCGCCGCCGTTTAATACTATTCCGACACCGAAATCGATTTGGTATGCCTTTAAGTGGACACGAAGGATGTTCTGTAGTGGATCATCGGCAGCGAGAAGAGAGCACTTGAAGACAATTAGAGTGAGTTTAGGCCCATGACGCATAATGACGATTTGAATCGGTTTTTTTTTCTAACAGAGAAAGGCACAGCAGGCCAAAGACAGGGACTTTAAATATCAAGTAACTCCTCGCACACATTTTAGTCCAAAAGCATTTCATTTAAGTTTTGTTTTTTTTTTTTTTCTAGCAAATTATGCGTAATCTTGTACGACGTTACGTGACCGTTGAGCAGAGAAAAGCCGAATCACAGGGCGTTACTGAGGATGACGTGAACGAAATCAAACAGGACATCTCGGCGTTCCGTTGCGAATTGGTAGAGATATTGAAGAACAGCGGAATGGATACCACCGTAACAGCCGGACAGAACGGAGGTGGGCACTGAAATTTACGTAAACGTACCAATTTTTAGATAGGTTGCCCTCTCCTAGGTGGCGGTGGAAAGAAAAATCGCCAAAAAGAACGCCGCCTCATGAAGGGTTTCAATATTGCACCGCCAGGCTCAACAGGTTCATTGGCTACGGTTGCCGAATTCTCAACATCACTTGATCAATATGAAAGCCAACATGAGATGATGAGCTCGACGCTGACGAATATCTTTACGCCCAACTTCATGCAAAAGAAGCTCAATCCTTGCTGTAGCAATGCAGCGTGTGTCACGAACATAATGAAGGAAACTCCTACTTTCACAGTGCAAACTGTGAATAAATACAACAAAACTGTTGTGAAGCCGTACAACAAACGCATTGCTGGGCATAAGAAACGATGGGGTATGCACCCAATGGGCGTTTTTCCTTTAACGGTCAGAGCAGAGCTTAAGCTGTCAACAAAAAATGTTGTGGTCCTTTTTTAACTGAGACATATCGGAGCTCTGAACCTGTTTTTTTTTTTTCCTTTTAGAGCATACTCTGTGAGTTTAGAATAAATTGACTGCTAAATCTGAGCACTTCATATTTTGACAGCTAATACTCTATTCACACCGAGCAGAAAAGCTTTCGAAAAGTAGGCATTGGGGACGTTCATGTATCTAGTTTAGTAAGAGCAGCTGTTTCAGTTGACGTTTAGGGAATGGTAGCCGACGAATCTATTCAAGAAATTCATGACTGAGTACTAAGTTGACAATTCGGATATGTGGATGACGTAGGAAAAGTGACGTTCCCGACCAATCTAGTTTTTGCGTTCACGTTACATCTTATCCAGACCAATCTAGTTGACTTAAGATAACTAGAATGCGGCCATTCACACCGAACACCAACTAGTTTTCGTTTGACGTTTCCCTCAGCTGTGAGACACTAGTGGTGAAACTTGTGTGTAAACTATTTTGGTAACAAATATCGATCGCATTAATTAACAAATTAATTCCGAGCATTTAAAAATAATATTAGACCACCAATCGTGAAAATTGATTTTAAGTTGTGAGTTGTGACATTTGTTTGGTCAGCTGGGTCTGCTGAGTTTGCTGAATATTGCAAAAGGTGTGTTTGTTTCAACAACCCAACGATTGTAAGTCATTTTCGTTGTATTTTCGTGGAAAACGACTTTAAACGACTCGTTTTGAAAACTGAATTATGTATGGGAACACTTCTGTTTTCGATTGTTTTCGCGAAAACCCGGTTCGCGGCTCGGTGTGAATACAGAACTATTGCTAATCAGATATGCGAATGCTGGTAAAGACAAAAGAAAGTAAGTTGTAAGCATACAACAAAAATACTTTTTACATTGTCTGTAACCTTACTTTCAAAATGTATATTGAATTTTTACTCAATGCCGTTCCTTAACTCAAAAAATTCGTAAAAGAGACCGGCTTCTAGAGGACAAGATATTACCACTGAGAATGTTACGAATTTTTACGAAACAAATTTCTTGTAGTAAGAATTGGAATACCTGTCAGTCTCCTGACCACTGACAGATGATTTGAAATTAACAGTTCTATTTGGCATACGCGTGCTATTTCAATTCATTTGCTGCGTATTAAAATGGTTTGAATAGGTGGCAAAGTAAATCTCTTTTTCTCTGACAGAATTTAGACTCACCACTGCCATTTTGACAGTCTTTTCCATTCTTAATACAAAAAAAAGGAACAAAACTTATTGTTAATCAGATATGCGAATGATACAGAAAAAAAGTTGTAAAAAAGTGTACTACATCGGCAAGAAGTGTACCGGACCGCATACAATAAGTACTGTTCACGCGCTGTATTTTTATAGTCATTTGACAGCTAGTGCCCAGCTCAAAATGTGTTTCATTTAATTAACAAATCAGAAAGCTTTGAATATGCTCGGCTTACACGTGCTCGCTAGTCAAGCTCTACTCTGAATAAGAAAGGAAAAACGGCTAAATTTATCAGAGCTAAAATAATCTAAAACCCATTTCCATCCACTTAGGTACACTGATTGAAGCGGCCAAAGTTGGTAACGTTTCAAAGATATTGGGTCGTTCCAAATCAGAGGATTCTGTGTGTAATTCTATGCATACGACTCCTGTGCATGGGGTGCATATAACGTATGCACAAAATTGTGGAACTTATCGTGGCGATTCGACTCCGAGCGAGGCAAGTCCTAGCCACAGTAATAGCAGCAGCGGCACCACCTTTTTTCAAACTTCAACTGGTAGGTACTCGTAGTTAGTAAAGTATAATGTTTTCGAGTTTGAACAACACTTTGATTTCAGGACTCACTGCTATTGCAGCCTTGAAAAAGAAACGGAAGAAATTCTCCTCAAGCAAGAATACCAGTCCTGTCACCTCAAT
Source organism: Cheilosia grossa (assembly GCA_963082955.1). NCBI lineage: Eukaryota > Metazoa > Arthropoda > Insecta > Diptera > Syrphidae > Cheilosia > Cheilosia grossa. Next base: position 31,619,847 of record OY720147.1, read on the forward strand.
TTCGACGACAACGACCAACACTTCTGAATCACTGAACGATAAGGTTTTGTATATTATGTAAAATGTTTCTATGTTGCTATTGATGCACTTCACCACTCAACCACTATCCACCATATCCTGTAAAGTAGGACTACAACATGTTGTTTATTCTCTGGTGTATATATATGTCGGCAGTTTATCAGGTACCATCATAGTGTGTGTGTGTGTTTTCGAATCCCAATATAAAAGCATTTTGTTTTATATAAAATAATCATAAAGAGCTTTAGATCATACGAATCGCACATGGAGGTGGGTTGCATAGTTTCACTTTCATTTATCTTTCCCACTATTGCTTACGGTGACAATTCCTACTCTGCGTCCTACAACACACAGTCCAAATATATATGTCAGTCACGGTAATTCTCATTGTTATTATCATGCAAGCAACATCTGTACCAAAAAAAACGTGTCATTCAAAGTGCTGTCCCTTAAGGTCAGCTGACTTACCTTATATTGGGTATCTCACTCAACTCACGTAATAGGTTTGTGTAGCCATGTGAAAGTTCCATAATCAAAGTTTGCTGGCTCACATTTGCCCCAAAACATAAACAAATTTCCATCATGGTGAAAACCAAAAAAAACTAATCGGGAAATGAGAAATTACTCGGCTGAACACCATCACAAAACCACAAGTTCACCAAGTGAACGCACCCATAAAATTTAGCACATTTAAATAATGTGCCTCAAACTTGTGTGGAGTAGCTCGGAAAATGGCTCAACTCCAAAATTTCTTCCGAACAACGCTGCCTGTGTCCCAAAATATTCTTTGGAAAGCTTCTATGCGTTCGCATATCATACCTCTAGATGTTTGCATTTTGTTCTTGCACATAGGCTTTGGCGAATCGCTGGCGGTTCTTCTTTCGACATTCGCCTGGGATTCTCAGACTAACCCACTGTGAAAAGAACGATTTTTCGATGGAAATGTAGCGAAGAAAACAGTACACAGGTCATTGGTGTATGTGTCTTAAGAACCTCAATGAGGTTATGTCCAAAATTTGCTTGTCTGTTTTTACCCACTTGTACCTTATATCACAATCACATTTCTATCCTCTGCGCCTTTGACTTTATTAATTTTAATAAAATAACATTAACATGCAATTCTTTTTATTTTTCCTTTAAGGCTCTTAAGCGAGTGTCCAGCTACCCAGTCACGACGGGGGAAGCCCCACTGGAGGCTGCTAAGCCTCGACGTCACGAACAAACTCAAAGTCAACACGATTCCATCGAGACGTCCTCAGAGTTTATTCTCTCCAAAGAGATACAAATGGATCCATCCAATACATCCGTCAATTCGCGAGAGCCCCTGATAAGTGCATCGAGTGTTGCTACTAATTAGAAGAAATACAATTCGAAAGCAAGCTCATGGCACTGCCCCCGAAAAGGCCCCCAAAAGGCCAACAACCATTTCGCACAAGCTTGCACAACGAAAGCAAAGGTTTTCCCCACTTCAATAACGAAAAATATCTACTACTAAAATTGTAAAACTATTCGTGGGGGGCCATACATAACAACTGTCAATCTTAAATGATTGCAAAACCATAATCAATATCTTATCTTAACTCATATCGATGTAAACGTTGCCTTAGATGACCATTACGCACCAAACAAAAACTGATTGATTGAACCTAGCAAATAGATTAGAAATAGTGAAATATTTTAAGGATAATCATTAATCTATACAAACACGGACATTTTTTATATTTATGTAATTATTTATTTATAGTTTTTCGAAACAAAATAACTTTTGAGAACATTTTACAATCGGAGAGGTAGAAAATAATGCAACAGTGACACTGAAAACACATACGTATAGTATACCATGAAAACCATGTATCATTGAAGGATATTTACATAAAATATTGTTGAAAGAGAAACAACGATTATTTGCAAACAAACACTTTAGTTTGACTATCGGTGTTTCGAACAACACTACTATTTAACTGTCAGACTGAATGCTGAACTTTTTTGGCGAAATTTCAGTTCAGTTTCCGTATACATACCCGATCTTTTTGGAAAAGCGTGTGTGAACCACAAACCTTACGGTCAATTGATCAGTTGAACTGACAAACACGGCAACCAAAGGAGTACCTATCAGCAAATTGTGCGATAGGGAAAGAAGGCATTTTTTGGGTTTCCATTTCTTTTGTTGATCTAGATCATTTTTCATGTACCATTGGACAAAAATACGAGACTAGATAAGATTTTCCAGATTCATTTTAAAACTAGCCACTTAACGGGGACGTTCAAGTATCTAGTTTAGTAAGTCTGACAGCTGTCTGAATTGAAGTAATTCAGTTTTGATTGCCTTATGTGGTATATCCATTGGACTACTTCAGATTCGCTCTCAGATTTCAGATTTCGTGTATCAAATCGAACATAAAAAAGTCATTTGCTCTTCTTTTTTTGTTGATATTCGTGCGAAAACGTAAACAAACTCCACCAGTTGGCATATCTGAAGCAGTGAACAGTGAACAAAAATCCTTTTTCACAAAAGTGTTTTAAAAAAAATTCCTTTTTTTGTACCAATTGAACATAAAAATTGGCTTTTGTCGTTTTCCATTGGGACAGAAAAAGCTGGCTGCAGAATTCATGTTCCATTGGCTGCCAAAAAATGCAATATATATAGCAGAGTCAGAGCAATTTTGCGTATCTGAATTTCTGAGCGATATTCACACCCACTTACACTTTAACCAAAACATTTGTCATTTGTCAAACTTCAAAGTTACGTTTTTAGAGACAAGTCTGTGAAAAAAAGAACAAAAATATATCTGACCAATACAATGGATATGAACATAAATTGAATAGATTTTTATAAACACAAATTGCAATTATTTAAGAACAGCTTAAAACACGCACCACCAAAAATGCAAAGAAAGAAAAATCTCGTTTTATGTTCCATTGAAATCTGAGAGCAAAATCTGGAAATCACATTTGAGGGAAAAAAATGTTCTGAGAGTGCCCAATCGAATACCACATTAGATCGGTCATACAAACAGCTGTTTCAGTTGAATTTTATGGAGGAGTAACTGACGAATCTAGTCAAGAATTTCGTGACTGTGTATACTAAGTTGACAGTTCGCATATATGTGGCTGACGTAGGAAAAGTGGCGTTCCCGACCAATCCAGTTTTTGCGTTCAGGTTCACATCTAGTTCAGACTGATCTAGTCGACTTAGGAAAACTACATAATCTTCAAATACATGGAGAGCTGTTTGAAACCCTCCTTTAGTAGATTTTTCTGACGTTGCACCTAGGGCGCGCTAACAACAGGTATGACAAAAAAATATTTAGACAGATGTACATTTTTTTTTGTGTATCGACTTTAGTCACAAAGCAGTCAATAGAACACGGCCATTAAAAGCGTCTATGACATCTTACCTCGTACCTGTTATTGTTGCTGCTGAGAAGACAGATGATTTACGGGTACTGAAAACGTTGCCACTGTTTAAATTGAAATGTTGATTCTTATCGAAAAAAAAACAATGAACGATTAAACATTTTTAGTATTCACTTCAAATTAAACTGAATCTTAGAAGCTCACAATATAATATCAATTCTGTGATCTGGATTATAAATATTTAAAGTGAACACTATAAATTATTGTACGTAACATTTTATTTAGTTAACACCAATTAATAGTAGAACAATTAAATATTGTTACAACATTAGCACAAGGACATTGCTGTTTGCACTTTGGGTATAGGTACTAAATATAATGTAGTAGAATAATATTGAAACAAAATATATAGAAAGATAAATAAAAGATAATGCGATATTGAAAAAGCAAGAACAGGCTGTTGTGTTATAGTTGCAAAGAAAAAAACGAATTTAGAAAAAACACTTATTTACGACTCGGTTTATAGGAGATGGAAACTAATAGAAGACGATTGGTTTCTGTGATAAAATCTACTTTCTAAAATAAGGCTAGTATGAACACACGCCTCTATCCATGAGGCTGCAGTACCTATCAAGGAAGTTCTATGAGCCCCTAGTCAAAGTCGTTCTAGGTGACATCAATGCTAAAGGAAAGAAAAACGTTTTTGGCGGGTTAGTTGGTGAGCTCCTCCTTCGAAAGAAATATGCTTCGACAGATTTTCGGCTCTGTGTGCGAGGAGGGCGAATGGATGACAAGATACAACTGCGAGCTCAATGAGCTGTACCAAGAAGTGGATGTAGTGCAAAGAGCCGAAATATGTCTACTACACTGGTCCGGCCGCATCGACCGAATGGATTGGTTATGAAACTTTCTGTCACAATACTACATCAATTTTCATCTTCATCATCCATGGCGGTCCCCTCATCAAGCTGTCAACCAACTCGAGGGCATTTTCGGGGTTTAAGAATATCTGTCATTTCGGGTTGAAAGACACTGCGATGCTTCGCAAGATAGAAGAATGCGCTGAATTGATTTCAAAGCAGAACCATGGACAAAATAAGATACAAAATGATTTGTTTTGTTTTAAGAAGTTTATTGAATCAAAAATGTTTCTGTTTTGTTAACCTAGCTTTTTTCTTTTTGTTGTAACAATTTTTCTTTATAATAATGTTTACTGTATTCAATTAAAAATATGTTTTGTTTTTTTTTTAGTTTTGCCTTAATTAATAATTATAAGAAGTTATAACCCCATTGAAGTTAATAGTTTATTCTCGATCTTGAAGATTTCGAGAAACCATACTGCTTATCCCGTTCGAATTTCTCGTGGGATCTCTCCCTAGTGTCGCGTACATGAGGGGACTTATCCTGTGCAGAAGTTGAATGTTAAAACCTTGTCGAATGAACTTTGTATGTGTTGTGCCTTACCCTGAGATGATATTTGTCTCTAACATCGTCGTCGCCATTTTGCACTAAAGAATAGACACGAAAAATATGTTGCTCAATAAAAATGTCTTACATTGCAATAAGTATGAGATAACGAACCGTCACGTCGTCGTTTGTGATCTGCGGATGAACTCTCCTCCAGACGTTCTCTCTTGCGACCTAGTTTGCGCTCTTTGCGGGCATCTTTCTCCTCGTCAGTGAGCTTATCCTTACGGTCCTTGGTCTTGGAACTGCGCTCCTTCTTAGAGCTTTCAATGGGTTCTTCTTGCTGCTGTTGTTTCTGAAATGTGATACGAAAGAAATTTGTCTCAAAACAGTTGGAAACGTGGATGGATGGTAAGAAGGCGCTTGCAGCATCTTGGAAGTCATAAATGCCTAATATTCTGATATCACTTTGTGCTTGAATGATTGGTATTGTATTTTATTTTTTAAGGAAAGATAATTTTAATTTGATTATTAAGGACGATGTGTTTTGAATTTGTCAACAACTTACCAAGGCCTAGGGTATCTGTCTCATCACATACATGCCTGAGTCGCACAATCGATTTTTACTCACTAATCTGGTTTTAGATTTCTCCGTTGAACTTCTCCGTGAACTGTTACTTGATGTGTTGCTGTTCCTTGGTCATCAAGAATGGGTTGCACAAATTGGAATCAGCATCAGTTTTGCAGGTCAAAATGCAAGCGTTAAAAGTTGTACAATGGCTGGTTGTTGATCGGGTTATTGCAATGACTTTGGTTGCTAGGTCCTGGAGCTTGTTTATAAGTATTTAGACGATTGTTCGCTAAATTGTATTTGTTTGCCCCATCGCTCCCATCATTTCCTTTGTCTCAGGGACCTTCAATCAAGAGGTAGTGAAGGCCATTTCTCCAATGATGTTGTTTTGGTGTATTCCTTCTGCAGCCTTCCAAGGCAAATGGTTGAGTGCCCGTATTGACACTAGTGAAAATGACACTGTTTGTTGACTTCCTTAATCCCCTTGTGTGTCCAATTTTGCACGACGTATTTAAATGGGATTTTGAATGTGTCCTTGATTATCCTGAAGGAATTCCATCCATGTGGCGCCCGCACTCGATCTTTCTATCGTCTTGACGCTTCCCTGTCGGTGAGTTGTGTCAATATTTGAGGGACGTTGGAGCGAAACTGAATCGACAGGAATTTAATAAAACATCACGTGCGACGCTGACGATAATTATTTATATAAAACAAGATGTTAACTTGATGATGTAAGATCCCATTAAGCACCAGAAGTCGATGGTCGGCTGCACGATTCGTTTCCATATTTGATTTTGCTGTCCTTGTGGCAACTTGAATGGGTGGCGCTAACATATCTTCAGCTATGGCAGTTACTTTTCCATCGAAAGTCATCTTATAAGTTGGGGTTTCATTTAATCGTAGCGTTGTTACGATGATATCAATAACGAGAAGTAGATAACTCTTCTTTTTTTTCTTTTCGCACGAAGGTAGAAGATGGTTTTCACGGTGAGCATTCGAAACGTTATAAATGCCTTATGATCATTTCGCTTCTTAACAGTCTGCATCGTCACCATTAAAAGAGGTTTTGCTGTATTACAAAATGTTCTTCTGCGAGTCCAGTATGATAATCCAGGTGGTCAAAATTCGGGCCGACGTCTTCTTCATTTTTTCCTTCTTCCAACGATTTCCTTTTCCATTTGGATTGGTTTCCATTTCATATGCATGAGATGTTATGATGCAGAATGCGAATCGAATGTTCGCAAGCACTTCACGGCACGATATGTACTTATTAAAACCACTGGCGGTACTTGACAGCACGATGAAAGCCACCGCTTGGATACTCCCCGGCTGGTTTGACGGTTGCAGACCTCCTAGCGTGTGTTGAATATGCTTAGAGAACTTTATTGGTGAACTCCTCAACTGTATCCTCAGTAGCTTTCCGCAATTTTAATGGCAGCGTTACTAATATTTGAATATAGACGTTTGTATGTACAGCTTTCGATAACCACTTCGGTGCATTTAAAACAAAATTCCCTCAATTAACAAAAATTACCAACACTACGAAACTTAAAACGATACTTATATTGGTTAGATTTGGTACAGATTTTGCATGTACGACATTGTAAAAGTTAACAGCCAATTATTTGAAAATTTACTCAAAAATAATATATAAAATGTCAAACTTAGGTTAGGTTAAACGGGGTAAGAGGACTCTCACAACATTAGGCAACATCCCGACCACATTTCCAACTTGCTCTGAGCTGTAGTACATATCTATTCTTCTGGATTTTGTCTGTCTTGTTAAGTTTATTAAGTTTTGCTGTTCAAATACTACTTTACATCTGTCATCTGTCGAAATTGTAAATTTTTTTTAAGTAAACAAATGATTCGCCTTTCTCACAAGTGATTCCTCCAAGAATATTGTAGATGTGCGAGAATCGGTGGCGCAGCACATTTGAGACATTGTGTGATGCGCTCTTGGGGGACAAGAAATCTACTAAACAAATTATAACGCAACACGTCTGTCTAGTGGTATGTATGTTGCATATTTTTTCATCAGTACATCAAAAGATCGACGTACAGAAGTACTGGATTCTCAGCAGTGATGAATTTTAATTGCAAACAACCCAGTGAGCCCAAAAATATTGCAGATTTGCTTGCTGAATATTTTCAAAGTACGAGAGTTCGCCCAAGTGGTAAAAATTCTACCATTATAGAAACCTGGCTTATACACAAGATATTTCAAAAACGACATTAGGGAGCTGAACATGCCTATGGACGGGATGACAAGGGTGCGTATTATGGAAAGGGATCACAAAACTCATATTGAGCACGGATTTGTGATTTTCCCAGATGGATCCATGATGGATGGCGGTGCGGCTGCCGGTATCTATTCAGAAGAGCTGGAACTAGCCCGTCACGTTAGCCTCGGGAAACACACTTCCGTATACCAGGCTGAGATGATTGCATTGCTGCATGCGTTGGACTACCTGCTTGAGAGTCAGGTGGAGGGAAGAAATATCCTTATAGCACTGGACAGTCAGTCCGTGATCAGACGCATGGAACAAGCAAACATTACAACATCATTGGCACTGGAATGTGTACTCAAGCTCCTTAAGTGTTCATCTAAAAATATAGTAGCACTGACTTGGGTACGAGGACACATAAGGATCGAAGGCAACGAAAAGGCAGACTCCCTTGCAAAACAGGGGTCAACTGAAAAGTTGCTGGGACCAGAACCATTCTCTTCAATTGGCAGAGGAATGGTTGAACAGCAGATTCACAAATGGATCACGGCAGAGCACCTGAGAAGGTGGTCAACCGTGGAACAATGTAGACAGGCTGAAATGGCAATTTAGTGGCCGACCTGCTCCACTCAAAGAAAGCATGAGTCGAGGAACATTGAAATGGGTGGTGGCTTTGTCTACAGGACATGGTAAGAATCTGAGACAGCGCCACATATACTGCGTCAATATCCGGCGTTGGCTATCAGAAAAATGAAGATCTTGGGACATCATTGGGTGGAGACCCAGTCGATGGAACATATCTCACATAGATCTCTGGAGAAATCCAGAGAGTCTATCTGGGTAAGATTTATAGTGGTAGAGAGACCAAAGAGGACCCGTCAATGGTGGTCTGAAGTCTGATTCGAATATCTCTCAAAATCTATGTATATATGTATATAAATACAATTCCACATCCTCAACTTCTATCGATTCTAACTGCATTCGTTCCCTACCATCTGCTCATTGTAAAAGTTAGACGGCAGTGATGTTCAGATTGTTTTAATAGGTTTAAAACAGATACCTAATTTTTAATTTGACCCTATCGTCTTAGTTCTAGCTCACTGTGTTTTTCCTTGTTGCCAGTTTTCTTTACATTTTCAAAACTTTAAAAGGTCCTTGATAAGGAGTTCTAAGACCTGATTTGTTAGGTGGTGAGCGAAAAAAAACCCGATCGCAGTCCTTCAGGGACTTTAGACTATAAACCTGGAATTCATTCTGAAGGGCGTAGAACATTCATCTTATCCCTGAGATTCACTACAAACGGGGTCAAGTTTTCATCATCAAAACCTTGAGATGTGGTTAGAAGAAAAAAATCCTTTGCTAAGTGTAAAGGCTGACCGTACACCATTTCTGTGGTTTTAAAAGCCGCACGTATGTCGAGGAGGATGAGTGGTAGATCTTCGCTCCAATGGGCAGTGTTTCCTTGGGATTTAATGGCTGTTTTGAGAGCACAGTGGAACCTTTCTACGAGCCCGTTCGCCTGTGAATAATAGGCGGTGGTTCTCATTGTGTGGAGACCCAACAACTTAGTCAATTCCGAAGTTGGGGTCACCTTTCAGGGTTGCCAGATTGGGCGCTTTGTCGTATTTTTGGCTTTCTTTTTTTCCTTCCGACAGAAATAAAAAAATGAGGGCATATCGTTTTACAAAATAGATCTATTCGCGTACTTTCCCGAACCAAACACTAACAATCTGTCAAACATCAAAAATTTAGCGGAACACTCTCAGAGAGCTGAAAAAATACCCCTAAGTACGTGGATAGACCTCGAGCTACTTTGAGCCACTTTTATCTCTGACATCTAATGCATATATCACAAATAAATATATAACATACCTTTTTGCAACATATGAAACGTTCTAGGAGAACATTCGACCACCACCGATTTTTTTCTTATTTTCACAGATTTTATTTTCCTTTGCAATTGTGTTAGAAGACAGATTTTGAATTTGTTTCTTGTCAACTTTTTGCATTTGTCATATTTATCAGTACTTGCCCGTTGGAATTCTCTGAGCTGTTTCGAGCCAAGAGAGGAACTACTCGTCACTCGTTATTTTGCGTGTATATTTTGCGATCGGTTTATATCGATTGCGTTCGATTTGAACCGCGTACGCGAACGAACCTAATATGTGTTAATTTTGTTTGTTTTATCCCTTCACAAACTCGCAGTGAAGTGACATCAAACATTTGTTAAACTTGAACGCACACCAATTTATTTCGCAGGCCTTTTGATTTGACCCAAGCCACAAAAGCCATTTGCAAAAAATAGAAGTCAAATAAAATTCTAGAAAAATAGCAAAATTTGCCACGATTTTGGGCTTTTTCTGGGCAACGATTTCGGGCTTGATTTTTTGAGTTTTTGGGCGCTTAAAGCAAACTAAACTATGGCAGCCCTGTCACCAACTACGAATTCACCGAAAAAGCTATATTTTTGCATTCACGATGACTGCATCGAGTTTGGTAAACGAATGAATACCCTTTACAGTTATATTGTATTAAATTTATTAAGATAGATTGCTTACTGTTCCTTACTTACTTAAGGCATTGCTTAACTTATGTGCTTTGCTAGAATGATATGTACCATTCATAGTTACGAACTTGGGCCTATGTCGTACCAAAAAAAAAAGCAGCTATCGTGGTAATATGCACTTTTGTTAATTTGCTGCGAATTTACGTAGGTACAGAAATGTAGATTGTATTTGCGCAGAGCTGAGCTAACAATAAATTAATTAGAGTGTTTATTTTGTCTTATGTGCAGGAGAAGTCTGACATTTCACATATTATGCGTAATTTTCGATTTCCAAAAAATTCAGTGACAGGTATTAAGCAAAAACAAGAATGAAAACTAAGAAAAAATTGGAAAAAAAAACAAGAGAATCACATTAGAGCATTTACAAGTACTCACCCTAAACGTTCAATGAACATTTTAAAGGCATGAAGTGTTATTGCGTGCAAGATAATCTCTTCCTTGGCGAACTTTCTTATTACTTTCCGTTGCATCTCGCTTTCTTTGTCATTTTGCTGATTCTTCGTCACGTAACAAATTGAATACACACACTTTTTCTAGCTGCACTGGTTTAACTGATGATGGTTTTTTTTTCTCAGTTGGTTTCACATTTAAAAAGTCTCAAGTCTTGCACTACTACTGTTCATTAGTTGCACTTCTCCTCAGCATCGATCGATGCCCTTCACAGGTTGTGATTTATCGCTTAACACTAATACACTCATGCGCTTATTTCGTTTTCTAACAAAGGGGCAATTTGCGAAGAACAAGAGTATCCCCTTGTTTAATTTTGTTTGTTTTAATTCGACTACGAGTAGTAGAAGATTTTTTGCGAGCTACACCATGATACTAACCTTTGAGTTGGTTGATTCCAATTTGCGGCGTTTCGAGTCTGAAACAACAGATCAAAGTTAAAACTCATCGAGGTTGGGAGATTATTGCTGGTTTACCTTTTTCATATTCAATGATGTCCTGACTGCGGCGGTGCAGCGACCCGTTGCTAGAGTTCGACACCGAGCTGAGATCGCGGTCGCGATCTCTCTCACGCTCGTGGTCCTTGGCATCATATTCGTAGTATTCTGTTGTGGCGCCATGCTTGTCGGTTACCTCCACTACGCTGGGTGACTCTAGACGGTAGTCTCTTCGTTTTTCCTTGTCGCGTTTGCGGGATTCATCTTCACGATCACGGTCCTTCTCACGGGAGCGTTCTTCCTTCTTCAAGTCCTTTTGTGTTCGGTGTTCGCGATCATTAATGTCGTCCTTGATCTCCACACGTTCGATACGTTCTGCACGTTCTACGCGATCTGTGCGTTCCGCGCGCGCTGTGCGATCTGTTCGTTCTGGGCGTTCTGCTCGCTCAGTACGCTCCATGCGGTCGGGACGTTCAACTCGCTCTGACCGTTCAATGGGTTCAATGCGAATTTCCTTGTCGTTACTCGCAGACGACGCTGTGGAGATCACTTTAATGATTTTCTTCTCAAGCCGTTCTTTTTCTCGTTTTTCTATCGTCGATGCTGGTTAAGTTGTGTTTATTTAACTAGTTTGGATGCAACACTTACCAACTTTAGCTTCACCATTGGCTACAGCCTTCACTTCGATTACATCTTTTACTGGCTTCTCAGAGACTTGATGGAAGTCACTCTCCTTGATCATGTGTGAAGCTCTGTTCTTCAGCTGACCAATGTAACTGGACGCAATAACAAACAGGTCCGGACGATTACTCTTCTCCTCTTCTCTAACCTGAAGGACAAATACTGAGCATAAACTCAATTTTGAGCTGCCAGTTATCACACTTACCTTTTCCACTTTCCGTTCAATAATTTGTGCAAGCTTGGCCAGAACGGGATAGTGCGGCAGTATACGCATGAGTATGATGAGTGCATTGCGAATTTGCATGTAGTCCTTCGAGTCCAAACAGAAGACAATCGCCTTGGTGATCTTGTAGTGCCATTTGTGGCACACATGCCGGTAGTTCTCGTAGCCTACGTGGTCATTTGCTTCGGAGAACTGTTGAGAAAGACACATCAAAGATAAGGAATAAATACTAAATTTGCCGTGGAATGGAAGCGATGCAGAAGCCGAAATTATTGAAGATTACAGAACATTTAGTTTGAACACGGCTAAATTTTGAATTTCCTAAGTGTTCGTTTTCTATGAAATAAAAGCGTCTTTCTGCCAATCTCAGTGAAAATGCTGCTCACCTGATTACTAACGCGGAACTTTGTAACAAAACCAGGGTAATTGGCACACTCCTTATTGAATGTCGCCTGATCGGAATGCCACCTCATGACAGTTTCCAACATTGCGCACAAAAATCGTCCATATCGTGTCGCCTCGTTCTCAGTGCATGACGTAACCGAGTACGTAATGTCACAGAATATCTGCAAAAAACAGAAACGATTCGAATGGAAAATAAATAAGTAAACATTTTGCGACAGTTGGGGTAACCCACCCGATCATAGCAGAGCAGCGTGGAGAAGTTGGCTGCCTTCAGGTTGTGAATGGTGTGCACAAACTTTGCACAGTACAATGCATCAAGAGCAGTGAATGTACATCTTGGAAAGAGGCAGAGTTGCAAGAACTGTGTGATCGTCTCGTTCTTGGCTGACTTTGCCGATCGGGAAAGGAACCAGTTGTCCTTCTGTTGCGTCAGTCTCTGGATGGTCTTATCGACATGTTCCTGCTGCTTTTTTCGCTCGTCCTGCAGTTTATCCATCAACGCTATGTATCGTTCTTGCTCCTTCTTGTTCTTCGATAGATTCTGCAACGCAGAATATAATTAAACAAAAATCGGCTACCAAATGAACGATAGTACAAACCGATTCCTTGGATTCCGCTGCTGCTGCTGCGAGCTGTTTCAGCTTGCTGATCTCCTTTTGATAACTTTCTGTGGGCACTTGCAGATCGTACATGCTCAATGACCAAAATGTGACCAGGAACTGCGGACTTATGTCCTCCCAAACTTTGGGGCCATGTAGGGGACGCACCGATTCAACGATGGGATTCATGATGGCCGTGGTTGCTTCCAGGTATTTCTGTAGCTTCTGGTTGGTGGTCAACTTTTTGGCATTTGGATCAGCCTTACGTAGTTGGTCGTATTTTTGCTGAAGAAAAAATTACAAAAAGTCAGATAAACGGATAGACGGGCAGAGGAATACAAACATTGATTTGATGAGAGAACATCGGACGGGCGAGGAAGAACGCAACATCGGAGTTTATGTGGTATTCCTGCAGCATGGCAATGATTGAGGGCAGTCTTTCAACGTACTCGTCGACGGAGTATGTGGATCCGAGGAAGGTTCCGAATTGCACTAATGTGTCCTGACACTGATCGTACAGTTTGCCGACGAGTTTCAAGTGACTTTGGGCTGTTTCGCGATATATGACACAATGTTTCTGCTGCGCCATTAGAAGGCACAACGTAACTGCCAGATCGTTGTTGGCCAGTGCTTCTTTTAGGCGCTGAGATGACTTTTTCGTGTTGCGAACCTGACTAAAGTAGCCAGCCTGAAATACAAAGCATAAGTATCTATCTCTCTTTGGGGTATATATCTGTGTTTACCTCTCCTCTAAGCAATTCACCGCCAGACATTGCGTTCAGCTGTTCGTTGGTCATCTCCTCGGCAGACTCGACACCGGCCATCTTCTGTACGATTTCCTTTAGAATTAACAGGTCCAAACTACGGTTCAAAGTAGCGTCATTCAAATGTATGTGTTTACCTAGGAAACTGCTCAAAACTCACCTCTTTTGGGCTTTCAACTGATTGGCGACATATTGCAGCAGCCCGCTCAACTCAATGTTGTACTTTTTGAAGATGGAACCACAGAAGCTGGATAAACTTTGCAGCCACACCGATATCGAAGTACCATCGTGCTTGAATCGGTCGCGATCAGCCATAGCTAGAGATTCGATAAGGCAATAGGCAAGCATGTCGTAGGAAAGGGAAGTTAAGTACTTAAGGGAGTCCACCACCGGCCCAATAAGGTTGTCATAAATTTGAATTTGAAGTAAGATCTTGAAGAAGAAACGGAAATCATTTGTATGCATAAATGGCAGCTATAATTTAACCTACATAGTCGAAGAGGAAGCCGGGTGAGCAGTGACTTAGTTTTCCAATCAATCGACCAACAGGCTTTACGTTCTCCTTGCTTACGCGTTTCATCAGTGACTTGATGTGCTTCTGAGCATGGCCACGGCGACGAATCAACTGCGGATGTACCAAAAATGTCTCATTTTTCCAACGAGCGTATATGCTGTATCTGAAAGTTAAGGGTGATAAAGCATAAACAAATGTTGAAAGAAGTAGGGAATATACAATTTAGGAAACAGCTTTGCAGGCATTTGGAAGTCACGAATCTTTTCGTGTTTAATTGTTCCTCCAAATGAGCAAGTCTTGCACAAATTTTAGCTAACAATACTTAACCATGTACGGAAAACCGAATGTATTCCAACAGAATCGCGAGTTCCGCCCAAAGTCACACAAAAAATAAACACAAGCACTAAAAGAAAATATTCCTACCGAAAATGATAGGGAATGTACTTAACGACAGTCCAAATCTCCTCCGCCATACAGCAGTTGCAATCCAAATACGATAACGCCGGCAGAATAGCTGAATCCAATATTGTGATCGCTTCAAAGTACAACTTCTCAGACTCGGTATTAGAGGGCGGGCAGTTCAAGCTGTCCACACCCATTTCGACTATAATTGCACGCAATATACGTATAAGCTTGTACATCAAAACAGTATCGTAATGCAAGGCTGGCCCCAAAGAGATCACCATCGGGAATGCGTAATTCCTTAGCTGTGAAAATTCTCGCGCCTGAATTGTGTCAACCAGATCGGTGTCTTCATTCAGCTTGTTCTTCTTATGCGTTGACGATTTGAATACTTTCTTTGTGTAAACATAATCAATGGCTATATGCACGAGGGCAGCGAGTGCTTTAGCTATTGGTTCATGAACCATGACCGACTGGTCCGGCAGCCGTTTGATTAGTTTCGTGGCATTCTCCCAATCGCCGACTTTGAGAAGTCCTTCGCAGAGGCCAAACTTTTGATTTGTCGAGTATTTGTCCTGGAAAATACAAAATGATGTAGGCAAAATGGCAAACCTTTTTTTAATGTGTTAACATACCTCGCTCTCCTCCTTTTCTGGTTCGGGTTCTGGTTCCTTGTCCTTATTAGTAACGATGACATTTAGTTTGCGGACAAACTCTTTGGCACTGCTTAAATCTTTCTCCCAATCAGTGGCAATTGCTTTGTCTGACGGATTGAGCTGTTGAAAGGTGAAATATCTAGCAGAATTCAAAAAGACGAATATACGAGCATTCCACTTACCCAGACGTAAATGTCATTTAAGTCGATAACACCGTGCTTCAGGAGTAAGGCGCAAATTTGAAATAACGAGGACGGCGTCTCACCGTCGGCGAAGTGACGAAACTTGTAGCCCAAAACTTCGCAGATAATTGATCCATTTGGCATGTACAATCTTAGAAGTGGTATAAACAGACTATGCCGTTCCGGTCGGGTCTCAAAGGATTCAATTATTATGTCTAGAACACGATTGGGGTCCAAGTTGAAGCAGCCTAGAACACAAAATGGGAATGATAAATGTACATGTCTCCGCTAACTCGATAAGAAGGGAACTTGAAGGCCTTAAGTAGGAAGGTTGCGGATAGGCCAACTCAGGTTTGATAGTATTTACAGCAGCACCGAAGGTTGGTTGTAACAAAAAGATTCATCGAATGGCATGTCTGGTTGGCTGCTGATTTCGGAGGAGTTTAGAAAACCAACCGGTAGGAAAAGAGCACAGTAAGTCAGTTCAAACTATTGGCGAGGTGCAACTTTGAGTAAGTTGTAGAACACATCATATGGAATACTAATGTGGCCTTTCTTGCGAACCATTCCAACCAAATAATCCGAGTATAAATTACGCAATACATTTAAAACGAAGACCTGCACGTTTGCTGACCCTCAAAGCAAACCTCGGGTACGCTGTTCGCTAGTTTATTGTATAATATTACTATGTTCACCATTTGTATGGGTATTCAAACAATTCCGCTAATTGCAAAAGTTCGAGTCATTGAATATTACCAGAACCTTATCAGTTGCCTGGAATTCCAACTGCACAACTTACCAATTAACGATTTAATAATATCCATGATACTGTTTGAGGTAACATCATCTGTAAAGTCCTGATTCAGTTCTGTTATCAATTTAGCATAGCCCTCGCTTTCTTCACGGAACAAATTAAAGCGTCGTTGTTTATAGCTAAAAGTACAATCATTATACTATAGACCGTCCATTACATTCTAGTTATCAGCTCACTAAAGTTTTGTCTTGATTTTAATGAACTTTGTATAGAAGATTTTATTCTTAACAATTCCAGCCTCTTGTAGCGTATCGATCTCTATCCGTTCCTTAATCAATGTTTCGGGAATTATTTTCTCCATTGTCTTGAGAATCTGACAGAATAGTGTTCTCTCATCTTGTGCACTATCACTGGCAAGCGAGGTCTCAGCATCGATTATGTTCATTATATCCAGTATGACTGATGGATAATCCGGATGCATGGCCTATGTCCAAGAGAAAATTTCACTTTTAACACACAACCACAAAAAACAAATTGTTTATTTAACTTACGACAACTTCGCCCAGAGTAGAAATCATAAGCTCCTTCTTGAGATTACATTTGATGGCTTGCCATATGAAATCGTAGATCACCTTTGAAACACTATTCTTGAAATCATTGTCTTTTGTAAATATCGGACTTTGATTGTCTTTAATTGATTCTTTTAAGAATTTTAACCTAAATTTGGATACAAAATTTATTTGAGTATACATTTTTGGATAAAAAAAAATATCGGTCGGAAATTGTGCAGCAAAATTTATTTTGGGAAAACTTACAATTCAATTTTTCCAGCTTTTTGAAAATTTTTCCATACATCAGCACTTAAAGGATCGCCCATTGTGTTGGGTGTTTGCCGTCATACAGGTTAAAATTATTTTTATTAATTGAATATTAGAAGAAATATACGAATTTAATATTTTATTGTTCAAAGGTGTATTTTTTCTTTCTTTCAGCAAAGCGACGGCCATACGCGAAAAAGTGTTTGACAGTACAACTTTAGTACCAACACAAAACGCTCAATGGAAAAAGTAATAGATGGCTGTCATCCACATGCAACGGTTCTGTTCACAAATGTGGTTATTTTTATCAGGGATATATTTTTGAACAGTGGTAAATGTATTTTTATGTGCTAGGTAGACAGGTACCTAGCTTGGTTTTCGGTTGGAGGTCTATTTTTTTGACCTTCGATCTCAGCAAAGCAAAGTAAAGTAGGATTTTTAGCATGCAATTACAACAACTACGCTCTACTTGACATTTAGAGATCTCACAGTAGTTGTTGTAATTACGTGCTGAATATCCTACTTTACATTGCTTTGCTGAGGTCGAAGCTCAAAAAAACACGCCTTGGGTAGAAAAGAGTACTTTATTTTGCTTTAAGTCACTAGAGCATATTAGGAAAATATTTTTTTTCCAATTTCGGAGCACCTTTGCGAATCTGAATTTTATTCAGTTTCTTAAGATTTACCAATACAAGTGTAAATTCGCCACCTAGTTAAATTTGTTTACATTTTCTTGATTTTTCTTAATTGCAAAGTTTCGCGGATCTATTCTTGTTATTTAATTATGTACAACTGTTTAGCAATCAATCTGTGTCCAAATTTCGGATGATTTAATATAAAATTCAACCAGTGAATGGAAAAAGCATAGAAAAGTATCGAAAGCTAAACATTTTGCAATCGCAGAGAAGAGTGAAAATTGTTTTGTTTTATTTGATTAGACGAAATCTGTCATCTAAGAAGCCCAATCAAATATCACATTGATATCAACTATCAGCACAATTTAACAGACAAGATTATTTGCAAACAATAATTATTAAATAAAAAGCTGAAGAGGAAACCGATTACATTTTAAATGGGGATCTTGTTCATTTAGGTGACTATTACTGTAACTATTATTTTTCGTATGCTTGTATTTCAAAACTGTAATCTACCAAAAGAACAATTTTGTATTGCAAATGCAAATACACATGCTCCGCAGTACTAAACAAAACTTTGCACAAGTTGGGGTTGGATTAGACTTCTGCCAAGTGGTTAAAAAATTTTAATTTTCGACAGCTATAGCTGTCAAAACATATTAATTTGGCATGACCATGACGGATAAAAATGACCTCAGCAAGTTGTAAAATCGGAAAATAATAGGCCTGTTTTCTTGAACTTCGATCTCAGCAAAGCAAAGGCAAGTAGAATTTTCAGCACGCAATTACAACAAATACGATATACCTGCTACTTCGAGGACTCACAGTAGCTGTCGACGAAGCCCGTCGCCTTTTAAATTATTAGCAGATTTAACCTCTTTTTTAAATGCAATTGGGGGGTTTATTCTTTGTTTTTTCCTTTCGGCGGTGGCGATTATTCGGGTTTTGACGGCGTTATGAAAATTTGTTGGTTCTACTTCATATTTAGCTGTCAACAAATCACAAATGCCTGTGTTCCCACACCATTTACCGCGCGTCTGTCGTTCAGGTTACGATGTGTTCTGCCAAATCGTGTGTCCGTTTCAAACCGGAATCATCGCCCCGAACTACAATAGTTGACAATTTCATAACAGCAGTTATTGTAATTGCGTGCTGAAAATCCTACTATACTTTGCTTTGCGGCGATCGAAGCTCGAAAAAAATACGCCTAATGCCTTATATGCCGATCTGAATTTTATTAAAATTTGGGGTGACATTGTTAGGGTATTTGGTAAACCAAAGATTTTTGTTACAATCGGGGTTCATTCATCTTTTTGTTTAGTTTAATTTTTTTTTGACACGTTGTTTTGCTGTTGGTTTCAAATACGAAACACGAACTTGTTCCGCAACGCGTAGCTCTTTGGTTTGGTCAGTTAGAAATAATGTTCGTTGTATTTTAATTGACAGATTTCTCCAAAGGGATTTAGCTTTATAGTAAATAAACCCCAGTCGCTATTTTCTTAACAGTCATTTCAGCACATAAATTGTGTACATGAATTAAACTCTGTCCAATTTAGAATTAAGTACGCAAATGAACCTATTCTTATCGGCGTAAGAACTAAATATTTATGAAGCAAAGTAAAATTGTCAAGTATTCTACTCAACACTTAGCCTGTATGAGCAACTTGTATGAATCAATAGTATTTTATCTGCATGCACCCATATTCTGACGAACTAAACACCTCTGTGTCTAAATACATATCGCACGAACCACTTCATTTACACATCTGCACGGCGGTAGCACCCAGCAAATAACACATTTTCAGCTAAATATATACTCGTTCAGTTTGTATTTGTTTTTCATGATGTGATACTCAACTCACTACTACGGTGTTTCCTGTTCGCCTGGTAGAAATGGTGTATCGCGTGCCGTCCGTGTCTCATTTTAAAGAACGCGTCGAGTTTGTGGCCACACGTCGTCGTCGGGCGGGCATCGTGCACACGGATTTTGCAGTTCCGTCCGATGGCTGGAAAGTTTTGAACTTGCGTTTGCGTCCAAACAAACAACTGAAAAAATTAAGGTGAAAATAATGTTACCACCCGCTCGCACTGCTCTGTGCCGTAGAAATTGCCGATGATGCTGATTCGTTCCTCCTGTCACAGCCAAATCCAACCAAAACCAACTAGCACGATTTAAGGGGACGGTGAAACCCCCTTCGCTGTGCTTGTGCATACCAGTGCCAGTGCACGCTGCGCGGGGCTTGGCCGAAGGACGTGCAAATGAGTGTTGCTCTTTCTCGCCAAAGGAAAACAACGCAAATCAAAATACTGTGCCGGTACCCCGGGCCGGCTTTGTGCGGCTAAAAAACCAGGAAAAACAAAGACCCCGCCAAAAGAGTTTCGCTTCCCTCTTTTTCACCAGGCGACCAGAGATTTCAGACAGCAAGCGTCTCTCTTGTTACGTTAAAATCACTGCTGGCTGGGTTGGCGGGAGTTTGTAGATTGTCGTACGACTGTGATTGGTATAGAACCAGGCCACGTGCTGGTTGGAATCACCATGAGTCGACGGAGAAGTGAGGAGGGTTAAATTGAATGCTTCCTACTTTCGGTAGTGTTGTCTCTTGCCTTTGCCTGGGGTAACCAACACACACACCATTGAGTTACGTCGTCGTCCAAAATCGAGCGTGGAATGGAGTAAGGGAAATCGATTGTGGAGTGGAGTGGAGTGGAATAGATTTTGCTTTCTATATAATAGGACAGCTGTGCTATAGATTCGTCTGTTCACTAGTGTCGACTGTACTCCAGCTCTTGTTGTTGTTGCTCGTTTATTTCTCCGTCAAGTGGCAAGGCGGGCACTGCTGCCCCTAGGCTGGGCGATGTCGATTTGTTTGTGTGGCGGGCGGCAGTTTACTGGTTTTTTTACTGGGGTATTCAAATTTCCCCGAATATTTGTCATAATGCTTCCTCGTTTATCAGGTGCTCAGCGAACGCTGTTGGGTTTAATTGTTTCCAGTTGTTGAACGTTTATTCCAAGCGCATGAGTGGGAGTGGAACGCTATTGGGTGGGAATGCATTTCCCCTACCTAGTTATTTCGCTGAACTGATGCTTACTGAACTGGTGAGTGGTTTGGTTTCATGATAAACAGAATTCAGAAATCCAGTTATGAGCAAACAGTTTTTTTTGTTTGGAAAGAGTGTTGGACAGAGCATAGGAACAGGGAGTACTCTCAGTACGTACAATAAATAAATACGGGATTCATTTAATTCGTTTATTTTTCCATGACACTCACTTTGTGCTGCTGACATCGACGTCACACGTACCGTAGTGACACTTGTGCCCGTCATTTTGCTTATTCGAGGAATAAATGCTGGGATCTCAGCAGAAATAAAAGGCATGCGGCAATACAAATAGTTCGTATGAATTCCATTGAACGAGTCACACGAACCATACTCCTACATTGAATAGGCGGATCACGGATTTGTTTGGTGCATTCATTTCTGGAGAACGTGTTTTTGATTTAAATTAACCGTTACGGTATCTCTTACCCTCTATCTTAGGGACACTCGTTTACCTAAAAGATACTTAACAGTTAATACCTCACAAATAAAAAATGAAACCGATGTACATTGTACTAAATACACGCAAGCTATTGGGCTACCAAAGATAAGAGAAACAAATTCAAGCCCAAATGAGTCCGCCAATAATTTTCAAATAAACAACGCGACCTCCCAAAAAACCACTAAACACATATTTCGAATATTGTGGGCGTTCAACACTTTCCCACAAGAAACATACTAGGTATTCAGCAAAAATAAGAAGTATTTCGGTAAACCAATATTTATCCAAAGAACAAACAAGAAAACTTTATCAACCATTCACAGTGAACGCCTCCCTTTTTGTTTATAATGTCTTCTCGTATTCGCTTTCGCTTCGCCTTAAACCGGTCCCTGACCATCACTTACACTTGCAGCGAAGCAATACCCAGGGGCCAGAAAAACGCGTGTATCCACAACATTCAATCCCTTATTCAGATTCTTGCTCGCCTGATATTAGAAATCAATCGTGGGCCGAAGCTGACCGTCTAGAGCTCCCCAGAAAACAAAATAAAAAAGCATTCTGCCCCACACATAAAGAAAAACAAAACTTGACGGTCGGTCATCCAGGCACCCGTCACACTTGACCACTGACAAATAAAGTTTCGCATTGTGTACAATTTTTGTGACATCTCAAAATTATAAAAATCTCTCCCCAAAAAAACATGACGTTTAGAAAAAAACATCAATACCCCCAAAAAAGCTTAAACGTCTAGTGAAAAGACAAGGCGCTCATAAAACGCGCAACCATTGCTCGAAACTCAAAATTAAAAACATTTCATTTTCGGCTGGCCCCCCCTTATCCGAAAATCAGAAAAAATACGCCCAAAAATAAACCCGTTTGTTTACACCATCCCACCTGTCGGATTTGAAATCAGATTCGATTTCATTGCCACACAGGCGCATCGCATACTCATGCATAATAAAAATAACCCCGAAGTACCTTCACCCAAGTTGTCGAATACCATTCGAACAATTCGAACATAAATGGCCTTCGGTTCTGAGTATTTGCCAAAATTTGTCCCTGACTCGTTGGCGAGGGGCCGCGAAATCAGTTAAGAAATCCTTGAGTCTCAAGGATATGTCCTTCATTTGGCATTGAATACCAATGTCGAACATTGCTGTCACGGTCAAGAGACGGAGCATGAAGCAACCTCGTTTTCACTTGATACGCCCTTGAACCTGCCTGCCAGTCAGGTGACGCCGAACACGGTCGTATTGTCTCAACTCAATGTTTATCTCTTTCACACCGCCGCCAATAACAAACGAACATAGAAAATCAACATACTGCTGAAAACGCGCCGATAGAAAGCCAAGTGTAGGTGAACTTGTTATTACGGATGAGAGCCTGCTCGAAATGTTGCTGTTGTTTGGTTTTTTGTTGTTAAACTGGCACAACCAAACTGAGTCTGTTTTTCCCCTATCACCAACCAAACCAAACAACAAAAGCGTCTAAAATCTCTCATGCAAGTGGTCGCGTCGTCGGTGGCGTCTGACGAGAGTGTGAATTTGTTTGTCACATGTATGAAGGTGGGTCATTGTGAAATGACAGCGCCGAAATGAACGGGCGATCAGAAATAAAAGCACTACTCTACTGAAACTTTTATCGCATAGCGATACGAAAACGATGATGACACTGCTGTTGTCTGATTGAGTAATGGGTGGGGAAATACTAGTGGTGAAGAAATCTTTTTTCCATTTCGGACGGAGGACTGTTGATTTTTCTGATAGCCGGGCGTTTTCGAAGAGTGACAGCGAACTTTTAAGATCGTAACTTATCGTCGTCGACTACCGGCGTCGCGACGGCTCTCATGACAGAAACAGAAACGGATCTGTCAAAACGTTGGGTTTTGTCTGAAATGTGGTCGAGCACCCATGGTTGATTCTTCTTTTTTCAATAATTGACGTCGCTTATAATTTTATATTTTTATAGGGCAAGAAAAAGCGCGAATAATCTAATTTTTGTTACCTAAAGTTATTCCCACTTGGGGCCACTGTTCAAAGGTGGGGAGTATAGGCGAGGGTGGGTGTTTGCATGGTTGTTTATTCATTGTTAATATAAATACACTTATATCCTTATAAATAATTCGATTTTGTTTTTGTTTTCCAGTAAGAATCGAAAAATTCTCAAATTGTAGGTGGGAAATAATTTACAAAATTTGATTCTCCCTCGAGATGAAGTTATTTCCCTGCACCAGTCTATAGTTTAGTAAGACTGACAGTTGCCTGACTTGATGTGTCACAGCTTTAATTGTCCTGGATTGGTCACATGAACAGCTTTTCCAGTTGACGTTTATGGAGGGGTGGCCGACGAATCTAGTCAAGAAATTCGAGAATGAATACTAGGTTGACAGTTCGCATATGTGGCTTACGCGGGAAAAGTGACATTAATGACTGTAGTATTGACAAAATCTTTACTGTATTATTATAAAAATGGGTATGATCAATATGTCGAATATGAATAATATGTTTGACATATTGCTAAAATAAACTGATTGGACTGTGAACAAGCGAATAAGGACGTGTCCTATTGTGAACTCTACAATGACCACTCTAGTTTTTGTGTTCAGGGCAAATCTAGTGCCCTGTTAGTATTGTATAACTGTGTGGGGTGGACAAGTCAAACCTATTGATTGTCATTCATTCATTCCCGCCTGTAGGTAGTACCATTGACTTATTATATACATGGACTGCTAGTAGCCAACTTCAGGCATATTTCCAAAATACAGACGCGCCACTGGGTTACAGCGGACAACAAAGTAATCTTCAAACGACCAAGTTTAGTTTCATTACAAACTTGCGTCTGCCATGTGGTGTATGCTATGCGTTGAGAGAGTGAGAACTAGTATAGTGTTTCATTTATTTATGTACCCAAAGACATTTGTATTTATGTGTTTGTATAGCGTTGACACATTTTTGCTTAGTGGTTAGTGTTTTAGATAATTAAAAAAACAAATAACTTCTTAAGGTTTGTCTGACAAACATCCGAGAGAATAACCGTTCGGTCTCAGCATTAAATAATTATCGGTCGTCCCTTCCATTCTTCACAAGAATAAAAACACACAAAACGAATGGCTGCAATAAGCTAAACCTAGGGTAGGTACCTACATGAATCTGCTGCGCTAAATATTTATTTATTTATTATCTTTATATAGGTAACTAGTTGTTTTTTATTATTTTTATTCAAACATAATTTTTTTGTTTTCAGAGCGAAAATACTTCAGTTATCTGTCAAAATTTAGCGCTCCAATTTAATAGGGCAGCACATTTTCTCAATTTTGACAGATCGATATGTTCTGTTGCTTTTTTGTGTAGCAAAGAAAGAGTTTTTTTTCTAAGAAATACCTCAACGAAGAGTACCTATAGAATCGGAAAATGTTGAAACCAGAGAAAGTTGAATTTTTGAAGTTCTGTGACACTTACCCACGGCGCGCTCTATGTCCGAATTTAGCCAGGATTATAGACAATTTTGGAGAGAAAAGTTGGAGAGCAGATAAAATTTAGTTTAACTTAAGCAGCCATAGATGCTGGTTTACACTTTATATTAATACATACATTTCTCTTATTTCGATCAAATAATAAAAAAGCGTTCACGTGATTAATCTCGGCCATATCACACCAAGCAGCTGTCTCATAAGAAACTAGTGTTTTTATTTGAACATTGAACGTGCCGTCATAGCTTGCACCACCCTGTGTTTGTCAGTGCGATATTAAGCGGACAAACTAAAAACCCTTTATAAAATGTTCCATTCTGGGATTTTGTATTCTGTTTTAAAATTAACCACAAAAGTTTGTTTCTTGATAAATGTCTTCCTTCGTTAAAATTATTTCCATTAAAAAACTTCCGACTTTTCCAATTTTTTCTCTTGATCTGTCAAAAAAAATAAGCGTAGTGCTGAAATTGTATAAATTTAACCGTAGATACGAGTACTCCTCAGCCAAAGTGATTTGTTTTTTTTCATGTTGTTTTTGGAGACATCTTACCAGAGAGAAAGCGTTCGTACCAGGGGCAATTTCGCAATTCGCAGTTGGAAACTTGGAAATGGAAGCGTTGGGTTTTATTTGCTTCTCATCAACATTCAGCAATCAAACAGAACGTTGTCAGAAAATGAGAAATGGACATTTCTGCACACCCTAATCAGTGTTTCAGTATTGCTATAGTTATCGTTATCATACCTCCACAGTCCTCACCTCACAGTAATGTACACATTATAAGTTTTCTCAAAATGGTGATATCTTATACCGTCTGCTCACCTGGTACATGGATAGTGACTGAAAGAAACAGGTTGAATCCCATGACCTTCGTCATCTTTTCAACATACATATTTTTTTTTTAAACATGATTCCAGTTTAATAAAATTTGTATTTTGTAGTAGAACAGGAGCGCTTATTCACTAGTCCATTTGTTCAATCTATAGTGTGTTCATGTCACCAATGGAATAGAGCGAGACCGACGATACTAATCAAAGCAAGTCACACTTAAATTCAAAGAAGAAACTGTGGTAGGGGTAGTACCTACAGTTGACACTGCTCGCCTGGTATTTAGTGTCATATTTCGCACAGAAATGCGGTGGTCTTTTCGAGAAGTGGTTTTTTGGATTCTATACGAATTCCAACAGCCCCCTCCGCCATAAAAACGCTTTTCCATTGCCCGCTCATCTCTCTATTCTTCAGGATTCACTCCGAAGAAGTGCATGGAAAGAAAGAATCAAGCAGAGAGATGATTTCAACTCCTCGTTCGATTCCAGTTGGTGGTTGCAGTCGACCAAGCGAAAACAGGCAACCAGGCGTATGAAAAAGCGAAAAATCGACGACGAAATGCAAAATAGAAATTTTTTCACGGCTAGAAATGGACGAAGAGTGTGGATGACTTTTTGCTTTTAACTTTTATCAAACAAAAAAAAAACCTGCAGTATTTGTTGCTTTTTTTTGCATGCTGATTGTTTTTGTTTACAAACCGGGCTTGAGTGCCCCAGCACTAGCAGGAGCAACAGCGTTAAGCTGAACAGCGAGTAGAATCGCTATCGCTACAGCCCAGCACAAAACACTCAAACGGGCATTAAAAACCGCGTTCAACCGTCGAGCACGTCTAATGTTCCACATTGTATCGGGGGTTCACAAGCCATAGCAGGCAACCAGTTCACCCAAGTAAACCGAAACCAAACTTCACGGCTAAGGCTAGTCGTTCTCTCTATCTCACTTTGTCGCATTTACCGTACCGCTCATATCAAGAATAGAAACGATATTGACATATTTTATGAGAATTTACGGAAAATACACATCTATTTGTAGGTTAGCTATTTCTATTTGTATTGTACTAAACACTTGCTAGTTTCATGAGACACGAGGAGAGTGTGGGTGTGTCACATATTTCATTCTTTCTTTCATACTTTTCGACAAACATCGATACCAGGATGTCATAGACGACGATAGCATAGCTGTGTGCATTAGATTTCCTGGGAAAATCTAATAGAAGAGCATTAGATCCACAGGAAGCTTGATTTTTCCTCGATAAAACCATCAGAATTTGGTAGGAGATTTGGATTGACGGAGACAGAGCATAACGGCATGTACCTGTCGCTGCGCTGTGTACTCATGCTGGTTGGTTGTTCGTTATTCGTCTGGTTCGATGATTTTTTTTTTGTAAATTGAATTGAAACTGAAAGCGAAACAAGTACACACACAGTTGCATGTGCATCAAAACGGAGGGATTATCTCTCAGCTCTCTTAATTTGGCGTGAGGGAGCACTTTGTTTGTTTGATTTGATTCAAATTTGTTTATTATGCCGAAAGTAAAACGCTTAGTCGATGATTAAACTGAATTTAATCGTTTGCGAATAGGCGCTCAGCTGCGACGACACGCTATGCGTTTTGGTGAAGAGGATTATCTTCTGAAGATGAACAATACAAACCAACACTGTCGGGCTGATTGAAGGAAGCGGAACTGTTGGGATTGTTATCGCTGGCTCTGGCATAGGGGTTGGGGTTGTCGGTACGGGTATGTGGCATAAATGGCTTGCAAAACATTGTACCCGTTTGTGTGTTTAAAATCACATCGGGTAGGTTAGGTAAAATGGTTTAGTGAATTATGTTTTCACAATCGTTCACTGTGACGGAAATGAATGATGATGAGATGATGACAAAACTATGACAGTGAATAGAGGATAATACAAGATGAGGGCCAGGTTTTTGACAGATGGTAGTTAAAGAAAAGATAGATCATCAGCATCGGTGGTTCAGTGGTAGAATGCTCGCCTGCCACGCGGGCGGCCCGGGTTCGATTCCCGGCCGATGCAACTTAATCTTTTCGTCGTTAAAATTAAGAAGCAATCTAATTTTTTTGTCGTTAAAATAAACTTTATATATTTTTCCCAACAAAATGACCGCAAAATATGAGGTCTACTTATGTAAGGTACCGATTTTAAGAAATTTGTAAAAAATAGTGACAGAATAGTTTACGAAATTTTGTCCAAAATGTGATGTTCATGTGCTCCTTTTGTTCAAAACTGCAATTTGTTGTTTAAGTTAAGCCAGAGGCTTTCGCTTCTCATATAGAAAATGTTACCCCACGACTGCTAGATGGCGACCGATGCGAGAAGCCCCTTGATTTCATACAATTATTACCAAGTGTAGTAATATCCCATTTGACGTTTCCTTTTTGGTTAGAACTTGCGTTTAAAATAAGACACAGAATATCAATTGATTTAACGCGGAAAATCAGAGAAATCTCTTTTGCAGTTTGGTGAACTTTTCTATCCAACATTTTAAATATCACCACATGACCACTGTGCTAAAATAATAACCTTCGCCTTATATTCTGATTCTGGCACTACAATGTGGGGCGTGTTTTATGTACGTTTAATCTTCAGTATGTTTTTACAACATCAGCTACGACAAATGTATGTACTGACACTTTCGAGGTTCAATATCACAAGTAGAAGTGACTTGACAATAGCAGTTCATATTTGAAAATGTCTGGTTGAATACTTTTAGAAATAGGTATAGGATGATTTGTTTTACTTTGCTGAAATAGGAGTTCAATAAAACAGGCCTATTATTTAACCATTGAAAAGAGGAACTCGATTCTTAGAGATCAAGTAATGATAATTTTTATTGTGTTGATAACAGTGCAAACTGAATTTACGAATTTCGACTTACTGAAAAATGAAAAATTGAAACTAACAACTTAGTGACCGCTCAAAAGTTTGACAAGTAAGGCTCTATTTATTTTTTCCGTCACACATGTTTACTGCAGCACTCAGAAGATCTTCTTCTAGACTCAAATAACATTTCGTGCTCGTTTTCACATTCACTGAAAAGTTCGAAAACTGCTTCTAGATTATTATTAGTATTACGCATTTCATATCGTTGAAGTTTCTTTTACGATAATGTCAAATTGACATTTCGTATGTCGTTTTCCATAGGGATTTTCAGATTTTGCCCTCAGATTTCAGATTTGTCGTGCCCAATGGAACATAAAACGGTGAGAACCCTCATGTGCTTCAGGAAACAGCACTTTTAATCCACAAAGTCACTGTTTGGTGCGGCGTTCATGCAGGTAGCGTCATTGGGCGGTTTTTTTCGTCGGTAAACGTATTATCTCAAGAAACGGACCCATCTATTGGGCGCCGAGATCGTGTGATTTAACGCATCTAGACTTTATTTTATGCGGCTACATTAAATCATTGGTCTGCTATGCCAACAAGCTGACGAAGTAAGAGGAGCTCAGAGCCTATATTGACCGACAAATAGCGGCCGCATCGGTCGAAATGTACGTCCGTGGACATATGAGCGAAGTCCAATTCCATTCATAAATCTTTAGATAGTAGTAAGTCTAGCCAATACATTTTTTTTAGAGATATCTCAAGTAGTTTGCATTTTATTTAAAAAATAAACGGTCAAGTCATTAATGAAAGACCCTTTACATACTTGAAAGTTTCCAAAATTTAATTTTTTCGGTAGGATTCCAAAAACATCTTTGTAAAAATTGTAGCGTAAAAACAGGAGACAGCCCAATAAAGGGTCTTGAAACATAAACTTTTGCCCAGGGAACTCTTCGCGTTGCCTTAACAGTTTAACATTACCTATCTAGCGAAGTTGAAGCTGATCCGCTATACGACAGCAAGGACAACAGACCTAGTTCTTTTGTAGTAGTTGAAATAGATATAACGTAAAGCTCAGCCACCACATATAATTATTTTGCATAATAAAACATCATCTTTAGTATGCACAATTGGGATTTGCTTCAGAAAGGCAAAAGGAAATCCAAAGATCTACAACAACAAATTTCCTTCAAGCTTAATGGCGCGAACGAAAAGAGCTATACAACAAACACGTCCACACCATCGTGTTGACACGGGCCACCAAGATGCCACAAAGTCTACATAATATACCACATTCGAGGAGGTGATCTCTGCCATATTACTGCAATTGCATATACCTACCCATTTCAAGGATTCCGTTCACCATCGAGGAGCCTGATATTCAAGGTTACACTTACAAATCCACCCAATCGAGGCTAAATATCATTCTTCAAGGGTCACCATTAGACGCACTATTGTCCTCTGCAAATCCTCTTTGTATCAAGTGCTCAGAAATGGCAGACCATAAGAAAAGCAGCAGAAGTAGCTGCAAAAACTTTTCTCTCAATCTCCCGGTCGATGCAATTTCTTTTTATTTTTTGCAAGAAAAAAGAAAAACAGAACACCCCGAGAAATCTTTAATAATATCAAAACACAAAAAATCGTTCAACACATACGAAACCGCAGCCCGTTGCATCTGATCAAGCAGCACAAAAACAACAACGAAAGGCCGCAAACAAAAGCGCAAAAAAAAACATTATTTTCAATAAACCAGAAATAAAACGCTAAATATGGCGCTGCATCGGTCCACCCTCATTCCGTTTCTGAGTCCAACAAGCTGCGAGCGCAACGAACTTGCTATTAAAACCGGTTGCGCGTCAAAGTTTATTTCTGCAACAGCAGCAGTGCGATCTTTTTGCCCCAAAAATAAAACACTGGCAACCGGCGCGCGGCGCCTATCAGAGAGAGTGCAGATGCGTTCCCCTTTGTCTCTCCGTCGGATGCTCGGCTCGGATCCCCGACAACGAAAATGAATGCATTCGCCGTCATCGAGGAACTAAAAATAAATAATAACTGCAAATAATCGACAGAGTTGACAGTGTTTTTTGCTGAATTCCCATTTAGATTGCAATTCATTCTGATGCACACGCATGGTAGCGGCAGCGGCTGGTAGGTAATACGCCTTCAAAGAGTCAGAGAGAAGGCAAACTTATTAGGCAGTTTTAGACGAACTTTCAAGTAAATGAATTTTAAGATAAGGACAGACAGGTATTCAGTACATATTCTTATGCAAAAAGCACTGGGATTCTCTTGTGATTGTCAGTTCACCATGCTCACTTGCTGTTAAGACTTCCGGAAAGAACAATATGATAATTAGACCCATTGATTGTAATCGATACAATTCTAATGGCAATGGTCAGGAGAGGGGGTAGAAGTATTCTCTTAAGTAGGTACCTAATAGCCATTTTTAACCCCTAACCACAAAACGAGTGTCCTACTCTGGACAGCTTCGATTCTCAAAATATGTACCCGAAGGTATGGTGACCAGACTTGGCTGGCATATTCAAGAATTGGTCTTACAAACGTCGTATAAAGGGATTTAGTGACATAGGGGTTAGAGAACTCCATCGACCTACGATTAGCAAGCCAAGTGCAGAGTTATCTCTGCTAATAATGTTGTCGATGTGAGGACAAAGGTTAAGTGGAGCGTCGCAGATAATGCCCAGATCACGAAAAGTTGGAACAGTGGAGACAGGCTCGTTGTCAATGAAATAATATCTTTGCTTCATGGCGTTTGCAGGAGAAAGTAACAGCTTGACATTTTTTTCACCATCCGGACCGGAGGAGTAGTCGTCGTAAGAAGGTTTATTTTTTCAACTACTGAAGATAAGCTTAAATTCATATATGCGATAGAGGTATCCCAGAGTGAACTGAAATACACTGCCATTTATTGAGATATAAAAATTATAAATTTTATTTATAAAAAAAATAAAAAAACATGTATACCTATATAAAACGAATTGGCAGCACCTAAATAAAATGTAGTAGATTAAAACATTTTCACAGAAACTGTCAAATGTAGATGCGGCATCGTGAACAACCAATTACAGAAACGAAGCCATCGAATCGGAATGTGTGATTGTTTACGCGAATTAAATTGAAAGCAAACTTGATTAAACACCAAACGTTTCTTATTTGTTCAATTAAATAAAACAACAATGACTGCAGCATTTGAAGTAGGCGGAAATGAAGGACCTGGATTCGTCGGTATTCGCTTTTGTCAAGAATGGTAAATTTTGAAATTTTTGCTTGTGGAAATATCTTAATGTGTATACACTTTTCAGCAATAACATGTTATATCCAAAGGAAGATAAAGAAAACAAAATTCTATTATACGCGTGCAGAAATTGCGACTACAAACAAGAGGCTGACTCCAATTGTATCTACGTCAACAAAATTATGCACGAAATCGAGTATGAACATCGACCAAGTTCTATGGCAATATCTTGTTATTGAAAAATGTTTTCTTGCAAATTTCAGTGAATTAACACACATTGTACCGGATGTTATATCGGATCCCACACTCCCACGAACGGAAGACCATGCTTGTCCTAAATGCTCCCATCGGGAAGCTGTTTTTTTCCAAGCTCAGACTCGACGAGCTGAAGAAGAAATGAGGCTGTATTATGTTTGCACCAACCAGAACTGCACTCATCGATGGACGGAATAGATTATGAATCGAATAAATGACTCACTTCGTATATAGCTTTGTGTTTATTTTTCATTAGTATGTACTTTTGGAGAGCTTATTGTACTGCACCTGTACGTCAATGCTATTCTAGGTGGTGCAAGCAAAGTTATGTAATTCAGGGGACCTCTTTCCATGTTTAGATTTGAACACCTTTGATGAAAACTAACGCAACCGTTGCATGCAATTATTACTGGTTGTCAGGTTTTTCAATAACACAATTTATGTTCGGAGGACGCTTTTTATTTTAACAAAAAAGTCGACAAGGTATGTGGAAGTGTTTCATTTTCGAAAAAAAGACGACGCTTTTCAGGTGTGTAGCACTTATAAATAAATGTTTTCTTTGTTCAGGCTCTAGCGAGTCGTTACATCTTTTGTTTTGAACATTCGAATGACTTCGTACTTGAGGCCAACAGCTTTTTAGGAAACAAAAAAGAAACTATTTTCCGCTAGTCATGTTATCGTCCTAGCACGCACTGAGCTGTAACATGCTTCAGTTTAATCAGAATAACGCTAACATGGAGAAACGCTATCAGGGAAAACAAAACTTTTCAATGCTCTTGGATTATTGCTGTTCAATTACTAGCAACATTTCAGATTCGGAATAATGTAATTAAATAAATGCCACAACTTAAGTGTGGAAAAAACATAAAAATAATTATACCAAAAACTGAAACCGACTCTCCATTTCTGTACTAATTTTCATATTCAGCGCATCAAAATCTATAAAAAATAGTTTTCTTAAAGTCCAAATTTGTTCCATCAGAATCTTCTTCGACAAAAAAACATTAAAAGAAAATGCAAGCATATTAATCAGAGATGAATGATTATTTTCAATTGTCTTTGATATTTATAGGTACTGTTATAAGTTTTCTTATTAGGAGATTGATTTTCATGATCAGACTGATTTTTAAAAATTTGTACATAAATAATTAAAAAAATTGGATTCACCCAATCGAATTCAACATTAGTTTAGACGTCTAAGAACTTGATGGAAGACAATTGGTGATAAAAATATGGCAAGCGAAGTTTTGTTTACAAACTGTTAGACAATTCGATTTCTTTCTATTTCATTTTACCTTTTAAGCTTCTGAAGGATCTTTTGTTAAGCAATACATTTTAATTGTGCATTTTTTCTTATTCGGAACTACTCTATTACTTAAAAAGTTTAGAAATACAACACACCACAAATCAGAGACAATACAATACGATCCATTATATTTGGTAAGGTTAGCGAACACCTCAACGTCGGCTTCTTCCTTAGCTGTAAGATAAATGTATTTAATTATTAATTTAAACACTTAAAATACGTGAAAACTTACATTATTTCAATTTGTTGGAGGAAAAATACAATTTGTTTTCCTTATTTTGACAGTTGTCACTCGACTTCTGTCAAAAGAAATTCACCTCATTTTTTTTGTTTTGCTTTTTTTGTTGAAGCTCACACGGATTCTAAATTGACATAACACCGATAGGAAAACAAAATGGCGAATTCAAAAAAAAACTGAGGGGGCCAGCGGCAAGAGGATTGCGAGTTGGGGGTCTCAGTATTGTCTCTGCCACAAATCTCGCACAAATAGTAGATTGCAAATGTTGAAGAAAAGTACTAGATCTGATACATACCTATGAAATGAAGTAAATTCACATTCCCGTCGTATACCTTTCTTTTGGTTGGGAATATTGTGTCTGATGCAATTGATCGAGTGGTTTTCAATATTCGACGACACTCATTAATAGTTTTAACAAGTTATAACTTGGAATAAATAAATAGCGCATCAAAAAAACGAAAAAAGAATGCCTACCGAGAAATTGAAAAACCTTACATTGGGTAAGTCACCGACAGTGGTCATATTTGAGGTTAAAGTAAAAGAACTGCCATGTCGGCAGTGGTCTAGAGAAAATAATTTTCTTACTAACAACTCTTAATTTTGCAGAAGCGATATACACTTCCGAAAAGAATGGAAATGATGAGACTGGTAAGGGTTCGCAGGAAAAACCATATAAAACCATTCTGCAGGCGATGCGTCATGCTAAGCAAGACCCATTTCCGACAATTTACGTTGATGCAAAAAATCCTGGCGATGGTCTAAAATATGAACCAGCTACAAAGTCACAGCTGAAAAAAATACAAAAGATCTATAATCGCGAGACCAACAAGAACGCCGACAAGGAGCAACGTGAGGCTGATGATGCTGAGAAAAGAAAACAAAATTTGGATGAAGCTAAGAAAATTGTCATATCGGAAGACCCTAGTTGGCCAGCAGCATCGAGAATTCGCATCGATGAAGGTCCCAAGAACCGGGACATCCGTGTAAGGCTATACGGTTGGGTACATCGTTTGCGGCGTCAAGGCAAGGGTTTGATGTTCATTACATTGCGTGATGGTACTGGATTTCTGCAGTGTGTGCTCACGGATACATTATGTCAAATCCATGATGCACTGGTCTTGACTACTGAAAGCTCTGTGCAACTGTTTGGAACATTGAGAGCCGTACCCGAAGGCAAAACGGTAGGAATAAAACAGTTTTTAAAGTGTCAAGAAATTGTATTGATTTTTTTATACATATAGGCCCCGGGCGGACATGAATTGCACGTTGACTATTGGGAGTTGGTTGGTTTGGCACCAGCTGGTGGAGCTGAAAGTATTCTTAATGAGGAAGCCCTGCCCGATGTTCAACTGGACAACCGTCATATTATGATACGTGGGGAGAACACTTCAAAGGTTCTTAAGATGCGTTCCGTAGTGATGCAGGCATTCCGGTCGCATTATTTCGCTCGTGGATATACTGAAGTGACACCTCCAACCTTGGTGCAAACCCAGGTTGAGGGTGGTTCCACACTCTTCAAGTTGAAATACTTTGGGTAGTCACTTTACACCCAATTAATGCTTGTGTCTAAAACAACTTGTACTTTCAGAGAGGAAGCATACCTAACGCAAAGCTCTCAACTCTATTTGGAGACTTGTTTACCCGCTCTGGGTGATGTGTTCACTATTGCACAAAGTTACCGTGCCGAACAGAGTCGTACACGTCGTCACTTGGCTGAATACACTCACATTGAAAGCGAGTCGCCATTTATCACCTTTGATGATCTCCTGGATCGTCTAGAGGACTTAGTTTGCGATGTCGTCGATCGGGTTCTTAAGTCACCCGAAGGCTACCTGGTGAAGGAACTCAATCCAGACTTCCAGCCACCGAAGAGACCATTCAAACGAATGAACTACGCCGATGCCATTAAATGGCTAAAGGAAAACAATGTCACCAAGGATGATGGCACATTCTATCAGTTTGGTGAAGTATGCCACTTTAAAGCGCTCAACTTTGCGAAAAAGTATTGATTTTACAATTTTTTTCAGGACATTCCCGAAGCACCCGAGCGAAAGATGACTGACACCATTAATGAACCGATCATGTTATGCCGTTTCCCAGCTGGCATCAAGTCGTTCTACATGTCGAAGTGTCCCGAAGATGCCGAGCTTACCGAAAGCGTGGACGTTCTCTTGCCAAATGTGGGTGAGATTGTCGGTGGATCAATGAGGATCTGGAATAGCGAGGACTTGCTCAAGGGCTATTCAAGGGAAGGAATTGATCCAGCACCATACTATTGGTACACTGACCAGCGGGTGTATGGTAGTCAACCACACGGTGGTTATGGCTTGGGATTGGAACGATTCTTGTGTTGGTTACTCAACCGGTATCATATCAGAGAAGTCTGTCTATATCCCAGATTCCTAGACAGATGTAAGCCATAAGTATGGTGCACTTCAGAGGATCTTTCGCTTGGCATTTACTAATTACATTATTAACCTATCAGCATACACAAACAAAATTACGCATAAATAATAATATTAACTGCTTTGAATTATTAAAATTATTGATGTACTCATAAAATGGCACGAAATTCATGTAATGTCGTTTCATTGATTAGAGATGGACACAACAGCGGCAAAGAGCAATAAAATTGTAACCACTTACCGCGATGGTTGATGTGTTTCTCATATACGAGTTGTTCATTTTTTCTTCTTACTGCAGGAAATGGTTGTTTGTCTTCACCCAGAATCCTCCGATTAGCCGACAACGAATGACAGTGAACAATTTTATCGGCCAATCATACACGAGACTGAAGAAGTCAATTGGTGACATGAATACTTCTGTGAGTTTCTAAAGGGCATAAGCATAGTCTTCCCCCCGCGAGGAAATATAAACACTGAATGTGCTCTTAGCATTCTTCGAGATTATGAAATTTGTAATAAATTTACCCGGATGAGACGAGTAGATTCTTGACTTGACCTGGGGCCCTACTCTGTATCTCGTTTCGAAAGTACCATTTTTCGAAAAGAACGTTTTGTACTCTCTGTTTCGAAAGCTGAATGAAATGTACTACTACTCCCATTAAGAATTCCGAAAGTATTACAGAGTACCAACTTAAAAGCAATATCGAATAGGATTGACTTTTGGAAAAAAATAGAGAGTAGGGCCCCTGGGGTTGAATAACCGCATCCGTGATCGAGTTATACGCGACTGAGTTTATTGTTTTGCCTGTAAAACCCACAAAAAAATTAGAGACGTATGGCTCGCTCACGGATGCGGTAATTTGGCCGCTGTTTAGTTTTATGATACGCAAGCAATCAGACTTTATCACTCTTGTGTATGTAATTCAAATAGACGGTCATTTTACAGAATAATTGGTAACTTTATTATCTCCTCTCCATCGTCCATTTGCATTTGATCCATTTTGACTTGTTCTAGCTCCGCATCAATGTCGTCCTCGGGAGCATCATCATATTCGTCTGAGTCCCTATCGGGTTCGTTGTCATCGCTTATATACTGATTGGAGAAAAAAGTAGTCGTTACCAATTCACTTTGGTTATATTTTGAACTCCTTACATCATCCTCCTCGGGCTCGTCCTGCATCTTCTGCTTTTTATAGTACTCCCGCATCGTATCCTTAAATGAACTATTTATGATCTGCCTTACCTGAGCGTCGAAACCAAGTGGCAACCACCCAGTCTTCTCATTACACGTGGCACCGGCTAGTGGCGTAGGAATTTTATCCAACATCTCCTTGATTTTGCTAATCCGTAGATCACAATACTAATAGAGAAGGCAAGACAGTAATAAGGCGATACCTCATGTGATTGAAACATACCCTCAGTATCCACTGACGAGATCTGGGCAGCTTACCTTCTTCAAGATATGGATAGTCGGAACCCTGTAATAAGGATTCAGCATCGCTTGATGTGCGTTCGGGATCTTGAATTCTAGTAGCTGGTTTTCGGGCATTTACCTGAAGCGAAATTTTTTTAAAAAAATGTCCCCTTATTGCAGGTTGTGACTTACAAAATCAACCATTCCTGTGCGATAGCGCAGTCGTAGGTCAAATGTTTGATAGTATCGACTCTTAAAGTCCTTCCGCGGATCATACCCATAACGAACGTACATCGTTCGCCATGGGCCATTTGAGAAGAGATACGCTACCGATGGAGTTATATGCTTCAGCTTGTCATTCGATATTCCAGACTCATATAACAAACCAAAACGGGTCCAACAAGGGATTTCATCAAACAGCTACAAGTAATCATTTATGACTGGGTACTCAACTATTAAATGATTTCTCTTACCGATCTCACTCGTTGTAATTGTTCATCGGAAACGTACTTGATCTTCATTCGTTTGGCTACAACAGGATCTGGACGCAATGGAAAGGGTTCGGTGAGGGAAAATGCAACAACCTCTCGACTGTCGTATACTGGTTTTTGGAGGACACCAAGTATATCAGCTTGGCCATCGTCCTTTGGATCGATTCGATGTATATTGGAGTGTAGACTATCTGATCTAGCAAACTGATATGGCACACAAAACGTCGCGAGACACGATCTCCTACAAGAAACGGTTGGTGCAATGTTTAAAATGAATAATTCACTTACGAAAAGTAATCCACATCAACCACACTTTTGGGTACCAATTCGTCACGGATAAAAATGCCTTGCCCAGTTTCCTTGTCTTTAACAACTGGAAGGAATTGGTAGTCACCTAGAGCTAAAGCAGGCCTTTTAGCATACATTTTCTACTTATTTAAATCACAAGCTTACACTCGAATGTGTATGACTTTTTGCAGTGTCCCAGCACCTCTATGTGGCTAGTTGATGGTTTCTCTGGATTTCGTTTTGATCGCCGTACTTTGACTCGAAGTAAAAGAGCTGCATTTGTTTGGACGTCACCGTTTAAGGATTTGCAGAATTCGTTGTCTGGCTGGAATTTGATTTCCATACGTTTCTGATCTCCACTTAATACCTAGCAGAAATTTTTGTTATTGTTAAGCTCACAATAGGAAATAAGTTTAGTTTCTAACCTGTGATATACTTGTAAGGCCGCCCAAGGTTTGCAACATTTTGTCAATATTTTGAACATCACCAGGATACTCGATTACAGCAATCTCCTTGGGTAGTTGCGAAGTATCTATTTCTACTGTGGAATGAGACATTGTTGATTAATAAATAGTTTTGTTATAAATTTATGTGCTGCTATTTTTGTGTGGATTCGCAAATTGTTAGGTGACAGCTGATTGACAGTCGCATTCTCAAACAAGTTGTTTCAACTGGTTTCAACAGCAATGCCAGCTGCATGGAAGTATGTAGTTTTTGTTATTGTGACTTATTTATACAGTGCTGTCCAATGAAAATAGACGTACAAGTATTATTCTGATGTGGTTGTTCGTTTGGTACAAAAAAAAGCAATCTTTTTCACATTTCAGAGCACTTTTGCGAATCGATAAATTTTTTTGACAGGTTTGCTTCCGATTTACCAATCGTTTGAGTTTGACAACTGGTGGAGTTTGTCAGGTTTTCGTGAAATTTTTCTGCAGCAAAGAAAGGCATTGCATCGGGCGAATATATTTTTGTAAATTATTAGCAGAGGAGAATAAAGGACCATTCACATGAGAGCAAATTGGGAACTGCGAACAGGCGAATATTCGTAGATTCTGACATTTCATTGACTTTTTCTAGTCACAGGTACCTGCGAATCATTTATTCGCAGGTTTGTGGATCGCGACTGTTTTATGTGGATTGTGAATAAAGTGTGACAGTTCGCGACAAGAATTTTCAATTCGCGGGAAAATTGCTGTAATTGTAAATTTCGTTATTTTAATAAATTAAGACTCTTTTTTGTTAGATTAGATGCCAGATTAATTGAATATGATGCATTTGTGGTAAAACAAATAGCAATTTTCAATTCATAAATACAGTTAAATTGATTTGTTCGCAATTTGCCTATTCACAGTTCGCGCTCATGTTAATGGTCCTTAAAAGGAGCGTGGTAACTCGATGAACATTATAAAAAGAAGGTTTATTTGACATTAATTACAAAGTGTGTTCAGACACAATCGATATAATTGGTGAAGGTAAGATTAGACGGTATGCCAAGTGGTCATAAAATGACAATTTCTGACAGTTCTCCTGTCAAAATAGGGTCATACAATGTAATGGACATATCTCATAATATGCTCTAATGACCTGAATGCCACATATGAGATATGACTAGGCTGATTTTGAAAGATAAAAATGCCTAAATAGCATATAGTGTAATGGGGCAGCATATGGCCTTATTTGCCCATATGGACTTTATTGAAATTTCGTTATGGCATTGATGGCATTTTTGATGGTACAGAAATTATTTTGTTGTCATAGGTGTTAGAGTTCGTGGAACTGCGATTTGTTTTCATTTTCGTTCTCATTCTGCTAGTAAATTACAAATGCCTTCAATGACTATCAAGGCAAATATGACCATATTGTAAATTTTGGTCATATGGTCTTACATACAGTTTTGATAATCCTGACATTTTGTTCATTTGACAGCTAATCTGGTCATTTGCCTTTTGGCATTCACATGCATAGTTGGCATACAGTCTTATTTTAGCTTAATGCCCAATATAAATAGAAAGCTTACAGGGTGATTTCAATATAAATTATTTTTGTATAAATGTTTTAATATAAAATTTAACCCGTGAATGGAAAACACTTAGCAAAGTGTCGAAGGCTACAGATATTCGAATCGCACGAATATCAACACAAGAAAGAGCAAGTGACGTTTTTATGTTCGATTAGGCACACGAAATTTGAAATCTGAAAGCGAATTTGCAGAAGCCTAGTCGAATACCACATAAGTCATTTGAATTGACAATAATAGATGAAAAGTTCACAAACGGACAACACATGTGTATATCTGACCTCAGTCATAACATCTAAAAATGCGTCGTAAGATTCGTCCAAAACATGTGTAAGACCTATTAAAAAAAGTTTTCGACAATTTATCCAAAAACGAGTAAAAAACTCCTCCAAAAATGCATGGAAAGCGAGTTAAAAAAAGCGTCAAATACGAGTCCAAAAACCTGATAACAAAATAGTAAAAAAACGCCATCCAAAAACGGGTTGGGAAACTCGTTCAAAACGCGTCCAAAAATACGAAAGAAAACGCGTTAAAAGAAAAATTTAGCGGCTCATTTGTTCTAATAACCAATTTTAGTCTCGACTTTAAATTTACGGATGCTCACAATTGCGAAATTTGGAATATGGAAAATATAGCACTCCGCGATATTCATAATCATTTTTAGCAGAGACAATATTGTCTCTGATTTTTAGTGTCCAGGCTGAATTTTTCGAACTCACAATTGCCAAATTTGCATGGAAAATGTATCCACTGTGAACTAGTAAAATTAAGAGTCGAAACTAAAAATGGTTATTGGTAAGGCCCATTGCTTTTATCCTTGCATTAATTTTAACATTTTGACATTGTACCCCTCAACAGGATATAGGCAAGTCCTATTACAGATTTACAGAGTAACATATGACACGTTAACAGCCTTTTTTTGAGTTCATAGTTAGGTTAAATGGCCTATCCCTCAAAATCATATGTTTGTGCTCATATCAGAATATTCCTCAATTATTTCCCAAAGAAAAAAAAGAAAAACAATTATGAAATGTTCTACAGGTATTCTTACGCTTAGACATTTTTCTGCATGTTCAAGGACTTTTATCTAATTAATAATATTTCACCAAAATTATAACCAACTAATTTTTCCGTTGGGTGTGGACATGGACACATCCCACTGATACTCTAATGATCCAGTAACACGCCATTTGTCTCGTCATTTAGGTTGGTGAGAACAAATTCTACCATTTGGACGCGTACATTTCTGAAATGTATTAGAAAAGGTATGCGTCTCAAATCTATTGTGCTCACGCTTTGACCATGAAATTGGATGATATATTATTGTTCAAGATATATTAGGACTTTTAGTAATTTTTCGTCGGCTGGTAAATTTAATGCTCCTGAAAATGTTTATGGCCTTGACAAGCATGCAGTCTATATTCCGAAATGTTTAAACGTTCCACGTAAATTTTCATATTATTTGTCTGGTCGATTGACAGATCATAAAATTTTCTTTTTATTTCATAAAATATAAAATGTCCGTAAGAACAACAAAGACATATGCAAACTGTTTACAAGGAATGTCTAAAAGGGAACAGCCGCATTTTATACCCAGGAGAAATTCTTGGTTATAGTGTAAGCGCTGTTCCTACATGTTCAGACATGTTTCCGTAACAGTTACACTGTGTATAATGTATCAAAGTGCGTACTGTTTCCGGTGTAGGATGGAACGTTGACCAAAGTGGGGCATAAGTTTAAGCTCATAAAATGATTACTATTATAATAGCCTAAGATATCATATGTTTATCATTTTCAACAGTTCCATTCCTATGATTCTATCTATGATTCCATAAAAGAAGCCCCCTTGCGCATCCCCATTTTGATATGTTTGTTTCAACATATAGATGTGTATGGCGTATTTATGTTCTCGTACAGAACAAAGAACTGAACAGAGCCCGAATCCGAGGAATTCTTATGTTGTATTGGATTGGGCTCTCAGATTTCAGATTTTGTGTGTCTAATCGAGCACAGATATATATTAAAATTTCCAAACACTTGTATAGAACAATAAAAGCCAACTGATTTAATGTAATTACACATTGATAAAAAAAAAACAGTTAATTCACGAAATTGTTCTGTTCTTAACACCTTCCTTTTCCAAGCTCCGAAAGTATAATGACCCTTACTTCTCTTTGTTCTTTCTTCTTTACTTCACAGTGTTGCCGTGCTACTGCTCCGTATGATGTTCATAAATAATTAAGAAAAATATATCCACCCCCGATGTAACGCATTTCCTTGCAGTTGAGCAATTTTAGGAAAACAAACTAACTCCACCAGTTGTCAAACTCAAACGCACTTGTGTTGGTAAATCTGAAGCAACTCTGAGAAAAAATCCAGATTTTCAAAGCTCTGAAATTTGTAAAAGATTGCTTTTGTTCCATACCAAACGAACATTAAAAGTGATCTAGATAAAAAAAAGTGCTCTGAGAGCGTCCAATCGAATACCACTCTAGACGAGAGTGCTCACAGCGATCTTTTGCATGAAACAAGATTGACAACTAGCTGTAAAAATACGCCCTAAACAGTAGTTGTGGTTCATCTCCAATCTGCTACACTTTTTGTTGATTTACTACATTTTTTTACAATCTGGTTACATAATTTATTTGTCTTTAACCTCGCAATACTCATCAGCTGTCCTTGGTAAGCTGCTGTCAAATTAAAATGCACCGATTTTTACTCTGATGGCGTTTTCGATTGAAAAAAGAAATTGCTCTTTCTATGAAAAGAGCAAATCAAGAAGTGCTCTTTCTATGTTCCCATGTTTCATTGAAATAGAAAATACACTTTTTAAAGAATTGTCCTGAATTTACCAAAACACATTTTAAAATGTCAGATTGATATGTTTGTTGTGTGTTGGCATCAAATTTTGCGCTATGTGATCCGAAAATGTACAATTATGCGTGCAAAATGTCAACTTTTATTGAAATATTAGATTTGGAATATTAAAACTTTCATATTTATTGTGGAAAACAAAAAAAAAAAAAAAAAAAATGTAGTAATAGGAAACCAAATCTCCAAATGGTGTCTACCACTATTACAAAAGTGCTCGAAAGAATTTCATTGAAAAGTGCAATTCTGAATATCGGGGCAATTCTCTCGGATCTTCAATGGAAAACGTCATGACTGCTCTGTTTATTTATTCAAAGCCTACGTGCGCTTTGATCATGTTCTTAAGGGAAAAAAGAAATACAATCAGAACTCTGAACTGTCTGATCGTGTTTTTTTTTTGTTAAAGTTATTTTTGAACGAAATTGCTGAGGCACACTGTACGAATATATCTAAATATATAGTTAAACCCGTATGCAACAGAATTGGAGGGAAGCTCATTTCATTCAGAGGGGGATGCATTTGAAGAGATATGAAGAGATTATTGAACTTAGTGTTGTTTTCCTTCTAGTTATAATTGGCTTAAGCTTTCAATGTCTTTTGTTCTACCTACAGTTGATTT
This sequence comes from Cheilosia grossa, assembly GCA_963082955.1. NCBI lineage: Eukaryota > Metazoa > Arthropoda > Insecta > Diptera > Syrphidae > Cheilosia > Cheilosia grossa. Next base: position 31,663,350 of record OY720147.1, read on the forward strand.
ATTTGTGCAACGAGCTTGCTTATTGTTTTCGTTTCTTTTGTTTTTCTAGCCAGCAATGTGCAGGATTTCTACTATCAAAAGAGCTAACCCTACGCGGCCTGCCTAGGTACTTGTAGGTAGATGGCATTCTATTAGGGGTGGCTGTAGAACATACCTATATGTATTTGCACATAGTTGTTTGCGGCGGACAAAGGGCCGACATAGACGGATATCTTAAAACATGTGATGCGCGGTAATCGGCTTATGTGGCGGACAATACGTGGTGCGATATTTTGTAAAGTGGGGACTTTAGTTCCGGGTGGTGGTGTGATTTGCAAGTGATTGCGTATAATTCCCAGGTTTACATTGTTTTTACCAATAGTGTACTGGACTAGCTTTGTGAGTTTCACTGAACAATCTGTGACGTGTAATGTGCAGAGATGATGTAAATTATGTGTGAGGAATATCAGTAGAACAACGGGAACAATGTATGATCTGATCACATTAAGAAGGATTAACCATGAGATAAAGGGTCGCCAGCTTCAAACTTTCAGTGTGAATGCAGCCTTAAACCGATTACCGAACTGTCAATGTCAAAATGTTCAGCAAATAATTTAAATTTATTATCGAAGCCGCTTAACCAAAAATGAGCTTCATCGCTGAAATAAGCAAAATATGCACAACTGTCAGCGTGAATGACCCTCAGATAATGTTCGGGGTACGTAGGCGTATACGTACTATTTTGATCTTTCAGCTCTTTTTTTTTACATTTTCTGAATTGTTCCACTAAATGTCGGCGTTAGTGTTTATATTACACTGTCGAAGGGAGAGAATGACAATTGGCTGATGGCAGCATCAATATTTTGCATGCTTTTAGTAAATCAACAAAAAGTGTACCAGATTATAGATGAAGCACAAATACTTTTTATATGATGTATTTTTACAGCTAGTTGTCAAATGTATTTCACTTAAGATCGATATGCTTTTGAAAGGATCAATAATTACTTACTTAACGAGGTCCAGCCGACCCGTGAAGAGTCTCTGCCTGAGACACTGAAGCCTTCCGTCCTCTGTGATCGCGGGCACGCTGCTTTCTGTTATCCAGACTAAGCGCTCTCTGGCATCCGCCATGTTTTGGTCTTTAAAACGGAGGTTCGGTCTTCAAAAGATCATAAAAATAAAGTAAAATAAAGACTCCAAGCCTAGTTTCTCAAAGCCAATCGTTCAAACGGCTAATTGAGAAACACTTTCATGACAGTATTACTCTGGATGTTTGTCAGACGTCCGCGAGAGGTGGCGCAGCGGAAAAACCTTCAAGACGTAATTTGTGTTTTTCCGGGATCATAGTTTTCGCTAGTCCGCCCTAAGATTTTGAATACCAACTACGTCGAGTGGATTGACTTTGCTGTTCTATGAAGTTCCGTTCAGTAAAAGCAATTTTGAGTTTCTGGGAAATAGTAGTCGCCAGCTGCAAACTGAACACTGTGCCACGAATTAATTTCCAAAAACGTATATCCCATCATTACTCTGAAAGACCTGCAGTTCTTTTTTGAATACACCTAGTCGCATGTGAGGGGGCAAATAAATCATCGAGCTTGTAAACAGATAAAAGCCCGAATACGACTGCCTCACTGTACTACTCGCACTGCATGGCGCCCTGAAAGTACATATTTTTATTCTTTCTGCATTTGACTTAATGCCACCAACTCACGACGCTCATCGCTGATTCCTCACACGTGAGTAGTGAGCTTTCGCCATTCTCTCTATTAGCTGTATTAGGGATTCTAGCACCGACATTAGTCAGCTTCTAGCATCAGCCGTATGCATCGTGAAATCATCGCGGTTATTCAACCGATTCAAACCGAATCAACAAAACGACTGTGTCAATGTTGTTGTTGTTAAGCTCTTCGCCTAACTTCGAGCTACTGTCAGATACCCGCAAAAGTCTTTCCCTGACTTCTTTTGAAGTTTCATTTCGAAATGAGCCAAGGGGTAGTTTCATTTAGCAACACTGTCCTGTAGGTTGTTTTGCTCGTTGGTTTGGTCTTCAGTTCACGCGTGGTGCCTTCTGGTGTTGGTTCTCTAAATACATATTATATATGATTGTGGCAGTCAGACAGCCAGCAAGCGGCAGCCCGGTGCCGTGTCAAAAGCGATCTAATTTATTTTTAAATTTGAAAAGAAACAATCGAATTAAGTGAATTTCATTAATTAAATGAATTAAATGAATTAAATGAATATCTGTGCCACTTCATTGTTCCGATCTAAATTTAATAGAACGGCTTTCTAGTGTGCGCGACTGCATCGGGCTACTATTATTAGTGGGTCATACAGTCAAGTGTAAATGTGTCATCGGTGTGTGCCAGTGATTGCAAAAACAAAACAACACACATATTTTCCAATCGACTACCAACTGTTACCTACAAGCTGCAAGCCCTTCGTCTTGGGGGGAATGATCCTAAATTTATAAGGTGAAAATGTGAAAAGAACTAAAAAAGAAAAGGAGAGCGCCGCCGGGGAAGACTGTTTGTAAAGGAAATTTCCGTCTGACTAAGCACCGTCAGATATCCGTTTTTGGCCCATGCTATACCTCCTCACCCCATGTATCGCTGAAAAAAAGAAAGTAAAAAAAACCTCCGCGCATACATGATTTTGAAATAAAATTATCGATTTGCTCCATATAGACGAAATAGAAATACAGCTGAGCAATTAATTATAAATGACGACACAGCGTTCGTTTTCGTTTTTAGCTACCTACCCACTTTGATATGACTGTTAACTTTGGGGTAGCTCAGTAGTGGAACAAAAATCTAAATATACCGACAGTTAAACTATACACTCCGCTGCTAGAGGGGGTCGCCTCCCCTATACAGAGTGGGTTGGATATTGGTGTCGTGTATAAGTAGCTACCTGTACCCTGCTATAACACTGAACAGAAGGCAGTTTTCACAGTTTGTCATTGGAAAGGATACGGTCGCTTCCTTTGGTGTGTTTTGTGTTGTGCTGTAAAGCCTACAACGCGTGTGCCTTTTTGCGTATACTAAAGACGGCAGCCACTTAATAATCACCGCAAGGAAAGAGCAACACTTAATTAGTGCACATTCTCAAGTGACCGTGGAGAAATGTGTGCGATGTCACACAGTTATTTTTAATGAAATCTAGTCGTTTTCTTTTATTTTCCTATCGAATACAATTTTGTATATCTACGGTTGTGTGCTTAAGACTGTAGTGTTATCTAGGAACATGGATATAGTATCACATTGCTCTATGAAACACAAGGAAAACATGGGCAAGCCAATGAATAAGAAAATGCTGTGTCAGACTTCGGGGCCGGCCATCAAAATCTCTACTACTTTTCTAACTACGGTAAGTGCTAGTACGATTATAATTGTTATGTTTGTTGTGGTTAATATTTGATTTGGCTAAAAGTGTGGATCTCGATGTGGTGTGGGTGTTTGTAAAATGTTTTCGTGATTGAGTAAGGGCGATAAGTGTTTGGTGTGGTGGTTTTCTGTTTACTGGTGGGCTAATGCATAAATAGTTTCGAAATTTCAAACGAATACCTTTTTCAAACCGTTGTGAGTTGTTGTGCGCTGGGGAGAAAGTGAGGATAATTATTTTAAAGCACATACCTACTTTGTGGATATAGTTGACTCTATCAAGGGTTGTGCTACCTGCATTTAGAAATTAAAGGGGGACGGCTCCCATTTTTCTAACATTTTTAGGGTTATGCCAAAGTCAATCAATGACACTGCTAAAATTAACTGGCGTACAATTCGCAGCTTAAATTTATCCAAAATACCGGCTTCCTTGTTTATTGACATCACTAAAGCTATTTACATGGTGGATCACTCAATATTACTCGACAAACTTTTTCATATAGGCTTCTTATTTGAACAATTTAAGCCAAATGGTTGCGAACAAAAATATTTACAGCACTCCGAATTACATTGAACTTGGGGTTCCACAAGGTGCAGTTTTGGGTCCTATTTTGTTCCTGATATATGTCAACTCATTGTTTGTTCAATCTTTAAAGTCCGTTAAAACGTTTGCTGGTGATACTGCTCTTTCATATTCAAATGCCAGTTTGCTGAATATTTTTGCGGATGTGAACTATAACCACGATTTTACTGAGAAAATGGTTCAATAAAAAAACTTATAAAGCGGTGTTATTTTGGTATTCAAAGAAAAATGCCATTTTTTGAGATAAGGATCGGATGTTTATTTCATAATAAAGAGGAAGGTATGCCGTTAATAATGAAAAACAACATCAGCCAAATGGCCACCACGAACATGCATTCAGGACCATATCCTTTTCATGAAATTTTCCATAACAAAAATGGCAAAGTGGCTGCCCTATGTCCTCGATAGCCACACGAATTTTATCTTTGAGGTCTTGAATCGACGCTGGGCTGTGTGTCTTGTGTTAACTGAACTATATAAGCCTTAAGACTCAAGTCTTTATGCAAAATACGGTGTAATGACGTTTGTGGAATGCCCCATTCCAAAGAACGACGAGGAATGGACAAACCTGGGTTTTCTTCAACACTTTGGGCTACAGCAGCAATATTCTCAGTTGTTCTTGAGCGACGTGCACGGGTTTTATTCTTCACATCACTGACTTGTCCCAACAACTCGAATTTTTCCACCAATTTCTGTATTGCGGTCCGACAAGGTGCTTCACGACGACCAAAAAATCCTTTAGTTTTGCGAACAGTGACTGAAAGATTTTCACCATTTTTGTAGTGAATTTTAATAATTTCAATGCGTTGTTGAAGGTACCTTAATAAAGCGGTAATACAACTATATATGTTAGTCTATATCGGTGGTTCCCAATATTTTGAACAGCATGCCCCCCTCATGCGAATTGGACAATCACTTGCCCGTGTTAAACGACACAGTGTTAATACTACTACTAACATGCGTATCGTGTACTCAACATATACGTTACACATTTCCTATTTTCATGAGTGCTTGCGGTACTTTTCCAGAAACAAAAGCAAATATGGATAGAGACGGGAAATATCTGCCAACAATAATAAACATTGAAGTCTTCAGTATTGTATTCTTTACATCCAAAATTTACAATTCAAATTGTGTCCACGCCTCCCTTTTACAATCCCCATGACCCCTTGGGAGCCGTGCCCCACCGGTTGGGAACCACTGGTCTATATTGTCCGCAATCAATCGTAGAACTCGTATATAATGGTCTTTGAAAATCTTAGCTGCAATATGGTATCTCCTGTTGGGGTGGTGCATATTTAAATAAAACGGAGCCACTTTTGATTAAAAAAAAACATTCAATACGGATCTTATGCAGAGTAAATCGCAGAGCTCCAAGCTTTTTTTTTGGCCAAAAACCTTGATGTTCTTCCGCTAAGGCATCTTTACTGCTACAAAGTCTTAGAAATATTTTTGGAAAACCCGGGATTTTACTTTGTAAGAAATGTAGATAACTTGAATTTGCGGGTCAATACTAGAAGTTTGGTAATCGTTCCTACAATTTATAAAGCATACTTTAAAAGATTTCAGCGCATCCCGTTTGTTTAATACACTTCCAGATATTATTGGGTGTGAAAGGGCTAAAAATGTATTTCTAAAAGGTGCGTTAAGAAATGGTTGTTGTCTTTGGATTATTCAGCCATAAAGATTTTTTTTTATGAAAATTGTTTATCGAATGTCAAGTGTATTTCTTTTTCTGTTATTGTAATAGTTTTTTTTGGCATTGTTTTCTTTTATGTTATTCCCCATCAACAATTTCAATAAATTTATTAGATAGATTGCTTGTAATGTACACTTGTCACTCTGACAATAGATTGTACGTTAAATAAATAAAAAAAATAAATAGAAAATAAATAAAAATAGTTTGGAATTTGCAAAACATATCCCCATATACTCGTAATCATTTTTAGTGTCCAGGCTAAATTCTTCAAAGTTCGAACTCACAATGAAGAAATTTTCCTATAAAATATATTGGTATATTCGCCAAATACTCTATTGTATTTTATTAATGGAGTCGCATTTCGGTTTACCCATCGTATTTATGTTTGTATAGTATCGGAAAAAATCGTAAAGATATTTGAAAAATCGTAGAAACTGGGGCGAAAAGAGCAAATATCGGAACTTCGTATTAACCTTCGGAAATCGTAACATTTACGATACTTACGATCAAATAACAACCCTGCCAACGGTATTAAGGGAAATCGCTCCATTTTCCTTTTTATAATCAAGTTAAGAACAGTTGCTATTATGGTCATTACCGTAGTGTGAGGTGTTGGCCATTCTGAGAGCACGTTTTGAATTTGGTGTACCAGTAGTAGAAATATTGGCCACTAATACTCTAACATTCTAGGAATTACTGCATCGCACGCTGTTCTGGTTGTTCCCGCCAGTAAGTGCAATAGAGTCTACGCCAGCTTGACCGTTGTGGACTAAATTTGGCCACAATTTGTTTGGTATTTTGGGCCTTTCTTTGGTTTTATTTCCAAATAAAAACTTTTAAAATGTAAAGCAGTTGCCTATCACAATACTAAAGGGTGGCTAAATTTTAAGGGCCGATGTACTTATAACAAATTTTCTCGGGTTCGATCCCATTTGTCACGGACGTCTAAAAAATATCCAAGCGCACAACTGTCCTGAACGAGTTAGTCAACTAAGCATTAAATTCTAGGTCCATTTCATGGGTTCCAAAAATATAAACTCACGTAGAAACAATGGTTGTGAGTTGCCAAAACAGATTTACTTTTTTATTATGAAAATTAGTGATCCACGTATTAATAACTGCTGCGTATAATTTATCAACTGGCTACACAGCACCGACGTCAAATTTGTATGCTTACTGACGTTTGCTGTATCTAACTTACTTGTAGACATTTTTTTATTAATAATGCATGATTAAAAATGTTTATTTTATAAAAATATGTGTATAGCTGGAATAGAATTATTTTTACTGTCACAAAAACTGTTGCGTCTCTTTTTTTAGCTATTATCCGTACTTTAAATATGACAGTTGCCAAAAATTAGGACCAATTAACTTTATAATATTTTATTGTCATGTTATTCTAACAAATTAACATCCGTGAATGAAATTAACACATGGTTCCAATTGTATCAGGTTGGAAAATGTTGTTAGCGACTTCATTTACAATTTCTGAAATGTGACTCAAATACTTGTTTATAAATCTAACTGAATTTGGTTATTTTTTAGTATTTTCCTGTTTCGTCTTCTCTGGTAATTGCCACTAACTCATTATTAAAAATTATTAAAATTAGAAACATGTTGTAAATTATGTTCCCCACAATATAGTCAGAGCGTTTTACAAACAAACAAAACAAAGAAATTTTCGTTACCGCAAAAAGGGCAAACTGCAATGGCTAACGTAAAATATATTAAAAAAAATTGTCGACTATTATTAAACAATGTATTATTAAACATATAGTTGGTAGGATAACTAATTGCAAACAATTAAACAGCACACTATTAAATTGTAAACACAGTGCGGTGCATTAATAACCAATTTTAGTCTCGACTTTAATTTTACGGAAGCTCACAATTGCAAAATTTGTGTGGACAATATAGCCAATTTGATCTACCAAAATTTACAGTCGAAACTAAAAATATTTATAGGTAAGCCCAGTAGAAAGTGTTCTGTTCCATTGTGAATGAGTCCCGCATCTATAGCGAAAGACATAAATGTCAAATTACCTACGCTTGGGTTGCTGCTATATCGCTATTGTATTGCAAATGCAAAATTCATCACTTGTTACATTATAACTATGCATGTCCTTTTCAAATCCATGAAACATTTTTGGACGACCAAATCTTGGTGAGGTGTTACGAACTATTTGAAAGCTCTGCATGTTGACATTTTTACAGTGTTGACGATAGTAGTGAACGGATTACAATTTGTTTATTTCGTTTGATTTAATAATGTTTAGTTAGGTAAATTTACAGAAACTAATTACCACTCTCATGTGTCCTTTTTTTTTGTAGAATTACTGTTCACCGGAACTTGTGTTTTCTTCCGTTTTGAATATCTAGCTATAATTATGGGTAAAACGTCCGTGACATCGCATTCTTAGCCCTTTATTAGCATTGGGTTGCGGGCAAACGGATCTCACTTCTCATATCGTGAGAGAAATTGTGTGTGTGATATTGTGCCGTACTAATAACAAATTTTAGTCTCGACTTTAAGTTTACGAGAGCTCACGAAAGCGAAATTTTTATGGAAAATATAGTCGAAACTAAAAATTGTTATTGGTAAGGCCCAATGTAAATGGAACATAACGAGTAACAGCTAGGTAATAAAGGGTTTTCCAATAGCCGTTTTTCTTTTTTAGTTCAGAGCAGAACCTGAACTGTTATACACAAATTTCGTGTTTCTTTTTTAGCTCAGATACATTAGAGCTCAAATTTGTGTTTCTTTTATCGTTCAGAGCATGATCAGAACGCGCTCTATGAGATCAGAATAAATTGACTGAGCAGCCTGAGGAAAAAGATGATTACACATGTACAAGTACACTCCCAGTCATATTCGACAGAAAAAAAAAACAGTGCTCAGCTGTGAAGCACCTTGTCGGACCGCAATACACAAATTGGTGGAAAAATTCGAGCTGTTGGGACAAGTTAGTGATGTGAAGAATAAAACTCGTGCACGTCCCTCAAGAACAACTGAGAATATTGCTGCTGTAGCCCAAAGTGTTGAAGAAAACCCAGGTTTGTCCATTCATCGTCGTTATTTGGAATTGGGCATTCCACAAACGTCATTACACCGTATTTTATGGTCGGAGTTGGATGGTATTGATCTGGACAACGTTTACTTTCAACAAGACGGCGCTACGTGCCACACAAGCAATGAAAGCGTTGATCTTTTAGGGAAAAAGTTTCCGGACCGTGTTATCTCTCGAAGAGGTGATCACAATTGGCCACCGAGATCTTGTGATTTAACACCTTGCGACTTCTTTCTTTTGGGGCCACGTGAAAGATAAGGTCTACGCCAACAGCCCAAGACCTCAAAGATACAATTCGTGAGGCTATCGAGGACATAGGGCAGCCACTTTGCGATTTGGTTATGGAAAATTTCATGAAAAGGATATGGTCCTGTATGCGTGCTCGTGGTGGCCATTTGGCTGACGTTGTTTTTCATTATTGACGGTATACCTTCCTCTTTATTATGAAATACACATCCGATCATTTATCTCAAACATTTCTTTGAATACCAAACTAACACCTCTTATTGGAAAACCCTTTACAAGGTGGTGCGAAAGTTGTCACCCTTTTTCATTTCAACGAATGAAAAAGTTTTGTTTTGCTTTTGGAATATGTTTATTTGCAGTCTTAGTGCCTTATTAATGTTACCTTGTAAAGTAGGTACAGCTTCATTGAACAGGGAAATCCCTCCTGCTCAAAGGTATCATAGTATTAGTTTCTGATTTTCAAGGGCGCTTGGCGACATAAACGTTGTTTATATTAATAATCATTTTTTGGGAAAATTTCTCAATTGTCCATTCGTAAAATCTATTATGGACACTAAATATGATTATTTGTATCGCGCTTAAACTTTTTTCCATAAAGTCGAGAAAATAATATCGTCTTAGTCGCCGCCGCCAGAATTGATGACCATTCGTACCCGATTTGGGGCATTTTCCATTACATCACGACGAATTATTCCGACAAAATCCAAACTATTATTCTGCCGTCTTTAGGTGTGTAACGATTCATGTCTTGTCGACGTGAATTTTGATTCTGTTTATTTCAGAAATGTCAAAGTAGAATTCACATTTGCCGCCATTTGCAAAAATTATTTCATATACCGGTGATGACTTCCACCAAAAAAATTACACACAACAAATGCAATAGAATAGTAAACGATGCTTAAGGCATAAAGAAACACAAAAACTTCTGTTCACAGTGGAGCATTTTTGTAGTTTATCTTTGGCCGAGTGTCAATTGTTGTAAATAAGTAAGTAAGAAATGCAACAATTCTTGTGAGATGGTTTACACACAACGTATTGTAAAAGAAATTACACACAGCGGCACAATCCACCCAACAACAAAAAAAAAAAAAAAAACAAAACGAAATGTTGTGTTTCAGGCAGTGAAAGCGGTTCTTAACTATTTGCCTTCGCCTATTTTTATATAAGATAATTGGTCAACAAATTGTTTGCTTACGTCCCCAGAATTTAGTAAAATGTTAATTTTCAAGCTTCGTGTGACAAAACAAATTTAAATTAGCAAGCCGACATAACAAACCATTTAAAGTCGGCACAGCTACCTAACCTAATCCGGACTTTTGAAACTAAACGAACATGATCAAAACAACGCTTAATTGTTGACAGGGTCAATTAAGATGATGATTCGCTAAATATATTCATTTACCAACTTGTCACTACATACATTCACATCTAAGATGGTAGCAAATGTTTTAGGAATACTTTCAATGCTTCAATAATATACTACCATGGAACGCACACTATAGAATGCGTCAATTGTGGACTGGACGGATCTGGTAGTATATAACCATATTTATTGCATTTAGTTTTATAATATTATTTTCATTCTTTCATTGGACGTAGTACAGACATACTAATAGGTTGATGGTTATCACGCATTACTGTGCTGATAAAAAAAGCCACACAGATAAAAATTTAATATTAACCGGCGTATAACTGGATTCATCGTTCGTACAAGTGCAGTTATTCGGCGCACACATGGCATGTTCTATTACTCATCGCATTTCGCAATTATGACGCTCTAAGATTGTTCTTTCAATTGTAGTTGATAATACTATGAACTCACATCACACAGTGTTGTTCACTTTTTCCAATGGCCAAAGCAGGCATATTATGTTCCCCACTACCTTGTTCATTCAGAATGCAATTTCAATTTCGATTTAAATTCAACAACCAACAATTCAATGCACGCAGACTGTGTATATGACCCAATTGGACCTAATCCACAGGCGTAGGGCCCAAAAAGGTACACATTACAGGATACTCTTAAAGCCCTTCCGCGTAAAAAATAGCTGATTATTATTTTATCTTGATTTTATTAGCTGGCATTGTGGCAGCAAGTGGCAAGACGACAATGTGACATCTTGGCCTAGTCACGAATTGGCTTCATGAGAAATTCACTTCCACAAAAAAAATACCCTTCGCGTGTCCCGGCCTAACCTGTAGAGTTTGCAAAGGAACTAATACGTCAGCTAAGTTAATTACTGCGACAATCACGCAACGCAATTCAACTCACTCAGTTTAACCGTTGTGATGAATCACAATCGGAATAGGTTTTTATGCCGATTTGGGCGCAAAAGCGTATAACTGCCCAGAAAAAGACATCTAATGCAATCGGGGACTTGATTGTACTCAAAGCACAGTTTGAGTTGGGCCAAAATTTGGATAACCAAAACAATATAGCAGCAGGCTATTGAACTTGAAAATAAGTCAGTTCAGTTATTTTGGACTAAGGCCAAGGCACTGTTGGCATAAAACAATTTGAGGTATTTTTTGTGTGCTCCCTGGAGCAAAGCAATTGCGGACTACGATTTCGATTTACGGGTTGAGACAATTAAAAAGTATCTACCCTTGGACAAGGTCGATTTCAGTTAAAATATATATCGCGTTTAAAATTATAGGAATATAGGAAACATAATTCCAACTGAAATAAATAGGCGTTTTTCTTTTTTAGTTCAGAGCTGAGCACTGAACTGAGCTCGAGCATTATGAGCGCGCTCTGAACCGAGCGTGCTCAGAGCGTTCTGATCTTTTTTTGTTTTTCCTGTTTTTTTTTCTGTCAAATGTTACTGGAAGTGTGTTGGTACATGTGTAATCAGCTTTTTCCTCAGGCTGCTCAGTCAATTTATTCTGAGCTCATAGAGCGCGCTCTGATCATGCTCTGAACGAAAAAAGAAACACAAATTTGAGCTCTGATGTGTCTGAGCTAAAAAAGAAACACGGAATTTTTGTATAACAGTTCAGGTTATGCTCTGAACTAAAAAAGAATAACGCCTAATGATTGGGAATATATTTTCAAACCTTAATACTGCATTTACACCATCGCACAGGCGCATTTTTGTACGAGACGGGACAGGGAGATCCGTTTCTTCGCATTCAATGCTAGTAGAGGTGTAATTGCGAATAGGCGAACTGCGAACAAATCAATTTTATTTTATTTATGAGTTGAAAATTGGTATTTGTTCTACCACCAAAGCATTACATTTAATTAATCTAATATCTAATCTAAAAAAAAACTGCTTCTAAATTGATTTTAATAGCTAAATTTACAATTGCAGCATTTTTTCCGCGAATTGAAAATTCTTGCCGCGAACTGTGACACTTTGTTCACCTTCCACAGAAAACAGTCTCCATCCACAAACCCACGAATGAAAAATTCGTTCGAACTTAACCTTCAACAATGAAAATGATTGGCGGGTATACATGAGACGAAAAAAAGTATTCATGTGAATGAAATGTCAGAAATACGAATATTCGCCTGTTCGGAGTTCGCAATTTGTTCTCATGTGAATAGTCCTTAAGACCAACATTTCTGCAATCACTTGAAAAAAATGCTATTTCTGATTTAAAACATGTGAATTGAGAGTGGTCATTGGTGTCAGTAAATTAAACCAATTCAGTTATATGAAATAAATAAATAATTCTCCGTTCATCATTTACGAAGTCATTTGTTTTTAAGGAACGCGGAATTTTGCTAGCCATCGTTATAAAAATATCAACATGCAGAGCATTATTCTTATAATTCCTACCACGTAAACAAGATGGCCGACCTAAATATTTGTATCACGTATGTTAGCGTGTTAGGTAACGCTGTTCCTTTCAGTCGGACGGATATTTATGTGGTATTCGATTGGGCTTCTTCAGATTTGCTCTCAGATTTCAAATCGAACATAAAAACGTCACTTGCTCTTTTTTGTGTTTGCATTAGTGACATTCGAATATGTGTAGCCTTTCACACTTTTCAAAGCGTTTTCCATTCACTGGATAGATTTTATATTAAAACATTCGAAATTTGCTTCCCGATTTATTTCGAAATATTTATGCATAAATATTTTATAAAAACAGATTCACCCGTTGCAATGCCTTTCTTTGCTGTAGAAAAAAACTCACGAAAACCTAAACAAACTCCAGCAGTTGTTAAACTCAAATGCACTTATTGGTATTGGTAAATCTGAAGCAAATCTGTGAACGAATCGAGATTTGCAAAAATGCTGTGAAATCTGAAAAAGATTACTTTTTTTGACCCAAACGAACATAAAAAGTGTTCTGAGAGCAGAAAAGTGCTCTGAGAGCGCCCAATCTAATACCACATTAATATTTGGCTTCCCTTTAATCTTCCGTGTTAGGAATGTGTGATGGTGTAAATACAGTATGCAGATTAAGTAGATTTTGGATTTTATTTTCTTTCGGTAAGTTGCTTTTTTCAAGTCGTTTTCCATTGCGATTTTCAGATTTTGCTCTCATATTTTTCGTGCCCAATTTAACATAAAATGAGATTTTTCTTACTTTGCAATTGTGGTGGTGCGTGATTTGAGAGTCAGCTGTTCTTGATTTGTGATTTGTGTTCATCAAAATCTATTCAATTAATATTGACATCCATTGCAGGGGCCAAATGTAAATTTTTCACAGACTGAAAACGACATAAAATTGCTTGTCAAAACAACATCATTTCAGCTGTCATAATAAGAGAGGGGTACTGCCAGTATAAAAATAACACAGTTTTTCAATAACACGAATAACGAACAACTGCTTAGAAGATCTAAGTCCAAATTCTTGTATTTTACCCTTAAAATTAGATTTCCAGTCATTTTATTTCAAGCCCAACCTCAAAGCTTTTTAACCAAATTCCTTTGGTTCAGACAGAGCATAATGTTATTACAATATTAAATGCAAGCTATAAGGTATGTGGTTCAGTGTGTGTACAAACAAAGAGTACACCTACAATTTATTTACCCTGTACAAATTATGTGTTGTATACATTTCTGGTTTTAGTTGATAAAGATGTTAATTATATGGTTCAAAATAATACGTTTCCCTATCACAGAGGTCAACGTATTCAATGATTTATTTACTTTTTATACCAGTGGGTCCAATAAGCTTCGGGTGTTCCCGATAGTACACATCAAAGTGAGTACTTTCTATCTAATCTAACAGCAAAGCCATTATGCCTCACAAGTGACGCCAGTCGCATGCAAAGTTGTATGTTTATACATCAAATATTAATTTATCAAAGCCTGAAATCTGATGACGAAAAAATGTAAAATTTAGAAAATGTATTCAAAGGAGGGGACAATCTCACTTCCAAATTGTTTTCTGCCTGTGAAAGCAAATAAATTCAGCTGTCAGTTGACCGTCACATTAATTATGTGGTATTCGATTGGGCTTCTTCAGATTTGCCCTCAGATTTGCAGATTTCGTGTGCCGTATCAAACATAAAAATGTCACTTGCTCTGTTTTGTGTTGATATTCGTGCGATTTGGATGTGTGCAGTCTTCGACATTTTTCTAAGCGATTTCCATTCATTGATTAAATGTTGTGTTAAAACATTCGAAATTTCAGTTCCATTTGATTTCTAGATAGATTGCCTGTTTAACCAGAGAAAACTCGAAAGCTTCATGGGGACAAATGGTGCTGTTATTGAGGTTCAATGCGTGCGAGGTAGATGAAACAGTAGGACCTAGGACGAGTGCAAGATTTCCGATTTCCTGCAACTTCTTCCACAATTGTAGATTTGAATAAGACATTCAGTATCATTATCTAAGACCAAGTAGTCAATGTGAAATCCCTAAACTCAAATGAATAAGGTAATTTATGATGATTAAAATCAAAGGTAAATACTCGTAGATCAAATTGTGTTTTGAAAACCCCGGGCCTGAAAATTCGTCATTGAAGAGCGCCTTTTTGGGCAGCAGAAAAAAATAAAAACGGCCCACAAACTCCCAATCCGAAGTCTGAACCAAATTAGGGCAGTCGATTAGAACGTATTTACGAAGGAATGTAATTTATCTACCCCTCAAAGTTTACCTTATTTTAATTCAGGGGAATATTATTATATATGCAAGGTGTTGACCAACTATTTCGGTTTCAATGATGTTACTCAAAATTTTCGTTGTGACATATTAAATCGTTAATCATGAGCAGTGATGTCAACCCGGATCAAAGTTTTTATGCGTAAATCCGAAAAAAATTAAACCTTTTCTAAAAAAATATTACTTTTGGTGAAAAGGATGAAAATTGCATATTTAAAAATTAGTACAAGAGGTACAATCGAACAAAGTGACTACAGTTTCTGAACAAAATATTGGTCAATCGATTATTAATTAAAACTTTCTTGCTCTCTGTAATCTAAAAAGCTAACCGTGGATTTTGTTCCCAATTTTTTGCATATAAATATACTTTTGTTGGATGTTACTCGACGTCAAGTTGCAAGTCTACCAAAATAGAAAATTTAATTGTATAGATTGTGTCTCAAAATTTTGCTCAAAATTATTCCTTAAGCATCGAAATTATGCGACAGATGGCATCACTGATCATGAGCAAAACTTATTTTTATAACAGCAATTTATGTGAAGTAGGTGTGTGCGGATGGATTATTATGTTTATTTACCTATTTTCAATACTCTCAATTCTATTGTGTTCAATTATGGTAACACTTTCTTGGCGTGTACATTCAGTTCGATGGGTACTTTTTTTTTTCGAAATTTTCTACTCGCCGAATTTCGACTTACTGAAAAATGAAAAATTAAAACTGGCAACAAAGTGACAGCTCAAATGTTTGACAAGTAAAACTCTATTTATTTTCGTCTACACCGATTGAATGCTCTCCTAGAACATATCAGCGCATTCAAAATAGTAAGTTAAATAGGTGTTTAGCTCATAATAAATTCAAGTATGTAAATTATTTTGTAGATGTTGCATTTAAAGAGAACCTTGTCAAATGTCAGAATGGCATTTCTCTCCATTAAGGAGATTTGACATTTCTCATTTTTCTATGCTGAAAGTACACGAACGAACCTATTAATGGGTTAAATTTACTGTCTTCCCGACAAAGTAATTACATAATCAGTTGTACCGTTATCTTTTTAATCACAGATGGAAATGAAATTTCCTTAAGTAAAACTAATGCATATGACATACGCCATTATGCATTCATTGCTTACAGGCAAACAAGACATTTTCTGAAATCAATACTACATACTCCTTTTCATCATTCACCCTCTTTTATCAATTTGTTAATACATGAGTGAGTGTAGGTATAAAGTGACATTCGACTTAACGCTATTACAATTCGGGGCCAGTTTAACGGTTGCATTGATTTATGGGTGAATTACCAAAGTAATGTATGTATACATATCTTGTTCAATCGAAAGACACCCGATGCAATATATTTTATAGATTCACGTACTTATATTTACAGTGGGAAACATTTATTAGAGAACCTTTGATACTGTTTTACTTTGTATTCTTTGTAGGACTCTGCAGTGGGAATAAAAAATGACCAGAGTCTTGAATGACCTTTATTTCAACTGAGAATTCGTTTTAGTCAAGCATAACGAACATACATCAATTTGGTGTAGTTATTTTTCTCTAATCCACTCTTGTTGGCTCTATTACTTTTTTGCGCATCGTTTAAAAATTTAAATGCCGCTGACGTGTTCAAAACTTCAATCTTTGAAACTTTGGTGGCATATAAATATTATATACAATTTGAATAACTTTCTTTGTGAATCATTTTCCGAAAAATATTAAATTGATTAAAGGAAACCGAATTTTACGAGAGCCTTTGCACATCTGAATATATTGCTGCTGTAAATAATTGAGTACGTTAATACAACTGAATGGGGCGCACCTAGTTTGTGTGAAAATATACAGATGTACCAAAAGCAATCAATTATTTAAACATACTCGTAGGAAGCATATGAACTTTCTCACGTAAAAGAAATAACTTTTACCATTTCATTCCCTCAGTTTGATTTGAACTTTACATTATAAACGACTGTTGAGTTGAGTTTGACTAATGGCTAGTTCTGTATTTTATATAATCTGATGCCACAGATGATGAACACGGTGTTTTTTGTTGTTGGAATTAATGCTTGCGTGAGAGGAAAACAGTTGAGTGTTCGCAGTTCGTCATGATCAGTCATCACTCATAGGTATAGTGCAATGACCCATCGCATTTTGCTCGAAAGTGACATTGTTTCCTTCAGAAAATGAATGTAAGTAAGGGGTTAACTTTAATATCAGCTTGCAGTGTTTAAGCCCGTGTGACACTTCATTTTTAAAATGAAACTATGTAGAGTCATACACAAAGCTAGTACGAGAATTCCTCACAGGAGTGAGTGCGTAGGTACACACCAACCTTATTAATGTAGACATTATCGATAAAAAGCATTGGAAATGTAGGTACTCACAATGGCGACACTTTCCACATAAAATTACCCATTGTAACCTACAAAATATGATGTGTGAAATTAAGTGATTACCATAGACAAACCATAATGAGATCACCAACTTCGGCCGATTTTCTGTTACTTGCCTTTAAGCTAAATTTTTATGGGGTGGCAAATGCGAAGTGCTCTAGTATTGTCACATAGAAATTCGTATTGACAAATTTTACGTAACTTCAAAAATTCTGGCTCACTAACCCACTCGCACCTTGCATATGCAATGTATTTTTTTTAGTAATATGTGTACATTTACTTAAAATATTAATGAAAAATTATGAATGCAGAATGGTCGTAGGAAAATAAAAACATTTTGAGCAAACGTGCATCAGTTATTTAAGAAAAATGTACCTACTCATGAAATCGAAGTTAATGATATTCGAAAGCGGAAAATACACAACCAAGATTGTCCAAATATGTTTCTAGTATATAATACTTCTCATTTCGGTAGTTTTAAAACAAATTATATCATTCGCCTTTTAAAAATATATAATAAGAATAAATAACCAATAGCATTCAGTAATGTTGAAATGTGGTATTCCCGAACTCTATCACATTCCCCCAAGGTTGGCAGCATTTCTTTTGTACGTTCGTACACGGATTCTAGTTGACATAACACCGATACGAAAACAAAATGGCGGAACTTGAAAAAAAAATTGAGTGGGCCAGCGGAAAGAGGATTTCGAGTTGTGGGTCTAATTATGATTTGTCTATAAGTTTGTTTGACAGCACCATTAACTAGTGCGCACAGAGAAGTGTCAGCTAATTTTCACGCCTGTCAAAAACCCTGAAAGTTCGGCAATCATATCGAACACAAAATATGCTGCCTGAAGTCTGTCAGTTTTTGAAATTGAAAAATGCTTATCTTTTGGTGATGATAACACTTTTTACTGTTTATTGTTAAAAACGAGTGAACTCAATTCTGATCTTATGCTTGCTAAAATGCAAAGAAGTTGATAAAACTGTTTACAATATAGGCAAGGAATTTAAACATTTATGCAGCTTCGATTCCAGCTCCATCCCATCCAATTTTACTATAATATAAAGTTTTAGTTCACAAACATTGTTGTTTTCAAACAAATGCCTTTTGAATATCAAATTTATTTACCCCTATCGAGGTATCCGTTCCGAAAGAATTCTGATACGAAAGTCAAATCTGATCGAAACTCAAATTGCGTTCAAAGTATCCGTTTCGGAACAAAATAAATGAAGCATATCTACGCGTTCATTTCACATCACAATATTCAGCAGCAATTTGTTGTCGGAGAGCTTCGGAAAAAATTTGTCGTATAGCTGTCAAAAGTAATTGGCATGACGCGGCTCCACGCAATGCGACAAGGGACCTATATGTCATCGGAGGATTTTTCCGTTGTAGGTATCGGAACGGATATCTCGAATCGAATTTCTCCAACTTCGTAGAAATCGGAGAAAATTCCGTTCCGGACGGATGCCTCGATAGGGGTGATTGTATTTATCTTTATCACGATATCGAAACAAACTTATGACAGCAAGCGAAATGACAGCAAAACTCCAGCACTGAATTCTTCCCCAACAAATTAACTGGGGTCGGTTCAGGGCAGAACTAGGGTGCCCAAGAAGTCATATCAAATACAGGTTTTCAGTAGCTGGGCGAGTTGAGTTCGCACTACGGCCCACGTCAAACAAACCTTATGGTGATTCTAAGTAAGGCCCAACGACAAACTCATCACTATTACCTATCAAACATAATACGCTTTTGCCTTAAAAAATATCCATAAGTTACAAAGTTCCATCACTTGCTGTCAGCGGTGATGCCAAATTCTCATTTTTTGGTCACATAACTATCAATCTTAGCTCGGCAGAATTTTTCGTTTGAAAGTTAAAATTCTGCTCGAACTGGATCCAGTGGTTAATCGAGATCTTATGTGACTTTATTTATAGTACAATCTGACGTTTGTTATTTAAACTCGAACTGAGATGAATTTCGATATAGACCTACTTGCTTTATTATGATTTCCGATTAATTGATGAAACATTCCATTTTCAAAAAAAGGTAATAAATTCCACTTGGCATGTCAAAATGAAGTAGTTTTGTTTCGTACCCTTAAAATGCTAAATATATAATAAAAACGGCTATAAACTCGCCTCAAAATATACCTTTTTCGTATTTTAGAATCCCATAAAGTCGGACCGAGAAATTTTGGAAAATTCAATGCTGGAAGATGATCCGAATGGAAATTCTGACTTTGACAAGACGTTTTACGAAAAGAAGGCACCAAGATGGGGACCACAGCACAAGGGAGCACAAGAATTGGCAAATCTTTACAGCCCGGGTAATTTCTATACTATTAAAATTGTCCAGAGGTTAAAAATGTGTTTTTTTATTTTAGGAAAACGTGCCCAGGAGATAATTTGCGTCTACACCTGCATAACACTAATGATTATTGATTTAATTTTGATAATTAAACACTTTCGCATCGATCGAATCAGCGTGGCATGTGTATCCGCCTTTTTTGGAATCGTTACCGCGGATTTTAGCTCAGGGCTGGTCCACTGGGCCGCAGATACATGGGGAAGCGTCGAACTCCCGATCATTGGAAGAGTGTGTCATTTAAAATCACCTCAAAAATAAATGTACGCTAAGACTTACTTTCAGAATTTCCTTCGGCCCTTTCGGGAGCATCATATTGATCCGACGTCAATAACAAGACACGATTTCATAGAAACTAACGGTGATAACTTTATGGTCTGCATTCCAATATTAGCTACCCTGGCCTACAACTTTATTACAAAGTCGCCTCAGGACATTCAAACCGACTTTGGGTGGAGTTCTTATCTGTTTCTATGTTCGATATTTGTTGCATTGACGAATCAGGTTTGTTACTCGACTACTTTGCGTACAGAACCAAATATATTTCTTGCCCTATTTCCCATCTAGATACACAAGTGGTCACATACTTATTGGGGTCTGCCAAAGTGGGTGCAGTTCCTGCAAAACCATCATATTGTTCTGCCAAGAAAACATCATCGAATTCACCATGTTGCTCCACATGAAACCTATTTCTGCATTACAACGGGCTGGTTAAATTGGCCTCTGGAGAAATTGAGGTATTCCACCAACTGAATAATGCAATACAGCACTGAAATTCATCGTAATTTTCATTTTAGATTTTGGCCAGCTATGGAAGTACTGGTTGAATGCGTGACTGGATGCAAGCCACGCGATGATGACCTCAAGTGGGCAAAGAAAAGCGCATAGCATCAAGTATTGCCCCTATTCAGAGTGATGCTATTTTCATAAGCAATTAACTAATCAAATATAATAAGAAATTAATTTTCACAAGGAAAATTCACCGAGCCAGCACATGTTCACTTCTACAAAATGACAAAAATTTAAATGAAATCGAATGTTTCAATGCAATAATTAAAAATTTATAAGTAAAGAAAATATAAAAGAAATAGCTTTCCAATTTATTTTTTACCAATAAAATTGATTGCTATTCTATTTTTACGAGAACAACGAAACTTTTTTAAGATAACAAATTAATAAACAAAATCGTAAACAAAAATCTTTTATACGCAAACCTTACGATGAACAAATTTTTTAACAAGACCATAGTCTTGAAACATTGAAGTGTATTGCGAGACTTAGCCGAAAATAAAAATCAATTGCCTTACACTAAAGCTAAAAGTATACTATACTAGTATTTAGAAAAAAAAATATATATGTATTTAAATAAAAAATTAAAAAAAACAGAAACAAAATCAGAAGTCTACTAGGTACACATTCTACTAAAGCTACATTTGTTATGTACTTGAGCAAAATGCTGTTTCGTCCAGTCAACGATTATGAAAAAGGAAAATAAACTTGTATAACTATTTATTCAGTAATGCAGCACGTTCCATTGTTTTGTAAATTAATTTGTTAAAAAAGATTGTCTATGATATATATACCAAACCATGTATATTTTTATTTTGTTATATGTTGCATATTCGAGCAAATAAAGAGAGCAATATTATTTTTAGAGTATTTTGTTTTATTTTGTAAGGCTGGTGAATATATTTCACAGTCTGTCTGAGCTGAGGACAGGACGGATGTATTTCGGCGGGGAAGAGTGAGAGATGTAGGTCAACGAATAAAAGGTGTTGGGATCATGTTAACCAGAGAAGCGAGACGGAGTCTACTGGAACCAGTTTTCGAAAAGAATAACGCAAAAGCCGCTTTCTGTCTCCAACTAAGTGGGGTATACAAAAGTGCTCCGAAAGGCGTTATAAATAATCATGGTGTTATAAAATTATGAGTAGCAGTTATCGTCGATGTTTAGGGTTTTCGAAATTATAACACCTCACTCCTGAACATCGAACGCTCGCCAAAACTGGCATTTATAATTTTTCGACACCGAGGAAATGGGCGAGTATGGAGCCAGCATTATTAAGCCAACGAAAGCCGAGTCGTCGCCACCGCCAAAACAAGATCAGAAAGCAAAGAATAGCCCGATTTATAATTCCTTAAACAAAAAGAGTGAAATCCTTCATCACAAACTTAGGGTTTCGTCGACACCGCATGGCTATGGGGCACGAGGCAACAATGGTGATCCAGAAACGCACAGTAGCGTGCAAACAACGAAATAAAAATGCAGCGAAGGTAACCAAATTCAATAGTAAACCTTTTGATACCGAGCCGAAAACCGGGTTAGGTAAGGTAGGTACTTGAAAAAATTTTGCACAAGCAGATATCGAGGTTTTTTTTTTAAATAACAAACTTCTGAATCAGCACCAGTCTGGTTTTAGGGAATTTCATAGCTGCACAACATCCATCCTAAAAGTACCTGACTATATTAGACAAGCAATGGACCACGGCCATCACGCTCAAAAATTGGCTCTAACAGAGTGCGATTTTTGCTCGGTTGAAAAAAGTGGGTTAAAATTAGCCAAGTCTCTGTTGAAAAACACCGAGTATTCGTTGTTTAATACTACCGATATAAAATGCATTCTGTTAAAAATAACACACTTTATCAGTTGTTAAGAACCAATTTTCTAGATAAATATCAACCAGCTGGTTAAATTCAACAGAGTTAGTTTGTTATTTACAACCGAGGAAAATTGATAAAAGTTATTTTTAACCGAGTTTCCTCAAACAACCTGACTTATTTTTAATCCACTAACTTTGTAGGAACAATATTAACAGTATCACTTGATAGTTTTTAACCGAAAGTTGGTTGATTTTAAATAAGTGATTTTTCTGCGTGCAGGTATCCTTTATTTGCCTTCTTGATTTTTCAAAAGCATTTGATACCGTCAATCACAAAATTCTGATTTCAAAACTGAGAAATCAATTTTGTTTTTCGAAAAGTGCTGCTTCGTTGATGTTGTCTTAGCTTTCTGTTCGGAGAAGAGTTGTATTCGCTGGTGAAAACTCGTCCTGTTTTCTAAATTTATTATCAGGAGTGCCACAGGGATCTATACGCAGCGCACTACTGTTCATTGTGTTTATAAACGATTGGGCTGACGATGCCCAAATCCGCCAAAGCTGCAAACTTGGAATGATCGAGGATGGGCCTCTGAAGCTCAACAATGACCTTAAGGGCATAACTCACTGCCATAACACCGAAACGAAACGAAACCTGATTGTAGCCTTCAACAATAAAGTCCGCTTATACGTCTTTAACCTCAAACGCTTTGATCACATACCGGCTTACTCAAAAAATATCCTGGGATGAAATACTGCGCCCTTAAGACATTAAATAAAGAACCGCTGTACCTTTTTGATAAAATTGAATTCTCATTTTCTAATCGGTCTTTTATTTTTATTCAACCGAGATTTCAGCTCAGAGCGCCAATGTTTGGTTTACGTCATCAGGCAATGGAACTCACTAGTCCTTCTCATTAGAAAACTGCGAGAAACCAGGCAATTCGAGCGGGCGGCATTTAGATTTTTGGCTGATAAATAAATAAATTATTCTTAAGTAGGTAGATATCATTGTATTTAGAAAGCTTCTCTTTCGTTCAATCAAAATGTAATGTTAGTTTTTAATTATTCATTATTCTCAAAATTAATTATTGTTTCATTTGAACTTTTACAATTTTAAAGGCTTTAAGTCTATATGTAAAAGATGTCAAAGAAATCAATAAATGAAATGAAAATGAACTGAAAGCTTCATCGAAAACATAAGTTTTCCCATACATATTTCAGTTTTCAAAAGAAGTCTTTTAAAGTCGTTGTAACGACTTACAATCGTTGGGTTGTTGAAACAAACCACCTTTTGCAATAATCAGCAAATTCAGCAGAATAGCTGACGGAACAACTCACAACTAATGCTTTAAAGAACCCCAACACATGTCGGAAAAGGTAATCACTATATTTAAAGGAAAAGTATCGAGTTAAATTAAATTAAACGAACAACTGTGCCTTAAATATAGAGAGCTAGAGAAAATGGATATCCCCAGATACTTGGGACATAATCGAGTATCGTTGATCGTTGAAGATTAAAGCAAACGCCGCGCCGAAGCCAACGTTAAGTGCTTATTGTACCGAGTACCGCGTACCGGGTACCGAGTAGGTCATTAGACAGTACAGCGCTGCGTGAAGTGCGACAGGAAAAAAAGAATGGACGAACTTGCGGAAAATGCGGAAAGCACTGCAAGGGTAGAGAGACTTATGCAAAAACCGTAAATGATATTGCTGGGCGGAAAATCAAAACCAACAATTGCGTTCTGGATGTGGGCGGCACGCTTTTGCAAGTAATCGAGGATCAATTGCGGACATGGTGCGACCATATTTAGTGTGAAGATGAAGAATGATTATTAGTAAGGCCCACTGCGTATAGTTCTCGAACAGTCCACCGAGTTTACGTCATATTATGTTCGTAGACTTTGAGAAGGTATTTGACCAAATCAATGGATGTGGATGTGGAAGTCTTAAGATAGGAGACTGGTTTAAAGGAGACCTTAAATGTAACAAGATGCTTCGATCTACATAATTGACAACTCTAGACTCTTTCGGGGTATGACAGGGAGTGACATTAGGGGATGTTCTGTCACCGATCATCTTTTAACTGGCGATAGACAATGTTCTGACTGCCACCGTAGGCAAATCTCAGAGACATGACATCCAATGGAGACCATTGGAGAGGTTAAGCCACCTGGATTATGCAGACCAACAACTACACGGAAATCTACGGCCATGGCCGAAGCAGCATCACAGTGTAAAACGAGGCCACAGCTGAAGTATCTGGCCGCAGATCGAAAAGGATGCAACAAATTTATCACGGCCCACCAGAGATTGAAGGATCCATGTATAATTAATGCTGGATGGAGTATACCTTTTTAAATACGATAGTAAATAGAAAAAGGTAAAGCAATACCCATTGATAAGATATCACTGTTCAGATATTATGATACCGATGTACCAACTACTTTTTATGTAATAAGAAATATGTTTAATGCGCCAAATAATTATCTTGAACAAATTTTTCTGACAGTATAAATTATTAACATATAAAAGTCTAGAGATTAGTTTATGAAGCGGGAGAGCCTTCAAGGGGCTCTCGCACTGCGGCTTCTCAGAGGAGTCTATTGCACCTTCCCTGGTAGGATCCTATGCAGTCAGAAAGACAAGGATCTACTCTGGGTGTATGTCAGCAAGGGTTGCTGAATTGAGGATTTCATCATTCAATACGAGAAAGGTTGTTAATAAAGTTCCTGAAATGGTTTTTGCTGATAGGTGGAGTGGTTGCTCCGACTGTAGCCAGTGAGTCAGTCGTCAGTCCCCTGTGGGGTGGTTTCCGGTGGAGGATGGCTAGGTTTTTCTGTAGGAGCATGTCATCTAAAGGCCGAATGGCCTTGAAGGCTCCATAGTGACGAGCAAAGACAGATGACCTCCCTGATAGGAATAGGGAACAATGTTGTTCGAATGGAGCAGACGGTGAATGCTTAGTCTAGCCTCCATTTGAATATGTGTAAGAGGAGGTGTTAGACCTATAGAGTGGCATAGTCGGAGTGGAGCGTAAGCAACCCGTCATAAAGTTCTCGGCTATACGTTGAACTCGTTAAAAAGTCAGTCTAATTTGATGAGTGTCGAAAAATAATTTCACAAATCTTCCATCTTACAACAGTGATTTCGTTTCCTTTTTCTGAAATTTCTTATTCTTTTAAAATTCAGTGTTTTATTCCACCGTAAATACTTTATATCCGAAGCAAACGATAATGTCAAAATATTAGCCACCAAAATAATTATATCTTACCTTAAAGCAAGGCCGAATTACCGCATCCGTGATCGAGCCTTACGTCACTGATTTTTACTCGATCACGGAGGCGGTAATTCAACCCCTGGATACATTTTTGGCAGTTCAATCAGTCGTAATTCTTTCTTACCTCCAAATTGTCTTGATCCCACGTGGTATTCTTCACTGTCACACACAAAACAAAACTAAGTTTATAACGTCTGCTTGGTTGAAGGGCCATGGCGATTTTTCTTCCACAAGAAAGTCCCCTTGGATTAGCTGAAATTCCAAACTATCACAGAAAATGCCCAACACTTATTCCTTGTTTATATAAAACATTATATATTATATTCATATATATAAATATCATTTGCTACGATATATTTATAAACATTACGTTATAATTTTCATTACATATTACAATAATTCATTCTAAAAAAAAGATAAACAAAAGAAAACAGTAATAACTCCAAACTCATCGCTACCGACATATTCTTTAAACGTTTACTTTCACCGTATTCTGTGTAGGCAGCATAGATAACCACTAGTTGCGCGGTCACACGTTAACTTTGGATAAGGCACTTCTTTTTTTTCATAAACAAAAAAAAAAAATCAATATAAAAAATCGAACAAACGTTTTTGAATTGCAACCTATTCCTACCCAAAACGATTAAAAACAACGGAAATTTTTTACAATACAAAAATAAACAAATTATGTAAGAAAAAATAAAATGTTGTAAGCGATATTCACGTATATAATAATAAAGCTAATAAAATCGGGTTTATTTGAACCATAATTCCTCGAAATCTTTAATTAGGCACACGTTTCTGCACTTTGTTCTTAATAGGCCAATAAATTGCGTTAATTGCTCTTGAAATACGAATAGGAAAGAAAGTATATCCTAAACTGATGGATTCAATGACGTTGGTAATATTTGATATTTTTCTCAATTTAAATTTAGTCGTTTATATAGTTTTTTTTCCTTAATAGTTGTACTTTGCTAGTTTTGTTCCAATTTTTCTTTTGCTATCGTTTGTCCTGACTACGAGCCATTTAGATTTGGATGTTGACCCGGAGTGTTGTTAATGGCTTTCGCTACCTCTTCTTGCAGTGTTGATGGCGGGTCTGATAAAATGTCAGTCGTAGTGGATAAGTAACGCAATTTGTTTGAGACGGCTGAAAATAAATTAACAAAATTGAGTAAAATATTGTCAGAGCAAATAAATCAAAAGCTGTTGTCTACCTGGACGCAAATCAACGAGCGAGCAGTGCTGATCCACCCAAAGGAAGACCGTGCGTCGTAGTTCATCCGCACTAGCGCTTGACACAGATGTGGTGTAAGAGGCTAACAATGGTTCGAGTATTAGACCGAGCTGAAATCAAAGAGACGTTCAAATATTGGCATCGCTAGCTCCCAGATTTCTCAACTTACAATCCAGAATTTCCAGTTCTGCATAGTACGACATCGGACATAGTGTTCGTACAATTGGCGAACGTGTTCGGTGCGCTGGCGTGTAACTGGAGCTCCATTGGCAGGTAGGATTGAATGAAGGTGCCTGTGGGAAGGGCACAAATTGTATTATGCAGACAATTTGCACTTGTTTTTACTTACGATAATGAGCTATTCAAGTTGTCTCTCTCCTTCCGCAGCAATTCCATCTTGTCCTTGAGAACGTTACGCTCGGAGCGCAACTGTTTGATGTAATCGGCACCTTTTTGAAGCATTGCCGCTTTACTCAACTGGAAATTAGAGAATTACATCAGCTTTGTGCCGGGCAAGCCGTTTTATATACCTTTGCATGTGGATTCTGCTGCAGTTGCGGTATCAAGGAGTGTAGCATATCGAAGCCATTCTTGATGTTGTACCTTCGCTTCTGTTCAGCGTGTATATGGCCAGCACGACGCTGTGTGTCGCGTGGGTACTTCAAATTGTGCGTTGGCGAGAGTGGTGAGTCTTGGTCGTGAAACGAATCAGGCGACAAACTAACATTGCTAGTCGACATATGACCCCCAGATGGCGGTGGAAAGCTGAGCATCTAAATAAACAGATTTATAATAAAGGAATTTGTGAATGAATGGGTGATCATGATGCGAACCTTATTTCCGGGGGGACTGTGAATCATAAGAGCTGGCGCTGTGACAGGTAATGAATTTGACTTCTTAGGTGAGATGGGCTTAGGCAACGATGCCATTGAATGGTGCGATGAATGTTGTTGTTGTTGATGCTGCTGCTGTAGCGATGAAGGTGAATGTGAAGCATTGCCCGATGTTACATAATTACTATTTGCATTCGGCGATGGCGGCGGTAGACTAGGTGCAGTTAAGAGTTGTGCCAATGTGCTGTTCAACATTGGATCGCTTGTCGCACTCTGTAGCTGCGGCATCTGCAGCGCCGATCCGCCAGACATGGAACTGACTATTTTTGGCGCACTCTGTTGTTGCACAGAATTGCTACGTGAACGAGATTTATTACTCTTCGCCTGATACTTGGGCACGGCAAAATGTTCAATGCGTGCTTCAAGCTTCTGAAGCGAAGAGTTCAGGGGCAGACTATTTGAGCGAAACATTTCTTTTGGAAGAATCTGTTGCTGTTGCTGCTGACTAGAGGAGGCATTCGCTGCAGACGTTGGAAGAATCATTTGATGTTGATGCAACGGCGTCGGTAACGATTGAGAATGTTGTTGCTGCTGTTGCGGATGTTGCTGGTTTTGTTGTTGCGGTTGATGATCCTGCAGAAGTGCATTTATCTGCGAAGCAACACCAGCTTTTATTACGGTACGCACATTGATGTAGTTGCCCGTTGAGGCGGACTTTTGAAATGTTTGTACATTAGGGTATGGCTTAAAGGAAGGCGTTGAGGTGCTGCTGTTGATAGACGTGCTGACTTGATTGCTCAATCCGGATGACTGATGGTGATAGCCTGAGTCGCCGACGCCTACAGAGTTGGCTGGACTAATAGTGAACATGGAGAGAATATTATTGTTAGATGGTGGGGCTTCGATTTTAACATTGGGCAAGACATTGTTCTTTGTTGGGCCGGGATATGATTTGATGTTGGAATTTATGGGTATATTCAGCATATTCTGGGGCATTGGGTAGTTGTTGCTATTGTTGTTACTAAGCATTGCAGTGGGAAACTGTTGAGGAAGTTGCAAGTTTGATTGGTGGGATTGATTTGGTGTTGACTGGATTTGAAGTGCCAGCGATTGCTGCAAATGCTGCTGTTGTTGCCGCTCGGCCAGCATTTGCTGATAGATTTCGGTTTGATGAAGTGTTGGCTGTGCCTTATCGTAGTTGTGCGGCTCACGTCTGGAAAGAAATTTATAATAAACAAATAAAATTGATAGTGTCTGTTATCTGCAAAAGCGAACCTACAACTGTATAAAACACAGAGAGCAACTCACCTAAACGGTCGCTGTACACTCTTCGAAACGCGTCCCTTTATAACACTCTTCCCTGAGAAACCCGACATCTGACAACTGCCATTATCCATTGAAATTGGAAATGTTTTGATCGACGGACGTTTGGGTGAGCTATTAAAATCTGAGTCCGATGACTGGTTTCCGCTCATCATCATTGAATTACTCAAATCTGATTGGCTGCCTAAGAGCGATGTGTTGGTATTTTCACGAAATTGCCGTTCCAATTCAGAGAATTGCATTGAATTCAGCGGCGTGCTCAGTTCCATCATGTCCGCATCTTCTCCATTGGACATTGATTGGCTCTGATTTGATACCATCATGTTACTGGAATCCATTTGGTCGGCTCCTATAAGAGGAAAATGTTTGCCGTACAGAAAAGAATAATATACAAAATATGTGAAATGACGGTTCACTTACCCATTATCGCTGAGAAACCATAATCATTGCCCTCTTCGGGAACTGGTGGAAGACGTGTGTTTTGCAGAAGTTCTATATAAGTACACAAAGAGAAGTTACTTTTTAACTATTTTTCAACGTTTTCCAATGTTGTTGGCATTTGAAAAATTAATGCGCTTGCAAAATGTTTTTAGAAAAATCCTTCGTACCTTCGAATGTTATATCGATGTCGTCCAAATTGGGCTGCAACGGTCCCAGGCTTGGCTGAATGAAATCCGCATTTCCAGCTCCTCTAGCTATTAAAAAAAAAAAAAAAAATCATTAATACTTGCATGCTAGTCAATCCTCTACTACTTACCTATTTCTCTTGGATCAGGAAAGGGAAACGGAACATTAATGGCAGAAAATAACGTGTCGGTTGTCCAGTCTTCAGTAAGCATTAAATTTCTGTCGTTTGCCAGTGGTGACCATTCAAAGATATCAAATTCACTTTTCTGCAAAAAAATAAAGAACAGTTCAAAATTGTTAGAGAGGGATGATTAAGACAGCACTCGGGAGGAAATTACTTATTAGAGCCTAGAGGGCAACTAGCCGACTTACTGCCTGACCACTAATGGTAATGGCATTTTTATAGAAAAAATTAATATTGCGATAAAAAAAAACAAAAATAATTGTGAATGCATTTGGTATCACTGATTTTAGAGTAATGCCAATCTACGGTCTACCCTTGATAACCTTTCATGAAAGAGCGTACAAAACTACACATCCACTAAGGGGCACACTGCCTACGATTGTTTATTTATTTTATTAATGTGATTCGTAGTTTGAACTAATTGCGTTTCACCGACATAATACAACAAAGACATCACTTAATTACTAATGAATGTTTAGAGCGTAAGCCAATCATTCGTTACACATCGTTCAGTCCGATAATACCAGTCGCTATGAAAGGATTCGTACCGTTTTTCTTTTGCTTAAGGAACGTTGGAATATTTCCAGTTTGCCAACAGTTAAAAAAGTCAAATTGCAAAAAAAATATTCTTATTTTCGGAATCATTAATATCCCCCTGGCCATTTCCTCGCTGTATGTTCTCCTCTATGAGGGAACATATTACGTTAAAGACGAAAAGCTTGGGCTGATTTATGAGCGAGGTGTCTTAGTGTTAGCGGGATTAAGTCAAGTGATTGTAGACTTTTGCATTCTACTCGGTACGAGTCGGAACATTTTTATCGCAGATTCTGTTATATCTTTATACTTCAAATATTCAAGGGTTCAGCGTCCAGACTTTGCGTATCGTCTCTTCGTACTGTATGCGGTTATGTGTGTTGTGTTTGCCAGTAATCTCATCCTTAACTATGCACGAATATTTGAACTGAAAGTGACACCAATAACATACTTGTCGATTTGGATTTATTTGATGCAGTTCGTGTTGAGTAATTTAATAATGATGTACTACACATCATTGGTGTTGATTATTCGAAACATATTGAAAGAGATTAACGTACGTCTCCAAAATAAGGTGAACATCAACGACGGAATGTGCCGTGAGATGCTGCGAGACAGAGCGACTTTAATTAATCTATGCCAATGTCATATAAGTGAATTGTACGGAACGATCGCTTTCTTTGTTGCAGCTTTTCTAATGGTGGATATACCCATTGTGCCATACATGGGAATTGTTGTTATGGATGATCAATATATGAGCATGTACGCGCGATTGTCCCTTCTTATTAACGGATCGATTCTATGGAGTGTGCCGAAAATAGTTTTGATTGTGACGGCGTTTAATGGGGATAGTCTCCTTGCAGAGGTGTGTTAAGTTTCGGGACAGTTTTGTTTCCAATTATTGATCTGTACCTTATCATTTAAAGGACTCTTAAGTTTGAAAGCTGCATTCAACAAAATGAAAGGTCCGCAAACCTAAAACAAAAGCACCCGCCCACTAGATTGAGGTCGATTTGAATTCGCCTGCATTTTGGACAAAATTGGAGACCAAAGTGCAATGAAATTCTCAAATGTTTCGTAAATTATACTCCGTCTACTATAAAATTACGTTGAACACACCATTTATGTTTTCTTTATGTCAGCATTTAGCTCCAACTACTGCACAGCTGAAATTCAGAAAATCCTGTCACCATTTTTTGTCCACTGTTTGTTCAATAGCTACAACAGATCTTTGAGATTGCCTTTAAGAGGTTGCCACAGAAAGCTAACTAAAGTCAATGTAGTCGCATTAGTATGTTCAATGTTTGGAACAAAAAATTAACTGTACACAATTGGCTCATTCATTATGACGCGACCTTTCACAAAAAGGGTATAACACTGCTTCTTAAAGTGTGAGACCTAATTAAAACTAATTGCGTTGCCCTGAATATATTGAATAGTAATGACAATGAATGTATGCATGTAAGTAACGCTAGTCCTTCACTTATATCAGCACATCGTATTAATTTGTTTCGCATTCTAATTAGACCATTAACCATTAGTCCGATAAAACTATCACCATGAACGGATTACACCTGTTTTTTGTTGCTTTAAGAATATTGGAAAATTTTCCAGTCTCCGAAGAGCGCACAAAATCAAATTCCAAAAGGAGTGTTTTCTAATTTTTGGAATCATCAATGTCCCTTTGGTCATGGTCTCCATTTATATTCTCCTATACGAGGAAGCGTCGTCAAGTGCGAGAGATGATCAGAGACAGAGCGGCTTTAATTTATGCTTTCTAGGCGAGTCGCGAGTGCCATATAAGCGAATGGTATCGGATGACAGTTCTGTGAATTGTGACATTTCCGTTTGTTAAAGTGCCCGTTGGACCGTATATGGGAATAGCTGTTATGACTTGAGTAATCCCCATCTGAGCTTTTACCAACGGGTATTTCTGTTAATTCATGGAGCGATCCTGTGGAGTGTGCCGAAAGTTGTTTTGTTTGTTATACTCTTTAATGGGAAGAGTATTCTTGGAGAGGTGAACACATCTTCCTATATGACACAATTCTGAGACAACAGTCGACAAAATGGGAAAGCTCGCAAAAGATAAAACACTCTTTTAAAGTCAGGTGAATTATTTTATTAGCACAAGAACATCCACGTCATTTAAGCAAATACCTACAATCAACTCTATGGGGACGTTTTTTAGTTCTCCCAACCTTCAAATGCTTACGTGGAATTCGATTGGGCGCTCTCAGATCACTTTTTTTGATCTCAGAACAATTTTTACGATCGTTTGATACAACAAAAAAGCAATCTTTTTCAGATTTCAGAGCACTTTTTCGAATCTAGATATTTTCTCAGATTTATCAACACAAGTGCATTTGAGTTTGACAACTGGTGGAGGTTATTTTACATTTTCGTGAATTTTTTCTACAGCAAATAGAAATCAATCTGGACGGAAATTTCGAATGCTTCAATATAAAATTTAACCAGTGGAAAGTGCATAGAAAAGTGTCGAAGACTACACATATTCAAGTCGCACGAATATCAACACAAAAAAGATCAAGTGACGTTTTTATGCTCGATTAGTTACACGAGATCTGAAATCTGAGAGCAAATCTGTTACAATTAATGGCCGCGTTACTATTTCAGGGATTCCTTTAAGGACTATTCACATGAGAGCGAATTGCAAACTGCGAACGTTTTTTTCTGTCATTTCATTCACATGAAAAATTTTTGTAGTTACCACGAATCAGTTTCATTGTTGAAGGTTAAGTTCGAACGAATTTTTCATTCGCGGGTTTGTGGATGGAGACTGTTTTATGTGGAAGGTGAATAAAGTGTCATAGTTCGCTGTAATTGCTGTAATTGTAAATTTAGCTATTTAAATCAGTTGAGAGGCAGTTTTTTTTGATTAGATGTTAGATAAGTTAAATGTAATGCTTTGGTGGTAGAACAAATACTAATTTTCAATTCATTAATATACAATTAAATTGATTTGTTCGCAACTAGCCCATTCGCAATTCGCGCTCTTGTGAAGAGTCCTTAAGAACGAACTGCGAATTACAAACGAGCAAATATTTGAAAAACTCTGACATTTCCTTCACATGATCCCTTGTTTTGGTCGCAGAAATTTGCGAATTTCAGCTGTCAGTTTCTAGTTGCAATTATAATTTTGAGGTTAAGTACGAATTTTTCATTCAAGAACTTGTTGATCGCCACTATATTTTGTGGATTCTGATAGGTTTCTAAAGTCTGACAAGCGTCAACAATATTTCAACTGTCTTACCTTTTTCTATTTCAAGTAATTCCCAATTAGCTCTAATGTGAAGTGGGTGTTATTAGATTGGCTAAGGAAAACGGTTCAAATTCAAATCGTTGCGGAATGTTCTACAATAGACGTCGCATCGAACAGTTGGTAGTTCGCAAGTAATAATCAATTTTGTAAATAATAGATGGTACCAACAAAATGGGAATATCAAGTCGTGTTGGTATGCATTTAGTGCAACATAAGTTGCACAATTTTCGTATATTGATGGCGAATTTGTTTTTGCCGTTACCTTCATTGTTTTATTTTTTGATGTGTTAACATCTAAGCGCGCGTTGTTGGAATCTGTTGGAGTAATTCCACACATTTAACTTGCGGGGACGGAAATGCGTCACGGTGTTTTATCATTGCATACATTTTATCATTGCATACGTTTTTATCATTGCATACATTTATGAGCTGGGGCATATTAATTTCAGCTTTTTGGGGATGTGGAATAAAGCATGTTTTGATGATGGTCTCACATTTCTTCCCTGTGACGGACATCTCGAGGAAATTCGGTGCCAAATCTTTCGTGAATTACCAGGCACGTAGAAATCACAGCTGGACAACAACTAGCAAAAATGTCGTAGACCAGCACCTCTACAATAGCCGTTTTTCTTTTTGAGTTCAGAGCAGAACCTGAACTGTTATACAAAAATTTCGTGTTTCTTTTTTAGCTCAGATACGTCAGAGCTCAAATTTGTGTTTCTTTTTTCGTTCAGAGCATGATCAGAGCGCGCTCTATGAGCTCAGAATAAGTTGACTGAGCAGCCTGAGGAAAAAGATGATTTCACATGTACAAGCACACTTCCAGTCACATTTGACAGAAAAAAAAAAACAGGAAAAACAAAAAAATATCAGAATGCTCTGAGCGCACTCGGTTCAGAGCACGCTCATAATGTTCGAGCTCAGTTCAGTGCTCAGCTCTGAACTAAAAAAGAAAAACGCCTAATATGCAATGCAAGCCGAATGAAATTCCAATGACACTTTCATTTACTGTATAACAGTTGATGTCATTTAACTTGCGGGGATGGAAATGCAAACGGGTATTTTCCACTGCATATGTCAGGAGTGTTTGTTGATGTGTAAACATCTAAGTGCGCGTTGTTTCACTGTTCGATTTCACTGTTTAATACACTGCTTATAATTCATTCAGTTGTGACTCCTTAACCTCAACTGTCATCCAACTCGCATCTGTAGGTGCCTACATGCGTTTCAATAGTAAAACGCAGAAAAATACAGGAAAATACGTAATTGGTACAATTCCATATTTCTGACAATAATGCAATGTTTGCCGTCATTAGGCGTTTTTCTTTTTTAGTTCAGAGCTGCTGTGTAATCAGCATTTTGCTCAGCTTGCTCAGTCAATTTATTCTGAGCTCATAGAGCGCGCTCTGATCATGCTCTGAACGAAAAAATTTGAGCTCTGATGTGTCTGAGCTAAAAAAAGGCGTTTTTCTTTTTTAGTTCAGAGCTGAGCACTGAACTGAGCTCGAGCATAATGAGCGCGCTCTGAGCCGAGCGTGCTCAGAGCATTCTGATGTTATTTTGTTTTTCCTGTTTTTTTTTCTGACAAATGTGACTGGAAGTGTGCTTGTACATGTGTAATCAGCATTTTCCTCAGCTTGCTCAGTCAATTTATTCTGAGTTCATAGAGCGCGCTCTGATCATGCTCTGAACGAAAAAAGAAACACAAATTTGAGCTCTGATGTGTCGGAGCTAAAAAAGAAACACGAACTTTTTGTATAACAGTTCAGGTTCTGCTCTGAACTAAAAAAGAAAAACGGCTAAAGAAACACGAACTTGTTGTATAACAGTTCAGGTTCTGCTCTGAACTAAAAAAGAAAAACGGCTATTGAAGATGCATTAAAATATTTTCATGCAATGACGTGTACACATATTTCGGGACTGTTGGATACAGTCGCACACTTTTTTTTTAAGCATGCAACACTTTTGCTTATATTTCAATCAGCAAAGTTTTCTGGACAGTTTTACAAATGATATTTTGTATAGATTCGTAACTCTGGTAGGTGTACTGGAGGCTCAAACCAACTCACCGAAGGAAAGACTTCCGAATCGGATGGAGTTCCCACCGAATTTTACAAATATAGGACAATGGAGCAATTGCATAAACATACATTTATTCTAAGGTCTTTTTGTCTTGAATGTATTTTAAAAGTTATTTTTAAATAACTCATAATACCAACAATAAAGACCATAAAACCCACATTTTGTCTGCTTCTTATAATTTGTTTCCAATTTATTCCGCTTTGAAGCAAGAGCGCTAGCGCTAATGATGGAACTAACGCGAAGTTGCCTACTAGCAGTCCATATGCAATAACTCTATGGCCTTTCCAAACTCGTAATCTCCAGCCCCAGAGCACAGAAGCATATTCGAAACCGAGTCGAATTAGGTTTACAGCTTTCAAACGCTTATCTCAAACAAATCATCTAACAATCGTATATTCACGTGTATGTTATTGCAATTTAGTTAATTACCACATAACACCGATGACATTGCGGTCAACACACTAGTGCAAGGAATTGCATTTAGTTGAATTCCTGTGCGCGATTCAGCACAATGTTCGTTCGCAAAGGGCTGCGTTTGCAATTGTTGGTCTTACGGTATTTGGGACTCCTACCCATTTACATTGACGAGGATGGACTGAAATGGCTGCCAACAATATCACAACGTTTGTCGTCCCTTCTTGTCCTTATAGTTTCCAGTTTTGCAATGTTATTGTGCGTTATACTCAGCGCTTTAACATCTAACTGGTTTATGGTTGAGGAGTACAATGTCACTGGTGTAACAATGGAATACGTCATAATGAATATCGCGAGTGTAACACAAATAGTCGCCAATTTAATAATTTTCTTCCGCAGAGAACAAAACCTAAGTGTCCTGAGAATTGTTTTACATTTCGAGAACAAGTATCTTAATAGTGTCAAGGGTGACACCGCGTTACGTATGTTTACAATTCATTTGGTCGTGTGTGTAGTATTTGCTTTGGCATTAAGCTTTGAGTTTCGTAAAGTAGCAGATTGGCATGAAATATTCACATATCAAATCGTTTTATTTATACTGCAAGTTCTATTCATGGGATTAATTTCAGCAACTTACTCGTCGCTCGTTGCTGTAACTAACGAAATAATGACTTCGATTAATGCGCGGATACGACACGTTATAAGCTTAAATGAGACATGGTGTCGGTGTGCGCTGAAACAACTCTTCAGGGATCGAGCGGAAATAATTGAATTGTGTGAAGTGAAAATATGTACGGTATACGGGATACCATTGCTTTTAATGGTGACATTTGTTTTGATGAATGTACCGATTGGTCCATATTATGCAATTAGTTTTTATCATCTGCCGCTTGCGGAGTTTCTTGGTGTTTTAATTCAGGCTTTGGCCTGGGTGCTGCCATCAATTACATTTTCTGCAATGATATTCAATCAAGATGTGTCCAAGGAGGTACGTCGTGGTATCGGTATTTGAAAAGATTTAAAAAATCCATTTTTGCTGATTTGAGATTGTTTAAAACTCTATGCACTGAAAAGCCAAATAATTTTTAAAGTCAGTGTGTAGAAAAAGGAAGAGAGTCAGAACCAGAGATGAATGATTAAAAGAGATGAATATCTTTCGTACGCCTATCCCCCAAAACCCATTTGTTTACATTGCTGTTTTTGTCATTTCAACCCCCGTCTGTGAATACGTGTGATCAACAAAAAAGCATATTTCTAATGGCCGACCGCGAATCATTTTGCTTTTTTGAGTATCGCGGTGTTTAATTATTCTGTGTTTTGTATTGAATTTGTTTGGTTTTTGTGGAGGTTTTGATTAAAATGTAAAAAATTGTGAAATTCACAGTAGAGAATATCGAATTCTTGCATTAAAGTCCAATTCATGAACTCACATATACTAGAAAAGAAAGGAGCAAGTGTTCGTGACTTCACAGTTTGTAGGCAGCCGCCCTTCTACTGGAAAGTTATATATCTCTGTATTCGATTATCTTTGGCCAGAACTATGGCGACGTTGGTTTTATACCAAGAAGAAACTACAATAGAACTGCAGCTAGCTTCGCTCGGTGAGATCGCCCTCCAGCTCCAGTGTTAATTATGCCGTTTTCCATTGGGATTATCAGATTTTGCTCTGAGATTTCTGATTTTGCGTGTCCAATTGAACATAAAATGAGATTTTTCTTTCTTTGCATTTGTGGTGGTGCGTTTTTTAAAAGTCAGCTGTTCTTAAATTGTACTTTGTGTATTAAATTCAAGTTGATATCGATTGCAGCGGCCAAATGTTAATTTTTCACAGACTTGTCGTCCTTAAAAACGTAAAATAACACACTTTCAAATTTGAAAAATTACAAATGTTTTGGCGTTAGTGTAAGTATGTGTGAATCACGCTCAGAATTCGAGATTCGCAAAATTGCTCTGACTCTGAAATAAAGTGCATTTGTGCAGCCATTGGAAAATGAAATCTGACAGCCAGCTGATTTCGAGAGCAGCAAAACTGCTCTGAATCTGTCCCAATGGAAAACGACATTATACAAGATAAGGGTCGGATCCCAGCAAAATAGTTTCTGTAATAAAATGATATCACTGATATTACAAACTGATCTTCGATTCAAACAGAGAGGGATCGGCTTTTACTAGGCACAATAAGCCAGTCAGTAATCAGAGATAGCATTTGCACCTTCTTTTCGGAGAAAAATTTTTTTCCCTGGCGGAATTAGCCGCAAGCCGTCGGACCATTATCTCAGAGTTGCCATTTCCGCAAAGATGTGATAAACAACCACTAGTTATATGGAATATAACCTAACTTCAGCACTCGCTAATTAAATTCATCGACGGCCAAAGTGTGAAACCTCTAATCGCCATTGGAATTCGTGTACATACTTCTGAGCGATGTTATCAAGGTTCAACTTATTTTAACAGGTATCACTTTTCTAAAACTCAATATGCATTGAGCTAGGTGTATGATAGAGGCGGTTACCTCAATGGCATTTCCAGGTATGTTGAGATGCGCCAGAGGGCGTATTTTATATCTTTTTTTTCCATAAAATGGAAAATCCTTTTATATGTACTTATCAATGTGATAAATGACAAAATTAATGGATTTGAAATAAGCGTGCTCATAAAATTAATACGTAATACTATTTGGTTAGTGTTTTTGGATTTTGGTTATAGTGTTGGATGTCCACCTTCAAGATCAACCTTGAAGTTAAAATGTTGAAGCGCAGACCGCTTTAGTTTGTCAAACTGCTCGTATGCTATTTACTTCTCTATGTTTACAACATGTGGCATTCTTTTTCCAGAAATGATTTTTCAGTTTTGGAATTTATTTGCCTTTTGTTGGTATTTGCACTTCACTTTGCCATAGCAGGACTGTGACGGTCGTGTTAACGTCTAACATATCCGTGATTTGTGATTCAATTCGTGAGATAAACGATAACTTATACAAACATGTGACAAAAGTTGTGCGCAAAAAGACACGAGCGACGCCGTTTGGAAACAATTAAAACATTGCTACGGATGCGAGGAAACTTCCTGCGAACATGCGTCGTCGATGTCAATCATGTGTATGGCTTTGTGATGCTGTTTATATCGGCATATATGTTCTTGTTTCGACTCCGGCACCGCTTTGTTGGATTATTTTGTCTTTTCTCGAGGACCAGATTGACGGTTTTTCATATATCATGGGATTCGTGAAGTCATCATCGCTTTGGATTGGACCATATTTGTCGTCATATATTTTGGCTATGTCATCGCACAAAATTGAAGTTGAGGTAAATTGCTACCAATGAATGTTTTAGGCACGAAAATTGGTGTGTATTCTGTAATTCCCATAAATTGGCATCACTGATAACATTTTTGTTACGAGATGCACGTGCTCTCGGCTCTGTAAATAATTATTAAATTTATGAAATTTTAGGAGGAAATCCGCCATTTTATTTCCTTCTTCCTTGTTTGGATACTTAGTTCATGTTTTACAACTAGATTTGTCTGTGCAGGGAATACAAACGCGTTGACTAGTAAACTTGAATTGTTTTTGCATTCTCGCTTATCGGTTACCCCTCCCGAAACGTCAACTGAGAAAAACTATTCACGTGACAAATTTGAGCCAATACAAATTGAAATACATAAATAAAGTCAGTCAGCTGTCAGTTTTACTTAACTAGAAATCCGAACGTCCCCAATTTCCTTACCGTTTACGTCATTTGGAATGTGTCTACGTTGTTACTTTGAAGTAAGTCAATGGGCCATACCAATAAACACTTTAGTTTCGACTCAAAATTTTAGTAGTTCACAGTGGGTATATTTCCCATACAAATTTGGCAATTGTGAGCTTCCGTAAATTTTATGTCGGAACTAAAATTTGTTATTAGCACGGCGCTATAGATTGTTTTTTTTTTTTAAACAATGCACATGAGCTGGTGCGATAGCACTTTTGACGTTTGGTATAGAATCGGCAACAATTTTTCACCAAAAATTAACTGACAGACGATTCGTGCTCATTATAAAAAAAGATTTACCTTGCCAACTCAGCCACAGTTGATCGAAAACCTTTTTGAAAATTAGACTTTCACGTACAGGGTGCTACAACTTCAACTTCTCAAAATTGCTGTAAGTTTGATTGAAAGATATTTTTAAAATTTACAAGATTTAACAAACATGGTTTACATCAAAAATTGTGCATAAACAATGCTTTGCATTCTCTCACACTTTATCACAGTAAAAAACATAGCTGCGCGGCATTAAATTTGACAACCAAAACCAAAAACCACGAGAAATTTTAAATTTTGTTGATTCATTCATCTGAATTCCATTTTGTGGGGTGGGATTTTTATTAACTGTCATGCGTTTTTTTCATTGACCATTTTAAATATCTTGTAGCGAGTGTACACAAGTATGGGGTTTCAGTTCCCAATAAAAAAAGGTTAAAAGATTTTATTTGGTGAAATTAATTCATTTCCACATTTTAAATATAAATTATGTCTGTCAAATTAAATTTTTCCGCATTCAAACGATTTTACAGAAACTAGGACTGTTCGATTCAAGAGCACTGTATATAAAAATAAAAAAGACAATTCTCTGTGGAAATGCAGCTGTTTCGGGTGTTCTTTGTTTTTTTTAATATTCTTGCAGGCCGTCGTAGATTGGCAGTCAGTTTAATCATAGCCTAGAGTTATTTTTTTGTATTCAACTGAATTGAATACATTGCGAACACATCCATTATACGTACAATGGGTGCATTTGGATGTGATGAACAGATGAACTTGAACATTA
Source organism: Cheilosia grossa (assembly GCA_963082955.1). Classification (NCBI taxonomy): domain Eukaryota; kingdom Metazoa; phylum Arthropoda; class Insecta; order Diptera; family Syrphidae; genus Cheilosia; species Cheilosia grossa. The sequence continues at coordinate 31,704,336 of OY720147.1, forward strand.
AGACTGCGCATCATAATAATTTTAAACGCATCATCAGTCGACGAAATACTCCGTTAAGATTGTAATGTTTAAAATGGTTATAGTTTCAAAATTCTTTGGGTAAATTTTATTTAAATTTTTCATATTTTTTTCAAGTTTAAGTTTATGTTCGGACGTTGCTTGCTACAAACCTGGTTACAATTTACAAAAATTTGTTTTGCGATGACATACCTGCTGTTGTGTAACTAGACTTCACAATACCAATAACCTTTATGTACCTTAAAGAAACAGAAAGCTATTGTACATATTTTGATATATTCTTCTTCTTCTTTTTCCGGTAGCTGCTGTTGGCAGTTACATTTTAACTCCTCCTCGAACATAGGACGACATTTTCATATGCAGACAAGTAAATAACGGATCGACAGACACGACAATCGACATCAAAGGCGAATAATATCCTTCGAGCATATGCATGCGTGTCCGAAGAATTAATCAAAAGATGAAAAGCGACCACCAAATATAATTTGATTAACTGATGTCAGTCAATAGTGCGAGTAGTCATATCATCAACTTGAAGTTATGCATTTAGCAGTCAGACAGTCTCGTTCACAATGTCCCCCAGACATGACTTTCGTTGGATTTTGTTCTCGTTGAAATACCTGGGCGTTCTGTCCGTCACTCGCCACCAAGATGGACGGACATTCTATTTCACACGTTCCGATTCAATTCGAATGGCTTTAGCCCAAGTGTGCACTCAATCGTTGTTGTTGTTCGCCGGCACTATGTTTTTTACGAGACCAAAATTATTCCATTTACCGTTGGAAACTAACACAACAAATGCGTACACAAAAATTCAATTTACTGCGTGCATTATTCTCCAATCGGTCATCAGCATTTATTTGTATTGCAATCGCTATAGACACCTTCGGGTGATTCAGGCCATCGTCTCCCATTGTCAGGCATTAAGAAAACCACCCAATGGCAAATGCAATGCATTTGTCAAATACTTTGCATTCCACGTATTCATGTTCTTAGCGTTTGTTATCATTATGTGGGAATCTTTTTTGCTGCTTAAAATAACCTATTTGGGATTGATTTGTTTTATGATAGTGTTTTCACTGCACTTTACCATGGCTGGACTTGTGAAAATAGTGCTGACGTGCAATATAATCGCGATTTGTGATTCGATTCGTGAGATAAACGATAATATAGACAAACAAGTGACAAAGTTGTGCGCGAATGGTGGAGAGCAGTGGCAAACGGTGAAACTGCAAACGCTTCTAAGGATGCGTGGACACTTGCTACGGTTGTGTGTTGTCGATGCTAATCATGTGTATGGTGTTGTAATGCTGCTGATTTCGGGATACATTCTTATTTCAACACCGGCAGCGCCTTACTGGATATTAATGTACATTCTCGATGGCGGGTCTCTGAACCCCATGAGGTTCATAAGGTCGCTCATGTTTTGGACGGCACCACCTTTGATTTTATTTGCAACGGCAATGTCATCGAACAAAATTGAAGTGGAGGTGAATTACTTTCAGAAATTGCATAAAAATCATAATTAAGTAAACAGATGGCGCTGCACGTACATGTAACTTTTAACAGTGGCGCATAAGCGACAGAAACGAATTCACATTCAGTTGACCTCTAGATCTAGATCAGATAAAATATATATTCGTGTTGTAGAGTTTTTCAGAGATTTTTTGTGAAATTGACAGTTTACAAGAAAACTCATTTTGAAATCGTATCAAAGAGAGCTTTAACTCATTCAAGCCTATTCCCAACTTCAAATCAAATCGAATCAAGATTCATTAGATTCCAAGCAGTGGATATTCCCGCAACTTTCGATTTCATAGAGATTAATTTTTGTTCATTTTCCAACGTATTCCCTATGTCGATCGAATCGAGTTTATCGTCAAATTGCATTTAAGTTAAGAAACCTGTCACCAGAAAATGTCGCAGAGAAATATATTACTTTATTTGTTTAGTAAGCAAATAGTCTTTTCGACGGGGGTGTGTTCTTGTAATCCTTTCTGTTTTTAATTTGTGAATGTTCCTGCGACACCCAACAGTCTTCAAATACTTATCAAAAGAATTAATTGAATGGCTGTCAGTTCCCACATCCAATTACGTTTGATTAATTACTGTCAATCCTCTTGGGAAAACAGTCGGACCATTCTATTTAATTACTGAAACAGTACAAGTGAATTGTCTGAAATACAAGTCAGTCTTGCCAAACAGTATCCGCGGCCGTACTTCCATTTGATTATGCTTTCTAAAATACTTGTTCGTTCTTTCGGCCATTCGCTCCCACGATGACATACATTTTATTTCACACGTTCCGATTTGAGGATGGCTTTAGCCCATGTTTGCATTCAATGGTTTCAGATCAGCGTCATTGTCGCACTAGTTTCAGCTCCAGAACGTTTGTTATCACAAAGTACACATAGACGACATATATCTATCCTATAAAATTCACTACTTCACCTGTGCAATTATACAGTCCTTCATCAGCATTTATTTGTACTAGAATCGGCATAGACAGCTTCTGGTAATTCAGGCAATTACCTCTCAAAGCCAAGCACTGAACAAAAGCCCACATTCCAAAAGCAATAGATTTGGCAAAATTTCTCACTTTCTATGTGTCATTTCTGAGATAAATTTCTTCAATATTTTGCATTACTTCCGTCGGATCGAGGTTAGGGCTGATTTGTCGTTTGTTGAGATTTCCACTGCACTTTGCCCTAACTGGACTTGTGAAAATAGCGCTGACGTACAATATTTCTGTGATTTATGATTCCATTCGTGAGATTAACGAGCAATTAGACAAGCAAGTGACGAAGAATGCGCAAACAGTGAGTGTTATGCGTTGACCGTTGAAGAAACTGACAACGCGATTGACGAGAATCAGCCGCCTTTCCACTGGAAAGTTTTTCTAACTCTGTAACTCCATTATCTTTGCCCCTAACACAATACATGGTATTTTATTGCGCGCCCAAAAGCATGCAAGTAACAAAAAATTAGTTTGTAGATTATGTCAATTTTGACAGCTAGTGCATACCAAGTTTTTTACACGTCCACAGTTGAGGCGACATTTTTATACCAAAATGGAAAGAGACTGTTAGATAATTAAATAAACAAATATTGAATGTGCTTCAATATATAGTTCGATGTGCCTGCAAAATGGCCGTCAATTTTTTTAAATCAATGTAAAATTCACCTTAAAGGTGATAAATAAGCATGTAGGAGGTTATGCATTTTTAGCCAAGATTTCCTATTAATTATCGTCAGCCGGAATTAGACCGTTGCATTCGCATTACACAAACATTAAAAGTTTATTTTTTAACTTAAAGGTACCTAGTTTTTACCAAATTGCACAAAATGACAGTATAGGTACATATAAATGTGAATAGAAATATTCTCATCAGCGAATTATCGGAAAAAGGAAGCAAAATGTGGCCAGTAAAGAATGCAATGCTTAGTTTAAACAAATATACAAGAAGTTATTTTTCATAATAAGGTTATGTTCAACAGTTTAACATTTACACAGGGTGGTGTCGACAGTGGCGGGTTAAAGAAATTGTTTGTCTTTTTTTTTTGTTTGGTGAATACCGAGAACTTTGTGAAAATACTGCATGGAGCCAACATTTCGCCGACGAACAAGTTTTTCACGAATAAGTCAATAAAAACTTCTAAAATCCTTACTTCCACCCCACTGTCACAGTTGGGCCACTCTGCAGCTGCTGAAAGTGCCGATACCGATGATATTACTTTCATAAAATTGCTCTTTTTAGCTTATGGAGTCACTTCGCTTCAAAGTAAACACATCTACAAATGAAATTATTCTGTTTGATTGGTTATTTGTCCTACCCGTGACCATTGTCAATAAGACTGTATCCACTCAAACTCTACTCAGTTAATTAACTGCCGAAAATTCCAAACTTTATAAGAACTCTCAGCCTAATTTAAGTTCAGTCTTGTTCAGCATGTCTGCTCAACAGGATTTGAGTTTGGTTTTGTTCTTTTTGAAATATCTGGGTCCAGTGGCGAGAGCACAAACTTAGAACATTGCTGAGTTTGCGTGGACACTTGCTGCGCCGATTTCCGGATATGTCCTTATTTCCGCACCGTCTTATTGGGTGGTATTGGCTTTACTCGATACCAAGTCGATGGATGTTAGCAATTTATTTGGGCTAGTTCAGAAGTCGACATTTTGGATTGTACCGCATTTGACGTTGTATATTTAAGCGATGTCATCTAACAGGATTGAAAATGAGGTAAGACATTGGAACGGCACGCATTTTATTATTCAAGTCGTTTTGTACATTTTCCTTTCGCTAATATTTATTATAAATAAGTTTCTGCTTGGAAGTCGATTCCTGTACCTGCGAACAAAACTACTCGCCTTTCGTTCCGTTCAAGTTCTCCACAAGCTTTCGTTTGCCAGCGATTTCATATCAGAATCCTACGCGGCAAATGTTGCCTAAAAAATTATTGACAGGTTAGTGAAGAATTGGCTGCGATTTGTCGAAGCCCATTGCAATATTTGTCCTTATACTTGGGATTGTAGAAGGAGGCAATAAAACGCAGAACTTCAATTTAAAAAGGATAAATATATTTTAAGGTTTGTATACAAATTGGCAACACTTTTTCCAGCGACAATCAATTTCACAGCTGATTTGAGATCAATCCAAGGGCATTTCTCGTTGGGTAAACTAACGTAATTTAGACTCTTAAAAAAACGCGCCCTACAGTATAAGGTCGCGCAACGAGATGACACTGCAGTTTGTCGGGAAAGTTCACAGAGTTCAAAATGCGGAATTCGAGTGGAAATGTGTAAAAGTGGAGTAGAAAATCTAAAACATGAAACGTACCGCCATTTATTATGTAACAACGTTCTTCTTCATTTTTCTTTTAAACAAGCTAACCCGGCGTATTTCGTACCGCCCAAATTTTGTCATGTAATGCTAATAATAACTCTGCTACTTTATATAATTCGGTCAATTTAAATTCTTTATTCAAAAGTAACATTAAATACGGCACTTAGAAATAGGAAAAAAAAAACAACAAAATTCAATTCTAAAGTCCGCTCTTGCTAGTGACCCCTAAATTCTAACAACATTTGAAACAAATTTAACCAAGGTCCAATTTTGACTCAATTTTGTTGTTTTTCACATAGGCCAGATCCAAGTAGTCGTTAATGGGAATTGCATTAACAAAAATTGTTATGATTTGAATTATAAAGCAAGGGGAAATTCGAAAAAGGAAAAAATGCTCGAACACATTAGCCAAATTTAGTCAAACTTCGTTCCCTAACGCAAACGTTGTGTAGAAGAAACCCAAAAAGAGAGAACAAAACATTTCCTCTCCATAAAAAAATCTTCAAATATTAGCCCAAGAAATTTTGTTTGATTTCATTTATATTTTGCGCTTATATAGAATTAAAATAGATGTAAGAAGCAAACGAATTGAACTTTATATTTTCGTCAACAAAACAATCAATTCTAGCTTTTAAATTTAAATTTGTACTTTGTTCTACTGATATTTGAATGTTCCCGCATAGAAAAAAAAAGAAAGTAAGGGAACAGACCTAATAACTATTTCGTAACTCTAAGAATTTTTTTTTTTTGTGTAATTTAGACAAAGAGTTAAATTTTTGAGAAAAGTCGTGTCTAATATGTTTTATTGCTTTGTATAGCAATGTCGATGTGTTTCAATCAAACTGCAATAATTGATGTATTGGCCAGCCTTCCGATTTTTCACTTAAGTTCTTTTATTTTATATGTAACCTTAGATCCTCTTCAACTCCCACAAAAAAAAAAAGAAAAAAAACTTTTGAGCGCAGTAGTGATTTTTTTTTTTAATTTTCCCCATTCCGTGTCCGGTTTGTCCCCACTTTTTTCCCCATTTCGATTCATAGAAGAAGAGTAAAAATGTACCTTAGATGAATTTTTAATATAATAAAAATTTGTTTTTTTTTTATTAGGAGACATCTTTTTAATACAAAATTCATGTGAATTTAAAACATAATTAATTAATTCACTATACGTTGGCTTTAAAGTATCTACCTATTTACTCATTTTGGATTTGCAAGTAAAACAAACCAAGTCTTAACTCTTTAATAACAAGTGATTATCATAATAAATAAAATAAATTTACTGGTACATTTATTCAAAATGCATTAGAAAAACAATATAGGTAATCTATAAAACACAGCGTCCATATATGGCTGAACTTCACAGCTGATATTGAATATGCAAAAAGGTTGCAATAATGTATAATATTCGATTGGGCTCCTTCAGATTTGATCTCAGGTTTCAGATTGATTTCGTGTGCCTAATCGAACATAAAAACGACACTTGCTCTTTTTTGTGTTGATATTCGTGCGACTTGAATATGTGACGAAATTTCCGTCCCGATTGATTTCTAAATATTTGTACATAAATAATTAACAAAAATAGATTCAACCGGTGCAATGTCAATGAAATTGTAAACAAAACTCCACCAGTTATCAAACTCAAATGCACTTGTATTGAAATCTGAAGCAAATCTAAGAAAATATCTAGATTCGCAAAAGTGCTCTGAAATCTAAAAAAGATTGCTTTTTTTGTACCAAACGAACATAAACATTGCTCTGAGAGCAAAAAACGTGCTCTGAGAGCGCCCAATCGAATACCACATTAGTCAACTTAATGTGAAAATGACACATGCGAGGAAAGGACCTCCGTCAACTTGGCAGAGCACCTATGTCAAAAATCAATTTTGAATAGCCCTGAATTATGTGCTAATTATGTGCTAATTTTGTGTTAAGTTTTTGATTTTTGTGCTCCAACGGTTTCGGAGAAAATCGACCTTGAAAAGTGCTCTGCCAAGTTGACGTCAAGCCAGCAGAGCACCTAGTCAAATCGGCCGAAAATTAAAAAAATTAATATGCCATACTGATTCCTGATTTATGTGCTTTTTTTGTGTGAAGTTTCTAGCTTCGTAGCTCAAGCCATTCAGCCAGAAATCGCATTACAAATCTCTATTCTAAGAAGTTCATAGAAAACTGTTAACGCAAATCCTAAAAACGGATCAAAATCAAAAAAATAAAAACCACATACATATCTCTGATTTATGTGCTTTTGATTTGCTTAGTCATTAATTTTTGTGCTGTCCTAATTTAGCCTCTAATCCAAGTTTTAAGTTTCGCTCTGTTAGTAAAAGTCCTTTAACAGCTCTGCTAAAATATTTCAGTTGCAAGAAAACAAAATCACAATGCAGAACGTCGACATTGTGGCGCCATAACAAAAACGGCATTTAAAAATAGAAATGACGACATTTTAAGGCAAATACAATCCATATAACCAGGCGCACAGCAAATATAGTAGGTATGGGTAAAATAATCCTTGCAAAATAAATAAATATCCATTGCGCACTGGTGTTTAGGCTTCTTAGTATGCGTGAATCAACATATGAACCCAACCAAATTTTGTTACGGCTACCTGCGTGGGTAGCCATGCATGAAGGAAAAGGGAAACAAATTGTGTGAATCTATGAGGGTGGGAATGTTCCTTGAAAATTATGTTACGGTAGGCTGTAAGTATTATGTTTGCCTGGTGTAATCAGATTGATACCATATGAATGAGGATCGACATTATGGCGCCTTAAAAAAATATTGGGCATATTAATAAATAAAAACGTAGTTCGTGTAGAGGAAGGGGTAGAAAAGGAAAGGAATCCACAAAAATAAAATATCATGGCGAATTTCTGGTGGATTTGCGCCTGTGTAAGTAAATCAAAAATGCGAATGCATAAGTGTAAACAAAATGTAGCTGGACTGGCGGCAACTGAATTTTTAACACTTTCAACTCTTAACAGGTAGGTATTTATGTGCTCCAAGAATTTAAGCACATGTCAACATGGTATTTGTTTCGATTTTGTTTTTGCAGGAAGATTGAAAATGTATGCGGCTGCGTAATGTCGATCGTAGGTACCAGGCAAACAGCTTAAGGACACCTATATAGAAATAGCTGCTGAAGCACCGTCTCGTGTAGATATTTGGGGGTGTGAGTACGTTAATTAGGCATCCCTCTCCAACAGAATACTTCATTGACCGACATTTTTTTTTTTAAATTATTCTAAAGGAGAGAGAACAAGACGGGGCATTTAGCGAAGCATAAGCAATACGATTCATGTAGTTGTAAGTAAAAACCAGAGGCCAATGGTTAAAAAATGGTGGCTGGATGTGTAGTGTAGTTAGTTCGTATAAAATCGAAGATTGCAAATGGGTGGAGTGTAGGCAATATACATACGACGCGAATCGAAGCTACGCTATAGGTATGTATGTTGGGCTTGTGTCGCCATTGTCAAGTATGTTCTATCATATACATCTTCATTGCTTACATTGGTGTTAGTGCGTGTGATTTTTTCATAGCTCTGAATTGCCGATGGGTATTAATCTCAAGTCTCCAACTTAAATATGTTTAAATCCTTTTTGTGTCGGCCGGCAACGGCAACATCGATGCTGCTTAAAACATTGGCAACGTAAATGTGAAAACTAGCTCATACACAATAATAACCTTTGTAAATTGATACATAAGTCTGGCCACAGTAAGGTATGGAAATGGATAGTTACCTACCCACTACCTAATTTTAAAGAGCCATGTGCTGTATTTTGCTAAATGCTCCGTTCAATTCTGTCTTCTTCTAAAGGATTAACAAACAAAAATGTCGGTCAATGAATTAGGTATTCTTTTAAGTAACGATGCGCATACGATCATGTGCATTCAATCAGGTGAGGTGTCAGGTCATACCTCATAGGATCTGTGCAATGATGTCGGAAAGAAAGGCAAAGCCTTTGATTTTGAAACACATCATTGAAATTATCTTTTCCTACTTTTTATTAAGTATACCTACCTAGACAATGACAGCGTGCATTAAGTTCAGTTATCACATTCACATTCAGTTATCGGGTTACTAGGTACATTGCAAAAATATATGAAGAATATGTCCTGGCATAGCTTCTATTTGATCCCATGCAATATGTATCTTTATATATTATAAATGAGCAAGAACTTGATTGCATCGTCTGGTTACCTAGTTTCTTTCTTAGTTTTAGAAATATGAGGCCGTCTAAATCAGTTTTCCATTCGAAATAGGTATATTCATACTTACTAGGTACTCATTTAGCTTAGATTGTGATCTATTCGACCGAAATACTACTTTTGGTATTTTTAGAATGGAGAGAGAGTATACACTCGATCAATTGAAATTATATGCACATAGGTTCTTGCTATTTAAAATATCTCATATGTTAAACTGTTAGTAGGGGGGCTTTTTTTTTTTTAGATAGCATGTATTAAGAATGATCTACATTTTAGACACGTTAAATTTTATCGTTTACCCATGCAGTTACACAGTTTTTGAAGTATTCAACCCCTAAAATGGTGCGGAGCTCAATACACCTTAAAATAATCAACGAGTAGTACATACAACTAGAACTAGAACTAATTAGAAGTAGAAAGCATTATTTATTGATAAAATGGTACTTTTCAATATTAGGTTACTGTTGCCATAGATTGTTCAGAAGTGGCCGTTTTTGAATCTTATTCAAAGGGATGATTTTCATGGGTGCACAAATGGGTATCCAAATAATTTCAAAATAAAAAATGTTTTAGAAAAAAGAATTTCATTCAGTAGTTTGTATCTCAAAACCCTAAAAATGCGGGCGGCTAATTTAAAAAAAATGTTCATACCTAATTTTGTAAAGACTAAACTACTAATGAAAAAAAAAATCACTAGATATAACTACAAACAAAAACCGATCAAACTTTAATAGGTATAAAGATCATTTCTTGTCAAAGCATAGGTACTTGAGATGTACATCATTTCTTGTTTTGGAAAAACTGCGGGTCAGTTTCGATTCAATAAATTATGTTCCTAAGTGTAATGATTCTGCTGATGTCAAAATAATAAAGTTACGCATCTACGCATACCCAATTGGAATATAATCATCCCCAAAAGCTTATAATAAAGGCTCATGCCCCGCCCTACCTACCCATCTGAAATATATGTATGGGTAATATCATCTGCCAACTAGATTGAATAATAATATCATTGCATTTGATTGGCCTAAACTATTGGTTGTTTAATATCATACAAGCATGTTCAACCGTCATCCATAGGTAAATTCTAAATAGATAGTATCCTTTAGCTGTTTGTGGCGCGTTTAATGACAAAATAAGCATTTACAAGTGATATGTAGACATTTAGCCAAACCCAATATTAGCAGGCCAACAGAAATTATAAAAGGTATGGGTAGAATTATCCTTTGAAAATAAGAAGAAGCTACCTACACTACACATCCAGCCACCATTTTTTAACCATTGGCCTCTGGTTTTTACTTACAACTACATGAATCGTATTGCTTATGCTTCGCTAAATGCCCCGTCTTGTTCTCTCTCCTTTAGAATAATTTAAAAAAAAAAATGTCGGTCAATGAAGTATTCTGTTGGAGAGGGATGCCTAATTAACGTACTCACACCCCCAAATATCTACACGAGACGGTGCTTCAGCAGCTATTTCTATATAGGTGTCCTTAAGCTGTTTGCCTGGTACCTACGATCGACATTACGCAGCCGCATACATTTTCAATCTTCCTGCAAAAACAAAATCGAAACAAATACCATGTTGACATGTGCTTAAATTCTTGGAGCACATAAATACCTACCTGTTAAGAGTTGAAAGTGTTAAAAATTCAGTTGCCGCCAGTCCAGCTACATTTTGTTTACACTTATGCATTCGCATTTTTGATTTACTTACACAGGCGCAAATCCACCAGAAATTCGCCATGATATTTTATTTTTGTGGATTCCTTTCCTTTTCTACCCCTTCCTCTACACGAACTACGTTTTTATTTATTAATATGCCCAATATTTTTTTAAGGCGCCATAATGTCGATCCTCATTCATATGGTATCAATCTGATTACACCAGGCAAACATAATACTTACAGCCTACCGTAACATAATTTTCAAGGAACATTCCCACCCTCATAGATTCACACAATTTGTTTCCCTTTTCCTTCATGCATGGCTACCCACGCAGGTAGCCGTAACAAAATTTGGTTGGGTTCATATGTTGATTCACGCATACTAAGAAGCCTAAACACCAGTGCGCAATGGATATTTATTTATTTTGCAAGGATTATTTTACCCATACCTACTATATTTGCTGTGCGCCTGGTTATATGGATTGTATTTGCCTTAAAATGTCGTCGTATTTTTAAATGCCGTTTTTGTTATGGCGCCACAATGTCGACGTTCTGCATTGTGATTTTGTTTTCTTGCAACTGAAATATTTTAGCAGAGCTGTTAAAGGACTTTTACTAACAGAGCGAAACTTAAAACTTGGATTAGAGGCTAAATTAGGACAGCACAAAAATTAATGACTAAGCAAATCAAAAGCACATAAATCAGAGATATGTATGTGGTTTTTATTTTTTTGATTTTGATCCGTTTTTAGGATTTGCGTTAACAGTTTTCTATGAACTTCTTAGAATAGAGATTTGTAATGCGATTTCTGGCTGAATGGCTTGAGCTACGAAGCTAGAAACTTCACACAAAAAAAGCACATAAATCTGGAATCAGTATGGCATATTAATTTTTTTAATTTTCGGCCGATTTGACTAGGTGCTCTGCTGGCTTGACGTCAACTTGGCAGAGCACTTTTCAAGGTCGATTTTCTCCGAAACCGTTGGAGCACAAAAATCAAAAACTTAACACAAAATTAGCACATAATTAGCACATAATTCAGGGCTATTCAAAATTGATTTTTGACATAGGTGCTCTGCCAAGTTGACGGAGGTGAGGAAAGGTGGTGTTCAGTTCGAAATGCGCTTAGAGCTAGAGCTAAATCGCTTAGTTTCTATAAACGCGGTGATGTTCTCATGTTTGTGATTTATTTGAAAGTTAACAACACGAATTTTATTTTCAAAATATACAAAATTGGTAAACATGAGTGTATTTCGTTTTTTCCCCATTTTAAGAGCTATTTTCCCCATATTCCCCATTAAGTGAAAAATTCCCCAAAATGCGGAAAAATCCCCACATCTGGCATCGCTGGCCTCAGTCACCCTGCATAAATTTCTCCACGAAAAATCTCCAAACAAATATTTCACTTTCAATTTCACAGCACTCTTTGGAGAGGAGTGAAAATTTCCCTTCAATCGAACAGCGTCCCAGAATTTATACGTCACACCTATCAAGATCATTAAAGCGCAACAAATTCTTTGTAAGGATTAAACTTTCAACTGTTTCAGTAGCTACTCAAACGATTACGAATTTTTGTTTTATTTAAATTTACATAAAATCTTTTAAGATTGAATATGCGAAGTTCTGTCCGCAGTTTTTACTCCTAAAACATTTTCCCCAAAAACATATCCCACATCAGTTTTTTTATCAAATAATTTCCTTAAAGTTCTTTAGAGCTGATGGAAACTTTAGTACAACAGAAGTTGTGCATGGGATCTGTTCAACTTACTTTATACATTATAATGGAATTAAAAGAAAATGTTTTTCTTCGCTAGAAAAATTTGACTTAATTTGTTAGATTTAGAAAACGATTGAGGCGCAGATTTATTGTTATTGAATTTGTATGATGTTGAATTAAACGAAAAATAACTGTTTTTGTGTAATAAAGCATTGGGATGACTTTTTTAATTTCAAAATATATTTTTTCTGAGTAAAATTTATGGTACAGGGAAATAACTTCACGGGCAATAACTTCACATTGGAAATAACTTGACCTCAAGTGGGAAATAATTTCACTTTTTTATGTGAAGTTATTTCCCACTGAATGTGAGCAAATAACTTCACTTTTTTCTGAGAAATAATTTCTCTTTAAATGCGACGACAATTATGTAAGCCCTAAATTCATAAACAGTGGAAAATGTATAGGGGGGGGCATGTTGCCCCCTGCTTGGAATTACTGTTTATTGGTGGGATTAGATGCTATGTTGGGTATATTTCTACAAAATTTACGGTGGAGTTATTGCTCACCTTAAGTAGGTAACTACTTCACAAAAAAAAATGAAGTAATTTCCCACTCGAGGTGAAGTTATTTCCCATGTGAAGTTATTTCCCTGTACCAAAACTTATTTGTCAAAATAATTGTGCCAAAGTTAATATTATTCATTTAATACATTTCAATTATTGCTTTTAAAAATAAAAACAAACTGTGTGTTAATTTATATTTTCATTTCTTCCTAGAATTCATAAAATGTAACTTTTAGTTTTGTCAAAATACTCCTGCCGATGAGTGTACGAGGAGAAAAACCCTTGCAAAACTAATTTATTAATAGATTAGACAATGTAATTTATTACATTGCCAACACCCTCTTAATGTATACTTCAATTTCACAAATGAAATTTTCAATTTGACATCTCTGACAAAGTATTTATTAGAAAATCGAATTTCCCCATCGATTAGATTACTTGTTTCGAAATGCCATTGGAACGCACAACAGTTTTCAGCGTCGCAGTGTAAACTCGTGTACAATGGAACCGCGTCGTGGAATTTGGTTCTTCATGAAATGCTTAAAGTACTTTGGTGTCTTAGCGTGGTCGTTCGATAAGGCGCGGTCTAAAATCGTCTGCACGAGCTCGGATCTGTGGACAACTGCCGTCCCATTTAGTTTAATTAACATAATCACAGTCTATTCCCTGATTCGTGCCTTCACAGTATTGCACTTGGATGTGATCGATAAATTCAACGAAACTGTTTCCCAATACTCAAGAATAATTCTGCTTGTCGCGGCCGTGTGCCAAACAGGTTCCACAGCATGTTGTTGGTTGGGGCGGCACCAAACTTTGACAATTATTCAAGACATCATAAAGCTGGATCACAAGCATTTATATTTCGAATGCAACTGGCGGTCGGATTTAACCGTGAAAATGTTCTTCATGTGGTTGGCAACGTCCCTGCTTGGCATGTTCAGCATATTTCTGTCCATTACAAATGAGGTGTCTAATTCTTTATTTGTTCACTTGTTCATTACTTGGCTCTATGGGGTGCACATGGTTCTGAGCAGCCTCATAATGTTGTTTTACGCGTCACTTACGATTGTAATCAGTCGAATATTGCGCTCGATAAACTTCAAAATTGCAATTGCACTCAGACTGAGGAGTGCCTACATTAGAACCGAACTTAAGCTGCTGTTTAGGGAGCGGTCATCCCTAATTACGCTATGTGCCCGAGATGTTAGTGGGGTGCATGGCAAATGCATTATATTCATTGTGTGGTACACTCTATGTGCTCTGTCCAGCATCCCATTGGGATTAGTGTCTTATTTCGATATGGAGGAGTCGAAGCATATTGCTGCTGCGGCCATCATGATTATAGAATCTGGTTTATGGTTCTTGCCAACGGTGGTAGGGTTTTTGGCTGTTTTCAATGGGGAGATCATCGAGAACGAGGTGAGTGATTGATTGGTTTTAATATTTGGTGAATCAAATGTGTTCGATCCGATGATGTGGGAGCTGTTTTCAAAACTTTTCACAGGAAAGCTTTCAAAATGTTATTACTGCCTCTACAACTGACTGCGACGAAACACTCAAATGACATCTATACATTAGTGCGAGTAACTGTTCAAATTATGGATGGTATGGTATTTATCAACGAAGATTATTGTAGTAATGAGGATGTCAGGAGATGCTCTAATTTTAGAACTCGCTTGCCGGGAGGTATGAGTGTGTTGTGCCTATCTGTCATCGTCAAGTCCAATTTTGCTATATGTTCATTGCATAGTTGTTCGATGAGGCAGCTGTTAATTTTGCTTTTTTTAACAAAACCTTTAAAAACAAATCCCATAACACGATTCTCGTAGTATTCAACATAACCGTAGTTAAATTCTTAAAACAATTATACCAATACGTGCGTTTAATGAAACAGTTCGGAAGCGGAATGTTCAAAACATGTTTTTTTTCATTTTAAATGCATTTTTATTGAGATATTTCATTAAACTTATATACTAGACAAAAACGATTAAATCTAATTTAAAACTTACAATTATCTTATTCTAGCTTACTGGCTTTAAGCGAGCGCTTTAAACTTATCAATATCCCAATTTTTCAAATGTTCAAAATATGTTTTCAAAACTAAGTAACAATATAAGTGGAAGTTCATTAAGGTTTTCAAATGAAGCCGCAGTTGCCACGCCAACAGGTCAACCCATATTGAAGCTTAGATTTAAAGAGACCATTTTAAACTGATTTTAAAATGTGTTTAGTGCAATAATGACTTAGATGATAAAATTGCCTTAAAACGTTGTTCAGGTACTGTTTCAAATGAAAAGTAGGTGTTGGATATATCGTCATCATTACTTTGCTTACGTTTTCAAGCTAAAACGTCAAACTAATAGATTTGTCTTTTCTGTAACCTTCTTCTTCTTCTTCAGCCTTTTCTAAAGATAAGTCACGCTTTTCATAATCTTAAATTTATCGAAGAAATCCTTTTTGCAAAATAAAAATAAATAATTGAATTGTCAATTTATTTGGCCGCCTTTCCTTTTTTATCCAAAGCGAATTTCTTTTATCATCAAAAGTATGATATTTCCAACTTAAATTACTATCCAGTATTATTCCTAAATATTTAAATGCTTCACCACGTTCAGTATTAAAAAGAGCAATCAGAACTTATTTTATTTTTATCACAGCAAGACCTGTAAAAATGATGCCTACATGTGTTTGACAAATTATATTTATGACACCTAGGAGAATTATAAGTTAAAACCATATCCTCACAGGTGGACCTTAAAAAAAACATCATGAGTTTTGTTTTTTCACTTATAATAAGTTTATGGATAAGAACCCAATCAAATCCAAATCATGATTGACAACAATAAACAAATTGAAATAATTGTTTTCAGAGTATGATAAGGAAGGGTCATCTGCAAAGACTGTTTTACCATTAAAACGTTGAATGAAAAGAGTGTTCACGAATACTAGAAACAGAATAGGTCCCAAAACAGACCCTTGAGGGACACCTTTATTTAAGGTTTTTTCCGAACTTAAACAAAACAATCTTGAATGCTAACTCATTGTTTACGGTCTTTTAGATAAGATAAGAACCAGTCACAAATAAACCCTTGGAAGCCAGTGCTTCACATAGTTTTTATACAGCTTCTGCTGTTGATCTACATTTTATGAAACCAAATTGGGATTCACTAAATAAATTACTTTTGTCCAAAAAAGGACAGCATTCTTGAATTCATTCCTTTTTCGAAGACTTTAGAAAAGACTGGCAAAAGCGAAATAGGGCGATTATTGTCAATGATCGTAGTTTCATGTTTCTTGTGCAGTGAAATAACAGTTGCTAACTTGAACGCATCTGGAAAGATAAATTTTTTAACACTATAAGATTAAAAATATACATTAAGACATCGGAAACTAGTCTGAAATATTTTTAACAATTTTAATTGAAATCATTTCGTTCGACGATGAATTTGAATTTTTGAGACGCATTATAATTTTATGAATTTCCAATGAGGAAAAATCTTCAAACAAAAAGCTATCGGTGCTAAAGCTATTTTGAATCATACTATCGGAACACTGACAGGCACTCGAATGAGGAGTTGCATTTTATGTTCCGAGTTATGTCGGGAAAATAACCGTTAAAAAAATTTGAAATTTCATTAACAACATACCATTTTGTTTAGCAGCAAGTTCATTTCTATTATAATGATCTCTAAAAAGCGGGATTTCAGTTTTAAGTTCTTTACAAAGTTCCTCAAAGCATCTTTTCAGCCCAACGCTATGAGAATGCTTTTTAGCTTCAATACGAAGTTTGTTCATCAATTCAATTTTTTGAGTAGTGAAAAGCTCATCCACTTTTTCGGTCTTTTTACTTTTATGTTATTTTTACTTACATATTTATTACAGGATGTCAAAAGCAATCGACGGATCGTTTGAACAGAAAACTTCATTTCAATACTCAAAAGTTAAAGCAGATCTAAGTGCGAAAAAATCTTAATTTCTTAAAATCATTACTGCACTATTGCTTATTTCTTGGCAATGCATCCATCAATCTGAATTGTAGTTAGGCTGTGATCAGTTATCTTAAGATCGTATACTTCAGACATTTAATTAATATTGTTACATTCGAGCTTTTTTGTTGAACTTTTCTAATAAAATCACATTTATTTGACTTTTATGGATTATTATTGAATATCATAACAATATCACTTGAAACAATTCTTAAACTATTCAAACCAATCACTTAATTAACTGTCACTTTACACTTATTTATCTTTACAACCGATTACTATTTCGAGCCATCACTGTTAAAAATCAACTGTGTAGTAAAACCTGCCTTTTATATCCGCTCCGCCGTCTCTCGAGAACTTTCTAGCTTTCCAATTGGTTCTACAATTAGCTCACTTAACGTTACACATTCCACACATTCCATGATAAATTTCCAGTTTATTCCGGCTAGTTCTAGAATAAGCTAAGTGGGGAATTACACTTATTTGACAGATTCCAGTCTCCAATTGGAAAGTGGAACTTGTTTGGTGACTAATGGGTTGTTTTCACTTCACCATTTTAGGTTCCACGATACATTCCACACCACAATATAATTGTTCTTACACAATCTGATAAATATATGGTTCAAACAAGTGGGTCCTCCGGTTGTTTGTTCACCAAGGAACTTAAGCCAAATGAAGATAATACAGCCAAGAAGTTATGAACTTCCGAAACATTAGACAAAATATCAATGTTAAAATAAAGAGAATAACATTTTTGCAGCTTTGTGTATCCAAAAACTCAGAAAACTCCTCAACAAAAGCATTAGTTGTATATAAATGCAGTTTTTGCACTCCAACAAAACTATAATTCAAAATTCAATCAAATTTAATCAGCACTTTTAAGTTTGGGTCTGATCACTTTACACACAAAATCACTGAATAAGCTGAATAAGAATTATTGCAATTTGCCCCGAATTCAAAATTTGGAATCTTAAAGGTATAGAAGTTTCGAAATCATAAATACCTATTTCAGAGACGAATATGAAATCTGGTAAATGGTCAAAAGATGCGTTTTTTGCAAGAAAAAATCACAAAAAATCAAAATATTTTGGTGAATAATGCAGCCAGATTCAGAAACCATGTTTGAATGATCAATACAAAAACCGCAAACATTATGATCATAAGTAAAAGAAGATAAACTTGAAGTACTTATATTATTCATATTATTATTAGAATTATGAGGATCTAGTAAGAAATTCATATTATTATGATTGAGTAAAGTCTTCATCGTGTTACAAATCATTAGTTCACGAAAAATTGATGAACATATCTAAAGATAGCGTCAAGCTTAATAGCAAGACAAAAAACAGCGCTCTAAAAGCAATCCATCGAAGCGACGAGAAATTCTGAACACCTACAATCTAGTCCGCTTTTTGACACGTAAAAATCGCTGATCTGCATCAAATTAATTGAACTACCGACTTGACATATGACTTGGTCTCATGCAATGAGGTCCTCTTATCGATTGACATCTTGTGAAACAGAAATAATGCACACCAGTTCGTTTTTTCACCCTTACAGTACATAAGCCCGTGTTAAGCAAATACGTACCAGTAATTAGGAGTACTTCCGTGGTCATACAACAAAACGCGTTCAAAATTTGTTTGCACAAAATCCGATTTCTGGACAAGTGTTGCGACACTCAGTGCAATAAATCTAATTTCAGCGTTTTCACTGTTTCGTGCCTTCACACTGACTGACTGGAATTTAATCGACGAATTCAGTAAGACTCCTTCAGTCTGTTCGAGGATAATACTCATAGTTGCTGGTGTATCTCAAGCAATCATCACCGCCTGCTGCTGGGTGGGACGCAGACGTGTCCTACGGATTGTTCAAGATGTCGTCCAGTTGGAGCATAAATATCTGTTTTTCGAAGATAATTTCAAAACAGATAAAGCTATGTACATATGTGGTGCGAAGTTGATTGTGACTGGTTCGTGCATTTCGAACACAATTATAGCCAACTGCTTTTTGGTTGACTTCTCACTGATTCACCTCATCTTGATCTGGTTTCATGAGCTGCAACTGACTTTGAGCGGACTGATAATGATGTTTTATGTGTCGTTCAACGACACCTCTATCCGATTAATGCGTGCGATAAATTTCAAAATTGAAAATTCTCTCAGTGTGAAAAGTGGTTACTGCAAAACCGAAGTGAAGCTACTTTTGTGCGACCGTCTTTTGCTAGTTGAGCTTTGCAATCGTGACATTAGCGAAGTATACGGTTTATGTATTCTTATTATTACGACATACATTCTGTCAGTTTTGACTAGCATTCCGCTTTTTATTTCATCCTTACCGGAGATGGTGGATAACAAACGAAGGATCGGTATTTTAGTGACGATAGTATGTGTGATATGGTGTACACCAGTATTGATGGGAAGTTGTGCAGTGTTCAATGGCAAGATCATCGAGAAGGAGGTGAGTGCTGATTTACATATTTAGCATTACAACGAATACTGCGCCTGGTTTTAGGCAGCGTTTAATAAAACGACATTTTTAATGACATTCTCACTCAAAACAGGGAAAAAAGTTCTGCAAATATTTTGACATTTTAATTGCAGTAGTTTACAAAATAAAAATGGGTTACCTACCGACAAGCGTGCAAGTGTATTTCCCGCAATTTATTTTAGAAAGTGAGATTTTCCCCTTTCTAGCTACTAATTAGAATTACTCTTACATTTGTTTATCTTTTTAGTGCATTTTTGCTCCATTCACCTCACCACTTCCAAGTGTTCACACGAAATTCTAATATATGATATACGTCTTATTGTTTCCTTAATAACACACGAAAATATCGCAAGCTAGTGCATATTTATAACAAGAAAATCTAGTACAATTATTCAGCACACCGAAAAGTAGAACGAGATTTTTCGTCTGACGTTTGTACTAAAATTCTAAATAAATTGTTTACCGGACATCGCTTTATTTATCACCATTGTAATACATGCTTTTCTATTCCAAATTATAGAAACTTATTTCGCTTGTGTGAAAATCGACACTATCTTCTAATAGGATGTAATACTAAAAAATGTACAACAATGTTCGATAAATATGGTTTCTTTTTACAAGCGACATCTAGATATCGAAAGAATACGCCCCTTTGAAAATAGTTTTACTCATGAGTAATATTTTAATACGTCAGTATGAAAATTTAGAGCAAACATTTATGTTGGTAAATGTTCGTTTCCCCATAGTAAAATCATTCAAACTTACCGTCGTCCACACCACGCAGACATAATTCCCCGAATTAAAACTAGGTACACAATTGCCTCCTTTTAGGGGTAGGTACATTGCATTCCCTTGAAAATAGGTTCTAGTCTAAGATGATATAATATTTGAATGCATTACTTTGGCAATATGGCGGCGACAAATTAAACGTCAACAAAAGGGGTTCTATCAACTGATAAGCATTTTGTGCGGGGGGACTGGGGAATTGTTAACTTAATTTTACCAGCCATAATGGCGACATTGTCCCACGATTTCATGTTTGTGCACATTTATGGCACAAAACCTTTCGAATGATATAAGTTTAATTCTACTCATTTCATAATAAATACTAAAAAAGTGTACGGAAACTTCGGATGTTCACGTATTAATAAGGGTATTCACTTAAACGGGTAAAACCCCCATAAACCGCATAAACTGAAGATATTTACCACCTCGTAAATTAACTGTCAGATTTTGTATGGAGAATAGTTTACGCAGGCCTCATAATTTTCCGCGACCAATTACGCTCGGAAATCGAGTGCGGAAAGTTACAAATGTCAAAATGTGACAAGCGTTTTCCGCGTTGTGTGAATATCTTTTCAATATTTTAGAGTTGCATCAATCACGGTAAGAATTTAAATAAACAAATATTTATTCTATTGCTTTATCGCTATTTGCAGCGATTGACGCAATGACATTTCCGAGGTGTGTTCACTTAAAGCTCCGCAGAAATGTATGAATTTACGAGCTGCATAAAATGATGAGATTAAGTGAATACCCTTAATATAATGATGATATGGCTGCTAAAATGGTAGCCACATCTTTCAAGACGAATTCAACGATTACATACGAGTAGGTTATTATTGAAATCATTCCTTAGTAGATCTGCATTCATCGTGACCGCTGCAGTATTCTGAAATGTCGCAAGAAAAGGGCCAATGACAAAAAGAAGTGCCATTTCTGAAGCTATTGTGCTCATTTATTATTTTTGACCGATATTTAACAAGCATTGGCTCGCTAATACTAATAATACTGTTGTGGTAAGCAACTGCATTACATTTTAAAGGGTTTTTTTTTTCAAGCGCCTTCTCAACTACAAAAAGGGCCAAAATAGCAGTTATTTCTCAGTTGACATTTTTGGATGACTGTCAATCGTCAGCGGAATTCCGAGTTCATTCAGAAAGTTGTCAACTCGTAAGCACGACTGCATTGAGATCTCTCATATTTGCTGTTGATATTTATTCTCCACAGCGCATTACATCTACCTACTTAGCCAATCGAGTCTCGAAGTGCTTGTGACAGCATCTTTGTATATTTGTCAATATTTCACATGTGTCCTGTTCACGTCCTTTTACATATGTTTAGTGTGTCAGATTGAAGGTATTTTGAGATCCATTAATGGAAATCTAGTATTCGTTAGATCCGAAAACCTTGTTTCCTGTGAATATGGCATGAGTGAAATCTACGGTTTCCCGTTGGTGTTTGTGTTGTTATATTTCCTGCTTGTATGTGATAAATGTCACTGTTGAATAGATTATTAAAACCAGGGTTGATAATGGTGTGCTACTATTGGGCGCTTTTCGGCACAATAGATCTTTTAGGTCGACGTGTCTCTTTATCGTCTTGGCGAGTCAGAAGTTAAAAAAAAAAAAAAAAAAAAATTGTGGGCTCTTGTCCCGCAATCATGTATCTTTCTTTCTCTTTTGTCTCTTTTCTATCCTGACGGAATATATCACGAGGTTAAAAGATAATTATATCACTAAAACTCTTTTTGACAATTTTCAATTTATTTAATTCCATTTTAGGCTAACAAAACAGCAAGAATTCTATCGAGGATATCCTTTCGCGGAACTGGTATTGAGAAAATGGTAAAACCGTCTTTTATTCCCTCCCTCTATGGATAAGCTTTGACATAGTACTATGCTTTTAATTTTAGGTCGACAAATTCCTAATGAAGAATATGCACCAGAAACCTATCCTGACGGCATATGGGTTTTTCCCACTTAACAAACGCACTCTATTTAAAGTAATTATATGAGGCCATTGTTGTACAGACTTCCACCTAATTGTTTGACAAATGTGTTTTTATTGTTTTATAGATTTTTGCAGCGATTTTCACATACATGGTAATTCTTGTACAGTTCAAAGGAATGGAAAATGCAAACAAACAACTTGCAACTAGTAAACAAACACTTACCGTATCATAGATCAAATAGCCGATGTTGTTGGTTTTGAAATTACGTCTCCATTTTCTGTATTCCGCTTTGATGACTGCAAGTTGTCTTTTCCAGTATTTGCCTTCAAGGACAACGCTCTGTTAAGAAAGTGAATATTTAAAGAAACATAAATACAGAAACTGTAAAAAAAAATTATAAAGTACAGCGAATATAATTTAACTTTAACATTTTGTGGAATCTGTTATTTAAAATCACTTTTGACATAACAATAAAGGAGTTTTGTTCCAAAAAAATAAATTAATAAGAGCTGTAATAAAAACGGATCCTATCAAAGTGGATAACTGTCTTTAAGAAGGTCTTACTTAATCGATTGGTTTCGGTATGATTTCGATATAATTTGTTTTTTTTTCACAAATAATAAAAATTTTACGAAAAAATCATGTAACCATATTTTTGCATTCCAAATAATAAAAAATAGCAAAAGACAAAACTTTCAACACAATTTTCCATTACTCAATTCTTTTTTATTTAATAAATATGTAGGTATATACTTTCAAAAAAATAATAAATAGAACACTTTTTTTTGTACTAGATTAATTGTTTGTTCGTTTAAGGCACCAAGTGACAAAGAACAGAAACAGAATCCCATACATTTGCAACAGGAACAGAATTAGAACAGAACATTTTTTTTCCAGCAACAGAATTTTGCGACAGAAAAATGGCTGTTTGACGACAGAACGTAAACAAGTCTATATTGATTGTTTCTGTTGCTGCCAGCAAATTGTAGACGAAGAGGAAGTCTGCAAACTGCCGCTCTACTTGATTATACGCCGGAATTCGACAATTAGCTTCATGTAAATCGTCTTCGCTAAACATTTTCAAATTCTGTTCCATTTTGTCGTTGAAGTGAAGGCTAAAATGTAATCAAACGAAAGACAATTTGACAGAATAGGCGGCAGCCATTTTTTTATGGATCTGTTTCTGTTTCAATTTTGTGTAGCTGAGCGAGCAACGTAAACAGAACCAGAATTTACTACAGAATGAAAAAAACCTTCTATTCTGTTTCTGCCTTTAGCAGTTAATCGTGCCACAATTGATTTATTGAAGGAAACGTTTGGTAACCGCATAGTTTCACGTTGCGGACCCGTGAATTGATCGTGCGATCGTGCTTGACTATTTTCTGTGAGGATATGTGAAGTCGCTAGTCTACGCCGATAAGCCCGAAACGATTGACCACTTGGAGGACAATATTCGCCGCGTTATTGCCGATATACGGCCACAAATGAGTCTTGTGTCATCATTGGAATATTTTAATTTGCTCTAGTTCATTTCTAAACAGTACAAAGGTTTAATAAATTAAACCAATTGAATAAATGATATTTCCGTTTACTCTACTGTCATTTTCCTGCAGAGCGGCAACAAAACAAAAACAAATGCACTATTGACAGCACTGCTGACTTTTCTTTTATGAAAAGTGCTGCCAAACTTCTGCAATTTTAATACAGTTCTATTACAATAATGAATGCGAAATTTGCAGGACTGCAGCATTTTTACATTTATGACCTCGACGTATGTTGGAAAACAATATTAATGTTCGAAGTGAAATGGTTTTGCATAATTTCTCTAATCGCTGTTTCGCATCTGACGTCTGCACAAGCCATATACATAATCGTACAATATTTTTTAACGAGTGAAATTACTCGTTATTTTACAAATTCTCTCTTTTACTAAAATCGTTAATGAAAACGTATATAGACTTTTGGAAGCTGCAACTGATTGAAATTGAGTGTTGACAAGTTGACTTTGACATCGAAAAATTAGTTCAATTGATCGCGGCATGTCAAACTTCATAATGAAAAGAATTGACATTTTATAATTTGCTCTAGTACAAATTGTTCAAGGAAATTTTGTAATATAGCCTGATTTGAAGAAAG
This sequence comes from Cheilosia grossa, assembly GCA_963082955.1. Lineage (NCBI taxonomy): Eukaryota > Metazoa > Arthropoda > Insecta > Diptera > Syrphidae > Cheilosia > Cheilosia grossa. The sequence continues at coordinate 31,728,700 of OY720147.1, forward strand.
GTGAGGAAAATTGAGCTGTCAAACGCATTCAATTAAAAGTAAATAAATTTGGTGAAATGATGAAAATACGAAATAAAGTGGATTTTAAGTTAAAAGATATTTTAATACAACATATTGTTCATTTTGTTCCGCTGATGCTAGGGCTCTAACAGCCGTTTCTATTTATATCCAGGATTTTGCTAGGGTAAATGGACCGCGGCCAATAATATAGTCGATACGACTGTTGCCAGGTTTGTGAATTTGCTACTCTACCGACAGTGTTTTAAAAGGGATGTGCAATGTCAATCGATTTTTATATACTTTGGCTGATTAAGATTTTTTTTTAAGGAAAGAATTCTATTATAGTTGGCATTGTGTGTATTTTTTCTCCACAGGTGGCGTTCTAATACCGAGCGAAGAATAGATCGCTTACAGTAATTTAAATGTTGTTTGCAAATGCAACGTTATATTTGCTGCTTGTTTTTCGTTGGACATTTTATTGAATTTAAAATGAGGAATCGCTCGGATTTTATGACGCAACTTCCACTTTAAAGGGTTTTCCATTTTAACAGTACGATGTTATTTCGCTCAAAGGAATCATCTCTGAAATGTCAATATCTTTGCAACTACCGCCTAGGGCTTTTGGAAGTAAACAGGCATTGGAAATGTAATTGTTCTCAGACGTCCACGAGCTATTTCTGCTGTAGCTATTTCTGCGGTTCGTTTATTGAACTATCCGTTTAGTAATCCAACGAACTAGCCCCTAAGCCAATACATTACAATATACCTATTGTCGTATTAGTATTACCATCTTATCAACACAACCCCAAACCCCTGTACGAATCGAGTTGAACTTTTCTACTTCGTGCTGAGTAGCTTATTGTTTTCTTTACTTGTTTAGAGCGCCATCGGAGCGGAACTAGTTAAGTACCCTAATTAGTTTATTAACCTATGGTTTAATTATGAATTTGTTAAACTCGCTAACAACGCCATAACAACCGACACTTGTTTCTGTGGAACTTTATTTCTTTACTTGCTAATTGATTGATCTCTGCTAGACTCGTCATAATAAATTGTGTAACAAAGTGACTTTGCGCATTTTGACGTACGAAATGAAACGGCAAACTGAAACTAAATTACTGACAAGTGACAAAGCACTTAGTTAATTTTCCGTCAATAAAGAGGGAACATTTTGAAATAAAAATCGCCAAGACAATACAACACAGAATACAACTAGATGTCGCTGGAAGTGAATTTTTATTTCAAAACAAAAAAAATATTAGTTGGGCTAATAAATTGTATTTGCCGCACTACAATTGTTATCAATTCAATTCAGTTGTTGGATGTTTTCTATTTATAGGTGCGCCCTCTTGCTGTATTTACAAATTGTTTGCGTTAGTTGAACAATCTGCATGCTAAATTTGTTCTGCAAATAACTACCGACACTCGTAGAGATGAACTCTTATCTTAGTTCAGTTTGTTTTTCACTTGTTTTCAAGCCATATTGATTTAATTGGGTAATTATTGTTGTCGCCACCGGTGGATTTTGGTGGACAAATTGTTTTATGACAAATTCTTTTGCCATCTGAACGCGTGTGCTTGCATAAATAATTATCGTGTTGATGCAAATTGAGTGTCAGGCTGATCTTTTGTACCGTCAGTGTTTTTTTTTTCAGACCATTTTGGATATTTAGCGTATAGAAAGGCGGGTATGTTTTGTTACTTAAATTCTTTTAGAATTCCTAGGTTAAAAAAAGTATTGATTGACTTTGTCACAATAACGTCAATTCAAATCCATTGACGCCACTCTCACTTAGCGTTCGAATTTTACTCCGATTAATGTTAATTTGTGGCATTTTTGTGACGCTTACATCATGGATCACACATAAATGCAGTTGCTTGAACGAAGTGAGAGGAAGAGAGCAGTAACTTGAAAATGTTTCCATTTCTGTTTTAAAACATGTCAAATGAGAGTGGTTATAAGTGTCAGTAAATTAAACCAACAATTCATCCATCAGTTATACGAAATAAATAAATAAATGTCCGTTAATCACTTCTGGAAGCCATTTTAGTTTATGGGAAAGCGAAATTTCGTAAGCCATCGCTATAAAAATAAGAACATGCTGAACTTTCCCATAATTGCTACCACGCAAACAAGATGGCCAACCAAAATATGTGCCATATATTTTTGTGTGTTAGGTATTAGGTAGTGCTGTCCCTTTCAGTCAGGTGGCTTTTAGTATTGGACATCCCTTTTATCTTCCGTGTCAGGAATGGGGGTAAATGGCTTCCTATGTTAAAAGTATCGCGTGACAATGTAAATGTACCATAACATCCCCGAGCATCGGTACCTTCATGTACTGGCTCTGCTTAGCGAGGAGTTATTCCCAAGGGACACAGACAGGACAGAACTGCCCTTCTACGAATCGACCGAGACAACCCACCGTCGAGGATAAAACCAAGATCACCAACCACCCCAAACCACAAGAACATCAACACCCGGACTTGAACACCCTGAGGTCAAACCAGACAACGATGCATACTACGAGTATGAATCCGAGAAGACAACCACAATTTATATAAAATAGATTTAAGAAAACAAACATTATAGAATACCGTTGGGCCCCCATTGTTGAGCCAACGCATTTAAATATTTATTATTCACCACCATTTGTTACCTAGCCTTAAGTCAAATTGTATATACCAAAAGTTTAATAAAAGCAAAATGCCAAATGCCAAATGTAAATGTACCATTACTTCTTATTCTGTTGGAAATGAAGGTTCTATTCCAATTTGTTGGCCGTGTACCGGTTTCGAAAGCTCATATGATTATTATAGCGGTAGAAAATTTCAACAAATAAAGGCCTTGGGTTCGCGCGAACGCACATATTTCTATTTGATGCAGAAACCATTTGTGAACTTTATCGTTATTGTGACATTAAATGACATTTGTAGAACTCTTTCATTTGATTGCCAAATAGATCTACGAATTATTCGTGACTTTGGGATTGGTACCTAGTTCATTTGAGACGTCAACGTCAACGTAATTTGATTTGTTTGTTTTGAATTTTGACACTTTGAAACGTCAGCTGAGTATGCAGGCAGGATTTTCTTGACTTTGTCGGCTGCCCTTTTCATTTCATTTATTTTGATTGAATGCTAACACATTGAGATATAAAGTCATCTAAGAATTTGGTGAAAGCTTAATAAAGAAAAATTCAATCATGATACAAGCTACTAAGTTCAGAGTTCTAAAAAAACATCAAGCTAAAAAAAAGGAAATAAAAGTTATATTTCTTAAGGAAATTGTACTTATATACAATTAATTAAAGTTAATAAAAAGAAAAACTAGAACAAAATCAGTCGGGAAACTACAAACAAAAGGACTTAAGTTTAGTCCGAAACTGTTCAGTGCTAACCTTCGCACATGCCGAGGCAAGAAATTCCATAAGCGGAAACTTATTCACATGCGACTCGAGGGTGAACAAGTTGTTGGCATCTGTTAGAGGAACTAAAGCACAATTTAGTCAAAAGATAGCTTGGCTGATGTGTCTGCACCACATTAGATAACAAGACAAGTGAACGAAAATGAGGTAAATTGTCAAGAGTCATATTATAAAGCGATTGGGAATAATTTGAAACACTGTCAAAACGATTCAGGTTATAGAAATAACTAGAAATAAGAAAGGTCCAGGCAATTTTTACTAATAAAAACACATTTAGTTTTACCGGGGTTTAGAAATAGCCCATTCCTATCGGACCAATCAGCTATTCTCCGTAGATCAATATTAATCATGATAGCACAGTCTTCAATCATACCAAGATGACAACTTCGATACAACTGTACATCGTCCGCATACATGTGTATTGATGTCGATACTAATTGTGGAATCTCGTTAACATAAAGGGAGAACAGAAGAGGACCAAGAATAGAACCTTGTGGAGCCCCACAATAGTGATCGACAGTATCAAATGTCTTAGAAAAGTCCAAAAATATTAAAAAGTTCACTTTGTCCCCGTCCAGAGACTGTCTAATCTCTTCAACTACGTTAATGACTGCAGTTATGCAGTTGTGATTTCTCCTGAAACCAGATTGCATCGATGAAAGCAAGCTATTTGAGTGAACATGGCAGTTTATTTGCTTCTGCATTATTCTCCCAAAGACTTTCGAAAAATAAGGAAAAATGGAAAAAGGACGTGATTCTTTACTATTTGGACTTTTTGGGATAGGAACAATCTTCACATTTTTCCATTGAAAGGGATACACGCCTGTTGTTAAAATATGACTGAAGACATGGGCAAAAGAAAAAATTAATGTTATATAGGACAAAAAGACAGACACAAACACTTCTTTTATGAAAAGAGAAGCATGGAACGGCACCTGCAAATGGTACGCAACACTCCTATTTGTTCTCCAACTCTCCCTAGTTTTTTCCCCCAAACGTAGTTTCAACGAAGTAAGCAATGTGCATCGGACCTTGTCTCAAATGCAGTTTCAATGGAGAAACACAAAAATGGAAAGCCCAGGACAGTGCTTATAAAAGGGAATGCCAGAAGACAGGTGGTGGACCAAAGCCAGAGTCTCCGAGTCCGGAAGACTTAGGAATGATTTCTCTGATACCATTGGAGTTTGAAGTTGACTGCAATAAATTTGATAACGACAATGATGATTCGAATGATTAGGTATACTTATGATTTGAAGAATAACATCTTTGAAATGAATAATATGCTTTCCGTTTTTTAGATTTATATTTTCCCCTGAAGAGAACGATCCTCCTCAAAAAACACCTCCACCAGTTCTAGGGAAGGCAAAACAAATAAAAGTAAGTTTTTACCATTGCAAAGGATTTTTGTATAGTTATATTATTATTATTTTTGTAGACTGTGATTTCCCTGAAAATACAAAAATTGAAGATCCTTTCCAAAAAACACCACTCCTGAAGCCAAGGAGAGCATTAAAAAGGAAAAATGTAAGTTTTCGTAATTGCAACATTAGATCGTTTGATGTAATGAGTTTTTTTTGCCCTTCTCTCAGACTTCAACTGTGATGACGAATATAAAAGAGAACTTTTTCTACTTGCTAAGGGAAATCTGATCGAAGAGCATGCCGAAAAAATGAAATCGATTTCAATGATAAGAGATCTTCGGTTGAAATGCATCAAAGAAGAGCATGAGGCTGCAATGAAGCGTTTTCCTAATTATTAATAATTATTATTATAATTATTATTACTTAGGATATTAATGTTATATATTCTCCAACTTATATTTAATAAACTCATTGTAAATGAATATTTATAAATAGTCTGCGATTCATTTCTGGTCGGCTTTGGCTTGACAATATTGGCAAATCTTCCGCTGTTGCTTCCTCTTCCTCTTCCTCTAGATAATAAGATTCTATAAATGTAGGAAGAATGGATGATATTATGAAGTTCGATGAACTGTGAAAGATATTATTGCATTGCGATGGTTCGTTTAAATCGAGGGCTAAGTAGTGGAGAACTGCTAGCGCAATAACAGTTGTTTTTACTGATTTTATAGGCCCTCTCCTACCATTGAGCAGTATGCGAAACCTCTGCTTCCACACTCCAAAACATCGTTCAACAAAGTTTCTTGTTCCGATATGATAAGCATTGTACCTACGTTCTGGTTCTGTGCGAGGATTTAATATAGGAGTGATGAACAAGCATATCCGCCCTCACCAAGTAGACGCCCTTTAAATGCTCCACGTTCAAACCGTCTTCTGATTCGACTCTCCCTAAATATACGAGAATCGTGTGTACTTCCACGCCAGTGACAAACGATGTCTCTAATTTTTAAGGACGAATCGCAAACAACCTATAGGATTGGTGATACTACTTAAATGGATGCTATTTATGTATTGTGTAACAACAACGAACTTGCGTATTAATAGAATAATATCCTTTCCTATTAACATAGTATTGGGTTGATTCACCTTTCACTTTTTGAATTTTAATGTGAGTACAGTCAATCGCACCTATAACATCAGGAAATCCTCTAATACTTCTAAATTTCGAGATGGCATCAATTTGTTCTGAAGTCAGTATTGGCATATTTATATAAACAGGCCTTTTCGAGGCAAATGATTTCGAGACTCTCGAGCATATTCGGCTTAGAGTCGGTTGACTGAGCCCATGAATATCTGCGCAGTCGTCCTGGACCTATGAAGTTATTGAAGATTACATTTTGAGCGGAAAATATGTACTTTTTTAATCGCCTTTGGTTACTGATTTAATAATTTAGAATATTAAAATTATCTAAAAAATTTGTGGGCACAACAGGGAGAACGGAAGTTAACTCACCGCTAGATGCGAATTGAGGCATTTAATTTTTTGACAGTTGATTAAGTGTGAATTATCTTTAAAAAAAAGTTTATGAATAAGGTTTTCTGCAATCAAACCAAAATAAGCTTTAATTCAGCTTTAATTAAATGTTATGAATAAGGCTGCAAATATCTACACGTGAACTAATAAACAAACTTCAAACTGAGTGATGGATATAAAAAGATTTTAGTGCAAATTGAATTCCAGCGTCAATTTGTAGAGGATTTGAATAGATTCATCTGAATTCATAGTCGAAGACATGTGCTAAAACCGAAACCTGTTTGTGTCGTGTGTTTTAAATTTAATTATCAGAGATAAAAAAAAAAAAGCAAACAATAACAGCGTGTGACGTCAATTCACTACGATTGAGGATTGAAATCCGGCATCAGTTGTTGTTGCAAATATAATCCACCCTCTGTCACAACAGCCAGAAAATAATACATGGAATCTATTTCAATAAACACAAACACAAGCTCTTCATAACACCTAAAAGCAAAAGCGAGACTGAGAGAACAATCCAATTTTTTATTTACATCTATCATAATCAAACATTAAATCAGTCATATATACAAGTATCAATACTTTTGTCTGTCTTTCTTTGAACAAAAGCAAACATTTCACGACCAATTTCCTTCATTCGTTCTTTCGAAAGAAAAACCTATCATTAAAATGATACAGACAAACGTCGAGAAAGTAAAAATGTAACAAAAATCAGTGCCAAGTGTAAACCATTTTGTAAAAAATGCGGTATTTGGATAAGGGAAAGACCCAGCGGAAGTGGGGTCGTATGGCTCCCCGCCTCATCATGGTTATAAACGAATGTGCATACCTACTTTTGGCAGCTTAAATTAGTCACGTGCTTATGCTTGTGCGGTATCACAGTCATGTTATCAGAGAGACAGAGTACAGTATACGTAAATACAAATACAACTTAATTGTGAATGAATTGATAAAAATAAAAAATAAAAAATTCTATAAATAGACTCACCTGCGGATTGCTGTGAATATCTACGTCCAAAGGTGAAGCGAATTGGCAAACGGGTGTTCTTCTCTTCAATATAACTGCAAGGAGAGCATAAACGCGGAGATTAATCAATTGAATAGTTGTTAACAAATAGATATTTACATAAATATGCGGCTAGGTATGTAGGGTGCTACATCACGGAACAGAAGCAGTGTCTATTTGGATGCGGATTCGTTGTAGGCGGCAGACTTTGGCAGGAAGTCTTGAACGCCTTACAACTTTCCGCATCAAGGCTAAATTTGCCAACATCAGACTAATATGCGCCCACGCCCCCACAGAATATAAAAACGATGCTACCAAGGAATGTTTCTAAGAGCTCATCGACAAAACACACGAGCAATGTCCTAGGTTACGACGTTTAAATTGTCTTAAGTGATTTTAACCCCAAAATAGGAAAGGAGGACATCTTTCGTAACACAATCGGATGCATGTAGGGTAAGGTTTCTCTTCATAAAAGGTTAGACTCATTGCTACCTATTTGTGTGGGCCTTTGCTAAAGAAAAACCGTTAAACATATATAAATGAACTCAGCAAGTATTTAATATAGTAAAAGTGGCAAACAACTCTTTTCAATAAATGACTCGAGAGAACAAGGAAAAAAAAACTTTGTAAACATAACGGTTTGCAAGATCCCTGCTCTCTCAGCTGTCATAAGTTGAAGACAGAGACTATACTGAAACCCCCAGCTCGCAATACTCTTGCCGCTGCCCCCCTAAATTTTTTGTCTTCCTCTCGGTGTTATGTCAATTTAAAATCCGTGTGACATGCAAAAACATACAAAAAATATAAAATAAAATCTGCCAACCGCTGCCAACCGTGGGGGATGTGAGAACCACATTTTTAAAAGGCGAATAATATAATGTGTTTGGTTAATAAAACTACCTAAATGAGATGTTTTATATACTTGAAACATATTAGGACAAACATGGTTGTATATTTTCCGCTTTTGAATATCATTAACTTCGATTTCCTGAGTAATTTTTTCTTAAATAACTGAAGAAAAATGGCTCAAAATGTTTTTATTTTCCCTCAACCCAGCTACATTGTTGATTTTTCATAAATATTTTAAACTAAAGTACACTTTTTCCCACAAAAAAAAAAAAAAATACTATCCACACGTAGCGAATAATTTCAAATATAACGTATAAAATTCATAAAGTTCTATGAACGCTGCCAGCAGCTTTGCCCACAGCGGAAGTTGTTCATTTTTTTGGATGAATGTTTGAAGTTTCGTGACTTAAGTCAATACGAACTTCGATGCATCCATACTAGCGCACCAAATCATGACCACTCGCACCTCGTAAAAATAAAGCTTGCGGACTAAGTAACTTGCGTTCGCAAAATGTACCAAAAATAAATATTAATTCTATATTTTCTGCTTTCGAGTTTTTTTTTTAATTTAAGCATGAGATTCTTTCATTGAACATTTTTTTTCGATATATTATTTTTTTGCTAGATTATTGTTTTCTGTAATACATTTTAATAGATATTAGGGCATTTCATATAGAAATGAAACAAATTTAACAAAAGTCAACTTCTGCGAGCTATTGCGGCTCAATTTTGTTGTTTCCCAACAGGCGAGCCTCAAGTTGTCTTTGATGTGAACCAAATAAACAAAAATTGTTATGATTTGACAGATAATGCAAGGGAAAATTCGAAAAAGTGGAAATGAGTTGTCTTATTTGACAAATGCCATTTTAGATGTGACTAAGTCAGCGGTGACTCCGAGTTAATTTTTTGCCAAAAGCCGTATCTAAAATGTTTTATTGCTAAGGGCCAATAATACACGAAAACAAAGTATTTAAAGCCGTTACACGTACCTATGGTGTTTGATGGCATCAAATTCAATCGAATAGCGTAAATGTCAACTTAGATAGATATATAGATAATTTCTTTATTTTCATGTTTTGTGAATTTCCAAACATTGTGCCATATAAAGTATTTTATACAGCTTGGCTTATTAGTCGTCTGCCGTTTTAAACTTTAAATAAATTAGCATTATAAAAATAACAAAAAAGAGGAAACAGTACAAATTAATATTGAATCTAAGCTCAATTTACTTCAAGTGTGCTGATTAACATTAATAAAAAGAAAACAAAATTCAAGTTTACAAAATGAAATATATATATTAATTATTGAACAGAAAAGGATTGCAAATAAATAAGAAATAGATTGAGATGTGGCAAAAGTCGTGTAGATGGGCTTTCAGTTTACCTTAAACAAAAATTAAAAAAGCGAAAACCAAATATTAATTTTTATTTACATAATTTTAAAATAAAACGGGATTTACAGTGCTGCAACGGAATTTCAATAACTCATAGCATAGACGACAAATCGAGTTAACAATCTCCACCCCCTACATCCATTAAGAATTTGAACACTTTCAAACGATAAAAAGCTTTTGTCAAAGTACATTCTGAGCCCTGGGGTTTAAATCGCTTCTATGCGGTCTGGAGCTCAGCTCCATCATTTCTGTAAGAATTTTTAAAGCCACGCTCATTTTCCGAACAGATAGCTTATTGTTAAAATTATTGTTTGTTCCCAAGGTAAGATTAAGCTGCCTATAAACTGATCTGGTCAATGACTCTTTGGCTCTATCCAAGCAAAGCTTAAAGAGATTGCTGTCAACAGCTAAAATGCAATCGTGGAGAGTACTCCTCCACTCCCAAATGTTGTTCTCGTTCAGCTGAATAGATATATATCGTTTGCTGCGGCTAAATCGTACTAGCCTTTAAACGGCGAGTATTTACACCCGACAGCTATAAGAAGAACTTTTTTTTGCAATTTATTCCTAGATCTAAGTATAACTTTGCTGATGTAATCTGCATTTGCTTTTAGGTTCTTTGTAAAAACATATGGTAGGCCAGATTCTAAATGAATTGCATAGCTAGGTGTAGATTGCGGAGGCCTAACAATCCGTTTGAAAAAATATCTCTGTATGCTTTCGATATCATCGCGCTGTCGATAGCCATAGATTTCGTTCGCGTGGCAAAAGCAACTATTAATTGTAGCATTGAAAACCCTAAATTTGGAAACAAGATCCACGTCTTTATTTGAGAAGATGTTAATTGCCGTTTTGGCTGCAAGAGTTCTCTCTTTGATGTGAGGTCATATATTAAGATTGCATGTTAATACAAATCCCAAATATTTGAACTCGTTTACAACCTCAATTCGAGTACCATCGAGTGACCAAACATGTTCTCTACCCCCCTTATTTTGTGCTCTGAAGAAGAGAATTTTAAGTTTAGCTGTGTTTATTTTTAGACCCCAAGTATCGCAATAATTCTTTAATTTATTAATTTGGAGCTGGAGAGTATAGGGATTGTCAAAAAGGATCACAGGATCATCTGCGTAGAGTAATACTTTTACATCTGCATCTCCGAACTTAGAGCCACCTGGGATGCTGTCACACACGTCATCTATAAGAAGAGAGACAATTAGAGGGCTCAGAACACACCCTTGTGGAACACCAGAAGCCGTAGCGAAAGTGTATGATTTTATTTGACCATTGCACACCGCTGCAGACGTATTTGCAAGAAGTTGCTCGTAGATTCTGATAAATCACTCACACAAGAGAAATAATTTCCTTAGAGTTGATGGAAGCGTTAGTGTAACAGAAGTTGAGCATGCGCTGTTCGACTCGCATAATGTTTGTTTGTTATTTCCGGAACTACTGAACAGATTTATAAAATTCTTTCACTAATAGAAAGCTACGGGATAGAGTATTTAGATAGGTGACTTAATTTTTTTGATTTTGCATTAGCACTGTGCAGCAGCTTACGTGATAAAAGTTATACCTGACCATATCCATCCATCCACTCTATATTCGGTATTTCTGTAGTTTCTGTAGTGTCTATTAGGTACGCGGGAGCTGACGGTCTATCCAATAGGTGGCGCTGTTGTCGATCTCCGAAACCACTCAAACGATTTCAATGAAATTTGGTGGATGGGTATTGTTGGTTCCAGTTTTAAATATAAGATAGTTTTATATCCGATAGGTCCAAACGAAAGGAACGGGCAAAACCGGGTCTCTATAAAACAGAGACTGACGTTCGTGTGTGCACTCATAACTCGAGAACGGATCGTTTGATTTTTACGACTTTGGGTTTGGTGGATTCGTATTGGCCCAAGAAAGGACATTTGTGCATTTTTGTCGTGTAAATGAAAATTTACGAGGATGAGATTGGGGAAAGAACTTTGTATGGAGAACCGCACTTTGAAAAAATTAGACTGGATAGAAAAACGGGTAGTGTCACTTTTTTTTAAATTCTTTGGATGTCCCAGCTTACCGCTGCACAATTTGAAATCGAAAGTCGGCTCACTTATACCCTATTCCACCGAAACTTTTTAACGGATCGCGTTTGATTTGATTGTGAAGAATCTGAAATAAAATGTCACGGAATCGACGATTTTTACTGGAAAATTCAAGGCAAACTATACATTTCCGTGGATTTCGCTTATTCAGAATGATTTGCCATTGGTTTTTTAGCGTCTTAAATTTTCCATGCATCTCACTATCACTATTTACAAGTCGCAAGGATAATCGCTGCAGATCTGTGGCATATCAATTCTTGAATACCCATGTTTCAAACATGGTCATTTGTACTCTTGGAGCTCAAAAATCTTGAGAAAAAAAGTTCAACGAAAGCCTCACGAATTTTATCTTTGAGGTCTTGAATCGACGCTGGGCTGTTGGCGTAGACCTTATCTTTCACGTGGCCCCAAAGGAAGAAGTCGCAAGGTGTTAAATCACAAGATCTCGGTGGCCAATTGTGATCACCTCTTCGAGAGATAGCACGGTCCGCAAACTTTTCCCGTAAAAGATCAATGCTTTCGTTGCTCGTGGGGCACGTAGCGCCGTCTTGATGAAAATAAACGTTGTCCGGCTCAATACCATCCAACTCCGACCATAAAAAATCATTAATCATCTCTCGATAGCGCAATCCATTCACCGTAACTGTTGATCCTACCTTATTTTCGAAAAAGTAAGGTCCAATGACCCCGCCGGACCATAAACCGCACCAAACATTCACACGTTGAGGATGGAGAGGCTTCTCAACAATAACTCTTGGGTTTTCCGAGCCTCAGATGCGAAAATGTTGCTTGTTGACGTAGCCACCGAGGTGGAAATTGGCCTCATCAGTCAAGATGATTTTTCGATGGAATTCCGGATCATTTTCATGCATTTCAAGGTCCCAATCAGCAAAGACACAACGTTGTTGAAGCGTGTATCGTTATATTTTTATTAATGGCGTAGTTTCTGCTTGTCAAATGTCAAAGAATAAAAGCTTCAAAAGTGCCAGTTACCGAAATAGCGGGTCATTCACAATAACACCTCTCATTGGTACACCCTTTAATATAAAAAATCGATCGATATAACAAACGCGCTCGATATAGTGAATGACATCAAACATTAGATCATTCGTTTTATATTGAACGTCCACTGTTTTGTAATCTGGCATCACTGGAGTGGACTGTGGCATAACCTATAAAAGTACGGAAATTCGGCTCGGCGAAATAAGACCCCAGGAAATAAGGTCCGAAAGGTAAAAAGAGACTTAAATTGGGATTTTCATAATTAAATAATGCCCCATTTTTAAAATAGAAATAAGGCCCCAAAATCAAATGAAATAAACTCCAAAATTGGGGTAAATTGTCATAATGAAATGATGCCCGATTCAAAATGGAAATTATGCTCCAAAAAATACGGCTAAATTTTTTAGTTTATGGGTTTCAGTGGTCGATTTTTTGCTGTTATTCTAGCACTCGCTTAAATTAATGTAAAATTGGATTTGGTCTTACTCTGTTGCTCGCTTTTGGTTTTCAAAGCGAGGCTTCCAATTTTCATAATCGCTTGATTTGTTCAGACATTCTGTTCGTTGCTTGCAAAAAATGTAAAAATGTAAGCCTTGCGTTGAAAACCATCAGCGCTAAAAAATTTTTCAGCTATTCTGTTACGCAATTTTTGTCAGCTGCATTATTTTTTAAACAAAAATTAAATTGGGCCTCCAAAAATAATCTTTCGGTCTTGTTTCATTGGGGACTATGTTTCATAATGAAATTGAAAAAATGAAAAAAGGCCTCCAAAAATCTAAATTGCTCCCCAAATTTAGACAAACTTCATTTTTACTTTGGGGTCTTATTTCCTGGGCTTTATTTCGCGCGGAGCCAGTAAATCAAATCAAAGAGATCTGTTTGTTAGACTAGCGACTGTTGTTTACCGACCTACGACCCTTGACCAGCGTGACCACTTCAAAAAAAAAAGCGAACTAGATTTGACCCGAAAAGTGAAGCAGATTCAAGAAAATGGAAGTAGATTTAAATAAATATCATAAATTATAATTCTTTATTCTTTGATTACTTCAAAATATCTTTTTATCGCGTTTGTAATAATTCTTGGGTGTATTTGGCTAAGCTTTTCAGATCAGACAGACAGGAACCAAAACTAAACCAAACGTATCACGCACCTTTTTGACAGAAAATTAAAAGGAAAACAATAATAATCGTCAGAAAATTGTAATAAATTTCACCCGATACTAATAAATCATATTTAGTGTCCAAGCAAGACTTAACGAACTCACAATGGCGAAATTTCCCACACAAAATTACCCATTGTGACCTACAAAAACAAGTACCTGAGGCCCTGTGTTTGTGAATGAAGTGAAGTTTGATGCAATTTATTTTTTTTTAAATGTGAATCTGGGATGACATGAAAGCGTGTAAGACAATTGAAATTTCTAAAGTGGAGTAGATATAAAGAATTTAACAATAGTGCGAAGTAGGGAGCTGGTTTTAATTTTTTTTTCCAAAATTGATGTAAATCTACTACAATTGAAGTAAAGTGGTATCGCTGTCCTTGACCCTTCCTTGAATTGTGCGACATCATACATACTGCCCTAGGTACTCCATATTCATCCAAGTTGGTAGTGCAATCTTAATTTATCAATCATTGTGTCACTTTGCAAACGAATGTTCCTGCGTACTGCGCCAATCCTAGCCTTAAGTTTTTAACCAACAAACACTAATAAACAACACCATGCTGTAGTTTCACCAATCACGTTTGAAGCACGTGAGTTCAACTTGTATGACGTCTATAGACTTAAGCTATTTTTTAGTGTAATAAACCCGAGGCATAACTCGCAATTTAAAAGCAGGCGAAGTTAATCTACAGGCCCGGCCTTTTCGTATGAATATTAGCAAAATTAGAAAGTTTTTGAATGTGTTACGATTTTTGACGTTTGCCGTCAGAACTTCCAATAATTTTAATAAATGCACACAAAAGTTACAAGTATAAGTGGTGTTGAAGCTTTTGCCGCGAATTATCACACACCAAGAGATATATCTAAACAAAACATGTCCTGAATGTAAAGAAAACAAAGTTGATCCTTTCTTTAAGAAACGAAACAAAAACGTTCGACTTACCTCAGTGTAAACAAAGACAGAAATTGATAATTACATCAATGCATCCATAGAATACTAGCGGTTTGTAACGACTGCGTCTTAGTACACAAAACACAAAACTATACTCAAACATTCTATCCATGTATAAGTTTATTTGCAATATTCGTTTATTAACTATTAAATTGTTATTAAGTAAGAATAAGCAATGAAAATCTACCACTGCTGGTTAAGGAATGTTTTTAAGACAACTCTCGTGTGGATGGAAAAACTGTTTTGTTCGCAATTTATTTAGTTTAGTACAAGTATTTTTTGTTTAGCACCAACTACAAATGTTACTCGTTAGTAATTATAACAAAGGCCGACTAAGAAAACAGCTTAGAGTTGACGTCTGGCTATCGGTCTGAGAATTTCAGCCCCAACAACAATGCGAATGTACAGTCAGTCAACTTAATAAATTAAAGGGAACAACAAAATAGAAGCTAAATACACTTTAAAGCACAAACAAGGAGCAGAAATGAGGCAGATAAGTGTAAGTAACGCTGATAAGACTTTTCGTAACGAAATCGCAGCAAAAGCGCAGCCGGGGAGTTCTCATCAATGACTTGTGTGTTGGAAATGTAGAGAAAGTCGCGGACTATTAACCCATAGGAAAGTCAGAAAACTGCTCTACTAGCGATGGTAGACTAAACAATTCAGAATCGGCCCAGGTAAGCCTAGACGGGTTCAGTCGAGACTGTACTCAATGTGCTTTAGTGTACAGGTGGATATAAACACCCCATGGGGAGGTTGAAGAGAGCCGTGTTGGAAAATTGTTTTTGTTTTGCTTGTGAGTTATGCAAAAGCTGTTTCGTGTTGAGTTTTGATTTTGTTTGTGTGCTTTGTTATCAACAGGGTATTAACAATTCATATTTGACTATGCAGAGATTCTAATCTCTATGGTTCGTAGGTTTGGTTTTGTATCAGGAAATATATAGGCTGTGTAGAATGATTTAGATTTAGATTTTGGGGCACGTTTCACTGTTATCGGTGTCAAGTTGCTGTGTCACGATAAGCTCATTATAACACGGTTGGAAATTGTTTTTGTTTTTTACTAGAGCACTTGCCGAGTTCTAGCAGTCAAATCGAGAGCTGATGAGAAAGCTATCTTGATGACAAGGCCTATTCGACTTATACCATGTTCCCAGCAACGTGATTTAGCTAAATCATCTCACAATTCACGTGATTTATCATACATTTTCGTGAATAATATTGACGTGATTTAAACGTGTTTAAATTTTAATTACATATCTCTGTCAACACACAAAATAAAATTAAGTTCAGCACTTTATTCAGCAAAAAAAATCACAAAAACAAACTGTCATCAAAATTATTTCAAATTCAATTTTCTTCGTGTTTCTGTGAGTTTTGGTATTTTTATTAAGTACATTTAATCATAAATTGTATTTTTGCCAGGTATGGGAAAGAAATAATAACTTCCTGGTCCGAAGTGGACGAATTCTTTCTCCTGCAGCATGGGTAGAAAAGTTTGAAGTTGACGTGTGTCACACGAAGTCACATAAAGTTCAGTGGTGACGCCTTTTGTGATTTATTTATCACTTTGGCTAAATCACGTTGGTGGGAACATGGTATTAGATCACTATATCATAAACTAAGTATGAAATAGAGAGACAGCTTCCCTATGTATCCCCCTCAATTTTTTCAATAATACCCCCCCCCTTCAGCTCTCAATTGTACTATCTGTGAATACGTATGAAGCAGCAAAAAAATAAAGTGGATGATTGTAGTAGATTGCTTGGTACAGTTCTCAACTCACTTTTCGCACACGTTTATTGTCCGGGACATTATTTGCTTGCGAAAATTTGACTTTGTAATTCAGTGTTGCCAGCTTTTATAAGAGGTATAGAGCCAAATTGGAAAATGTTGGCGCCAAAAATACCCATACTCATATATTAAGATTAAAAATGCACATTTTTTTGTAATGCATTGACACACTTATTCTGATTAAATTGCTTTTAAAGACGAATATGTTAAAATAAGAATAGGCGGTCAAGCGAAAATTCTGTCAGAAAAAATAGTCCTTACGAAAATAATTAAAACAAATTAATTACCACTGATTGGATTCCATTAGAAAAAATTTCCTGACAGTTGGGACAGTAAAGAAATTGAATATTTCAGTGGAATGATTTTTTTTTTTTGTAATATTAACTATTTATTTCAATAAAGTTGTTCCTTCGGAAAAATTTATAAATTCTTTTTCTAGATAATTTAAAGAAAATTTGTTAATTTATTTTGATAAACTAACTTTATAATTCATAAGCCACATTTGAAGACCAAGACTGAGTTTAACCATCAAGTTTAAGTGGTCTAAAAATGCAAAAGAAAATGTTTACGGTTTCGTTTTACGCATGTCTATACGTAACTGGGGCCTTATACGAAAAGAGTAGGTGCGCTCGCAATCGAAGTAGGTATGCATTTTTTTCTATAAATACCTATAAGGAGCCTTAAGATCACCAAACTTTAAAGTAAATAGCCTAAATTAGGACTGTTCCCAAAAGACAATTCTAAGGAGCCAACGAAAGTTACCAAAATCGGAGATAAATAGCCGGTGATGGTAACACTGGTACTTGTGCAGCAGCTGGTGGAACTCTCCAGAAATTATCTTCCGTTGCCTTTTCGCAGACGTTTCGCTGTCCAATGAGAATCCACCTCAGGCTACCTGACATCCGGTTTGAGCCGGAAATATAGGCTGTTTTTTTTTCAAGTATGCGTTTGATAAACATGGACACAAATACATGAGTTCAAACTGGGCTACATTCAAGGTCAAATTTAGATTCTTTTTTGGCTGTCTTTTAAGCTGTCAGTCTATTGAATATTTAGTTAATGCACTATACCATCAGGAATAAAATTAACTTTTTACTTTGGCATCATTATTTTGACAAATAAGTTTTACTTAAAAAAAAAAAAATATTTATGAATTAAAAAAGGAAGAAAATAAAATTGTTTTATAAAAAAATCCTCTTCAGCCTCAATTAAATTCTGTTATTGTCTTGCAACCGATGAGTTTTTGCAGCGTCTCTGCAGGAACTTCCTCCTAAAGCTTTGTTAATTCAAAAACGACCTCCCCTCTGCTCCGTGTCAGAAAAATTGTTATTTTTCCCTTAATTCAACATCATAAAAATTCAATAACAATAAATCTGCGACTCACGGTCAGCAGTCTTCTTTTTTTCAAGACTTTTTACCTCAAATGCATCAAATTTCAAGATTTTTGATATCAATCGTTTTCTAACAAATTAAATCAACTTTTTCTATTGAAGAAAAACGTTTTCTATAAGTTCCATTATTATGTATAATGTGAGTTGAACAGAGCCCATGCACAACTTCTGTTTTACTAAAGTTTCCATCAGCTCTAAAGAACTTTAAGGAAATTATTTGATAAAACAAAAATGATGTGGGATATGTTTTTGGAAAAATGTTTTAGGAGTAAAAACTGCGGAAGATTTTATGTAAATTTAAATAAAACAAATCGTTTGAGTAGGTTGAAAGGTTAATCTTTACAAAGAATTTGTTGCGCTTTAATGATATTGACAGGTATAAGCTTTGCGCCAATCCAGTAGTACCAGTATCTTAATAGGTGTCGGTACTCATACCCAATCGAGAATTAAATAACTGAGAGCTGTGAGCCTTTGATAATGTTATTCCTTATAAAAAAGCTTTCTTTGAGATTTTTGTTCTTTAATTCATTTTATATATGATGTTCGCCTTTCGGTTTCGGTTGCCGAAGATCTATTTGGGTTAAACATTAGGGAAATAGTGACATATTCGGTTGAGAACACTTTTACGAAAAAGACATTGTTAAAAATGTGAGGACAAATTTGAAAAAAGGGGCAAATCTAAAGTCGTGTTTGTTCTGAGGTCTAACCTTATACCAAAATTTTCCATAAAACGAAAAGATAGGTACCTCAAGGATCAAGTTTTAGTAAGCCCACCAGATTTATTAGAAAATAATGGAGATGATACTGATTCGACACTCCATCACGAAGCCTTACCACCTAATTGCTCTTTTCCTCGTCTACTTGATTTCGTTTCTCCCCTTAAATTGCTTGAGCCTGATTACCGACATTTCCAGAATGAAGAAAATGAAATGAAAGAAAATGAACCGTATCAGAAAATCCCGAAAACTATTTTTGACACCCTAACTATAAGCTACAAATAGGCGTTGAAAAACCATTGGATGGTAGAAATGCCCAAGTTTCAATATTTCAATATTTATATAAACTCAACTATTTCATAAAGCAGGACAGAATTGGTCACGTGATGAAAAAGACAGTTATTTAAAGTTTTATTACAAGTCCCCAAGAAATTTCCCTCCCTATCTCATGCTCCAATGCAAAGAAAGAAATGTACGTGATTTTCGGAATCCACTTAAGACTAGAGTCATCATAAATTAGTTGGAAAAACAAACACAGGTACAATTTTGTGTTTGCAGTTAAATAAAAAACATAGTATAGGAGTCGCGTCTGGCATCTTACAATTGAATATGTACATGCATTTTAGATTAGATTAGATTATGATGCGGGAGAGCCTTCAAGGGGCTCTGGCACTGCGGCTTCTTAAAGGAGCCTATGGAGGCAGTCGGGAAGACAAGGATCTTCTACGGGTGTATGTCAGCAAGAGTCGCTGAATTGACGATTTCATCCCCAAGGATGTTTCTCCTGAGACGATATAGAGCCGGACATTCCGTGAGTATGTGGATTCGTCACTTTCGAATTTGCTACTGACAACGATTGCTACGTCGTCGGTATATCCTATGGCACAAGTGCCTTGATATACCAAGGACTGAAGTAAATCGTCAATGACAAGGGACCATAAGAGGGGCCAGACGATACCCCCCTGAGGAGACCCTCTAGTTGTGAGTGCCGAAATTTACACATCATCGATGCGGGTCTGAATTATTCTACCCTTCAGCATTGACAATATCCATCTTCCTATGATAGGAGATAGATTCATATTAATTAGAGAGCCCTGTTGGTGGACTCAAAAGACGTTTGATTGAAAGCTCCTTCAATGCCAAGGAAAGCGACGAGACAGATTTCCATACGGTTAATGGAGGTTTCAATTTTTGTAACTTAGTCATTAAGAGCTGAATCGTTGGATTTACCCGGTTGAAAGGCATGTTGAGACTTGCTGAGCGGAAAGTATTTCACGTACATTGTACACGTTTTATGCACCTACTTATATAACACCTGAAAATACTGCATTGCTATGTTGATGGATTTAGACATTTGGTAACAAATCCCAGATCGTAATCGGGGTAGGAAAAATTAAATATGGCAACCAGTCCAAAATAATAATTTTCTTTGACAACATCCCCAATAGATAGTTAGCTTGCCAAAAAGTCTAAACTTTCATTTGCGCTGGTCGGAAGAAACAGCAAAAATATTTCTGTTGTTTTGTTTATCACATCACTTTCGTTTAAATATAGCTTTCGTTTTGACGAAACTCAGATAAAAACTAAAGGCTCCATCTATACCAATTGAGGGCAAAAAACAGTTTTCATTATTGATCGATTGAAGCACCAAAGCTTCTGTGGTACAACATTTTTACTATTTTTGTGACAAGGACCGTTATCCTATTGGAGAATAAATGACTGCGTGATTAGTCTATCGCCAGGTGGTTATGCGGAATTGTTCAAAGTTTGTGCTGGATCATCGTTCCATCGATTGGAAACAAGTCTGTATAACCGTTGGACCGTATACAACCGTTAAACAATACAAACCCGCAACCATGCTAACTGGTCTAAACTACTGGTGCGTATTTTTCATGAGATGATTTCGGCATCCGAACAAATTTTTCTTACGGTGATCCATGAGGCTCAGATGAACTGTTTTCCGTCCATAAAACTCGGTTCCACACCTTGTGACTCAATTTTGGGCGAAATGTAGCCTCTTTATTTTGTTATATATTAAGTTATATACGGTACTTTTCTTACAGTATATGCTATATGCATCCAAATCGAGCTGAGCAAGGCGCCTCTGAATTACCCTTTCGATAAACGGTGTCCCAGCCTATTTTTTAAGCTCACGACTTAAACTTGGATTTTTAAAAAACGTCCACAAAATATATCTTCCATCCTTCTACCTTTTTCGCTATAAATTTTTGCACAGAGATCTTTCTTATGTGATTATTGATTTTGCTATTTACAGTTTGCTTCGACAAGTTCAATTGTTCCCCTATTTTTTTTTTGAAAAGAAAGACCGGAATCTATTTCGCTCCAAAAGCTACCCGATCTGTAATTTTTCTCATATTTTACTCAAAATTGACCTGTATACAATAAATTTATTATATTCAATTTAAATTCAATCGATAACGGTTTTTTTCGTCGAACAAACCTTGAAAAATGAGCTTGTCAAAAATGCATTTGCCAGTCAAAAAATCGCACCTCAACCACAAATAGGCCTGAGCTATCCAGCCATGGGTCTCAAATGATCTCATTTACGCACACAATTATAGCTCACAATTACAATCCGTAGCCGTTTGAAATTATTCGCCTTGAATTTCAGTCAAAATACTTTTGCCTAGTTTTGGCTAGTGTATTCAGCAGGCCCCGACGATTTTTTTTCGTTGGTTGTTTTCTTATTTTTAGGTAGGTAAGTGGTAAAAATCTGAGAACCGATGCCTGAGAAAAGAAACTGTTCATAAAAATAGGAAAAGGAATAGTGTTACATTAAATTCACTTTTTTGTTATAAAGGGTCCGCCATCTAACTTTTTTTTTTTTCAACTAGTGCTTATTTCGCGAATGGTAACACTTAGCTCATGTCTGATTTGACAGATAATTAGTTTTATTCTTCCGCTGAACGAATATGGTTGTGTATACGCTTGAACAACGCTGGGAAATATTAGGACATAACTTTGAAAATCGACTTATAGAAGATGCCGATTTTGCCAAAAAAAAATCATCTTTTCAGATGAAGCTCATTTTCATCTTGGCGGGTATGTAAACAAGCAAAATTGTCGCATTTGGGGCACAGAAAACCCGCACGCATACATTGAAAAGACGATATATCTACCCAAAACGAGTCACTGTTTGGTGCGGAATTTGGTCCAGAGGCATAATTGGGCAATTTTTTTTTTCGAAAATGAGCAAGGAGTGGCCGTTACAGTCAATGGCGATCGTTATCAGGCCATGTTGAACGAATTTTTTTTCACAAAAATTTAAGAGGAGGATATTGGCAACATTTGGTTTCACCAGGACGGCGCTACGTGCCACACAGCCGAAGCTACACTCGATGTTTTGCGCCCTGTTTTTAAAGATCGCATTATCAGCCGCAGAGCTGATGTCGTTTGACCACATCGGAGCTGCGATTTGACACCGTTGGACTATTATTTGTGGGGTGCCGTAAAAGATAAGTGCTACGCCGACAAGCCAGAGACAATTGACGCTTTAAAGGACAATATTCGTGAAGCCATTGGTGAAATACAGCTGCACACAATCGATAATGAGCTTAAAAATTGGACCGATCGTGTAGGCTACTGCATGGCCAGCCGAGGCAGCCATTTGAATGAAATTATTTTCCATTATTAACCGGAAGGATTGTACTTTCAAATAAAAAAAGAAAATTGAGAAAATATTCAGTAGGAAATGTAAAAATGTTATTTGGCGGACCCTGTACATCTGATATGGGAGTACATATCAAATAACATTGTGAGTTTTTAACCGACAAAGTTCTGGTTAGAGATTTATTTTTGAATTTGCTTTAGCAGTTTTAAACTGAATATCCCGATGGACGTTTGTGCGGGTGCAAATGAAGTGGGAGATTCTGACTGTGTAAGCTCCAAGCAGTGTTGTTATATCGTGGGAGTACTCCCTTTTTGTGGGATTTTCAATGTCTAAAAAGCCTTCCGTGGGATTTAGGGAAACAACACGAATTTTAAGGAATCTAATAAAAAACTTTCAAACCATACATTTTTGTTACAATTTCATCTAGTACCACCAAATATAGTCATAGTAATGTTAACAATCTGCGATTTCAATACTAAAGGTTAATTTAATATTATTTCTTTCCGTGCAGTACAAATTTTTAAAAATTCGAATTTTGCGCAAAAAAGTATCATGTGATTTTAAAGGGAATTTAAGGACTGTCAAATGGAAAAAATTACTTCGCTTCGTGGGATAAATGAAGAGAGAGTCCTTACAACACTGCTCCAAGTAGTTGGCATTTTTTATTCAAAATATTTGAGAAAAAGAAGAAGTGGGTAAATTTCCTAAAAACGAGTTCTGCTTTGCTATTATTACATTTTTATTGGAAGTGGGGTATTAGATTATTACAAAAATAAACCGTGGATATTGTGATTACAGATCGGGATTTGGGTAGTCATTTTTAACAAATATGTAATTAAAAAACTGATTTATTCGAGTTTTGTGATCAAAATCGTTAGGGCCATCCGGGGGAGAGAAATTTGAGACAACAGATTTCTCTTACAAAAGTCTGATAAATAAATGATACATGTTCCCTTCTTAATAATAACGTACAATTTTGCGAAGATCCTTCACGTTTTTTTGTGGAACTTTATTTCTCGCTTATCATTATTCTTAACAAATCAATAGAATAAATATATACATCTTGTATTTAAAAAAGAAGGAGAATACTACTGGTTACGTTATACTTCTTCTTTTTGAGAATTGAACGCACTATTTGTGGCCCTTTTTACAAGTATTTGTGAACAAAAATTGTATTTCATTGAATTGAGATCGTTCTTAGCAAATTTTCAAGTATTGAGGACCATTTAACCCTCTGGGTGGAAGATTTTATAATGGAAAGTAAGGCAGCACCGTCTTATTCATATATTGTCTCATAAATCAAAATAAAACAACTTTGCTTGTTTATAAAAAAGAAATATAAAAACTGATAGAATACACATTTCTTAAAACAATAATAGTGAAATGGCAACGCCTATATTTGCAATTAAAAAAAATATGATTTTTAAAAACTCAACTTACATTGCATGTGCCAACACCTCCAAATCACATTGTTTAGGCGAATTTTGTCTTTCCAGCGTAGCCGCACTCCCTTGAAATGGTTCCATTTTGGCGAAGTAAGCTTTTGACTGAAAAATGTTAGCAAAATTACAAAACTTATTAGAAACTGGTGAACTTGATAGTTTTTATGAAGGTAAATGGTGTACAAAATTGCAATATGGATACGGAAATACATTCTATAAATTTATATTTGTTTTTTGAGCTTCCCCTCATAGTGTAAGGCGGCAGGCGCTGTCCAAGCTCGCAAAAAACTTAAAATTACGAATAAGATCCAAAGAATGGCATGTATTAACAGGGCACTACTTGCACCACAATCTTTTCTAATACAGAAATCTGCTGCAATCAGCACCATTCGGTTCAGTTAGGCTAGGAGCTAGAAACTCAGGGTGACGGGTTATGCGCAGATTCCCAACAAATAGGGGGGGAAATCATGTATTTATTGCACAAGACTGCAAAATTCCCCGCCTAGATTTTAAAATACCTCAAAATCAGAGCTGCAGCTATGAAAACTTGCAGTTCGTGCGCATTAATAATGCCGCTTGGACAAAACTGTCAGTATCCGCTAGTTTTTATGATTCGGGAGGTCAAAAGATTAAAAAAAAAAAAATCCTACACCGCCTCTCCTCTCTCCATCTTTAAGCTGCCCGTGCAGATTGTATATTGTTAGACTTTGTCTTTTAACAACAAAAAAAATAAAGAAAATAAGTCGATAACCAACCGCAAAATAGAACTTCCTTCAACTTCGACGAAAAAACCAAAAACATGGCACAAACAATGAAAACGAATTCATCATAGAAAAGACTAGAATCGCATCTAATTTACAGACCAAGAAATCGTTTATAATCCGATAAAGTGGCAACTTTGTTCGTACATTGGAAGTTTAACAAGTATTTTCTTCCCACTTTTCAGCAAAAAACAATATAATCTGGAACAAATAAAAACATTTGCCTTGTGAGCAACAAAAAGTATGCAATACTTTTCACGATTTTGGCAACGCCACCTTCTTAAGATTTAACACGTAGATAATTAAGTAGATATACATTTATTAGCCGTAATCTAAAAAATAAATGTTACTGCCAAAGCTATAATCGTAGAGAACTGAAAAAGTTTCTTACCACTCGAAGCTCACTCCAATTATTCGCAGTGATTTATCTAGACAATCCTTCACAGTCAGTTGTTCGTCCGCGCTGTCATGTGTCAAAATCGCATTAGTCCATAATGATAAAAAAAATAAAACGGCTGATTTTTCGGCATTTTCTGTTTTCGCAACCGAAATTCGATAAACTAAAAATAGCTGCGCACGTTCAGAGGGTACATGTTAACCTGCTGTCATCGTAATATTCTGTTCTGTCTCATATTTGTGCCAACTACTGCCACTTAAGGCAATTAAACTATTAGAAATAGTTACCTCAAACAACTAACTACAAATATGCATTCTCAATTAAAATCCATCTTCCCATTCCAGCCATAGGTGTTTATACTAGCTCGAGGATTGTTAATGACAACTCAAACAACAGTCGTCAACGATATCGCGCCCAGCGGATCTCGCATGAAATTGTGTTCATTTTATCGTCACTGTCATTGACGAAAACTGACTATTATACGATTCAGATTAAGTTTATGTAAATCAATTCCACGAAAGATAAAACAATTATTCATCCTTATTTAGGATTCGCATGCAATAAGTAATACGTAACGAAATTGAATGTACGTAGGTACAGACAGTATTTACGGCTTGTATGTTGCAACCGTTTCCCATTAAACAAGTACAAACAACAAATTGGAAACGGAGGGTGTGTCTGTAAAGTGGGTGTGTTTTGTATTTTAAAAATATAACTTTTTACGCTGCACGCTCACGTCTGATGTGCTCTTTACTTTGTAAATCAACTGTTCTGTGTGAATTTCATTATAAAATTATTAAATTTAGATTCGATGATTAATGTTGGGGGTTTGTTGGATTTCAAGGTTATTTCGATTTTACGAACTGGAGTTCAATTGATTATTATTTTGTTGGCGTTTGGATTGGGATAGTTTTCAGAAATTCATGTTTCTTAAGGTTGGAACTGTTTTTTTTTCTGTCATATTTCATATGACATTATCCACAATATCATTCAAGTGTCATTCTTTCTGTTGAAAGAAAAAGAAAACAGAAAGAGTTGATTAAAAATTACTGCTAGAATTTAAAATGGTCAAATAATCACTTTTTTGTTACAAAAAAAAAAAAACGTATGCTAATCATTTTCTACGCTACGCCCAAAACTTTCTACTACATTCTTTAAAATACAAGAAAGAACTGTACATCACTCGATCTCGATGTTTAAAACATTTTACATGTTAGCGGTCCCGTTAACAACAACACGGTCCCGTTAACAACATAGTCCTAAACACTTTTATCCAGTTCAATTCGAAAATGACAAAATTAAATAGTAAGATTTGACATTGGAGTTGTGTAGTTGCTATACATTATCAAAATCTACTACTGTGTCGATGCAGCTCTAAACGTTCTCATCGAACAGAGCCACAACACCACAACTATCCACTTCATTAACAACACAACCATCCATTTGGTCAACCATCGCTTACCTATACTGCCATCTGTAACACTGGCCGTTTTCCGGTCTCTATCCTCTTTGACAGCGACGGCGAGGAGAAGTTTCCTTTTACCCGTGCATGAATTCAATTAAATAGAACAATCTAGTTTTAATATTTTATTCTTTTGTTTCATTGAATTTTAAGCAATTATGTGCTAATTCTGTTCGTTTGTGTCTCTCAAATAGGTTTTTTTTTTTCGGTTGCTGAATGCAATCATCGGGAACAGTAAAATCTATTACCTATCTAGTGGTAATACCTTGAATATTACTACAAATGGAATTGTACGAAATATTTCCATTGACGGAACGAACATGGAGCGATTCTTTTTTGAAATAGAAGAAGTTCCGGCAAATATGTCCGCCGCACCATGAAGTTCCATTAGGCAATATCATTTTTGCGTGAAAGAAAAAGGAATGGACGAGAGAAATGCTAAGTTCAGTGGCATAGCGAGGGGGAGGGGCAAGGGTGAGCACAGGCCCCGGAAGGCACTTTGCTAGGGGCGACAGTTTGGAGCGGCTACAATTTTTAAATATATAGCTTACAAAACGGATTATTTGTTCAGACTGGATTTCTTGAAGTAATTAGTAAATTAGTAGAGACTCTCTCTCGACATAATATGCCACTCCTACTGTACTGATGAGTTAATTGTGTTTAATTTTGCTCAAACGCAGTGAACTTTGCAATCATAAACAAACATTCTAGTTGGCAATAGAAGTTGCAGTCTTGTCTCGTTTGCCGTGCTCCTTAACATTGAAAATAAATTACCCAGGTACCTAATAAGAACAAAATAGGTAGCGTTTTCTAACATAATAGGTCTGTTCTTCTACTTTTAAATCTTACGAATTTTTACTAATTCTTACGAATTTTTACTCAGTGCTGTTCCTTAACTCGAAAAATTCGTAAAAGGAAGCGCCGTCGAGAGAGCAATATAATATTACCCCTCGCTGCACTGAGAATCTTACGAATTTTTACCCAACAAATGTAAGAATTGCAAAGGCTTTTAATAGCTGATTTGAAATTTGTTGCCCTATTTGGCATAAATGCGTTCATTTGTTTTAATTTTTTGTGTACTAAAATGGTATCAACGGGCTGAAAAATAAAATTGAATGTTCTCCTCAAGATTCTTTTCGAAAATGGCAACGAAAATCTTCCTCGCTGTAGCAAGGAGCAATCTCCACCATGTAGTTCTTATGCAGCCTCGCTTTTTTCTCTTCCCGAATGCTTGTAGTTCAATCAGTCAAACTCTTTCACATACTCGGATTCATCAAGTAGAAGTTCGATTAATTTCAGATCACTTTCTTCGCTACTTAGATAATGTAACTTATTTTCTTAGTAAATTAGCAAGTTCCTCGAGTTTATCAGACTTTTCGTACCACTTTTTTGAATGTTCGAATTATTTATCTGTCATTTTTCATACATTAATAAAAAAGCACTCCCTAACTTTTTCGTGAGAAAATTTATCCCCACCACTTCCACAAAAAAATAAAAAGTTCTAAGTCGTGTTTTTAAACGCCCTTATGAAAGTAAAAAATAAGCAGTTATCTCGTGGTTTGCCGACGCGACGTGCCGTGCATAAAATATGTTTTTTTTTTTTAACATAAATCATAACCATACTCATGTGCGTCGTATGTGGATATGAATTTCCTTTTTTCCCCATTTTTTAATGCGCTTAGTTGCTCTCTGTGAAATCGGAACTATATCGATCATGGTTGGTTAGGATTAGCTGCAGAAATCTAAAAGAGAGGAAATGCGTCCGATAAAGAACATAGTTGAAGGAACTACTCGTGTTTACGGGTCCGGAACTTCCCAACTCTACTACACCACAATTTGTTTTATTTAATGAACATCGGGAACACTTTCGAGTAAATTTAGTCCATTGATATATATTCAAACACTCCTGCTCCAATTCGTACTTCCTGTTTCTTTAGATGTCAGTTCGTTGGCGCATTCTTCCGACCTCAAGCGACATAAGTCAGTATTCCTTGCTAACAGAAAATCGAACAGAAGTATCTACCTGACGTTCTGTTAACATAAACATCTCCATAATTATCGGAGTGACATTCAATTAGCATAGCATTGAGCTTTAATTTGAAGTTTCACCAATTCATGTTCCCAGCTTCCAGGCAGTACTTATGAAGAGAGTTGTTTTGATGTTCCAATTTACGTTCCCACACCTCTCTGATGACAACACCCATACAAGTGATATTCACACAACAGTCAGCACAAAATTCGACCAGAACCTTTTGTTTTCAATTCACTGCAGTGGCCATTGTTCGAGTATCATTTACAGAAAGCGAACATACCAAATGACACTTTACCCTTCATTCGCCGATAGCGTGACTAAGACGTTCCTTTGTCTCCAAAGATTTATACTCGTATTTCATATCCAAATTGAGTTAAATGTTTACCTAGCGAAATTCTTGGGACGTTCACTTCCACCCCCTGTCATCGTCAGCGGTACGGTAAGTATGTCGGAAAAGGCGCATTCATTCGAACAGCTGTAAACGCCAGCGAATGCACATTTGGAAAACCGTATCACTAACTGCTTAATTGCATATTCACACACTCCGTATGGCGGCGAACAAATCGCTGGATTATTATGAGTGGCTGGGTGGAATGCATTGTGCACGGGATAAAAACAGCCGTTTATGGCAAAGCTATAGTAAAGGTATACGTAGATACTTCCAGTATATTATTATCGAAATATCTTAAAGCGGCCGACAGCAGCTATAGTTAGGGTAGGAAAACTATGCGATCGAGATTTGGTGGAGCCCGCGCATTATGCTTGCTAAGCAACATATCTCTCACAACCCCCCGTCATGTGTTCGTATTCGTATTCGTAATCAGAAGATAATGTGTGTCTACTGCCGCACTAACATTCATGCTTCACGTGACACTTTTAATTGTTCCGAAATTAAAATTATGCTCTCTGCTGAAAAGTAAAAACAGTCAGCAACTTTGTCTGTCAAAGAAATCATGCGTTGGGAAAGTGTTTATATTCTAAAAAAATGGGTCACATTTTGAAACGTCTTCGCAGCAGCAGCAGCAGCAGCATAAAGTCGTTGTCCGAAGTCTGATGTTGTCAAGTCTATCCGCTCTGCCGTTTATTGTTTTGTTATTCAAGCTAATTTGATTTGGTCCGCGTTGGGGCATGTTTTGCGTTACACGATATGCTGAATAGTTTTTGCCGGCTGAGAGCAACCTCGCAATATTGGATGATATTAATGGATGGTTGAACGTTAAGTTCGGTCCGAGTTCGAAAATATTTGGTGGTAATTGGAAGTCACTTTCGGAGCAAGCTTGCGGTTCGATTTCGACACATGGAGAACTACTTTGCGTTTTTGAAATTGCATGCTGCTAGATTTGGACTGTTGTATTTTATGGGCAAAGAAAAGACTGAGCAGTTCGATATATGTGTCTATAATTTAATTCATTAATACAACTTAAAAACTTATTTGGTGGTTCAGCAGAAGAAGGTTATCTTTTTGCGTGCGAGCATGTGGGCGTAGAGATTTCGACAGACAAGTTGACAGATGTCTTGTTAATCATCACGGTTTAATGGGCAAGTTCAGTGATGCTATTTGTTCTATCGCCAGTGTTGCCGTGATACATCATTTACATAACTAAATTGATGTAAGCATAATTTCAAGTAAGAAATGTTTTCTCCAGCGATTTCTTACTAGAACAGACAAATGCACTTTTCAAACATTCAACAGAAGGAGCAAATTCTACTAAGCCAACTTCTCACGCGACGCGCTGTCAATTTTTTTTAACATTTCGCCATTTTGTACCACTGTTGAAAAGAGGGCTTACTATTGTACTGATTTCAATACTATTCGACTTTCCAGAGTACGCAAGTACCACTTCTCAATTTTTAGTACTATTTGTACTATTTTAAAATTTTGAAATAAATCGAACATTTTATGAGGTTTATTCACTTACGGAAATGTTATTCATTACAAAAATTAAACCCAAGTTCATAATATGTATTCAGTCATAAAACCCGAACTCATTTTTTTTTAAACCTGTCGGAAATCAGTTTAAGTATTTTGACTCGTGTTAAAACTCAATTTTATAATATTGACATTTAGTCGTTCAGGAAATAAGTAAAAGTTATATAGATTATAAAAGGTACCAAGAGGCTAAAAAAAAGGATTTCATTTTTGAAGTAGATGAAATTATGATGGCTTTGTCGTAAGAAGAAGAATTTTTCGAAGAGCCGATGGAACAGCAGATGGTGAATCGGACTAGAACTTGAGTCAATGATTACAATGTCGTGGATTTTGGCAAATATTTCTGGCTAAAAAAAAGGCTGAATTCATTATTTAAATACAATAAAAATGAAACTCAGCACGCAGCAAATCATATCAATTGCCTAGTGAGAAACAACAAAAAAAAAACAAATATATTTTTAAGTGAAATTTAACATTCGTTGGTGTAAATCGAGCTAAAATCGGTTTAAACTCCGCGTTTAAATGCATCGTTATCTAGCGTGAAAAGTAATTCGAAATAAAAAATTTATTCAAACAAAACTTAGTTTTATGGAGAAGTCAGAACAGGAATAAAAAGAGTCTATCTTCGCCTGTCAAAGTGACGAACAAATCAGGGGAGGCATGTTCGAACTGACATTCAGTCATATTTTATGTAGAACTGTTCGTTTACATTTTTATGCAGATAATCGGCTTGCAAGCGAAAATCGACCCAACCTTTTATATATAATACTAAAAGACGTACCACAATTTTCAATAACTATGCGTTTTTTTATGAGCGAAAAAGCGACATCTATAGATATCGAATACGCCCATTTAAAAATAGTTTTACACATGATTAATATTTAATTTAAAACGTCACTATGAAAATGTATGCCTTCGAATTTCAATTAGGTTCACAATTGCCGACGTTTAGGGGTAAGTAAATTGCATTCCTTCGAAAAAGGTTCTAATCTAAGATGATAATACATATTTGAATACGTTACTATGGCGATATGGTGGCGACAAATTGAATGTCACGAAAATGGGTTCAACGAACTGATAAGCATTTTGTATGGAGAGCTCTAAATTTAATTTTACCAGTCTTAATGGCGACATTATAACATAATGATGATTTATCTAGAAATTTAAATCATCGGGTTCAAAAAATGGTAGGGTGTTAAATTAACTCCAAGTGAATATGGCGTTTTTTTTTCTGTAATCTGTATTTTATGAGTTATGGCATTAAAACAATTTATGTACTATTTCGTTCGTTTCAGTACTATTTCTTTTCAGTTTTCAGTACAATTGAGAAAAGTTGAAAAGTTGGTTCTCTCTTTCTAATTTATCGGTTGATGTTGTCACGACCCACAAAATATTGTAATAGTTTACACAGAAGTTTCACGACTAGTGTCGTACAACTGATTTCAATAAATTTTGAAAAGAAAACTCGTTGGTGTTCGGTGTGAATGCATCGACTAGGTTTCAACGATAACACGTTTTCGGTGCGGTGTGAATAGTGTATTCGATAACTTTTTTTTTGGAGAACAAGGAACAAATTCAACAAAACCATTTCTTAAAATGTCAATAATATGTTTATACATAGATTCTAGGTTTAGATTTAAGAATTCATAACTCAAAACTGAACTGTCAAAGTTTATGTTTCTCATTTAGCTCTGACAGTTCAGAGTTTACTGTTTGTCTTATGTCGTTTTACATTGGGACAGGAAAAGCGCGTTTGTTCAGGTTCAGAGCAGTTTTTCTGGTCTCGAAATCAGCTGGCTGTCAGATTTCAAGTTCCATTGGCCGCAAAAAAAGCAGTTTTGCGAATCTCGATAACCGATAAACATTTGTCATTTGTCAAACTTTAAAGTGTGTCACTATCTGTCACAAAATCTGAAAATCCCGATGGAAAAAGACATTACTGGCAATTAAAAAGTAAGGAAGGTCACCAATAATTCATCGAATATGTCGGACGCGAGTCCGCTGACAGATGATAGTTTTAACATCATGGCCACTAAATAAATGTATGTGAAATTATTCGGCAGGAATTATGTTGCGCAACAAACGGATATGCAACCAATTTTATGAGACTGTTCCTTTCGTTTAATAAGTTAACGTTGACGTATCCGTCCATAAGGAAACAAGAAAACTTCTTAATTCGGCTAACCGGACAAAATTAGACTCTGACTGGGATATAAGGCTAGTCAGAGAAACTTCAAGAATGAAATTCAGAAATCCAAACGCCACTCGTGGCAAAATGTCTGTGATGAAATAACGGGCACTACAGAAACCGCGATATTGAGGAAAATCCACCAGAGAACCAGTAACTCTGGGAACTCTCAAGAACACCGACGGTAACTGCACTGAATCTTGTTCAGATTCTATAAAGCTGCTACTGAAAACGCATTTTCCGGGCTGTACCGCTCAGCCATGCCTCGAAGTACGCATCAACATTACTGGGGCAACGAGCCTTCCTGGTGATTTGATTACAGAGGAGAGAATTGAATGGGCCATCTGATCCTTCTATCCTTTCAAGTCCCCAGGCCTCGATGGAATCGTTCCCATTATGTTGCAAAGAACTGCCAACACTATCATTCAGGTATCAAAAGAACTCTACATTGGCAGTCTCACACAGGGATGCATACCAGGAACATGTCGAGAAGTGAAGGTCATTTTTATACCAAAGGCTGGCAAGGCAAGTCACACCAACGCAAAAGACTTCAGACCAATAAGACTCACTTCCTTCATAGTGAAAACATTAGAACGACTGCGGATAATACCGCAGTCTGTCGCACCTCAGAATATCTGACAGTGCTAAATACTTGGGACTTATACTGGACAAAAAACAAAATTGGAAACTGAACACATATGAGAGAATCAAAAAAAGCCACAGTAGCCTTCTACTTCTTTGGACCATCCCCCAAAATTAATCTGTGGATGTACAAGGCTATAGTAAGACCTATACTGTCCTATGGCAGCCTCGTATGGTGGCCGGCAACC
Organism: Cheilosia grossa; assembly: GCA_963082955.1. NCBI lineage: Eukaryota > Metazoa > Arthropoda > Insecta > Diptera > Syrphidae > Cheilosia > Cheilosia grossa. The sequence continues at coordinate 31,762,046 of OY720147.1, forward strand.
AACAAAACTACCTATCTAAAGGCTATTACGAAAGTGCAAAGACTAGCGTGTATTGGTACCACCAGTGCGATGAGAACAACTCCAACCGCAGGTCTTGAGGCTATCCTCAACCTGCTGCTGCTAGACATCTTCATAGAACTCTCAGCCGCCTTTAGTGCCATGAGAGAAAGCCAATCAGTAAACTGGAAACTGAATGAAAAGGGTCATTCGTCAATCCTTAAGAGATATTTTGGTTAGGTACCAAACACAGATTACATTAGGCCATGCTTAGAGTTTACAAGACCATTCTCGAGCGCCTATCCCAGCAGGGAAGAATGGAGAGACGGACTAGTGCCTAACACTCAATCCATAGCAGTTTTTACGGACGGATCTAAAATGGAAACCGGGATGGGGTCAGGCGTCTTCTCCGAGGCGTTAGGTATTTCAAAATCGATACGCCTCCCGACCACAGCAGCGTCTTCCAAGCAGAGGTCCGGGCAGTAACAGCAGCACCCCGTGAGTACCAACAATATACCACCTGAAAGTATATTATATTTATTACCTTCAATAGAAATCAAATCAAAGCTTGTGAAATGCTGTCGCGAAGAGCTCAGGGTTCTAGGCACTCAGCATAAGGTATTGCTCTGTTGGCTTCCGGGACATGAAGGCATTCCAGGCAACGAGAAAACTGACGAGTTTCGACAGCTGTATTAGAACAAGCTGATCCCTCTGTGAATATCCCGCCTTGCTCACTCAAGCTTGAAGCAGGAAGAAGGGCCACAAGAGAGGCGAGCGCTAGATGGACCGCACTAGAAGACTGCCATACAACAAGAATACTATGGCCAACCTTTAATGAAGCAAGAACCGAGAGTCTAATACGAAAAGATAGGAAATCTATTTCCATCCCCGTAGGTATCATAACGGGGCACTTTGTAGAGGCTGCGGTGATGAGGAAGCTCTACAGGACACAACCCACTTCCTATGCCACTGCCCTAGTCTCCAACACAAAAGGCACAGATTCCTAGGGAGACACTTCTTCAACGACCTAGACGAGCTTTCCAGCACACCAGTAGACAAGACAATGAGCTTCATCAAATCCACAAGATGGTTTGCATGCAACAGCACAGTGAGTACTTAATCACAAGTATCTATACAGGGTTATTACGGGTAAGGGACAACCTTTTACCCCCAATGGGCATCACAATGGGTCAATATTGACCTGAGTGTGCGGCACGGAGCACTCCACGCCAACCCGCTTACCTAACCTAACCTATTCGACCCTAAGATTCAGACATTCGATAGGAATTTAACCCGAGGATCTGCCTACTATATTAAATTACGTTGTTGCAAGTTCTGTCAAATAGTTGTTGTGAGTACACGGAACAAGTATTAAATTGTAAATTAAAACAAAATTAAATATATAGCTATGAACTATGAGTCAAAATCGTGGAACTTTCAGCAAATATCTGAAATGAAAAACCAATTATTTGTATGCTTGTGCTGAAGAGCGTGTCCAACTTCAAAAACAGGTGCGATCGAGATTATTTGGTTTGGTGAAGCCTTGTCAGGTACGTGATTTGTAATAAATTTCGCAGTGGAAACAAATAACGAAAAGAAAAAAAAACCCCCTAAGTGTGTGTGGCATGACATTGAAGTGCCTATTTCAAAATTACAGCACCACTAAAGTGCCGCGTTAGCGCGTTTATAAATAGTGCTGATTGCACTCAATTTAACCCTATTTTGCAATACGTTTTCCAATAAAACGCTCATCTTACTTTGCTCTTTATTTAACTGAAATCAAATTGTCTTTTCAGATGCGCATACGCATTTATCTCACATCTGCTAAATATTCTAATCAACCGAATCAACACAAAAACAAAGTCTATTTATAAAAAAACTATAATTGAGGGCGTGAAATGTGGGTGTGTTCCGTCCGAACGATTACGAAAGAGTTTTGCGCGCCACTCGCTGATCTATTTGACGAGTGTTTGCTGATAACAGCAAGTTCAATTTCAATAAATATTTCCATTAAAACGAAGAACTAGTTACAAGCAATGACAATAAAGCGCAATAAAATTTTTGGCTTGATAGTGCCTTTGTTGGACATCTTCATTTCGATAAGAAGACAGACGCGAAAAGGGACTGCAATAACGATAGCATTGCTTGGCGATGGAATTTTCCTATCTACAGTTGGCGCCAATGCCCTTCTGGGTGTTTGAACGATCGCCACTCATATTGAATAATTGATTTTGTGTTTTGTTGTTTTAGGAGGACATTTGTACAGAGGAATGGCGAAGGCAATTTTTACAAACCGCATATAGTAAACAATCGAGATAAGATTCTATCGCTTATCTTATGCGCCCTAACACACGTTACAAATAATAAAAGTTCTAATCGCATTGGATTTACAATTCTATCAAAATATGTTGTAAACAAATAGGTAAGCAAAAGTTTTGAAAGAAGTCCAGCCCAGGTGTTGGAAAATATATTCGAAATAAGGCCTACACATGCCAATTTTCATGTCAAATTTTGACATGGCGACTTCATCATGATGTGAACATTTGTCCTTGTCACTACGTGTGGTGGCCTGTCAAGCTTCTGGTCGCAGAGCGCACTCACACGAAAGACACACGAGTGACCGCCGAATGGGCGAAATTTTGTGATGCATGTCAAAATCTGCCACGAAACGTGTAATCGCAGCTTAATATGACTGTGTATAGATTTAAGCTAGTTGCACAAAAACAGTTTTAAGCTCTCCCAAACACTGAGGAAAGACTGATAGTGCTATTATGGTCGCAATACGCAATGGCGCATTGGCTTCTACTTCATTAGATATACATTTTTCAGGGCATTCACACAGCGTTAGAGCGGAAGGCTGGAGTTATAGCTACGTCACCAAAAATAGACAGCTCTAACTCGAAAGCAAATAATAGGGAATCAGTTAGACCGCACATGCGAGCAAACAGTAGATGGGATCTCACAAATTCAGAAGCGTTCGACTATGCAAAACGCTTCTACCATGAGTGCAACTTCTTGTTCGCCTCAAAAGTTTAACAGATGGAACATTTAAAAGTCCTCGGGTTTTAAATATGAGTATTTTTTTAAAAGAAAATACTGAAAGAGTTATGTGATTATGGTACTCAATGGTCGTAACGAGGGAACCGGGCAGGTACTGGCCCTGAGTATCGATCAGGAATCTCTGAATGCCATCAAGGCACAAAAGGGATCCTTGAGCTACCGGTTTGGTAGGATGACGTTGTGCGGACTCCATATGTCTGATGAGATCACTGGACCAGCCCAGAATGAGTCCAATCAGAACTCGCAGAGCACGCAACCCGAAGAGGAGCAATCTGATCCACCAAAGGTTGTAACACCAGTCAACACTATCTTGCCGATGGTCCAGGATACTGAGGAAGCTGGTTAATCGATGCCCATCTTAGAGAGTATGTTCTCAGGTGGGGACGTAGACAAGACGATTCAGGATTCTGGCGACGTCGAGGAATCGATGTTCATCTCAGGGAGTACGCTCTCAGGTGGGGATCTGGATGACACGGCAATTGACCTTTGTCGGGACATCACCATCACTTCGGAGGAGGAAGAATAGCCGCTGGCTGAGGGCGAGGCTAAGGCCCCGCGCGAGCTTTTCTATGACCTCAGTCAGAAAAATTAAAATACCACAAGTAGACATTCCTCATGCTATAGGAGCCTCTGCTGCTATAGCCAAAATGTTTACCGCAGAGGCCTGGAACGCTCTAACGACTAATTAGAAACTGGACAGTATTTAGTGAGCCATCACAGAATTTTAGAATTCGAGTTGAACAATGCAAACCTCACGAGAAATCCAATTGGGAAAACTACCAATCTGCTCCAGAAAACAACCTGGAACGACTCGAAGTGAGAAAAGCTCCAGCACACTCTATAGAATTTGAAAGCGCAGTTGAGGACATTACAGACGCCATCACGAGTGCGTTCGAAGGAAGCTGACCCCTGAGAAAAGAAAGGAGTAAGAAAGAAATGCCATGGTGGAGCAAAAATCGGTGAAAACTTTACTTTAAAACTGCCGAGGGAAACGGAGATTGGCAAAGCTACCAAATGGCTCGACTGCCTACAAAAAAGAAATAAGAAATAGTTTCAGGAGATTCTGTGAGACAATCTCAAATACTCCCACAGCGGCAAGGCTACAAAAAGACGGAAGGAATACCAACGTCTCTGAAGAAACCAGATGGCAGCTATACGCAGAAGATGAGAACCAGCAGGCACTACTGCTCTAGAAACTGATTTTCCAGACAGCTCCCTTAGCAATGATATAATGGGAACGTGACCATTTCAGTCAGGCCCCGAAAAGAAGACTGGGAAACAGCATCAGCCATCTGCTCCAGGGGGAGACTGAAATGGGGCATTAGTTCCTTTCAACCCTTCAAGGCACCAGGTGTGGACAGCATCATGTCTGCTTAACTACAGAGAGAATAACGAAAAGTAGCATTGCTTTGGGTTATATATCAACGCTGTGGAGACGGGCGAGGATTGTGTTCATACCGAAGGTGGGGAAAAAGCCCCATCTCACCCAAAGTAAAGAATAACATATTGTTAATCCTGTAGAAAAAAAAATAAAAAAAATATAAATATATTAATTATATTTATAGAAATAACTTCTAAAACTATCACCCTTAACGTGAAGTCTAGTTGTGGACGAGCTACTGGGAAACTGACCAGCCTTGGCATCAACTGCCAGGCATATGCCGACGACATAGGGAAAGTTGAACGAACTCTCTGCGACATCGTAAAGAGAGCATTAAGAGCAACCCAAGAATGGTGCCATTAGAGCTAACTCCTCTTCACCTCATGGTTGAGGATACGGCAGATGAAACAATCCTACGGATGGCAAAAGAACGAATCGGAAGGGAGAAATGCATTAGTTCTGAAGGATATGATGTATTGCTCGGAAAACTGTCACTTCTAGCTATACCTGGAGATGACAGCTGATGATATAGATCAGGAAGTTCAATTTTGAGAAGAATTTCATAACGAATCCACGATTTCCGGACTGAGCCACAACACTGTAAAATGGTAAACAGATGGCTCGAGAACGGACGAAGGAACTGGTGCAGGAGGTTTTTGGGCCAGGAACTAAACACTACGAATCCATGGGCAAATGTACCAGCATCTTTCAAGCTGAAATATGCGCTAAAGATAGGTGCTGTCGAATCATCCTTAAGAAAAACTACAAAAACTGTAATATAGCAGTGATGTCAGATAGTCAAGCCGCCATCAAGGCCCTTGACGCCTATATCATAAAATCAAAGCTTAATGAATTAGGTAAGAACAACAGAGTAACGATCTGCTGGATACATGGCCACACAGGCATCATGGGCAACGAGGTCGCAGCGGAGCCCTTCATAGGGCCTGAGCCACACCTTACCAGAAGAGTTCAGTGGAATGGAAAAAGGAAAAAAGAACCGCAGTTTTTAAAAATATCCAAGGCCCGAGGCAAGCTAAAAAAACTTCTAGGGAACTATAATCTAAAAAGATTCAAAGCATGTATCGGTCTAAGTTAAAACAACCTAAGAATTCGAACAGGTCTCCTAACGGGACACTGTAGACTAAGAGAACACATGAGGAAACTAGGCTTAGCAGAAGAAGGTCTCTGCAGATTCTGCGATGAGAGCGCTTAACCCCAGATCACATTCTGGAATCCTGCGGAGCACTGACCCATAAGAGGATTAAACATCTGGGCAAGTACCAGTGTATCCTAGATAAGGATATACAAACCATGGGCCCACTACTCATTTTCAGATTCATAAGAGAAATTTTACTCGTTGGATTGCTCTAAAGTTGATATTCTCGCCAAGGCTAAGACAGATCATCGACCCTCAAACACGGTTCAAATGCAACTGTGATGCGAAGGGGCTCTGGAAAAGGGCATGAACCTTTCCAAGGTATAAGCAGGGGGCACAACAGATCACAGTGCACTAGACCCTCTCTATTAATATTATTATTAAGTGATTGGTTTTGACTGATCAAAGCCCTGGATGAGGCAACACTTAAACTGAAAATAACTGGGTGAATACTCGTCGTATATTAAGGACGTTTTTCTCCGTGCGGGCAGCTCGAAGAGTATATAGAACTACGACCGTAACAAAGATGTGAACATTAATTTGGTGTTAAGCAAGTAATTCCCATTTAGTTTTCAGTGCCTTCGACAGGGGCTCGTCGCTTCTCCTACGTGCACATGTATTTTCAGAATTTCGCATAAATATGGGCACTTTCTAAAACAAAACACGGCGAAAGAAATTTGATTTCAAATTTTATTCCGCTTCCTGCTTTAGCTCAAAGTGCACCTTCTACTGATAACGTAGGCCAAAGTTGTTGAGTGATTTCGAATTTCCGAAAATCAGTTTCGATTTTGTCAGTTTTGATAATTTCTTTAATATTCTTTCGGTTTGGTTAATTTTGCATAGATTGTCTAAGCTAATATTGTCTATGCTAATATACCTACGTGAAAAAAAAAAAAAACTGACGTGACTCTAAAATGTCCTTGAGTTGATTATGACACTGCTCTTTATATCGCTGCCAATGTAGAAGAACGAAGATTAAAATTTGTCAACACGGAGATAAGCGTCCATAAATAACTAAGAAATTGAAGCGAAAGCAATAAAATCTGCTTCCTGATAAACTGAAAGTACATTCAGTTCAAGGGAAGTATTGTGCAGTGACGTTGTTTAGAATCAGCTTATCTCTTTATTTCATTTTCAGGTATGTGCGTAAAATAGTAATTGCCATACATACAACTACTTGTATGTATCTTCTCTGGCAAAAGAGCACAATTCAGGAGGTTTAAAACAACCTTTACCCTGTTTTTATTATCCACCACGAGATAAGGCTAAGATAAGCTGGAAATAGCAATAAATATAACCGCACTGGAACCCGCATCATAGCTTTGTTTGTGGGTTTGAAATCGTATTATAGATTATTATTTAACCGTTTTGGCGATTTTTTGTTTGCTTTTAAATCAACTATTTGACTGAAGTTTGTACCTATTTGTTGCTTCTTCAACAGAAACTTTGAAAGTTACTGCACACAACAAGTGATTTATATTGTCGCCGACCACGTTAATACGGAAAAATCTATTTCTGCTTCGTTCCAATAACCAATAAATTTCTTGATTAGCCAAGACATTTGCGTATGCCGAACTGAAATTTGCTTTTGCCTATGTACCTACTATAAATATATTAATAAACTAATTAGACCTGGATAAATACAGCTTAACTAAGTTCACCTTGTTATCGACGAGTTCCACAACAGTTTCTGTATGTTTTTCTAAATAAATTTACTTTCAATTGAATTGCATTGACTGCTCGTTTTGTCTTTTACCCGATTCACACCGAGCTGAAAACACTCGAAAACAGAAGTTTTCTCATACAAAATTCGGTTTTCAAAACGACTTCCAATCGTTGCGTTGTTGAAACAAACACATCTTTTGCAATGTTCGGCAAAACAGCTGACCGAACAAATGTCAAAACTCTCAACTTAAAATCACTTTACAGGCTTAATTGATGGGCTAATATTATTTTAAAATGGTCTGAATTCATTTTATTTGTTAATTAATGCGATCGAAATTTGTAACCAAAATAGTCTCACAGCTGATTGAAACGTCAAACGGAAACTAGTTGGTGTTCGGTGTGAATGCATCGACTAATTGTCGATGAAAACACGGTTTTCGGTGCGGTCTGAATAGGATTAGGTACTATTGAGAAATGTCTCGGCTTTAGGTAAATCCTGTTATGCTGGATTTACAACATCAAACATTTTTAAAACTAAAGGGATGACCAATACTAAATAGGCATCTGACTGAAAAGGACAGCACTACCCAACACGCAAATTTACGTGACATGTGTTTTGGTCGGCCATCTTGTTTACGTGATAAAAATTATCGGAGAGTTCTGCATGTTGATATTTAGAAAAAATGGTTAACGTCGCGGAAAATGTAGATTCAGCAAATTTCACGGGATATATAAAATTAATTGAGTTTCTGCTGGAATAAGAGGTAGTGCCGTGTATGGAGTAATTTGAAAGGGATCTTATTGTGGAACAAATCCACCTAAATCATTAGTCAAGTATGTATAAGAAATCAAAGGAAGGCGCACTTCCCCTTCCGATGATTATTTCTGATCGAATGATCACTTATTTGCACACGACTTTGGCAAAATCAGCTGAGTTTTTGTGCATTCCCTTTTAATAAGCGCCAAAAAGCCCCTAGAAGATATCTGTAGGGCGCATTTAATTGCAATTTATGTAGGTACCTATTCCTTTAAAAAAAAAGCCGTTTGTTAGATTGTAAACCATTGATCTTGTTTTCCACAAAAACTATTTCTGAAATTTGAGTTTTGCAATGACAACAAATGTAGTAGATTCTAAAAAAAGTTGTAGGAAAAAGTTTTCATCATTTTCTTGATGTAAGTCTTTGATTTCCTATCAGTCAAACTCCTCTTCTCTGAGCGATCTTTTAATAAGTAAATTATGCTAAGCTCAATGTTCATAAATGAAATAAATATTTGATCTGTTGTAAACACTGCGCTGAAGTACTCGTACCTAGCTATTTGTAGTGGCGGCCGATTATGTGCATCCAAATCAGTTAGAGATAAGCAGTTACAGATATATGTATATGTAAGTGCGTCAGAAACAGTTAAGACTTAATGATTGCAGACGTAGTTATTGTACTTTTGTCGCCTTCCAAACATATGGCAACCCTTTTGTATTCTTTCTGAGGAGACACAAAATGCGATACGAAAACAACTACATATATTTATTACCCAAAACTCAATAAATGACCCAGTGCGAGATAAGGACGTACATATACTCAGCTCGAAAGATAAGAAATTTTGTTCGGGGTAGACTTTGTCATTTGTTGTAGATAGGTATATTTTATACAAGTAGGTACATACTTTTAATATTAATATACCTCTGTACCTGAAAGATAAAATCTATCAAACTTTCGTTTAATAAGGAAACTCACCTGTATGCCAGATTCATGCACTTAAACAGCTTAGTCAGAGATGTTTCGATCTCCAGATGCGATGTGATCAGATTCCTTGAGCCGTATTCCTTGGCTTTAAATGGCACATACAGCTGCACTTCTGTGCATGCATTCGTCTCATCCTGTTTCGATAGACTAGGATCCTCTGGATCAAGCATTTTGATTTCACTATCGTCATCATCTTGAGCTTCTTCGGCCTCGAAATGGGACACCATAAATTGTCCAGAGTGAATTGATTCTATGTTTGCACCACTTGGGGAATTTCCCCCGCTACCACCACCAGCACCAATTCCAGGACCTCCTATTGGCAACGAATCACTATTGGAGATTATCGAAGAGGAGGAATGATGTTGCTGCTGCTGTTCAAGTTGCTGGCGGTGATACATTTCAAATTGGTTGGACATGGTGAGCATTATTACTTTGTTTTGTTTTTCCGGCACTCAATTTTTCTTATTTTATAAACACAATTATTATACTTTGTTATTCCGGTTAAAAAAGGGGGCTGACGCTTAAGATTTTGAAAAAAAAAAAATGGGACAGGTGTTAACAATAAGTGGCATAAGTATTTCTTTGCGTGGAATTTTTTGGTGAATCGTTGGAGTGAGGTGAGATTGTATTCACCCTTTTAATGCGTACAGTGAAGAGTAACAAATAAGCAAACAAGTGGTAAGTAGACCTTACTAACTTGATTACTTGGTCAAATCATTCTTTTAACAAATAATCCGGATTGGTGAGACAATGTGCGCCGGAGAATGCTGTTTCACTTTAATTGCACAGCATACCTACGCGAAAATCAAAGATTAATCAGCTCTGCACATCGCTATTCAATTGGCAGTACATACATGAATTAAAATGAAACAAATGGCAACCTAAAAACACTTATTTGAGCTGGTTTGGTATATGAAACTAGCAACAGATTTGTAAAGTGGCTTTGTGTCTATATTATCGCTTAAGATCCTGAAGCACATTTGCGTATTTCATAGTTCTAGTGTTTTCCTTACAGAAATTCAGATTCACCAGCGCAATGCGGTGAACGTAAACTTTCAAGTCCACCTAAGCAATTTTGTCTTAGGTTAAAAAAATCTGATCAAATATAAGCTCGCATATCGAATCAACTGGTTAAATGGAAGTAGAAGACATTATCGTATCATAAGTTGGATTTTATCAGCCACATTAAGTTAGTCTGTTTATTATCCTTTTTCTATCCTTTGCATGTTGCACACTGTACATGAACAGATAATCAGTTACAAGTGTCACAATGACGCAGGCAAACATTTAATGCTTATCAGCCGTAACTCCAAGTGGGACAAAATAAATCCAACCAAGCTACAAGTGGTTGCACCATTTATTATCAACAAATAATTTTTAACCCCTACTAAGCAAACCAAATACCAACAAGGTGTAGGTAGGTTCTTCTGTAGTAATAAACAAGTTGATAACAACTATATTTACGAATGATAGAGCCTGCGATTATCCCGAGATCCTCCACGTAATATACTCCGATAGAGAACGAATTTTCTTGTATCAGTACCCACAATCAGCACTCCAAATCCAACAAAACATCGACAATTCCCACTTGAATAGAAACTCGATCTATTTTTACAAACGGACACACCATTCACCGCACAGCCGTCGTGTGCGAATACTTATGAAACTTACTGTAGACGTAGATTCTTTGGTTTATTTTCTATTAACTAATTTGCAAATCGGAGTGGGGCTTCTTTTTTTATTAGTTGAGAAGAACGAACGGAAAAAAAATCACAATTTGATGGCACCACAACTACAACGATAACTATCACGAATCGAATCACCACAGTGCTGTACAACCCAATAATAATATTTTGATTATAAATTTGCGTGACATATTTTGCCTTGTTCTGTTAACGGTACGCACTACACTTGACGAAATTTCGTCCTTTCTTGAGATTTTTCACGTATTGCAAGGCTTGCGGGTCGTACATTTGGGGTTTTAGTGCACAGCTATATATTTTTCCACCAATAAATTGCTCTTGTTTAACGAGAAGGCGCACATTAATCTCAAATATATAAAATAAAAAAAAATGTAATAGCACTTGTTCGACGAAACACGACACTTGTTCTCCAGACTTGAGACCGAGAACTGGAGAGATTCTAGAAAAATTAAAGATTTTCACCGAAAGTATTCGCTGGGGCTGAACAAATTACGTCGTTGACGATATTTAAGATGCGAACGTCCACAGTTCTTCTGGCAGCGCGTGCGACAACGATGACGATAAGTTGTTATGCCAAGCAGCTGAAGAGCCACTGATAAACAGCTGTGCGTGAGCTTATGAAATTGGTTGTTCATTTAAAATGATGATTTAAGATTATGTTGATGTGATGTAGCGTGTGGACAGGACGAAAAAGACTATTGGACACACTGCTGCACATCGACAACGAGAAATGTCATTCAGGTCGAGTGTTTTGATTTTTTCCACTTGATTTTTTGTGATTACACCGATTAGGGTAGCATTGTTGACTGTTTAGTTGTGCACTGGATAAAGCAGTGATGAATTATTTATATATTTTCAATGGTTATTCGCGGTTTTAATCACGGATTTTTGAGGAAAAGTTGTTTAGACAAGTTCACTTCGTTAAGGAAATGAAGTTTCTAATCTCTTTTTTGTTATTTGGTACTTTGAAAAGTGTTCTAGTACAATGGTTACGAAATATACCGAATGTAGTGGCATCTGGTGGCGAGTAGAGGATTTAATAGGGTACTGTTTGCGGTTGCAAATTTCTTTAAATATGCTTTAATTAAATAGAAGTCATATTTTTTAATTGACAAGCGATATTATAGGCCATTATGTGAACAACAACATTGGCGCAAAATTATAGTCGGATGAAGCCCACTTTTAAATTATTTGAACGTGACAATGTCTCTTCTAGCATTTTTGTAATTGTAATTATTTTTGTAATCATTCGATTGGGCTTCTTCAGATTTGCTCATAGATTTTAGATTTCGTGTGGCTAATAGAACATAAAAACCAAAAAACGTCACTTGCTCTTTTTTGTATTGATGTTGTGGGATTTGAATAATTGGTGTAGTCTTCGACACTTTTCTAAGCGATTTCCATTCGCTCGTTAAATATTGTATTAAAACATTTGAAATTTCCGTCCCGATTGATTTCTTAATATTTACACAGAAGTAATTTACACGAATAGATTAAACCGATGAAATACCTTTCTTCTAGAAAAAAATCCACGAAAATGTAAACAAACTCCACCAGTTGTCAAATTCAAACGCACTTGTATTGGTAAATCTTAAGCAAATCTGAGAAAATATCCAAATTCGCCAAAGTGGTGTGAAATCTGAAAAAGACTGTTTTTTTTTGTACCAAACGAACATAAAAATTGCTCTGAGAGCAGTCTACAGTATTGTTTCTGATTGGGATAATATAAATCAATAACTGTTTTCGGTTTTATTTTTGACATATCACCGATTAAAGTGTAGTATGCAGATGGTCCGAAACGAAAAACCCCATACAAAAGTGGGACAACGAAATCATGAACGAAAAATTTCAATCTCCTTTTCGTTTTGCAGTTACGCAGCTGCTGCGAAATGATGGCGGAAAATTGGGTAATTGTAGTAGATTGCTTGGTACAATTCTCTACTCTCTTTTCGCACACAGGACATTATTTGCTTGCAAAAATGTGACTTTTGTACTGCAGTGCTTCCAGCTTTTATAGGAGGTATGGAGCCAAATTGGAAAATATTGGCGCCAAAAATACCAAAGCTCAAAATGAAGACCAAAAATGCATATTTTTTTGTAATCATTGGCACACTGATTAAATTGTTTTGAAACACGGCAATGTTAATTTCAAAATAGGCGGTCATAGCAAAAATTCTGTCAGAAAAAAATTACACTACGAAAATAATTAAAACAAATCAACTAAGTTAAGGAAATTAAATATTTCAGTGGAATGAATTTCTTTTTGTTATTGTGGAATTAACTGCGAAGTTGATCGGAAAATGTTTAAATTCTTTTTTTAGAAAATTTAAAGAAAATTTGCTAATTTATTTTGGTAAACTAACTTTATAATTCACAAGCAACATTTGAAGACCAAGATTGAATTAAACCATCAAGTTTAAGTGGTCAAAAAAAGCAAAAGAAATTGTTTCCAGTTTTATCTTACGTTTGGCTATATGTAACTGGGGCCTTGTACGAAAAGAGTACGTTTGCATACGTGATTTTTTTTTATAATTACCTAAGCAGCTTACAAATCAGAAAACCTTAATGTAAAGTCTAAATTAGGATAATTCCCAAATGACAATTTGAACGAGCCAGTAAAAATTGCGAGTATCTATGCTATTTGTGCAGCAGCTGATGGAGCTCTCCGAAAATTATTTTTCGCTGCCATTTCGTCGACGTTTCGCTGTTCATTTGGAGACAACTGGAAAATTATGTTTCGGATCATCTGCATACTATGCTTTAAAATCAGCGCTTGATCTACTGAAAATCATAAAAGCAAATCTACTCCATTCTCAGATGTTTATTTCGATTGGTTCGTCGCTGCGCTAAATGTCAACAAATGTCAAAAAATTACGGCTATTTTCTTCTACCTAGCCAGAAATCTTTCCAAATGAAATCGAAAAATAGTAAAGTTTATAGTGAATTTCTTGCGTTTATTTTGAGGTGAAAATGGCTTTCTAGTTGTCTTGCAAAGCGCCAGCAAACGCACCACCCGTGCTGCACAAGTTAAACATATTCAAAATGCATCCAAAAATAATGTAAGTAGTATTCTTCATAATAAAATTTAAAGAAAAAGAAAGAAAATCATACCAACTAAGCCGTAGCGAAAGGCCGCCATTTTTGTTACTCGTTGGCGAAACGAACAATTTTTGTTGACATCTACAGAATGTTGCAGATTTTATATTTAAAATATTGGCTTAAAATCGAAACAATTTGGGTGGTATCCTGTAAAATTAGGGGTCTCACAGAGATGTCTATAGGATGTATTCAAGCTTCCGCCTCGTCATGCCTTGATATTCCAGGAAAATTGGATGACGCAATACTGAGTGTTTGCTGTATCATTCAATTAAATTGCGAAAAAAATTATTGCCAGGCATGGGGCTTTTTGGTGACGGTATTTCACTGTTTTGTTTTGGTGCACAATAGTAGCTCGTTTTACTAGTTTCGCAAGGAAAGAGTTGATTGGAATTTGTTAATCAAAATTGCAACCGTTGCTTCTCAGGCACAATGTTGCCAAATCTTGCGAAATGAAAGCTAAGTAGCAGAAACTATTTTTATCATTTTTGTTTTGTTTCATCGCAGCTACACGTGCGGCGGTGACGAGATAGCATAGATGATTGTTTTGTTTTGGGATGTTTGGACTTTGAAGTGATTTAATCGAAACAGGTTCAATGGGCTATTCTTTTTGGGATATTGAATTTGTCTATTTACCTACCAAATATGTAGGTAGATAGAAATGCGCGTTTTTTTGTTTTAATGCTGCTTTTAATGCACATGTTTCGATACAATCGTATTTGTTGATAAGAATCGATCAGCAGCCACGGTGATAGAAAGCTTAAATTATATGATAACGAGGGTTGGTATGTAGACGCTATCGAAACTAGGGACATCACTAAAGTGGTAGGTAGCTACAAAACTTCCATACCAAAGTTGAAGAATTCGCTTTTGATTGAAGACATACCAAAGTAAAAGTGTGGTAAATTTAGTGGACTTCCACCAACCAAATTTAGTTGAAAAAGTTTCCGTTTCAAATCACCTAGCAATTTTAAAGCTGCGCAGAAATGGCAACGAAAAATTGTCTATTCTCATTTAGTAGGTATCTCTCATGAGATTGAGAGAATTCACAACTCATCTCATCATTCCCTTTAAGCAAGATTCCTATCATTGTGGTTGTGGCTTTTCACAGAGAGAAAACATGTGGAATGCACGGAAATGGTTCCACAAGTAGCTAGCAGTAGTAATGCAGTAATGCAGTAGATTTAAAATTCATGACGAAGTTTAGCCTGCGTTAACTGCGTTTTCGATGTTGGCTCTACCATCTACAGCTACAATCTGCGAAGGTTGTACACAGCGCAGCGACACGTTATCGAGAGTAAGAAAAATCAAAGGTGTCGTCTTTTTGAATAACCCCTCAACACATTTGGCGTTCCTATGTTACTGCTGCAAATATATCTTTCACATTTGAGGTAAAACTGAAAGCGTACCTTGAATGTACAAATCGACACTGTCGAACAAAAAGAACATTTGCCTTGATGATTGCTTGACTAATTCGTGCATATCTATTTTTTTATTTTTTTTTGCAGTGCCATCATGGCACCCCTACACCAACCAAGTTTACCATCAGGATACGACTCCGATTTCTTCGTTGAAATACAACTTAAAACATCTTTAATATCGGACTTAAATTATGATTCCAAAAACATCCACTCTGGAGTCGTTAGCCCTTCCACAGGATTTATATTGGAACGGCAAAATGGAACCAACATCGCCGCCCAGCAGCGAGCTCTTTCCGATCTCTGAATCGGTCGAGTCTTGGCTATTAGAAGATAACTTTGCAAATGGTACTATTCACAGCATATATATTTAGTTTTGTTCAAAAATCATTTATCTATGTTATATCCTTTGTTATTTGCAGATATTTTATTCGTAGATAGTAAGAATGTAGATATAAAAAGTAGTCCCGCAGAATTCTTCGAAGAGTACAACCATGATCAGGAGCTCACCCTGGAACTTGTGTTTGACGTCAAAGAAGGTAAGTGTTCGTAATAAATTGTATTTTAACTCAGCCCTGACTCCTTATGTGAGGGTAATCATATAGAAAGGACACATGTCAAGCCCGAATAACAACTGCAAACACTGCAAATCCCGAAGGCAAAATATAAAACATAAAAACGCAGGAGCGTTAGCGTCGAATCGCTCTCTGCTTAGTACTCAACTTCTTTATCAGGCCAAATAAACAGCGATTGGCAGGTGAAATGCTTAGCTTGATTTCTGATGTCAACTTATATCGAAGGCGAGATCGAAAAAGTTCATAAATACCAAAAAGCTAACTCAATTATGATGTTCCGTCCGCTTCATCGATGTGTCCTTTCTTGTTAACAAAAAATGATTGGATTTGCTTCATTGATTAACAACAAACGCATTTTTGGCGGTTCAGCAAAATATCTGTTTCATTATGCAGAACTTGGAAGTTTAGCAGAGACCCCAAAGACTAGTCATGTCTTTATAAATGCTGTCGTATGCGTCGACTTTTCTAAAGCATTTGTTGTGACAATGTTGAAACCACCGAGATGAAAAAAAAATTGGGTTGGTTTTGGGCGTTCACCCAGCACGACGTAGAGAATCGTGACGCCTTTGTGTTTGGTGCAGAAGCTCCTGGCATTTATTATACTTCTGCCTTTTGCCCAAAACACATGTGCAGAAATTTTGGACGGAGCGTAGCGTGCAGTGCTGCAAATAAAACAAATGCACAGAACATTGTTTGACATGCATTGCATCGGCTAACAGGGCTACTGTCATTCGCCGTCCAAGCAGCCGATGTGTTCACAACCAAAAAATAAACAAACACGATCACCAAATGCCAAAAGGCGATGTTGCCAAATACTTGAAATTGTATTTTATTATCTTTTGCGTTGTGGTACCCTGGAATTTTGCAGAAAATTTGGAAATAAAGACACGTTGAGTGCTGCATTGAGTGCAAAATTTACGTGTGCCTATATCCATATAAACATGTGTATTCTTATCTTGCTGCACAGGGAATTCTAGACATGTGTTTTGGGCATTTGTCATTTACCAGTCTGCAGAAGTTTGCTTTTCATATCACCAAAACCGATTGTGACCACTAGAAAGGTTGCTCCTCCTTCCACCTGGAGAAGTCCATGTTATTTCTTCCTCTGTGGGCTAACAAGCGGCTCTTCTTGGCGAGTTTTTGTGCTGCATGTGCTGGTCGGAACTCTTCAGAAAATCTAAGTTTTCGTAGGTTTCTATAGCACATCAGTTGCGGCGTTTTAACACTTTATGTTAGCTTGATGGGGCTTCTCTATAGATTGAAGGATATAGATATGCTATATGGCGGCTAAGGTACCCTCGCGAAAAGGTTATTTACTCCAGGAAACGGAAGTAGAGTCCTTTTGGTACTCGCATAGCTGCGATGACGAACGGAATAGAAGAACGACAAGTAGGCAGCTAGGAGTTTCGAAGGTTAGGACTGCCAACACTGCAACTATTGCGCAGTCGGCACAATTCGTTTGATTCCTTTTATCAAAATAATTGTTACTCAATATGTACAATATATATTTGACTTGGTAGAAACTTCTGAATTTATTCATCAGCAACAAAGACCGGTCTTTCAGACTTCTGGTTGAATACAAAAACGCATTGAATTAAAACAAATCTATAAACTGGACTTAGCCTGTGTTTCAGAAAAGACCCTCACTGTAACCGCAACAGTCTTGTCTGAGGTAGCAATTAAAAAGCGAAAAATTAGTCCTTCAAATTATGGAAAGCATCAAACCCTAGACTTAGTACGGGGAATGACTTTGAATCTGTAGACAGCTCTTGCACTGTGTAGGAATACCTACTACGACAACGGAAGCTACCAACTTGTTTTTATTCATCTATTTCCATTTCATTGTTTAACTGTTACTCCATTTACATAAAAAATGATCCGCAACCTACATACGCATATAAATGTTCATTATGTCTCATAACTAGCCAATCGAGTGGCGGATATGGAAAAATACCGAACCATATCAGCCCCCGAAAACGTGATCACAACTGGACGTGGTGTGGCTTTCAAAAAGACAACATAAAAAAGAAAACAAAAAAAAAAAAAAAAATCAATTCAAGTTACTCACAAAACTGATTAAGTTCAAATACGATGTCGACGTGTTACCTTAAACTTGTTTCCCACCAGATTTCGATGTGGCTTAGTTGGCTAAAGAGTCAACTCCATCCGTTTTGCTCCGTCTTCCGTTTTAATTTTCCATTCGCTTTTATTGTAGGACAGTTGTGGTTTTATGCTGCTCCCACTTATGTAGGTTATAGATTTTGACACTCACCCAAACAAGAAGCAAGTACGAACAGAACAAAAAACCCAGCAATATGAACATTGAACCGCTTTTTGTTTTGTCATTAATTGATCAACTTTACGTGCGCGATCAATTAACTTTCCTGAAGACTAAATCAAGGCCATTCTGTTGCAGAACATTGATCCATCCACACACACACCAACCATGAGAGATCAATAAAATTAAAATTTAAACTTGATATGAATATTTTGGTAACGCTGCAAATCAATCTAAATAAAAAAATACGAAACAAATTATGAAGAACTATTACAGGCAGGTACACTCAACTCGGACGATTTGTGCGTTTTCAGCGTATTTTGTAATTGAAAGAAACAAAAACACGTAGGCAATTGTTCCAAATCAAATTGCGTCGGAAAGATCGAGTGAGCTGATGGAACGAGAGAGGTTTGTGACACCGAATGCGGTTGTTGTTAAAAAGAAAACAATCTATCCATTAGCTCGTAGAGGGGCTGGTAGATTGTAATGAAATTTGAAAGGCCCAATGCATAACTTGAGAGTCTGTTTTAGTACCATTCAATCAGTGTAATGAATATTGCAATGCAGTTTAATTGGCACAGAGTGCAATGTGCAATTCATTTTCGAACAACAATTCCTAAGTTTGTGGTGCCCAGAACGAGGGAAATATGATCGTTTTGGAATTGAACGGTGCGGCGCATTGTCCTTGTGCAATCTCACACTTTTGCGCTGCCTCTATAAATTCTGTCGATTTGCTATTGGTTGCATTTGCAAATTTTCCTATCCTGTTGAATTTTCTGCAACAGTTGCCATCAATCCAAATGTTTTTCCTTGAGTTCTGTCAAATTCCTTCCGGGTACTGTAGCGATGCGCCGATTAAGAAATGTCCTGATGTGAATACCGACGGGTCGTCAGGATCTTTGTTAACCGGGCAAAGTGGACGCGAATTCAGGCATGCTTCAATTCGTGTTAAAATGGTTGCGTACTCTTCAAAAGTCTAGACAATTGTGGCCGATGATTCGTTTTAATTGGTGTTGATCCGATATCAACTGCAAAGTCTATCACATAAACAGAGCTCTATTGATGGCGCTTAATCAGCATTTAAAAATGTCCATCTCTTGTTCTTTCTAAGATATTTTCAAAACATTCGAACTCTGGGTGAGCTATCATTTGTTCAACAATTGAGTTGTGAACTTCCTCTATGTATGCGCAGACTTGTTCACTAAGTACATTTTCAACATTTTAAATAATTGGGCATCGAAATTACCAAATGCCGGACCAAAATTAAGGGTCAGTTCTTCATTGTGGTTCTTGTTCGCTTTGTCTATTTTAATATGATGGTTCGTAATAGTAACTAATAACAAGTTACCAAACTAGACTCCACTTTGAGAACACATAGGCTTTACCAACAAACATTTTTAGCATCGAAGTTAAATTTAAGTAGTTCATTCAAAATTTCACAATTGTGACCTTCCCTAAGTTCTAAGTCGGGACTATAATTTGTGATAAGTACGGCGCATAGTAGAAATCAAGAAGAAGAAAAACAGTACCATCCGAAACAGCACACTATATGTCTAGTACGCAGCTGTTCCTGAAGGAGAAATCCCATACAAAAGTGACAACGAAATCATGAACGAAAAATCTCGCTCTCCTTTTCGACTTGTAGTACGCAACTGCTGCGAATTGATGGCGGAAGAGTGGGTAATTGAAGTAGATTGCTTGGTACAATTCTCTACTCTCTTTTCGCACACGTTTTTTGGACATTTATTGCTTGCGAAAAATTGGCTTTTGTACTGCAGTGCTGTCAGCTTCTATAAGAGGTATGGTGCCAAATTGAAAAATTTTGGAGCCAAAAATTCCCAACCTCAAATATGAAGATCAAAAATGCACACTTAGTATGATTAAATTGTTTTTTAAAGACGACAATTTTAATTAAAAAAAAAAACAACACAAACTCGTAACATTTTCCAATGTTAACAAAACAAAAAAAAAAACATTTTAAAAAACATACAGCTGCATACCTGCATACTTGGACAATGTGTTTTCATATTTATGCATATTTTGTGAGATGAGTTTACTGCTGAGATGTGAGAGTCTGTTCAAAAACATTAACAATTAACTGTTTAGAACTTTACGAAAAGAGTGCGCAATTGAAGTATGCACTTTTTTTTAATTATATATACATAACTAGCCTAAAACTCGCCAAACCTTAAAGTAAGTAGCCTAAATTAGGAAAGCTCCCAAATGACAATTTTAAGGAGCAAGTGAAAAGTTCGAGTATCCAAATCGGAGATAAAAAGCTAGTGTTGGTAACACTGCTACTTGTGTACAGTGCTACTACCACACAAATTTGTTTCCGCTCGCTGCCTTTCCGCAGACGTTTCGCTGTCCATTTGGAGAACACCGGGAAATTTCGTTCCGGAACATCTGCTGGACTAGGCTTTAGTAAAAACTGTCAAAACAGAAAAGCGCAGTTTTGTATTGTATGCTACAACAGATTATATAGCTTACTTACTGGCTACAGTCTGGGATGGACCTGGGCCGTAACCAAAACGCCTCTTCAGTTAGTACGATCTTGCTCCAAGTTGGTTGGGGTGCCCTTCCACTTGCGCGGGCCACCTGGGGCGAGGTTTTCCTATACTGTGTTGTCTTTCCAGGTTGAAATCGAGGGCTCTTCAGGCAATGTCCATTTGCTCTACATGTCCCAGTCATCTTAGATGACTGATGCTTACTTTTTCGACCAGGTCGATGTCGCCGTTAAATCTCCTCCTCCAAAACCCGTCCACGCTGTTGCAATGAACTGTTTTAAATAGTATTCAATGAGAAACATAACACAAGTAGTACGTTTTGACTGCTTACAGAAATGTTGCTTTCTTGGCTGCCTTAATTTGACAAGCTTTCTATGCAACTGAAAGCTTAATTGCAGTCAAAATTGGAGTAAACATTTTGATACTCCGCTCCGCCTCGGGAGAACGTTCAAGACAGTTCAGAACAGCCTCAAAGACGAAGTCGCACTTGTGTCGGCCGTTGGACTTCCGGGAGACTCTTGTGAGGAAATAAGAGCACACATTTCGTAGGCGTAGTGGCTTAGTGGTCCGAGCGAGGGGTCCCAGGTTGGAATCCCGCAAAAACCAACTTAGGGTATTTTGCACTGCGCCACCTCTCGCGAACGTCTGACAAACATCCGAGAGTATAACTGTCTTGAAAGAGCTTCTCAATTAGCCGTTTGGAATCGGCATAAAATTGTAGATCCCTTCCATTCGTTCCAAAAATGAAACTCACACAATACGAATGGTTGTGAGAAGCTAGGCCTTGGGTCCCTCGGACCTGTTGCGCCAACTAATTATTATTCTTATCATTTCGTAACTCTTCAGACGATTATCGCTAAAACAATAGAACAACCTCCAAAACTAGCAACAGAGTGCAAAAAATTATAGTTTGAGAGCTTAATGCAGTTTATTTTCTACAAATCTAATGAAAGCTGATCACTATTATAGCATGCAGAACCGCCTGCGCAAGAACGATTCTAAAGGGTGATTTTTTAAGAGGTTTAGAACTTTTTTTAAAAAAAAAACACAAAAAATTCGAAAAAATGAATGAAATATTTATTTGAATCGATAGTTTGAACCTTGCAATTTAATGTTTAAAGATAATTTCATGCAAATGTTGACCGCGGCTGCGTCTCAGGTAGCCCATCCGCTGAGTCCAATTTTGGCATACTCTTTCACACATATCGGCCGGTATCTCACGAATGAATGCATGGATGTTGGCTTCCAGTGCGTCAATCGAAGCGGGCTTGTCCCTATACACATTAGCCTTGGCATACCCCCACAAAAAATAATCTAATGGTGTCAAATCGCACGATCTAGGCGGCCAATTGACCGGCCCGAAACGTGAAATTAACTGTTCACCAAACTCGCCTCGCAATTGCGCCATTGTTTCGCGTGCTGTGTGGCATGTGGCACCGTCTTGTTGAAACCACATATCATGCAAGTCAAGAACTTCCATTTCGGGCAAAAAAAAGTTTGTTATCATCGCTCGGTAGCGTTCACCATTGACAGTAACGCTGCGATTCGCATCATCTTTGAAGAAATATGGCCCAATAATGCCGCCGGCCCATAAACCGCACCAAACAGTGGCTTTTTCGGGATGCATTGGTAGCTGTTGCAATGCTTCTGGCTGATCTTCACTCCAAATGCGGCAATTTTGCTTATTTACGTACCCATTCAACCAAAAATGAGCCTCATCGCTGAACACAATTTTTCGATAAAAAAGCAGCGATGAACATTTCGAACCGAGCACGAATTTTGATAGTAAAATTCAATAATTTGCAAGCGTTGTTCATTTGTAAGACGATCCATGGTTAAATTGCAAACCAAACTGAAGCTGTTTGACAGTGACACAAGGTACACACGTCAGCTGTCAAAACCAGTGTTGCCAAAACCAAACCAGCTAAAAAATCACCCTTTACTATGCGTTCATCCCTCGCAGCTTTCCATTTCTCACAATAGACTTTCAACGGGACTGAAATGGAAGAGAATACTATATTCTCATATACCTATACAAAGCTACTTGTTCTTTTTGTAACTATCAGATAAAATTGTTACTCTTTTTGTAGATGAGAAATTTAGAGTGGAATAGTCTCGACCAAATTCGATTTTATATGATTGAAGGACAATTGTCTCTTATTTGGCTTTTTGGTCAAATAATTGTTGAGCAATGAAACAAGTTAGGTCATTTGCCTTCCCATCCGAATAAGAGACAATTGTCCTTTAATCATGAAGATGAGAAATCCCATACATATGTGCAGTTTCAAAAACCTGCACGTTCAAACACAAACGATTCCGTAGAAATATATTTTTTGTGTTTGACATATTTTCTTATGATAATTTTGCGAGTGAATGTGCAAGGAATAAAACCTGCACAGTGCACATACGAGGTCGAACTTTTTTGTTTTGAGATTTTTGAACTAGGTTGAAAGGCAAGAAATATACCTACACGAACAGGGTGGATTATTTTGAGCATCCGTGAGCGAGCAATACGTCACTGAATTTTGTGGATTCTACAAGCAAAACAATAACAAATTCAGTCACGTACTACTCGATCACGGATGCCCTAACTTGTTTCATTGCTCAACAATTATTTGACCAAAAAGCCAAATAAGAGACAATTGTCCTTCAATCGTATAAAATCCAATTTGGTCGAGACTATTCCACAATTTTAATTCAACCCCAGAAATGAACTTGCATAGGTCTAGTGGGATTTTGTATTTTGCGATATTTTGAGTTAGATTCTCGTTGAAGTTGGAACATTGCAGTGATGTGAGTTAATGTGCAAGTAATAATTTAGCACAGTTGTGAAGGATGTTGCTATTTTGGGCTTATTTGAAGAAGCTTTTTGCTTGAAATGCAAATGGCAGTATTTGTTCGCGCAAGATAAAATTAATTTTTCTTTCCTAATGCGCCCCCAGAACTTGGCGCCCTGTGCATTTGTACATATTGTACATACGGTTGTTCCGGCCCTCACCCCCAGAGTAATGTGTTCGTGGCCGAATAAAAATAAAAAACATTTCTATTACTTTTTATTTAATACGTCTTTATTTAACAAAGATCGAACTATGACTGAACTTTTAAACTCAAATTTTTCCTAAAGAAACCAGCTGTAAAATAAAAACGCAGGAGTAAAGAAGGAAACAGAATACAAACAGTTGTATAATAAATTGTAGCAACAACAACTAAGAAGCGGGAGCGCAATCAGTACATGACTACAGCGGTAACGGCGAAATCTGTAAAGCCAGAATACTATTTGGTTGCTTCTGTTTTTGTGTCCACATTTGGCCATGATTTTGTAGAGATGGACAATTCTAGACACATATGTAGTTTATGGTATTTATACTAGTGCTGCAATGTTGATGATATGTGTGTAGATTGCTATGCAAATACATGACTATAGGTTAAATAGAAAATTGATAAAACGCCTAAAACCATCCTTTGTCACTTCCTTCTGCCACTATTGCGGTGATTGTTCAGCTCATATTCATTGATTGCAATTTCAATGACGAGCAACGAACTTGTTTTGCCTGTTTGCAGCACTTTTTCTCTGTCGACAATAAAACTTCAGTATCAAGTTCTAGTACGCGAAAAGTAGACGAATTCGTCTGTTTGTGTCATGGAAAATACATGCAATCGAACTGTGGTCTCCTTAAGATTTTGATTTTTCTTTTCCTTCCCCATGATTAAAATTCTGTCTGATCAATTCGTATTTCTCCAGTAGGTGATTCCAATTATAACCACTGTGATTGTGGGGATCGCGACCCGTGGCATCGTAAGTGTAAGGCACTTTCTCTTCCCCCTCACCCGATCATGTTTGCATATATACTTTATCGGAGGGACATTTATTTTTAATCACATGAAAGCTTTTTTTCTTTTTTTCATCTCATTTTTTCGCCCAATAACTGCTGCAGCAGATATGACGACGAAAAAGACGAAAAAGTTGAATTTATTAAAGGTAAACACACATGCACAAGAACAAAAAGAAATTATTTACTCTTCGGAAATTAAGTGATGTTGATGCGTGTTGTGTTTTGCTGGCTTCACATCCATCCGTATAGTGTATCTTGGTGTAATCTCTTTTCTGTTGGTCTTCCTTTCTTTGCTTTTGTCTGTCGATTAAATAGTGGGAGGTCAGTGCTCCTCCTTATATCTTGGAATTGAACTAAATGAAGGGAGCAATAAAATATATGAACCATAACTTTATAATGTATTTATGTGTACACGGGGTGTTTATTTTATTTTTTGTCCAAATGGACACACACACATTTTTATTTTGTTCTTCCCTTTTCCACATCACTTGACCGCATGAAGAGGTAGATTGTTGCTATTTTTGGCGGCAGTTAAAACGATACATGTCCCGGCTAAGAGAAAATTATATTCAATTTTTATTATTAAAAGAGGTGTGTTGATTTTTCTTTTGTTCAGTAAATGATGACACTACTTACTTTTCGCTCTAAAATGTCAGTATTTTTGTAAGTATCAGACGTCACATTGAGAGAACCCAAATAGGCAGTGGAATTGGTTCTGGAATTGATGGAATTGTATTACGCAAGAAAAAAGAAATAAGATGGAAAACAGATTTCAAATTATCAATATGACTAGAGTAGGACAAAGACACTGTCACATATTATGTCATTGGATTAAAATAAATAAATAAATAAATAGTTGGCGCAACAGGTCGGTAGGGACCCTAGGCCTAGCTTCTCACAACCATTAGAGTAGATTATAAATTGGGAGAGCCTTCATGGGGCTCTGGCACTGCGGCTTCTCAAAGGAGCCTATTGTGCATTCCCTGGTAAGGTCCTAAAGCCATATTTTCACTCCGGAAGCAGCCTCTAAGACAAGGATCTCCTCTGGGTGCATGTCAGTAAGAGTTGCTGAAGCCACGATTTCATCGCCAAGGATGTTTGCGCCGACTTTAGCCAGTGAGTCAGCCGTTTCGTTACCCTCAAATCTCCTCTGGGGGCTTGTCTTCGAAAGTTCGTAGATGCCTGTGAATGTTTCTTAGATAAGTTTCGATATTATGACATGACTCGAGAGCTTTGAGAGCTGCTTGGCTATCTGAGAGGATAAATATGGGTTTTCCACGGTGTTAGAACTTGGATTTATTCTAGCGCAATGATGAATTGGAAGAAATTTTTATGGTCACCTTCACTGCCTTTAACACAACATATTTTTTTTCTTGGGAAGATTGTGCAGAGATGCTATGCTGCATGTGATTGGTTTTCCAAAATTATGTGTATAAGCCAGGGGGTAGATTCTGTAAGACGAAACGATCAAGAACGATTTGCCCATGTTACACAAGCAAATTTCTTCTTGCACACGAAATCGTTTCGCGTTACAGACTGCCGGGCGAACCCTAGGCTATACTATGTCCAGCAAAAATTGTCAGTACAGGGGAGATAGGATGTTTGTCTCTCAGTCTGGCTGCAATTACTTACATAAATCGGTCCCTCTTTAAAGCCCTCACAGGGTTGTCGTAGTTTGTATAATTCGCCTTAACTTAGAGAGCAATACTATTAGGGTTACCATCTTCCAATTTAAATAAAAAAACTGCTGATCGAAAATGAAAAACTATTCCATTAAAAAATAGACAAATTTGCAAAAATATAACAAAACTGCTAAAATATGCTCTATACAAAGTGAAATATGCATTTTACCCAAATAAACGGAAATATATCCTAACAAATAGGGTTGAAAATATGTACTTAGTTTTCTATATTCAAATATTTAATACGATATCCCCCCCAAAAAAAAAAACCATGCTTTTGCATGAATCCAACCGCAACCGCACTGGTAATCACTATTAATCTATCGCGATCATAAATGTGTTGTAGTGATAACGAACTTATGTGATCACTTGTTGCGTTAATGAAATGAATGCATTCAAACACCTTACGAATAAACCTTATTTCTAAAAGATAACATTACAAAAATGGTTTAACTGAATATAATTGGATCCTTCAGAAATACAAACATATTTAAACCGAATGGCAACACCCCACATAGTAATTCGATCTCAGAAGCAGCAAAACCGAAAGTTATTGACAAAATCCATAGAAAAACCCTTAATGACATATGCTTTCATTGTGTACTTGGTAACACTCTTCTGATGTGCTTCAGTCACACACAGACACACTGCATATTTTGGTTGATGATAATAGCAAGCGCGAACACAAGACGATCATGCTCATTCTGCCCGCGGTTGTGTGGGAGACTGGTTGTTGTGGTCTGCATGCGAATATTAGGAAAGTGACAACAACAATTGGTTTTGTTTGTATTTCAGTGGCAATTCTTGTGTGCCGTGAGAGTATCTACAGGCACCTTTTGTAGAAAAAAACCTCCTCCATAAGGCCTGTGCTGACAATTTTTGTTGGACAGAGTATAGTACTATGTCTAAGCTGGGTGCTTTTGATTTTCCTTGCATGTATTTCCTAGCCAGAAGTGAAGAATTATAAACAATTCTAAAAGGTTTAATCAATCGGAATTTGAGTTTTAACCTTAAAGTGTTTTTTTTTCGCTTTTGCATTTAGCAAACGTTTTATCAAATCTATCTAAACATTAAAGTTTCGTGCATGACACGCCCTATGCAACCTTTCAATAGTCTCACTGGGTTTATGCGAAGACTTCTGTCACTTTTTAAAAATGAAGCCGGATTTATGTTCTACGCCAAAAGTGTTAAAAAGGAAGATGCCCCACTAAAAATGATGACAATGCGAATGTGATTATTGAAGACGGTAACGAGGAAAACTACGAAGTAGTAACAATAGCGCAAAGTTATTGTCGGATAAAGCCAACTTTAAAATTATTTTAGTACGTGACAATCGGCCTTACCAATAATCAACTTTAGTCTGGCAGTTTACGCAAAGACTACACTTTCCAAAATCCTTTTACCAATAAACAAATATAGTTGCCAGAATATCCCTAACTGTAGGGTTAAATGTTACTGTTGAGAAAGCCATGTTTATCCTGGGCATTAGCTAAATAAATCCTCCCTTACTGTCATTTCGAGGAGGAGTGTTGCCCAACCCTCCAATGACGGTATTGAATTTCGTAGTAGGAGCGAATTTAAATACCCTGTTGCTCAGCCTGAGCGTTTATAATTATAAATTAATTTTACTAAAATGTATATGTTTTCTGATTTTATTCGTTGGAATAATACAATGCACATTAGTCAGTTGAAAAATATTGCATTTTTGTTTTATGACTAAACACATAACAATATATAATTATTTCTGTGCATATATTTATTTATTTCTTTCAACGCACCGATTAAATGAAATGGCTAATCATTTTCTCTTCTTTATCTCGTTTAGCCGTTAGTGCTTGCTTTCTGATTCGTTGTTCTTTCTCATAGTTTGGAAGTAACGAATGGATTCTTATAATTATATTAAATGTTATATAAGTTTGGGATCATTCCAAGACAAGCCGTCGCAAAGAGAATAAAATACATATAATGTTCATTTAAGTTTCGATGGTTCATACCTTAATAAACCCTTTTTTGAATTCTCATTACCTTTTGCGGTAGGGATATATATTTCCTGCAACCATACTCCTATCAAACTCTTTGAAAAAACAGTTTTTTTTTCGCCGAGAATGACGATCACCAATGGAACAATGGTCGGTGTGAATGGTTGGAAAATATAGATATTAGCACTAAACAAAATACACGCGAAATAACAAATTTATAAACAATAATATTCACTTGCTAAGGATTCAATTGTGATCTTTATACCCTTTTTACACATGTGTTTGATTTCTCAAACTGACAATTTTGGGTCTGTTTGACAAAAACGTGCGTCGCACCCGCTCTAAGGTTGGTCCTTTGGTCCTAGTTCTAGGTAGGTTAAAAAGCGTTTATAATTAACTAAAGAGTTAGGCATCAGCTTTGAAGTTAGAGTGCTTTTACAAAGTACGTAATCTAGTAATCTCTCCTAATACACGATGACTATACTAATACTAATTCTATAATATTGCGCCAATGTTAGTGGATATGTCGCGCCATGAATTGTTGACGAAACAAAATATTCATTTGCACATGAAAGTGTAGGGGGAAAGCGGCAGACTTGAGCCACTTTTTGTTAGATCGTTCATAAAATTTTTTTTATCAATCACAGCAATCTGTTAAATGCATTTTTTTATAGTTACATTTGTCTATTTTAAGAAAAGTCTCATAAACTAACAATAAACGCAAGAAATGTTTCAAAACAGATTTTCGCCTCAAGTCTCCCGCCCACCAAAAAAAGAACGCCATGAATGCTACAAGTTATTTTAATTTTATACAAAAATGTGTAAATACTATTGCTTACCAGAATGAATTTTGTAAATCATAGCATTGTTTCCAAAGTATTATGTATGAATTTGTGTAGTTTTTAGCAGATATACATTCCTCACGAAAAGTGTAGCCAGAATGCCCATAAAAACTGACCAAATTAAATAAATGTGTACAAAAATAACTGTTCCTCTATTTTATTTCTGTAAGCAAACTTAAATAATTGTTCTTCTCTACTCAAACATGTGCGCGTCAAACGTCAAGAAATGTCTATAAAAATTAAAAACACAAAAAACACCCACACCCACTTCACTTCGCAACAGGTTGTTGTTCTCATTCAAATAGCTACGAGTGCACAATCGTCTACCATTTGCACGAGTCCTCCGCGTGAACAAATCAAAAATGGCGATAAAGTTTGCGCCGAAGTTCGGATTTAACGGAAAAAAAGACACGTGCAAAATAATACCATTCGATTCAGTTGACTTTTTAATTTTGCTCAGACATTTCATTTTAGTTAATCCTTATTCCCTCTTCAAAGCAAACAAAAACGATGTATTCCGTTTACATTTTTCAAATACCTACCGAAAATCATTGCATGTAAGCCTCAAGTACCAAACGGAAAATTTGTGCTCAATTATTCACCATATCTTTCAAACTGTGTCTAATGTCAAGAGTAACTAAACATTTTGCGACTCAATAAAAAAAAAAATCTAAACAAGCCTTGATCACCTAAGGTTCAAGGTGGCCCTGTACACGTTTCTACTCATTTCAACGTAAATCTATGCGTATTTTAGAAACCTTGTCTGTAAGTCAAGGATGTAGACAAGTTCCACATCCAAAACTCTAACAAGAGGCTATAAAATATAAATATTTTCAATAGACTCAACGAAACACAAACAAATTAGGGGGGATAAAGAAAGCTTCCTACATCCTTATTTTTGCAATCATCTGTTGCGTTATTGTAATTCAAATATGCTTCTGTGGTAGTGTGATCTCAATAACATCTCCCCCGCCGTCGGCCACCGCAGCCGCAATTCACTTTTGATAAGAAGTACAATGTCTGCAGTAAAATAAAATCCACCATAGAAAGAGTCGGAAAAAAACAACATGTGTGTATTAAATTAAATAAAAACAGCATACATAGAAATGTATTTTGTGCACATTTATTTAATTTCGAATTGAGCTTGTGACGGCAAACAACACCAGCGTGTGGTGTCAACATTTAATAATCATTTAACGATACCACAACAACTCGCTTGTCACCAATCTCTCGCCGCACTCTTTCTACTTTTTCGCCTCTGCTCTGCGGTGCGATTTTCTCGTACATTCTCCAGTCGCACTCCACATCGGAAATTATTTAACGAGAAATCTGAAAACGACTTGTTAACATCAGGTTCAGGTCCAGATGTGCAGAGTTCCCACTTTCTTGGTATTAATTGTTGGTTTTCAGTTCAATTATTTGATAGTAATGTGTGATTTAAAAGGATTATATTTTAGTAATACAAGCGGTTGTACTGTCGATCGATTTCGCTTCATATTCTTGTGGCTTCATGGTTTCTTGTAGTAAAATCTGCCGTAATTTACTTGGGCTTGGTATCCACTAAAAACAAACGAAAAAGTTCGAACTTTTCGATGTGTGAGCTCCGTGTTGGAGTTCTGAGCTGAGCGTCACAGGTTCAACACCGTTTCAAGCAATTTACTGCTGCCGTTAGTCTTCGTACGGCATTTGGCTTCCTTTCATTTTGCAAACAAATTTATGGGCTGAAGGTTACAGCGAAGCCTTGCCCAAGAACGTTTCGAACAGGGAGAGAAACAGGTGTGAATGCTAAGTTATGCCAAGGTGTTATGCACGAGCGATAAAATGAGAAATGTTGAGAATACTTCCCCCCCCCCCCCTTATAATGAATAGACGGGACATTTGAATTGGAATGATAACCTTGTTCTTCAAAGAGTATGTCCGCTCCTCAATTAAACCGTTTCCAACTGGCATAAAATTGTATGTCGCTTCCATTAATCCCAATTAGAAAATCGCACACAAAGAAGTGGTTGTGAGAAGCTATGCCTAAGGCTCCTTTGCAGCAATTATTGCTCTCCAGGGGGGCAGATCATGTTAGGGCAGGATCTTCTAGTCTAGGCGATATCGTTTTTTGAAATTTTGACGATCAAAATAAGTTATATTAAGGTCTATTTTTTTTTTTTTATTATCGTAAGTGGACAATGAACTTGACGCAGGTCTTTAACTGTTTTTTTTTAGCAATTAATTGCTAACCTTGGAGGTATATCGTTTCGACGATAGTCGTCTCAAAAGTTACGTGATTAGGGCTCAGTGTATCTTTCAATTTTCTTGACAGCTCTCTGTCAAAAGTGCGACACAACAAATTCGGCATTCAGTTGTAGGGCCGTTCATGCCCAAAAATAAGTACTATTGGGCTTGCTGTTTATTTTCCAACAGCGCCGACCCAATTTCAAGCATTTTTCTATAGTTAAAATGTTTGGAAACAAATACGTAATGTGCGGACCAGTTTAATACGCCCGCACCGCTGTTTAAAGAAAAAGTGTCCACTTGTGCGCTTTCATGAAAGGAATCCTCTGCATAAAATGAATTCACTTTAACAAACTAAATTATCATACAACCAACCGATCGTTGACAAAAAATACAGTCAAACCTGCACGATCAGATGTGAAGCGAGCACCATAATCACGCACAGAGTGGCAACACTATTGCCAGACCTCCAACACCACTACCACACCACTGAATAATGAAAGCGCGCGATACCATACAAGCACGAGTAGAGCAGCCACCAGTAATTAACATCAACAATCAACCCAAGACCAAAAACTCGTATAAGCGAAACAGTTCCAAACTTTCAATCGCTCGTGGTACACAAACGACGCATTAATTTGTTTCGATTTCTGTCGTCCTCCGTGTGGTCGTTTATTTTATTTTATATTTTTGTTTTTGCTTTGCATTTTTGTGCTGAGCGTTCATTGAAATTCAATTGAATATTGGTTTCGTAAACCAGTCGGTCGGTGGAAAATTTAGCAAAATTTAAATTTTTGGATTAAACCGTGGATTACACTACTCTGGAGAAAAATATTCCTTGCGCGCCAACGTGACTTGGTCGAAATTTCTCAACATTGCAACATCTGGTCGCACTGGTGTTACATGTAAAAGATAAATCACATCTGGAAAGCTCAACCGTGAGCATGATACCTCACTGCGGATATCGTTACACATGGAACCGTGAAATTGTGTTCAACTCACAAAAATTGGTGAAAAGACGTTAAACCCAAAACAGACCCCCCAACGAAAATTGCAGCAGCAAGCCGCGCGTGCCAAATTTGCTGAACCGCACTATACACTGCAAAATAATACGCACAAGCAGTTTTCCCATAAAACCGCAATAAGAACATTTTCTATCGTTTAAACTATTTTTTATGCAATTTTCTATAGACTTCTATATAATTAATTGAAATAAAATACAGGTATACTACATTAAACAACAAAAAAAAAGAAAAGGGAGAAAAAAAAAGAGAAAAAAAAAGATCTGTGATTCGTTAGCCATTCGGTTCTAGTTAAACAAGAAATTGACAAAGAAATTAATTAATTCTTTTTGTTTTTATTTTTTTTTTTAGTTGCGTAAATAGTTTTATTTTTACATATCTACATATATATCTATACATTTATTTACTGCCAGGGACTTGTCTATTTTATATACAAAAACTCGAGTCTTTGTTAAAGTTTTTATTTTTATTTTTTGAATATTTTTTTTTTTTTTTTTTGTAATTTTCAACTATACATAATTTTATCGGGCCGAAAAATATAAAATTCTTGCTGCTGCAATTATGAATGCTTATGGGACGACAAACACGTTCGGTTAGTATTTTTCTATCTATATTTTTCTGTTTTCCTTTCCAGAGTTGAATGTATGTTTGTTTGTATGAAACGATTACTATAATTACGTTTCTATGGCTTCTCTGATCTATGTATGACTGTATGTGGTGCAGATAGTTCCGAAGACATGTTAGGCATGTATAAAATGAAATCTCCCAGTTGTTGTTGCTTTGTTGTTGGTGGGAGACATTTTTGCATATTTTAAGAATTTGTGGAAAATTACCACGGAGCAGTAGAGTTTTTTTTTATATCTATTTTTGAATTAGCGCGATGTGTTGATGCTATTTCCTGTTGGACAGAGCTAGCCCGAAACATTTATGACCGGTGAAAGCATGTTGCTTGTAAGTAGATAAGGGAATACCATTAACGAACTGGTTTTAGCAGATGTTAGTCCACCCCAAATTAGCTTCTGATCGGTGTATACAAATTCCTTGCGATAACCACTGAGACACTATTGTTGTTATTTTTGGAAGCACAATCAGCCAAGGCCGAGTGACGTCGCCTCGCAAAGCACCAGTTCGAAAATATGGTGTGCATCATTAAGTGGGTTTGGCAATTGTTCAAACATTCGCGTAAGACAATTTGGCCATTGATAAAGATGAAGAGTATGCGAAGAGGGCTGGGGAATCAGGTTTATGCGGTAGTAAATATTAAGAGAGCACTCTGCAAGTGAAATTCCACACAAGTTGTGATTCGGTTTATTTTTCGATGCTGTAACAGGCAATTTTGTAGTAGGGAATGTGATTTCCTTCCTCTACATTTTCAGACTTTTGCATTCCCTTGAGCTTGCAACTCTTTCCTTTAAGTCGGGCATCACTTGTGATGGAGACTTGTAGTTGCAAGTGACTCTCTCGTAGGGAATGTGGGTCACCTTCAAAATATGGGTGTCTTACCTTGAACCGATCGATGCGAAGGGAGGAACCCTGTTTTGTTTTTAATCAGTTTGAGGCCGAAAAGTTGTTATTTCTTGTTATTTACTTGTTGGGCTCTGCATTTGAATTGATAAGTTAAAACTACACTAAAACTGAGTGATCTGATTCCTGATTAATTTATTTCCAACTAGTTTTCCTCATTTTTGTTTCCGGTGGTATTATCGCTATTGAGACTGCTTTTGACGTACGTTTCTGTTTGAAATAATTGTGTCAGTCCGTCTAAGCGAAACATACACAGATAAATAGTTGCAAACG
Source organism: Cheilosia grossa (assembly GCA_963082955.1). Lineage (NCBI taxonomy): Eukaryota > Metazoa > Arthropoda > Insecta > Diptera > Syrphidae > Cheilosia > Cheilosia grossa. The sequence continues at coordinate 31,796,002 of OY720147.1, forward strand.
AACCAAGCCCAGCTTTCAACAACTGCTTGTTGGTTTATATGTCTAAGGGTTTTTCAGGTGAATTTGAAGGGACCTCCCATTTCCTACCTTTTCGGAATTGAGAAATTTTTGCAGGACGTTTGTCAGACGTTCGCTAGAGGTAAAGGCCAAACATCATTAAGTAATTTCTGTTTTCTGCAGATCGAACATGAGATCCCTCGCTCGGAATTTTTAAAATATACTAGGAGTAGGAGGTCCGAAAGAGTATGAATTTTGTGGAAAAATCATCTTCATTCACCCGTTCGTAGGTGGGATAATAATAACTCGCACAATCTACTTTGCATATCTTTTGACAATTGTCTCAATTTTTTGTTACATTACAAAAATTGTTAAATTCCTTGCGATAACCACTGAGACGAAGATTCTTTTCTCAATTTTCGTAGTAAATGCTCCAAATTAAACCATTTATTATTGATTCTGTATCAATTTAAATTCCAAACGAAAACGTTCACCAATTGTTAATTTCTTTCAACTCAAAGCTTGAGCAGCAGCTTAAGATAATAACCAAATTCGCAAGTTTGTGCCAGCTCAGGCGGTAGTCATTTAGATTTGTCGTAGAAAATTATAGCAACTTTTAACTTTTGCATGAAAAGATATTTTAAAATTTGAGTGTGTCACTGGCCCAAGTCTTTTAAACAACACTTATACCTACAAATTGAATGTTTCAAAAAATGATCCTATTATAAACTTTCAATCTCCTCGACGATCGAAAACTGCAACAGGTTCTTGTACCCAGCGTATAGATTCGCACAATCATTTGTTTTGTGTATTTTATTTTATTTTGCGACGAAGGGATCTACAATTTTATGCCCAGTCGTCCGAACGTCTAATTGAAGCTCTTTCATGACAGTTGTACTCTTGAATGTTTGTCAAACAATTGCGAGAGGTGATTTGTGTTTTTTGTATCGAACCGGAGAGCCCTCGCTCAGCAGTCCAGAAAACTAACATTTAATTTCGATCACTCAGAAAGCTTCCCAGCAAAACCAGAGAATAAAATTTAGAGGGAAATCTTTTATAGGTTTGCGGGGCAGTAGGCTAAGGATTTGAATAGAAGCTTAGAAAAATGTTCTCTCAAAAGAGGGCGCCTGATTAGCTCGATTTAAATGAGGGCCCTGCAAGTGTGATCGTTTCTCTTATTTGGTTGTGAGAGGCTAGTCCTAGGGTCCCTACGGACCTGTTGCGCCAACTATTTATTTATTTTTACATACCTATATTATATACTTTATGCTTAGGCTATGAAAAAAAACTACATTTCAAGCTCAATAAAATTATAAATTTAATCCTCCAATCTATGCTATGCTTCAGATTCCATTAATTGGATAAGTTATCAGCAGCACCCCTACGGTGGTTGAAATGCGTCGACTTGTGATCTTCCTTCTGACCAAAACTGATAAGCAATTAGTTGGTTACCTAAGCCGCTCTGTCTGGCAAAAGTATTTTTCTTTCACTCCATCGTCTCAATTCGAGCACAAACAATATTAAAAAGCATTGAAGTCGTAGTTAGCAACAGCTCTAGTAGGTGATCAGATTTGCAATCAATTGAATAGATAGAGTGGCAAGCAACATTCAAGTACAGAGGGAGGAAAAACAGGTTCATTTGCTGACCTAATGGTATTTTTATTTATTTTCCATTTAATTAAAACGTTAAGATTAATGAATTGATTTAAGGGCTCGAGGCAAATAAATTATCTTTGAATTTCCTTTCGTGTGTCGTTATTATTCTTCAAGCGATGCATTTATTGGCCTCGCCTGAGATGTTTATTATTAATTTGTATTTCAATAATTAATTATTCACATGTGTAGGAGAACTAGTATAGGCTTCTGTTTTTGTTGCAACAAGTTTGACTCGTGCTATCCAAATTAGATACACTGTGGACTATGAACCTTGCTTCTAATCGATTATGTTTTATATTTTAATTTAAAATAATAATGGTAATGCTATAGATATTTTAATGCAACAAACTTTTTGGTATAGAATGGTGTGCCCTGTGTTAACGGAGCCATTCGCTTTTGTTTTTGTGAGAACAGCTGGAGGAAGTATCTTAAGGTTATTTATTAGGGAATGTATTCCGGACGATTAATTTTTTCAGTCGCACCCCTAAGCAACATTTCCCAACCTAGCATAGTAATATTTGAAGAGTTTTATTCAATAAGTATGTTAACTTTAATTTCCATAAGAAATTTAGTCAAACGGGGCGTAATTAAAATTTAGCAAATATAATTGTTTTTTTTTTTTTTTGTAGGCGCAGTGGCTTAGTGGTTAGTGTGTTGGATTACTAACCCAATTCCAACTTAGGGTTTTTTCCACTGCGCCACCTCTTGCGAAGGTCTGACAAACATCCGAGAGTATAACTGTCTTTAGAGCTTCTCAATTAGCCGTTTGGAATCGGCATAAAATTGTAGATCCCTTCCATTCGTTGCAAAAATTAAACTCACACAAAACGAATGATTGTGAGAAGTTAGGCCTTGGGTCCCTACGAACCTGTTGCGCCAACTATTATTAATTATAATTGCTTGACTATTTTTTTTTTGAGTTGTGCACGAATTTTGTTAATAATATGCCAACAGACACTGTCAGGGGAAGCCCAACTTAGCCGTGAGAAGTTTTCACTTCTGGCTTTTCCATGAGTTGTTTCACGACTTTGTTATCCCTCAAATCCAGAATCAGAAACTTGAGACAGTCGGTTGGTTCTAAGTTTGTGTAATAAATGATTAAAATAAGTCGCAAAATTGTACACTACTACGTTTAATGTAAATAATACTCGTAATATAAAGTACACAACAAATGCTGACATGTAAATATGTATGACCCTTTATGCCATATTATCACATAAATGGTAGCAGATTTTCAGGCTGATTGTTCAGAAAGAGTTGGACGGATGAATAAGACAAACCAAAGTTTTTGTTCTTTGCTCTCTAAAAAAACACATTGCAGAACCTTGAGCAGCTTCAGTTTGAACACTATTTAAAAATCCTACTGTTGCTGGTGTACATTCATTGTAGTCAATAGTATTTTTGCACGACCTTGTAAAAATCTTATTAGATCCTATACATTAAATGTAATAGTAGAGAGCGCAAAGTTCTGTACATTGTTCTTAAATAAGTCATCTAGTGAACATGAAACTTCATCTCGGCCACTTTACATTTTTCGCACAATAATCTTTTTTATTCTAAGTAATTTTGGGGCAATACCTCCCAAACATAATGGAAAAATGATAAATGTATGGAAAAACCAACGACAGACACCTTAAATTCTCTTTTTGTTGTATGTCGTGACGAATCGTGTGAAAAATGTAAAAAAAAATATATCCACTGGAAACCAAAAAAATAAAACACAACAAAGCACGGTTAGCTTTTATTGCGACTCATTTTGTGCACTTACCATAAAAATTTAAATTTTCCAAAGAAACAAAAGCGGTTTTTTGAACCACTCAAAAACAGGCGCTTTATCACATGATTTGGTTGACCGCAATACAATGTATATTCCTACATCAAGCTCTTATCTTTATTTGGACAAAACAAACTAGCTCTTAATATTATAATTCTTCTGAGATAACCCAATTCATCATTGAGCGAGCGCACTTTAAACAAAAAAGAAATATTGTGTACCCCCCCCCCCCCCCACAACCTTCTATCTCTCAAATGACCTAGAAAAACATGCTTGTTACCATACCCATTGATCTGTGTTATCAACCCAATTACGACTTAAAATCATCAATCAGTACACTGCAATTGAACAGGGCTTTAAGACAAAAATATTTAACTTTGCAATTTTGTACACCGCAACTATTTACAATACAAATAGTACTTGTTGATAATTTCAACGTGCTGTCAAGAATGCCATGAAAAACGGGTTGGCCACTTTATTTATGGTGATACTGTACTTAATGCGCCACCTACCACATATTAATTACTGCTCCATAAATACTTGTATACATTTTGTGAGACAAATCCAGTTTAAATGCATTCAAAATAACAGCTGCACCTACAAGGTTCAAATTTATTATTGGATTTAAAAGAGACTTCATCAAGTTGTATTTTTGTTTGTGTATTTTTTTTTTTCTGAATAAAGTTTTGCAATTAGATCAATCATATATGCAAACGATTATACGTAGAAATAAATACATTGTAATGATATTTCGAAGCTTGGAGAATCATTGCGCGTTACTAATAATCATATTTAGTTTCCGGGCTTAATTTCACGAACTCACAATGGCGAAATTTTCGATATAAGATTACCCATTCAAAATATTTGGTGTGAAGATTAAAAATGATTATTAGAGAGGTCCATTCTCACTAACTAAGCAATCAAGACCCTCGAAGCCCACTCATTTCTGTTTTTTAGTACACCAATAATGTTTTCACAGGGTTGCGAGAATGAGGTTCTGTTTCTGAGTGTATAGACTAATTAATGTTCCCCACAGAGGACCTGTGTGAATAGCTGGCATTGGCATTTGTTCATAATGAGCGATGAACATCTTTCAGAGTACATCTGTCTAGTCCACAATTGCCAAAACAGATTTGACATTGGCGGCCATTTGCAAAAATAAGAGCATCTTCCAATAGGGTGATCTCTTTTGGCCCACCTTGTATATGGACTGCTAGTGGCCAACTTCGCTTTGGTTCAAACATTAGCGTTAGTGAAAGCGTAATAAATTGTAAACAAATTATAAGAAGCAGAAATTAGGTAGGTTTAATGGGCTTCATTGTCAGTATGAGGAAATTAAAAATAACTTTTTTAAAATGTGTACCTACTGAAGAAAAAATAATATACATTTCTCCTATAAGTTAAACAAGAAAGTATATTTAATAAATAGCTCGCCTGTCCTATATTTGTAAAATTCGGATGGAATTCCATCCGATACTGCCTTTCCATAGTTTAGATGATTTGGAACCTCCAGTACATCTTTCACAGTTATGAATCTATCCAAAATATCATTTTAAAATTTGTAAAACTATCCAGAAAACTTTGCTGATTGAAGTACATATATAAATGCAAAGTGGTAATGGATAATATTTAAAAAAATGAAACAAATGTAAAACAAAAGAAAAAACTCATTCGCCATAAATTTACACAAATTGTGCAATTATTGGGGCAATAAATGCATTACAACACGATTTTTTATTCACATTTTGATGATTCCATTTGATATTTACAATTTGAACTACACACTACATTTTCGATGCGACATGTATTATGTAAGATTCCGCAACACTTTGAATTTCAACCGTTTTACTTAGCAAATCTACTAACACCCAATAGGTGTCTCTAGCATTCTATGGAGATTAGTAGCATGGCGCCGCCGTGCGCCCCCAACCCACCATACTTCTGTTTGCCGCAAGTTGAGTCTGCGCCATTAAGTAAATGGAAACCTGGACAATTTATATTCATTACCTTAGTGGCGGCGTGCATTGTGCAACGGCCAATGGAAACACCTGGCATTGAAGTGCATATCAAGAGCTAATCTCTACATAAATATGCAGAGATAAGCGTATGGTTTAATTAATTTGCCTGTACTGTTTGATAGTACAACATGTTTTGAAATGTGACTTTGAAACAAAGGGCCTGTTGCCATTTTGCAGTCTCATACATTAAGGAAACTTGAAATGAAATCAGAAAAGAATTAGGAAGACACTTTTCTCGGCATGAACTTTGTACAAATAAAAATAGAAAGTTTCTCGCTTTCACCCCAACCATGACATTCCTATCTAATAGTGCTTAAACATTGTTCTATTAAATACAAAAAAAAAATAGTTCCCCTAGTCTGCCACAATCTCAATAATTGTCGCTCTTAACGGAAAAAGCGAAAAAACACACTTCGCCTGATTGCATTCGCATCTAGATCTAGGGATAAATCAAGTATGATAATTTCGTATTCCAAAGTATAGCTATTGCACTTGCAGTATACGTAACCAAAGTATTTATACGAATAGATTCAATCCAATTCAATGTGTAGAAAAATGGCAGGTGTGACTTGTAGCTGACAACAACAATAACAAGGTCACTGTTGTTACTAAAACTTGGGCGAGTAGCATTTGCTCATTTAAATTTTTACTAACATTGTCAGGTAAATCTTGAAAAAAAAATAATAATAGCAACAAATTCAAATACGTAATAATAATCCCCACCCGATTAGGAAACAACTAAGCGGCGAAATACATTGTTGGCATTTATCAAATAAACAAAATGAGAAACCACTCAATTGGGATATCATTATTGAGCTAATGATGTGTTGTTTGACATGTATGTATACTATACTTTGTGAATGCATTTTGATTTGTTGCTATTTCCCAAGCACAACACACAGATTATAATACAGATAGGCACATGCTGATTGGCGATGTCATTCGGTCTGTTCCAACTGGGATCTAGTTTCAAATGGGAGCAGCTCTTCAAGTGATTTTGTTGGACGAAAGATAACCTTTTGGACTTTTATTGACGGCAAAAAAATAATGGATCTCGTGGCATACCCGTACTTTTTTTTTTCTGTTTTGCATTGCCATTGTTTTGCTGGTATTTAACAAAGAAATACAATAATGTGATGACACATTCACAAAGAAGCAAGAACTTTACTTTTTCTTTGCTGTTGCTAAAATGTTGTTGATAGAGCGAGAGAGCGATGTCAGATGACCATCTTATTAAAAACTGCCTCCAGTCGATATGCAGACTGAATATCTTCAATGTTTTCTAAACAGCAGTAGATAGGATTATAATGCATATTCAGAACTACAAAATGAAAAAGTGTCATCTACTTAGAAAAACAAAAAGCATCTGGTCCACTGACATACTATATATGGACTTCTAGTGAAATGTCAGTAGTTCCATGCAAACCCTGCAAAAAATAATACCGCCAACACAACTAGCGCCCTTGGTTCAAAGTGAATAAAAACTTTAACAAAATGCCAACCATCTTGGATTTCTCCATAGAATGCTAGAGACGCCTATTGGGTGTTAGTAGATTTGCCAAGTAAAATGGTTGAAAAACAAATTGATGCGGAATGTTTTACAACAGAAGATGTCACATCGAAAATTTGGTAGTTCAAATTATTAATAATAGATGGAATCAACAAAAATTGGATAAAAAGTCTCATACTAAATGAGTTTTTTTTTTTTTTTAATGTGTCACTTTTGCATTCATACATAATTTTAATCAACAACGTTTTTTGGACAGCTATACAAATTTTCAAATGATATTTTGGATAGATTCATAACTCTGGAAGATGTACTGGAGGCTCCAAATCATCTGATCAATGGAAAGGCTGCAGGATCGGGTGGAATTCCTTCTGAATTTTATATCTAAATTTCTCATACTAATAATGAATCATAAAACATGCCTTATTTCTTCTTCTTGTAATTTGTTTTCAATTTATTCCGCTCTGAACAAAAAGCGCTAGCGCTTAAGTCTGTGATCTGATCTTCAATTAAAAACTCACAGGGCACAGAACTGTTTGTAAATTAAACTGCAAGAAAAAAAAAAAAAAAAAAAACAATGCGTAGCGTCAACAACTGTGACTCATTCGTTAATGATCGAAAATTCCGACTTGTATTGTAGGAAATAGGAAGGCGGGAAAATCATCTAGTAATGACTGAGACTTCTGTATACACTCGTATGACTCGTAGTTGCTGCAAATCCCTTCTCTAAAAAATTCCGCGATCATGCTCTTTGTTCAGTGTCAAGAAATTAAAAATCAGACTAGTTTGTTCCTACTGTTATATACAGTCCGTAACATATGAATAGCCTCACACATAATTTATTTTTAAATTAATTGTTTCTTGTACCTTTTTCATCTGTACATTTATGTAATTGTATATTGGGTTGAAAGGTAGGACTGAGTTCTTTAGACTAAGAAAAGTTTCAAATAGTTTCGAAAAGCTAACGGAAATTTCTGAGGTTATTTCGTTTTGATTCACTAAAATGTCTTTTTTTTTTTGTAAAATGAGAATAGAATCAACTTGGTATTTTTTTTAGTTAAAATGAAAACTATTTTTTTTTAAGACAAGTATTTTAATTTATTTACTAATCATACAATGGTTTTAAAAGATCAAGGGAAATACTGGCCCAGGTCACTTTGATACCTTCAATAAGGTCCTCCTTGTTGGTTTACTGCTTCCCACTTTCATACACCTTTTGTGTCAACTAACCCCACACATTTTCGATGATGTTCAAATCTGGGGAGTAGGGTGGCCAGGAAAGTTGTTCTATATTTTGGTCTTGTAACCAAGTCGTAATTCTTCCAGCTGTGTGAATTGGCGCATTGTCCTGCTGGAAAATGATCAGCAGTGGTCCGAAAATATCCATTCATTCTGTAGTTCACAAAAACCAAATCGATCGTTCCATAATATGATACGGCGCCCCATACCATAACTCCTTCCTCACGGCTGTGGTGACGGTCCAAAAGCAATTTTCCTTTTCTTAAATCATGGTAGTAATAGTTTTATCCATCGGGCCCATCGAGGTTGAACATCTTTCTATCAGAAAATATCACTTTCCGCCAATCATTTGAGTGACTGCTGCCATCAGTGTTCCAACCCATGTACGATCTTGCAAATTTATGCTTCAGGTGTCTGGCACTCTGAATTACTCTACTTATGGTCATTCGACTAACTTCTAGTCCAGCTTCGTGTCTAATCTTACTTGGAGAATTGGTCGAATTGGAAGCTAACCTTATAATTTGTTTTTACCGGCTTGAAAGTACAGTAGAAGTACGGCCTTTGTAATTTTTCCGTAAAATAATGGATTTCTTAAATAACTGTTGGTTATTTTTGGACTTCGATCAAGTTTTTTAGTTATAGCGCGATAAGAGAGATTTTGCTCAGGGTAAGCCTCTTTTTAAGCAATTTCTCTATTAAACAGATCATAAACACAAAAAAATAAACCGTTTATCACTCCCGATAGCTTTCCGATGATCACGCTGCTAAACTCTCGCTTGTAAGAAAGTTAGTTGAGGCTATTCTAATGTTACAAAAAAAATGCACATTAAAATGAATGCATACAAAACTAGCTCAAAAAGTCTCGCTAACTTAAAAAAAATGTGAAAAGCTCTCTTAATCTCAGAAACTCTCGCTTGTCACCCAATGCATATTTCCTTGCGTACACATGAAAGAGCTCTCAAAACAGTTTGTTACAAAAAATAAAAACAATATGTGAGGCTATCCAATTGTTACGGACTGTGTCTCTCCCTGGTTTAGTTATCAGGTATTTCACTAGGCTCAATCACCATCTCTGGATACGTACCTGATGCATTGCATTATCATTAAAAGTGCAGCACCCCCAAATGTAAGCTTCATACAAATATGTCGACAGATCTAACCAAATCGGCTTATTTGCTGTCCGTATTTTAAAATGTTAAATACTAGAATATTATAAATTCCTAAATTAAGAATTGGTCAACAAGATCGTTCGGTCAGGTTAGGTTCATACGTTGGCAGCCACACTTGTCACTTTTCAAAACAATTTTAACGAATGACTTTCAAAAGCATGTAAGATTTTTTTTTGTAATCACCTTATGGCATATTAAATCCCATTTATATATATTTTATTCAGAATTATTTTTTTTATTTCGATTGCAGAACCATGGTCTGAAGTTAAATCATCTTCATCCCCACCCATGATAGACTTTGATTCCTTTGGGTCAGTTTTTCATCACCCATCTTTGGTAACAAAAGTACAAAATCCATATGAAGGAGATAACTGCAGCAAAACAATATACAACAATGCAGCAATTTTAACTCAATTGACGCCGCCTCAGTCACCTCCTCAAGTTGCACTTACGCCACCGCAATCGCCGCCGCAGGATACCCAAGATGTTAAAGAGGTAAGAATCCAAACCGCTTCTTTTCTTTATTGCTTATGGTTTAGTACTGTTTATTCCTACTACTGCATCTAATTTCCTGATTTCATACAAAATGCTTCTCAATATTTGAATTGAATTTTGTCCTAAAAATGGATATGAATTTTCGGATAAATTTCGGACACAAATTTAATTTTATTTCAACTCTGAGAATTGACAACACATACTAGATGTGGACAATAAACAAAAACCGTTTTATGACTTTATACTTTTATACTTCTTTACTATTTATAACTATTCTGTGCTGTCCTCTCTATGTTTACTTTCTTTGTTTCCTTTTAATTTTTGAATTTGTTTGTTTCAATCGAAAATTCGCATTCTTTAGATTTTCGATTACTTCTCATTACAACAGGTCAACCACCAGCAGCAGCAGTCGTATCATGCTCTGCCGACCACTCGAATCTCGGCCGTCTATCAAAACATTACCAACCCAATTCCAGCTCCAGAACAGACACCCGTCAATGTCACATTGGCAAGCAACTCTCACCTCCCCTACACCCCAAACGCTTACAATGGAACCCAATCTTCTGACTTTGTTGCGCAAAATTGTCAAATTGTCGACGAAATCGTCGAAACACGGGCTAAGGAGCTGCCAGATTGGCATGACGACAGCACCGTGTACAATGCATTCTTTGGTTCTTCAATGTCGCCGCCTTCTCAGTCGGCCGACGAAGATTGGGACCGTGCATCGCCTTCTATCTCATCGTCGTCCCATTCGTCAGCTTCCTCAGTGATTGGAGACTCATCATCGTCCAGCAGCGATGGTGGTGGTAAAATGCAAACGAGCAGCAGTCTCGCCAAAAAACGTACACGTCCCTACGGTCGTGGACCCGAGGATCGCAAAAGTCGAAAGAAGGAACAAAACAAGAACGCAGCTACTCGTTACCGTCAAAAGAAGAAGCAGGAAATGGAGACGGTTCTCAGCGAAGAGCAGACCCTATCGAATCGCAACAAGGAACTGTCGACAACACTTGCGGAACGCAAACGTGAGGCTAAATACCTGAAAAAACTAATTGTGGAGTTCTATCAGAACAAGAAGCTGTAAACACACCCGCAAGCCGTTCCGTTTTTTTTTTTTTTAAATCTACATTCATTAAAAATTCGCAGAAAAAAAACCGATATAGAAATTACATTATATATAAACTAATTATAAATACAGTTAAAATTCTTTTATTATCATCTCACTTATGCGAGTAGATGTTTCTATTATTTAAGACCCTACCTGTTATGCATTTGCAAAATTGTTTTTAACTCTATTTGTTACTATTAGTTCGTCTATAACATTCTTTGTAAAGTTTATCTTCGTTATACCAAGTTTCCATTTATAATTAAAAAAAAAAAAACAAGTTTAAATAATATTTTTTTTTGTACACAACACAACACAATTATCATCAAGCAGCGGCGTATTGTTTTGGTTTAGTCTTGCTGCGTCCGGCTAAATTGTGGCATTCGTGACGAGTTCTTTGTTGACTTTGATTTATTTTAGCCTTTTGGTTGGTTGCTGTTGAAACTGAACCTATTATGTACAGGCCAGAAATATAAACATAAGTAAAAAAATCCCTTTTTTAAGAAACAGCATTAGATGCACCCTGTGTATAAATGCCGTCTGCTTGGGCATATTTTAATAATGTATGCTAATCTATACAGAAGAAAAATATATAAAAAAGGGTTATATAAATAAAAACTAGTTGTTTTTCTTATTGCACAATCTCAGTAGAGAAGCTACTGAAAGAGAGATCATAACTCTGACATCCAACACATAAGAATGAGCCACTGCGACTACTGAGATGGAAACTAATAATGAGAGAAAGTGTTTATGTCTTATATGAAACGTTGTTAACCAGGAATAAGAACTGTTTCGATAAGAAGTGTGTTTATTGTGATTTTTACAGATTTGCTTGCTTTCATGATGGAGGATCGCTCTGTGAAATAATGGACTATTTCAGGGGTGTTCAAAGGTCTATCCGGGAAGGCTTATTTTTAGATTTATGGCAGAAGGTGGCTATCAGTTTGGAGTGGGAAAGGATGCAAGCAGTGGATTGTCGCAGTTATCTGTTTCGAAAAGCATCAAAGTGGTGGTACTGCTTTAGAAGCCAAACTTTGTTCGAAATGGATACATTTTTTAATGAGTGAAGACGACAATGAAGAATGTAAAGTTCGCTTTTACCATAAGTTTGGATTTCCCGGAGTAATTGGTTGCGTTGATGATACGCACGTTGCCATTTAACCTCCCTCACCTGAAAGTAGACATTCGTTCTATAACAGAAAGGGATTTTGAAGCATCAATGCAATAATTGTAAGTTACTTGTTTTGTATTTTGTAAAATAATGTGTGATATATATTTTTTTATTGTTACAGATCTGTGACCACAAAATGAGTATACGCGACATAGATGCCTCTCATCCTTGAGCAACACACGACGCTTTGATATGGAAGGTTTCCAGTGCTCGAAACTACTTATTAGAGCAATACGCCGGAGGCAGACAAACAAATTCCGGGCGACTAGGTGATATTTTATACAAATAACTTAATCACATGTGTATATCAATTGGTTATATTATAAATAGGTGACGCAGGATATCCCTTGGGGGCGTAGATTATGACACCATATCGAACGCCAGTTAGCGGAAGTCCTGGCTTTAAATTTAGTACACAACATTCTAGAGCTCGTAATATAAATGAGCGAGCAATTGGAGTGTGAAAAATAGTTTTCGTTCGACAGCTTCACTACTCCACTGAAAAGGCTGCTCAAATAATAAAAAATTGGTGTGCAGCTGTGCACAATATCAGTATCCATTTAAAAGTATCCGATACTGCTGACGAAGACGATGACCCAAATGAAGATCGAGCTGAAAATGAATTTGGTGATTTTGATACAGAGAATGAGAGTACTGATATCCACGAAGCCCGAAACACTCGTGACAGAATTGCAGGATTATTTTCATAAAATAAACAGCTGTAATTTAAACCAACAGTCTTGTTTGTTTTCAATTTTAGTGACTTCGAAAATAAGAACATCATAAAGTAGGTACACACATTAAAATCAAAAAAATAAAACGTAATCACATCCTGCGAGCAAATAAATAATAAAGAAACATGATCCTTTTTTTATTGTACTTTCTTGTGGAGCCTATGTGGGAATATCAATAATGATGAATGAAGTAGAAGCACTATATAAAGACAATAAATTACCAAAACTTAATCAGCTCCAAGTTTAGCCTTTATTTCCTTAATTTGAATCTCTAATAAGGGTTAACTTATCGCGAATTAAATTCTCCACGGCCGTCTTTTCCCCTCATCGCTTTTCTTCTTGCTGTCATCTGTCTTTTGTAGACTCCTATTTATTCGGTGAAGTTCGTTTTTTATGTCATCGAGTATATCACAAAGCTGAAAAAAAAACTTCCTGTGCTTCATTTTGCCTCTGAGGTATTTGTAGAGGCGTGTCTTTTCTGGTTCGTCAACGGGAAAGGTACAGAGTGCTCCTTCTGACCTTCACTTTCTCCATCTGGATCATCCACAATTTCCTCTTGTAAAGATGCCATGGACACGTCTCTGAAGGTAGCCGATGTAGAAGTTGACGAATGTGCTTTTGGCCTCGGGGTCTCGACTGTCTGAGATCTCGCCTCCCCAATAATGCCAAATACCTTGGCACTTACGCCGGTGACAGATTGGCTTAGTGAAGCGATTCTGTCAATGGCCTGCTCGAGTTGGGAAAGAGTTACGAGGTTGTCGTTGAAGCCTGACTGCTTTCTTTTCATCCCGTTCTCCACTAGCTTCTTTTTCGTTTTCGACTTAAAACCAGCCCAAACCTTGAATGCAAACATTATAAACCTTTTTGCAGGTAGCTCCGTCTTGGAGGTCCGTAGCTATTTAATTTGTCGGCGGCATCCTTCCAAAACCGTTCTGCATCTATACGAATTAACGAAGGATCCGGGGGGGGAATCGCATCAAATTTCAGGGGGAATTTTTCCCCATTTTCAAAAATCATTGCCTATATCTATTTTTGAAAAATGGGAAAGATTTCGTGATACAGCACCGACCGACTACCAGTTCAACTGCGCCCACGTCGACAAATCTATTGGCCAGTTAAAAACATATTCTGCAAAGAAAAAGCTAAAACAAATAAGATTTGCAAATTAATATTGTTTTCCATTGGGATTTTCAGATTTTGCTCTAAGATTTCAGATTGTTCGTGCCCAATGGAACATAAAACGAGATTTTCTTTGCATTTGTGTTAAGAGAGTTTTTTTTTTTTTTTTGAATAGACACCTATTGCAGGACATTCAGAAACAATTTGAATTTTAGCCGTTATACTTGGCAAATCTACTAACACCCAATCAAAGATAATGTAATACAGAGATATATAACTTTCCAGTGGAAAGGCGGCTGCCTACAAGCTGTTTTCCAGAAAAATTCATGAAGTCACACACACTTGCTTATTTGTATTCCAGTATATGTGAGTTCATGAATTGGACTTTACTGCAAGAATTCGTTATTCTCTACTGTGCATTTAACAATTTTTTTCATTTTAATCAAAGCCTCCACAAAAACCAAACAAATTCAATACGAAACACAAAAAAATTAAAAACCGCGATGCTCAAAAAAGCAAAATGATTCGCGGAAACATGCTTTTTTGTTGCTCACACGTATTCACAGACGGGGGTTGAAATTACAAAAACAACAATTTAAACAAATGAGTTTTGGGGGGATAGACGTACGAAAGATATCCATCTCTTTTAATCATTCAGCTCTGCACCCAATAAGTGTCTCTGGAACATTCTTTGGAAAAATCCAAGATGGCTAGCATTTTGTTACACTTTTATTCACTTTGAACTAAGAGCGTTAGTTATGTTGGCGTCATTTGTTAGATAGAGCTTGTACGGAAGTGACATTTCACTAGCAGTCCTAATATCGTATATCAATGCATAAAGCTACCCAAAGTTTGATTTGCGAAAAGTTTCAACTTAGTTTAGATTTCTTTCTAGTTAGTTGCGCTTTCAAAAGCTTTGTGTATTCGCGTATCCCGGATATACTTCGCCTTTCCGGTGGCAAGGCATAGTTTCGGTTGAATGTTGGCGTTTACTACTAGGGGTAGATATATACAAAATATTTTGCCTTCGGAACTGTTTGATTTTAGTTTATTTTAAAACATAATTGTTAATAAGTGAATGTTACATTTGCATTTCAATCTATCAGTTATGCTACATGTCTTTCGATCAATAAAACGCAGCCAATAAGGAGATATTTTACAAATAAAAGAACAATTAATTGGTATTGCTCTCTTCAAATGTTCATAGAAAAGAAACAACAGTTGTTACTGGGAAGTGCAAAAAAAGTAGGCACAGCTTGATTGTGAATGTCTGCAACAGATAGATGGCTGCGGTTGATAATATTCAACAGCATAGCGCTTAATCAGCTCTAGGAAGTAGGGATATTTTATTTCTGGAGAGTGCTTTCGATAACTCCTACCTTTCCTATTGTCAGTTAGAGGAAAACGTGTCTTTACTTGAGCGTAAGCGATTTGTCACCAACAGACTATTGTTACATAAGCATTTAGTAGTCTGAGACCAGTATCTCTTTGAATGATGAGTGTTTTAAATTCCCAACCAATAAATGCTGCAATATGCACTGAGAGACTTACATAATATTATGTTATGGGCGAACGAAATATTGGAAATATTGGCGCAGAGAACTTTATTTGTGTCTTCTATGTAGCGTTTGAATCTTATTGAAAATATATGACAACTTATTTTTTAACGCTCGGGAAATTCCTGATAGCCTAATAGCCAGAGTTCATTCCAACCTATTGGACTGTCTAATCTGCTCAATATTTTCAGCTCGAGAATAAGAATCCCTTTAAATAAAAATGTATACTCTATACTGGTAACAAAAATTGAAGTTGAACTCAGTCCAAGTCCACATGGTTCGGATTCAGACGGACATCCTTGCACATATTAGCGTGTGCGACTGGGTAATTCCATCAGATTTCTCATTGCAGGTCCTCCGGCTTTAAGATGACGGATGTCCTCTCCACGTGCGACATTATTTTCCTTCACTACTAAACTAAATTTTCCGCCTCGTTAATTTATATTAATATACGAGTTCCTCTCGGAGTCAAGTTCTTTGCTGTTGCTGCTGCGCCAGAATTCAAAGCAGGACAACGCGACATACAACATACAAGAATACACCCGTGTGTGGTTGTATTTTTTTATCTAAATTGATATTTTTCACACTTACGCAGTTCAATGAATTCACAAATTACGTTTGGGAGTTGGCATTGTTGGTGCTTATGGTGGCGTCCGTCCTTGTCGACGCGCCGTTCTTGTCTACTTGTCTAGTGCTGTGCGACAAAATTTAAGGTTTCGAAATTGATTTTCTATTTGCTGTAATATAGTACAATGGATTTTTAAGCTACTCTACGATATGATTAAATTCGTGGAAGGGAGAGCAAAGTCGAACATTTTCGTCGTCATAAACATCATAAGCATGTGGATTCTAATTCTATTAACTGAACGGAAGAGTTTGGAAATATTCCTTCGGATTTAGATGCTGTGGGAGGATATAATCCAAAAATAGCTTTACAAACATTAGGTCGACCTTGTTGCGCAGCGATTTTATTGCATAAGATAAATGAATCACCAACAAGGAGGAGTTCTATGAAGCACTTTTATTTTATCCCGTATAATTACAGTGGCTCATTACAGCACATAATGTGTTGTAATGCACTTTCATTTGTCCATTTGCTGGATCAAAGCGGATCTCGGGCGACAAGTCTTCTAAGCATGTCCGCAGCTTGCTGCTTTGAAGTCATGAGTGTGTTCGTGGTAATCCAATAATGATGGCCCACAAATAATGTATACTATAACCACTCTGCGGCGCCCGGGAGGATACCAAAATGGATTGCATTAACGCGTTCGCCTTTTACATCGTTCTGGTGGGGATGAGATTCGAATTGTTACGGGAGTGTAAATATTTAAATTATGCAAATTTAAATGTCTACGCCAAACTGTTGATCAAGGGGGTCATCATCCTCACCGCAAAGAAACCTAATCCTTTCCAATGAACATTGATTTCTCCTTTTCAAACACTCAAGATGTTTATTTCATCCCTTGCTAATAAAATAAGCAAACTCGTGAGTATCTAAGTATCCCTTAGAAAAGTGTGTTCGACGGTGGTGGGTGGGTGGTTGTAGAAAAAAAAAAAAACTAGCATACCGGTCAAGTGCCCAGATAAAAGTGAGTAACCTTGCTCGAAAATTACGCTCACCGGGTATTGCATATTAGTGAATAATCTTCTATTCGGTTTGCGCCTTTTATTTCAACACAAACCCCAGAAAGGGTAGAAGGAATTGCAATCAATTTTAGACTGGATTGTGTGCTTCTAAACTTAGATTTAGAAGAACCCTTTTAACTAAAAACGATCAACTGGTGAATGTTTGTAAAAGGTTCTCCTGAAATTGGGTAAACCAAATTTGTAAATTGAAGCAGGTTGCAAAAAAAAGTAAGTGCCTAATATTCCGGATATATTTGCATGTGATAATAGGCGTGTTTTTTTTTTTTTTGAACTTCGAAATCAGCAAAGCAAAGTAAAGTAGGATTTTTAGCACGCAATTACAACAACTACGCTCTACTTGATACGTCGAGACTCGCAATAGTTGTTGTGAAAAAAAACATTTGGGTGGGTGGTTAAAAACGGCCATTTAATGAAAGGGATATGTTCAGAAAGAAACAATGATTTTTGAATGTGAAGGCCTCTGGTGTTTTGTTTTCCAAACTCGGCTCAATGGGCCTCACCAAATAAACATTTTTAGTTCCATAACTTTAAATTGAAGTCGTTCGCAGTGGGCCTTACTAATAATCATTTTTAACCTTCACACTAAACGCAAGTCACAATGTGTAATTTTATATGAAAAATTTCGCCATTATTTGAGTTCGAAAAATTTAGCTTGGCCACTAAAAATGATTAAAAGTATCGCGGAGTGACTTCATTTTCCATAAAAATTTCGCAATTGTGAGCTTCCATAAATTTAAAGTCGAAACTAAAATTTTTTATTAGTACGGCGTTTGTTTTGTCCAGCCTTCACACATAACGTAAGATTAATCATCCAATTTTGTTTTTGAATTACTCTTTTACTAAATATAAAAGAATATTTTCAGTGATGGAAATCTTTATTTGGCCCTTTACATTTTTTTTCTGTTAAGTGGAAACGATTCAAGTGACTGTCGCAATGCGTTGAAACACATTTGTGTCCGTTTTATCGCATTTTCCATGTCTTTCCGCAAGATTTCTGGTGATGGCGTTCGCATTCCGGTCGAATATTCTCCTTATTGCGATAGCCTGAGGCTTGTTGGTATAAACCCGCAACTTCAAGTAGTCCCTCAAAAAGAAAGGTCGGTATGGTTAAATCCGGCGATCTTGCTGGCCATGCCAAATCGCTAAAACGGGAGATTACGCGACCAGGAAACGCTTCCTTCACAATATTCATTGTGGCTCTGCTCACGGTTGCCACAATGGTAATTTGTGACTAAATTTGGTCATTAGTTTTTCTCTTGGTCATATGGTCCTTTTTTATTCCATTTGGCCAGTTTTTACGAAATGAAAAAAGACGTTCGTGGCTTTGAGTGGATGTAATGGATCTTCGTCCATCACACGCTAATTTTCAGTGCCTCAAAAACGAAGATTTTTGCTTATTGACGTAACCGCTTATGTGGAAATGCCCCTCGTCGCTCATGAACATGATGATTTTCGACACAAAATCGTCGTCTTCGGTGTTAAGATTATTATCCCACGCTCTTGCGGAGTATGGCGCTCCATTGCCTGTCTATTTTAAACTTGTATATGTTCCTCTGTACAAAATGTGTCTTCAGTTGTATACTCCGATGACAAAACTAGACTTGTGGATCTGGTCCTCAACGAATGCGCCTCTTCAGTTAGCGCTATCTTTGGCGCTCTCTGTGTCTCCCTTCTTGTTGACAGCGGCCCTTACCAATAAGCATTTTTAGTTTCGGCTGAAAATTTAAGTAGTTCAGGTTAGTACTAACAAGCCTTGGTTTTGTCGTTAAATTTACGGAAGCTCACTGTAAATGAAACTAAAGACTAAAATTTATTATAAGTACGACATAGCATGTAATTTTGTCTTGCCCTCATTTCTCAACTAAACCCGTTTTTGTCGCTTCGGTATACTTATACTTGTGAACGCTCCAGTGACAGCTCGCTGCGTTCTGTCAATGATGTCGATGTCGTCAGTGTATGCAGTACTTGCACTTTTGGACATCAAAGGTCTCGTTGAGATTGTTTCTGACCTTAATGAAGCAGCAAGCGTGGCTTCAGAAACTGCTGCAGATATAAAAGTACCCATAACTATTTGCATTTTCCGTGGTAGAGCGAAACTACCCCCAACCCGTACCCAACTAGTAGGACAAGTTTTGAACCCTGAGGTCTTGAAGGTTATTCTTTTGCATTTAGTGTTATATGTTATTATATGAGTTCCAAAAATAAATCTTTCGCATTTCTTTAAACAATGTCCAATTGTCACATCGAATATAGTACTCCATGCTACAAGCCTGCCCCACAACGACTTTATAAGGATTCAATTAGTGTATCTCCATGAATCCCTACTAGTTCCTTCTCGTTATTTATTAACCTAAATGATGGAAAAAAAAACATTCACACAAAAAACTTCATCAATTCGAGCGCCGTGACGGACGAAAAACGAGAAAAAGAAACGAAAACCCTTCTGTCGAAGCAATTCTCTGTATAGTAATTGCTTTCAAATTCGATTGGCACGTAGCACAGATGATGCGGCTTAGTGCACCACTGTCAGTGGGGATTGATTTGCTCGCCTCCAAAAAGGTCAATTGTAGGCAGCGCTTCCTAAATTTTAAATACCCAAATGCAAGAATTAACTAGCTCACGACCTCAGAAAAAGTAAATTTAATTTCGAAGGATTTCCTCCAATTCCATATACTGACAATGAAGCTGTACAGCGCCAGTACGAGTACACATCCCTATACCTCGAGCTCGAACCCAACAACACTTCGATTTGATGCACCCCCACTACCAGTGTTAATTTCATGGCTTTTCTTGTGTTATCGACATAAAATCCTGTTTGTGTAAATAACTATGTGGGTGGGTGTAAATAGAATTTGATTAAAGGGTAACTTGTCACTGTGGCGCCACAAATTTCCATAAGCTAAAGCGAACAAAAAAAAAAAGAAAAGAAAAAAAATCATCAGGATACTTATTTATACAAACGACGACGGTTGATACATTTCTTTTCGTTTTCAGATTTGGTAGGACATATTCCGATCTCCGTGCCTCACATTGGATATATGGAAATCGGAATTTTAAAACGATATGTCAAGTACCTACCGCTCGTTGTTTGGCACTGAACTGTGCCCGTCACAAGCTCTCAGCTCTCAAGTCGTCAGCAAAAATCAAGGATACATGCGAATTGCCTCGTACAAAGGGTGCGACTATAACTGATTGGGGAATAATAATTTTGTTACATGGAATGGAAAAAGACTGAAATAATTATTGTTTACACAGCATTAAGATTAAGGGGATCATTTCTAATGCTAATCGTTAAGCAAGGGTAACTGTCGCTGGCACTTTTTTTGCACTGTTTATAGCATTGAGTATTTGCAGATAGAGTAAATTGTGTGGAATGTATAACGTGATGCGGGTGCTTTCAAAAGTACAAGGATAAGTCTATTTTTAGACTTGGCTTTGCATATTCATTAACGTAAGGCGGTAAGGTTTCTTTTAAATATTGCGCCATGTTTTCGCATTTCGCTGATGGTACTACAACAATCTATAAGGTTTAACAAACAATAAGGTGTGCAAACTACTTTTGGAGTGGTTGTAAACGATATCGACAAGATTATTGTGATCATTTGACGCATTTGATTGCACCAAGTGGTGGCTGAATCATACACTAAGTGGTAGGTGCTCACTCTTCATCTTTCGTCAAAGTGTTTGAGAAAGCTTTTCAAAACTGGTTATTCGTTTACGATTTTCATTGTTATTTAATATTGTTTCCTTTTGCTTGTTTAATTTGTTAAGTGTAAATTACGTAACGTAACTTACCCTATCTTTAAAACAGTTGCATTTTATACCATGTTCCCACCAAGCGAAATCGCGAGATTTCGTAAAATCTTTCCAAATCTCCGAGATTTCGCCATACATTATTGACGTGCCGAAATCTCGGGATTTCAGCGAAATCTAGTCGAAATCCCTTTGAGTTCATCCGCCCGTGAGAGGTGATCAAACCGAACAAGCCTACAGCATGAACTTTGGTTTATTTTGTGTTCATTTGTTCATTGTGAACGTCAAAATAATAAGCGCCAAAACAATCAAAAAAATAAAAAATCAAACAGCTGTTTGCCAGCCACTTCAAAATTGACAGCTTATGACTTTTGAAATCACTTCAACTCGGTGGGAACGACTTACGAGATTTCAGTAAAAATTCATCGAAATCTCGCGATTTCAGTTTGGTGGGAACATGGTATTAGATTTGCCTTCTCAGATGATACCTACGCTAGTAACAGTATAATCTATAATGTCTTAATACCATGTTCCCACCAAACTGAAGTCGCGAGATTTCGATGAATTTTTACTGAAATCTCGTAAGTCGTTCCCACCGAGTTGAAGTGATTTCAAAAGTCATAAGCTGTCAATTTTGAAGTGGCTGGCAAACAGCTGTTTGATTTTTTATTTTTTTGATTGTTTTGGCGCTTATTATTTTGACGTACACAATGAACAAATGAACACAAAATAAACCAAAGTTCATGCTGTAGGCTTGTTCGGTTTGATCACCTCTCACGGGCGGATGAACTCAAAGGGATTTCGACTAGATTTCGCTGAAATCCCGAGATTTCGGCACGTCAATAATGTATGGCGAAATCTCGGAGATTTGGAAAGATTTTACGAAATCTCGCGATTTCGCTTGGTGGGAACATGGTATAATACCATGTTCCCACCAAACTGAAATCGCGAGATTTCGATGAATTTTTACTGAAATCTCGTAAGTCGTTCCCACCGAGTTGAAGTGATTTCAAAAGTCATAAGCTGTCAATTTTGAAGTGGCTGGCAAACAGCTGTTTGATTTTTTATTTTTTTGATTGTTTTGGCGCTTATTATTTTGACGTACACAATGAACAAATGAACACAAAATAAACCAAAGTTCATGCTGTAGGCTTGTTCGGTTTGATCACCTCTCACGGGCGGATGAACTCAAAGGGATTTCGACTAGATTTCGCTGAAATCCCGAGATTTCGGCACGTCAATAATGTATGGCGAAATCTCGGAGATTTGGAAAGATTTTACGAAATCTCGCGATTTCGCTTGGTGGGAACATGGTATAACGCTAATGCTGTCTTTTGTATTCCTCTTTAATTGTCATTCGTATTGTAAAGGGTTTTCCAATTAGAATTGTTATTTTGGTATTCAAAGAAAAATGCCATTTTTTGAGATAAATGATCGGATGTTTATTTCATAATAATGCATTTATGCCGTTATTAATGAAAAACAACATCAGCCAAATGGCCACCACGAGCACGCATACAGGATCATATCCTTTTCATGAAATTTTCCACAACCAAATCGCAAAGTGGCTGCCCTATGTCCTCGATAGCCCTACGAATTGTATCTTTGAGGTCTTGAATCGACGCTGGGCTGTTGGCGTAGACCTTATCTTTCACGTGGCCTTAAAGGAAGAATTCGCAAGGTGTAAAATCACAAGATCTCGGTGGCCAATTGTGATCACCTCTTCGAGAGATAACACGGTCCGGAAACTTTTCCCGTAAAAGATCAATGCTTTCGTGGCTTGTGTGGCACGTAGCGCCGTCTTGTTGAAAGTAAACGTTGTCCAGATCAATACCATCCAACTCCGACCATAAAAAATCATTAATCATCTCTCGATAGCGCAATCCATTCACCGGAACTGTTGATCCAACCTCATTTTCGAAAAAGTAAGGTCCAATGACCCCGCCGGACCGAAAACCACACCAAACAGTCACACGTTGAGGATGGAGAGGCTTCTCAACAATATGCCTGGGTTTTCCGAGCCCCAGATGCGACAATTTAGCTGCAAAATACGGTGTAATGACGTTTGTGGAATGCCCAATTCCAAAGAACGACGAGGAATGGACAAACCTTTGGGCTACAGCAGGAATATTCTCAGTTGTTCTTGAGCGACGTGCACGGGTTTTATTCTTCCCATCACTAACTTGTCCCAACAGCTCGAATTTTTCCACCAATTTCTGTATTGCGGTCCGACAAGGTGCTTCACGACGACCAAAAAATGCTTTAGTTTTGCGAACTGTGACTGCAAGATTTTCACCATTTTTGTAGTGAATTTTAATAATTTCAATGCGTTGTTGAAGCGTGTATCGTTCCATTTTGAACAATGGCGTAGTTTCTACTTGTCAAATGTCAAAGAATAAAAGCTTCAAAAGTGACAGCTACCGGAATAGCGGGTCATTCACAATAACACTTCTCATTGGAAAACCCTTTCCAATAATTTTTCCAAGAATGTCCTAGGTGTAGCAAATTATTATTTATATGCACGTTTCTGAACAGCTCCAACTAGTTAAAATTATGATTAAAATTTAATACTGTCTTTATACTGTTGCACTGCGTGTATTTTATACAAAAAAGATTTTCCTTTTATTTATGGATATTAAAATTCAGCTTGGCACCATTTACCTTTTGATTTGCCATTGAAGCGGAACTAAATTTGTATCACAAGTTTCTTATTACATTATAATTTCAAATTAGCTGAAAGACATCTGCATTTATTGAGGAATGATTTACAAAGTTTTATTTAAAGGTTTTCCTAAAATAGGCAGCTGGAATAATCCACAAACGATAATGCGCATTGATACAAAATTATTATGCAGCTGCTTGACATGAATCCAAATTGGTTTCAGTCAGTTTTTTTTTTGTCATAAGAACGGTGTAAGATGTGAAAGTATTCTTTACAACTTGGCGGGGTTGATGGTCGAACAAAATAAAACAATGGCCATCTAATTATGTATAATTATTTCATTCTTCTGTATACAGGTAGCCTGGGAGTATCGTCTTTGGAAGACATATTTTGTTAATGCAAACAAATTAATATAAACAAATTTCGTTGGACATGGTTTCCGGGCATTTTAGTGGACTTGTTTTTTTTTTGCTTTAAAATGACCTTAAGTTGCAAATTCGAAATAACTTTTTGTTTGTGTAAAAGATGTAACTTTGTCCCCATCACCGTACTTAACTTTTCTATGTATCGGTTTATAATGATTAAATTAATTGATAAATTAATTTCCTTACAAATGTGGATCCGTTTACTTTGAAAGTTGGCGTCGCACACATTTGACTTGGAAAGCGTAGCCTTATTCATACACTTAAGTCTTAATATAATCAGGGATTTTATAGGAAAAGTTATCGCCTGAAGCTAATGCTATACATACAATGGCAATAGGCTTACCTATAAACAGCAATCTTTATGCGACGTGAAGTAAACACCTTTTGCATTGGCAGCTCATTGTTTTTAATCACTTTAAAATTGTTAAATATGCATCGCTATTAGCGGATTATTATCGAGGAATAATGGAAAGTTAAGACACATGTTGGGGAGCTGCTTAGTGTGTGTAACTCAAACGAAATTGGAGATAAAAAGGTACGAGTATTGAGTATAAAGTGGAAAACTTGTAGATGGTATTAACTAGCTTATGATGTCGTAGGGTAGGGGTTAGAATTTACCCGAGGTAAATATGCCTGTCGGAAAAAGCGAATTAAATCCAACCTCCGTATGCCGAGCGTGTAGCGTGTACAAAAAAATGCAATGAACAAAACGAAAAGATTAATTAACCCAGGTGGCAGTCCAGCTTTACTGGAAAACCCATTGGAGGTCGGCTATACGGATGGTGGGGAGAGCCGCTTATTGCAATCCATTGACCCTTTTAAAAGTTCTCGATCTCCTCCATCAAGATAACCCCGGGAAAAGAAGTCCGCCGGGAGCGCCAGCGCGTGAAAAACAGGACTCAGTGAACGATACAAGTTTTCGAGGAAGAAAGTTAAGCACTCCGAATCAAGCTTAAGGAAATGGATCTACTCTATCAAGCTCTTAAGAAAGAGATAGAACTGTTGAAAATAATGTTCTAACGAACACTCGTTTGCAGAAAAAACGCGAATGTACTCCACCACGCTTGGCTAGTCGGTAATATCACACCGACGAAGAAGAGCGTACAAGCGAAATGAAACGGGTCCCTAAGAAAAGACCTAGTGAGAAAAGGAGAGCCGGTTCCACGCCCGAAGTCGAGCCTCTAAAAGAACAAACGCGTAAAGTACCGCAAAAAAAACAACTCCGAGGTCAAATTCGCGCACCGACTCCAATAAACGTCGTTGGGGTTTCGGAGTATAGAAGGCTACACAGCCTCCTTAAAGAAAGGATAACATCGAAATTTAAGGTTAAATCTTTCAGGAATAACGCGTGGAAAATTAACCTCGATAACCACAAAGACTACCGGGCCGTGTCCCAAAGGCGAGAAGATCCAGTAGATATAGGTATACTTTCGAAATTCTCGATCGGTTGGTTAAGCTCGAAAATAATTCACGCAAAACGCGTACTTCAAATATAAAATGAATGAAAAACCAACGTTAAAAATATGCACTTGGAATGCAGACGGACTTCTGCAAAAACTCGGCGAATTGGAAATATTTCTGTAACTCACGTAAAAAAGGGATCGAATTTAAAAACAAAAGCCTATAATGATTTCCACGCTTATCACCCATAGGGAAACGCGAGAGGTTTGATCATCATTGTTTATTAAAGACTGCATTGAACAATACGAAGACCTAAAGATAAAGCTTGAAACTACGCAACTGAGCACGATTCGACTGAGAAATAGTCAGCGTGCTCTTAGAATTTCATCTATCTCCTGTCCACCGCGTTCCGCGCTTGAAAAAAGTGTCTTGCTTAAATCGCTCAAACCAAATTTTTTTATTGGCGGCGATTTTAATGCGAAACACACGTTCTGGGGCTCTAGTTACATCTCGCGAAAAGGTAGAATGCTCTATGGACCAACCGGCCAACTGATACTTCAAAAATACCTCATCTGATCGATTTTTTCGCCGTGAAAGGAATATCTACCAATCAAAATCAAAGTTGAAAAGAGCTTTGAACTATCATCTGACCATTCACCGGTAATTTTAGCATTGAGTGTAAAATTAGTCAATAACCTAGAGCCAGCGAGATTTACTGGTAGAACAGCTAACTGCGAAGGCTTTAGGAACGAAATTGAAGAGAATGTTGAACTCCACTTGCGACAACCTATGAACTTGAGGTTTACAACGATTTGTCAAAATTTAGCTTGAGAAAATGTCCCGACCTATTAAATGGGCGCGCTAAATCTTGACAGATACATGAAGTACATTCTGTAACAAAAGTTTGATTATTTTGCTCGAGCTGCGTACCACTCAGCTAAATGGGTTCGCTTTAATTTAGCTCTGCTAAATTTTGGAGATAATTTTGTATGCGAGCGAAAATTTAGCTCGAGCGGCGTACTTAGCTTATATTAGAAATGACGATTTCCACAGGGATCTCGGAATTCTAACAATCGAAGCTGAAACTAGAAGCTTCGCCATAAAACATAGAAACCGACTAATCGGACATATCAACAATACAGTCCGACAAATCTTGGACGAGAGCAATTTATTGCGCCGACTTCAAAGAACGAAACCGTTCGACTTGGCAAGATAAGATAACCCGCGTCTAGATTGCAGAACATGCAGGATCTTTCATTGAAAAATAATCAAAAGTTGTTATTTCGTATATTTATTTATATATTAACTCATTTCGTTAAATTCAGTTCGTGAAAATTTAATAGCCATTGCTGGTAATGTGAACCACCTGAACGCAGTCAAAGTGAGCGGATCATCTACAAAATCGAATTCGGAAAGTTCCCTAGCCCAATCGCGGGAAAAACCGCACAAAATCAAGGCACAGATTCTTGAACGTCCCCATAAAGTTTTCCGCCGCACTGCAAAATTCAAGAAGACTGCAAAATGACAACTGTCGTTTTATGTTCTGTGTTCTGCGTTCTGCCAATCCATGGTGTACTAAGAAACGGAACACGTTGTTCTGTCTCATTTTGATAGAGGTTCCGCGAATTCTTTTACTCTTTATGTCGCTTACATTGACCACGAATTCAACGAAAAAACCTAGCCGGACTGTCACTTTTTTTTAGCGCATTTTCTAGTTCTGGCGTATAACAGCAAAGTAAAGCAAAGTATAGTAGGATTCTCAGCACGCAATTACAACAACTATTGCGAGTCTCGAAGTGTCAAGTATAGAGTAGTTGTTGTATTTGCGTGCTGAAAATCCTACTTTACTTTGCTTTGCTGAGATCGAAGTTCAACAAAACAGGCCTTCATAATTTTCGGGTATTTTCTGAATACAAAATTTCTATTCCTTTGCTTTGTTTTGAATCGCACTTGCAGTAAGCCAATCATTTTCAGCAATATTTAGGAAATCAATTAGTCCACCTGTCCTCCTCAGTTGGAACTCAGCGGACCTACTTTGGCTTGAGTGTAGAAACATTAATTTTTAAATATGGTATATCAATCATTTCGCATGATCGAAAAGGATTTAATCACATTTCACAATCGGAAAACATTTTGCTGCCATCTAAATGTCATCGACAGTGACGCGTTAAGGACTATTCACATGAGAGCGAATTGCGAACTGCGAGCAAGCAAATATTCGTAGTTTCTGACATTTCATTCAGATGAAATTTTTTTGTTAGTCGCAGGTAACCGCGAATCAGTTTCGTTGTTGAAGGTTAAGTTCGAACGAATTTTTGTGGAACGCAAGTCGCGACTGTTTTATGTGGATTGGGAACAAAGTGTGACAGTTCGCGGCAAGAATTTTCAATTCGCGGGAAAATTGTTGTAATTGTGAATATAGCTATTTAAATCAATTGAGACGCAGTTTTTTTGTAGATAAGATGTTAGATTAATGAAATATAATGCTTTTTTGGTTAACAAAATAGCAATTTTCAATTCATAAATACAATTATATTGATTTGTTCGGAATTCGCCTATTCGCAGTTCGCGCTCATGTGAATGGTCCTTAAGAGTCTAATTAGCGGTCTAAGGTCACGTCTCGACATATTCCTGAATAAAGACTTCGGGCAAACATAAGATGCGCTGATTTCAATAGCGCTCCAGGAATACTTTCAGTAAATGCCTTGCCATTGATATAGTGTGCAGAGCAAATGGCATATTCGAAAGTCCCGCAACGAATTCCGAGCTCGATCTTTACCTTAAGCAAACCTTTTGCCCAAAGCCCATGTCGTCCCACAACAATTGCACCCACTTTACGCACTTGTGTGTTCATTCCGACAGAAATCTAAACAACACCCCTATTCTCGTGATTCCTGTATTGTGCCAACAACCGGAACGTGACAATACCTTAATATTCCGTACCCCACATGATGATGGCCCTTCTGCAACAACTGAGTAGAGTAGCACTCCAGTGCAGCAAGACAGTCGATGCCGATGGCCAATTAGCATCATTTTCACATCTCATCGCATGCATCTCTCTTGATTCCATTGAAGACCTGTCGCATCGCATGTAGGTATACGCTACGGCCACCCTGATGCATATCGCAATTCAAGGGTTTACATTACTAAGTACCGTTTCTGTGGCAAACTCACGACAATTGAATTTTCCAATTTTTCTCGTAATAACCGGCGAATTGCATTGAATTGCCTTCCCTCAATCCCTGCCCCAGTTGCACAGTCAAGGATACGCGCCATGCCGCAGTGTCGTCGAAACAAACTGAGTGAGTTCATGGCTAGCTCCCTTGTTAATACGATACAAGTGGAGCTAGGGCCACGACCACGACCACGAATCTCACTCAGGGACTCACTAGTGCTTGCTACGCATAATTTTCGATTCCCCCCCTCCATCATCGACCAAAGCAAACAGTATACACTATACACTCCCGTCTCGTCCTCACTGTGCTGGATATATACAGTTTAGGTTTCATAGTGCGCCTCTGGCCCGTATTTAATTTTTGATTTATTCCTACCAAGGCATAGGATTACAATTAAAACGCAAAACGGCAAAAAAGCAGGACACATGAATATCAAATGACATCGGATATGGTCATTTAGGTCATGATGGTTGTTATGTGATGCTCAATTAAAATTTAACGACACTCTGGATCGCTCTGGCTGAGTACAGATTCATTTTTGCTATACCGTACTCTCGGATGAGGCCATCTCTCAGGAGATGGTTATTGCGTCTGGGTGGTTCACTCAAGGGGATGTGCCATTATGGATTGTAGCTGGCAAATTAAATTTAATTTCTTTCTTTACACTTGGGGCAGATCCATCCATCCAATTGGGCTGAGCCGCTATTTCTTACCAAGCTATGCGAGTGTCTAATTGAAGGAATAGGCCTCGCTAAGCCGGAAAACAATCCTTCTCAGGAGGGTGTACTTTAAAGGGATGGCATCTGCGGCTGAGTGGGGAGGGGAGTAGCTAGGTGAAGTTTAACCCACCAACGGTTTTGATTAACTTTGCCGGAGGTGTGGGATTTTCTTTTCCATTTTTCTCTGCGAATCCCCGCTGAGCCAACTGGTTGAGTTTTAAAATCTTTCAGATGCAATTAATGATTAACTGTTGTTTTTCGCGTTTAAAACATATTCAATTTGAAGTACGAAAAAAAAAACCGCTGCTCCACTCCAACGGAATCTGTATTTATTTGACGTTTTAATGACTTTCAGCGGTTTTTCTATTCAACGTTTGTTATTTCTTTCATTCTCTTTTCTTAAGAAAAACCTGCTGCCTAGTATTTTTGTAATGCATTACAGTCGAGGGACTGTCTTCTGAAATGTGTCACTCGCAGTTCGATTGTTAAAAAAACACTCGCTGGGTTCTTATTAAACTCGGGAAATTATCGATTATGTCGAAGATAGCATCAGTAGAAATGTAGGTAAGGGCGCATACATTTTAGGATAGATACCTTTTAGTGATTGTATAACGTCCTTTCATCCTTTGTGCTAATCACTAATGAGCCTTTTTCCTACGCCTGCCAATTCGCCTCAGCTTGCTTCATACCTCTGCGGCTCTGCGTTTTTTAGTACTCGACCAACTCGCTTTTCTGTCATTTTAGGCTAATGGATTCTGTTTATAAATATAATTCCAATATAATATTCTAGTACTTTTTATGAGGTCTGTTACCTTTTTTTAAGAGTTTATTGTTTGGTATCATTGCTTTATGTATTCGAAGTTAAATGTCAAAAATTATGAAATGTCAAAAAGAAAATTAAAAGCGCACCTAACGTCATAAAAGATCGCTTTAATAGAAATTTCTAATATACAATAATAAAGTACATTTTGACATTTTAGCAGTTTTGACATTTCATAATTTTTGACATTCTACTTTGAATACATAAAACAATGATACAATAAACACTTAACAAAAGCTAAGAGAGCTGATAAAAATTACTACAGTATTAAAATAAAAATGTGCATATTAACAGATTCATTCGCACCACATAACTACCAAAATAAATGTCGAAATAAATGGCTCAATTGTGTTCCCAAAAGGTGAAAAACTCTTTAGAGACCTACCTACTAAGGTGACACAACAATCCGCAGTGGATTTGGCCCTTATTAATACGCCTCTCCTGTTAGCGCTGTCTTTTCCCAAACTCTGCAAGTTACCCACTTCAAGGTTTGGGTCCTATTCCACTTTACTCATTGTTCTTATACCCCACTTAAGTATGCTGTCAAGGCGAAGTGTAAGGTCCTTAACATACGTTGCCGTTCCAATTCCAGGGTCGAAAAGCAGAGATGGTTAATCAGGGAAAGAATATAAGAAAATAAATTTCCAATCAATTCTTCCAAAAGTAGTAAATTTGACTAGATTGACTAGAAAAGTAGTAGAATTGCATTTAGTGAAATATATGAAATAATAATTTTAATAGTGCGCTGCTGCAGTGAAACAACATTTTCTGATGGTCAGCGAAACGTTTGTGAAATGACAGCGAACAATTATTTGTGAAGAGTGATTTCTGGCTTCACGATACCATTTCTAAGAAAGATGCATTCTACGTGTATTCCCCTTTCACAGTCTCATTTGCCCGTTATTTGAATTTGAATTTGGATATAATAACAATAAAATAAACATTTCGCGAGCAATTGGGCACATTCAAAAATCTATTCGACGAGATTGGTCTGGGCTAGGTGTATCGTGAACGCTAAAACTAGATTGGACGGTAATGTCACTTTTCCTACAACTGCTTTAATACGAACTGTCAACTAATGTGAATTGGGCGCTCTCAGTGCACATTTTTAGCTCTCAGAGCACATGTTATGTTCGATTTGTAAAAAAAAAACACACTTTTTCAGATTTCAGCGCAGTTTTCCGAATCTAGGTTTCTTCTCAGATTTGCTACAGATGTACCAAAACAAGTGCGTTTGAGTTCGACAACTGGAGAGGTTTGTTTAGGTTTTGGTGAATTTTTCTACAGCTAAGAAAGGTATTGCATCGGGTGAATCTTTTTTTTTTTTTGTAAATTATTTAGAAATCATTCGGGACACAAATTTCGAATGTAAAGGGTGTTAATAAGAGGTGTTATTTTGGTATTCAAAGAAAAATGCCATTTTTTGAGATAAATGATCGGATGTTTATTTCATAATAATGCCGTTATTAATGAAAAACAACATCAGCCAAATGGCCACCACGAGCACGCATACAGGATCATATCCTTTTCATGAAATTTTCCATAACCAAATCGCAAAGTGGCTGCCCTATGCCCTCGATAGCCTCACGAATTTTATCTTTGAGGTCTTGAATCGACGCTCGGCTGTTGGCGTTGTTGATGATCGGCCGGCTTGAGTTCTTGTGTTAATTGAACTTTATAAGCCTTAAGACCCAAGTCTTTATGCAAAATACGGTGTAATGACGTTTGTGGAATGCCCCATTCCAAAGAACGACGAGAAATGGACAAACCTGGGTTTTCTTCAACACTTTGGGCTACAGCAGCAATATTCTCAGTTGTTTTTGAGCGACGTGCACATCACTAACAGCTCGAATTTTTCCACCAATTTCTGTATTCTGGTCCGACAAGGTGCTTCACGACTACCAAAAAATGCTTTAGTTTTGCGAACTGTGACTGCAAGATTTTCACCATTTTTGTAGTGAATTTTAATAATTTCAATGCGTTGTTGAAGCGTGTATCGTTCCATTTTTAATAATGGCGTAGTTCCTAATTGTCAAATGTCAAAGAATAAAATCTTCAAAAGTGACAGCTACCGAAATAGCGGGTCATTCACAATTACACCTCTTATTGGAAAACCCTTTAGTAATATAAAATTTAACCAGTGAATGGAAAACGCACAGTCAATACTGAGACCCCAACTTCGGCCGATTTCCCGTTACCTACTTAGCCTACAAGCTATATATGTATGGAGTGGTCACGGTTTGGTGTCATGAAACTACAAAAATTCCGTCTCACCAAATTGATCAAACAAAAATTGAGGGGGCTAGGATTGCGAGTTGGGGGTTTCAGTATTGTCTCTGGTTTTTATGTTCGATTAGATACACGAAATCTGAGGGAATCTGAAGAAGCCCAATCGAATACCACATTAGTACTCAGTCACGAATTATTTCTTGACTTGATTCGTCGACTACCCCTCCATAAAAGTCACCTGATAAACTGTTCACGTGACAAATCCAGACCAGTCAAAACTGAGACAAATCAAGTCAGCCAGCTGTCAGCATATCATATCATGCACCGGAACATAGCAGAATACCTACTGGAGAGCGAAAAGTTGAACTACGTAAAAGTTATATCTATGACTTCGTCGTGTCATTTTGTTTCTCGCAGTGTTATTAGGCTTCATACAGATGGCATGCGAATTTTTAAAAATGGTTTTCCCAGTCCGTTCGAAATGAGAATCAATTTCAAAAGAATGACTCAATAAATCCAAAACAATAATTAACCGTTACCAACCTGTTATGTGTGCTTACATATAAAGTTGAAAATAGCGATTTATTTTTTTGTACCGACTTCAAAATAAAGAATAATCAAGCGTTTTATATTAATAATCGCAAATCGATTAGTTCTCCAGATAAATACGAGTGTATACGGACAGATAAAAAACGTAAATCCTTACGTCAATAAACATGAGGAGGTGGAAGAACAGAAAACCAAACTCATCAACAGCATATTCTTTTTATATCTTCATTATAAGCTGCCTTTTTTTAGCCACTTGTCAAGAACAATGATCGGTTTAATATGTTAGAACAGCGGCCGTAGCAGAAGCACTGGCACGGCAGTCAAGTAGTGCTCCTTGTCCCAATCTCAATCTCATTTCTACAAGGGAGAGTACAGACTACAGATATAGTTCTGCTGTTCTTCTTATGCACTTTCCCTTCTCTAGCAGGCAGGCAATATTTGCATAACAACTCCTACACGAATTCGTGCTGCCGTGTCGCCACCATACTCGTACCACCATCCGCTCGGCATTTGCTCACTTTAGTTGTTAAATCATTTTATCTGTCATTGGTACGTTTACAAGGGTTTGCATTTTATTTTGATCTGAAAAAAGGATATGCGTACTAGTTGCCATGCAGATGCAACGAGTAGATTTGTATTTAGTTTTTTTTTTCTTTTTTTTCTTTTTCCTCTTGGTATTGTTTTGTCTTTGATTCGATAGAGATGGTGAATAGATTCGTTGGGGATCTTACAGATGTGGTTTGGTTCGTTACATCCAAGGGGAGCGTGTCTAATGCAGGTTAACAAATCTAGTCTATTGAATTCCTGGAAATATTGAATAAGTTTGTCTCTATTTCAGTGCCAGGTAATATTGTACGTAAATGAGTCAAACTCTTGTGCTGATGTTTTGTCAAGGTCGATTTTTTGGTAAAATCTGACAGATTTTCTGACAGCTACTGCTTTATTGTAAATATTTATCTGTCATTCTTCTGCACGATGACAGAACTATAATCAGTAAACAGATTATGAATAACTGAGAAAGTGAAATGCAATTCGTTGACAAATTGTTATTTAGAGGAACTTGACACATCAACTCGATCTTAAATTTTACACTACCACGCAGCAACAATGCCTAAAAAATGCACTTACTGTCACAGTCACTGAAGGTTAGGTCACGATCAGGTTTTATTAAATTTGGAAATAGGGATAAGTTCTAATTAACCTTACATTCAGTTGATTAGACGCCTCACAACCTAAAGTGTGTCCAACAAGTCTACGATTTGCTCAAGGCAGTACATACCCAATCCTAACTTAATATTCAGTTCACCTTTGACTCATCTTTATATTCATTTTCATATCAATTGTTATGTCAACATCGCATTAAATAATATTATGTAAATAATATATGTAAATAATATTCTTGAATTTGAATCTCCCACGCGTCTTAAACAAATCTGAAAAGAGCGCTATTTGCAAATCGACTGCACTCGTCCTGAATCTAAAAATGTATATGTCCGCCCCCCTTCGAAAACAGTCCTTAATGCTCGAGGTTATTTGATTCGTAAGTTCGGTGGTAGTCAAAAATGTCGACACACATTGAGAACATTTAAGTTATTTGACAGTTTGTGCTTTACCCTATTGTTTCGCGTGTACCACATAACCGCGTCGTTACGATGCCGCTGACGCATACTTTCTAGGTGTGCGTCAAAATTCACTTACCATTGAACTTGCAGAATTACACTGTGCAAACAAGTCATCTGATTACTTTTATGTGTAGCTGCAACCATGTATATTTACCCTACCGGGCAGACAAAACAAAAAAGAAACTCTTGTTTAACCTAGAACAGCATCCCGAACACAACAGAATAATGTGTCACGCCGCATCTTCGGGCATCTGACAAAGTGACATCCTTTTGCAAAGTCATTTATTATAATTCAGTCCAGGGTACCGGGTGCTCACGATTAAATTCGATTCGACCTTCCTTCGACAGTGTGTTTGTGCACATCTGCACCCACACCAACGTATATTTCTGTGCTATATTTTGAAAGTGAGAAACCCCCGCAGTGACAGGACAGGGCCAAATGGGGGATGATTATCAGCGAAGGAAACATCGTCGGCCGCCCTCTCATACTCTCATTCTCATCATTATCGCCGGCAGTACGTTGTAATTCAATCAATAACAATCATTGCAGGTGAGCAAGATGCTGGCAGGAAGGCAGGAAGAAATCCAGCGAATTCGTGATGTGCATTGTTTATTATTCAGAATATTTTTTCTATGCACGGACATGGCGAGTGTAAGGTATGTAACATGTTAATGTGTCTATTTAGACTTAGGCTTCTCGTATACGCACTTTGAAAGACATTTTTGTGTCTCCCATCAGAAGGAAATTGAATTAATTCGAACGTTTAGTATGACAATTTGTCTAGATGTAGGAAGAAAGCTCTGCGAAACGGGTGGATTCCATTAATTGGAGAGATTTGGGTACACCCACCTACAAGGGAGCAGATTTCGCACTTTAATTTTTTGTTAGCGCGTGCAGCGAACATATCAGGTTTGTTCGTGTACCTTCAGCATAGAAGTACCTGACCGGTTTTCTTAGAAAAAGTGTAAGAAATGTCATTTGACATTAGACAAGATTCTCTCTAAATGCAGAATCTACAAAATAAGTTGGAACTCAATTTTGTATAAGCTTAATACCTATTGAACTTTCCAATTAGAATGGGCTGATATGTTCTAGGAGAACATTCAATAACAACTTCTTCCTCCGACATCGTTGAAGACGATAATAAATAGAGTTTCACTTGTGAAACTTTTGAGCTGTCACTTAGTTGTCAGTTTTCATTTTTCATTTTTCAGTTTTCAGTGAAGTCGGTGTGTTGAAAATTAGGAAAAAATTAAAAGGGTGGGAATGGATTTCTCTCTCATTTACCAAACGAACCAATAGTGTTAGATAGTGTGGTCCTATTTGGGTAATCCGTTGCGGAGCCTTTCGTTCCGGTCTGTTTCTTCATACAAATTGTCTTGAGGTTTAGTTACGATTAGAAGGCTTTGACAGTTGTTTTTTTTTATTCTGAATAAGCACAGAATTAACTGCTAAAAAATAAATATTGGATCCTTTACCCTTATGCTTGGAATGAGGAAACGGTTTTTTTTTTCACGGAGAGCCTTGGGTTTAAGTTTACTCTCTAGAAAAGAAATTTCTCCTTATCAGGGAAATTTGTAATAACTCTAGTAAGAATGGTTAAGCGTAGGATGCACATGATCCGAAACGAAATTTTCCGGTAGTCTTCAAATGGACAGCGAAACGTGTGCGAAAAGGCAGCGGAAAATAATTTATGGAGATTTCCATCAGCTGCTGCACAAATAGCAGTGTTGCCATCACAGGCTATTTATCTCCGATGTACCTAATACTCGAACTTTTCGCTGGCTCCTTAAAATTGTCATTTGGGAATTATCCTTAATTAGACTATTTACTTTAAAGTTTGGTGATTTTTAGACTCCTTAGGTATTTATAACAAAAAATGCATGCTTCAATTGCGAACGTACTCTTTTCGTATAAGGCATAAGACATAAACCGTAAACATTTTCTTTTGCTTTTTTTGACCACTTAAACTTGATGTTTGAACTCAATCTTGGTCTTCAAATGTTGCTTATGAATTATTTTCAAATTTTCTTAAATTTTTCGAAATTTTTCTGTACGAACAACTTTTTACGATCAAATTCTCAGTTAATTCCACTGAAATATTTAATTTCTTTACTGTTCCATCTGTCAGGAATTTTTTTCTGATGGATTATTTATAATTATTTCGTAGAGAACATTTTTTCTGACAATATTTTTGCCACGACCGCCTATTTTTAATTTTTCATTGTGGTCTTTGAAAACAATTTGATCAGAATAAGAAAAAGTGCATTTTTGAGCTTTGGTATTTTTGGCGCCAAAATATACCAATTTGGCTCCATACCTCCCATAAAAGCCGGCAACACTGCACTACAAATGTCACATTTTCGCAAGCAAATGATGTCCCGGACAATAAATGGGTGCGAAAAGTGAGTTGAGAATTGTACCAAGTAGTCTACTACAATGACCCACTTTTCCGCCATCATTTCGCAGCAGCTGCGTATCTACTGCAAAACGAAAAGGAGAGCGAAATTTTTCGGTCATGATTTCGTTGTGCTACTTTTGTATGGGGTTTTTCGTTTCGGATCATGTGCATACTAAGCTTTATATTCTAGGTTTTATAAGCAGAGTGTCCATAGGGGTTTTCACGATCCGATGCAACTGGTCTTGTATCATTACGAAAGTGAAACTTTTCTTCGCACTACGACAACAAAATATACTGACTTACATTTCGCTACACTTTTTCACTTTATCCATACCCTGACCCTATTCTAACCGAAAAATACAACAAAGTAAAGTGTAGCCTTGTCAAGTTGACAATTCGCCAAATTGTTGATTCTTGTGTGTAGCTATCGGAAAAAATAAAGAATATCCTCGCCAAGGCCAAAAAGGCTTTCATCGATATCATCTTCGTCTTTAAGCTAAGTATCCTGCTCGCGCTAAATTTTATCTCCCATACAAAAATGTCTACAAAGATAAAATTTAGCGAGACAATTTAGCAAAGCAGTATCCTGTTCGCTCGCTAAATTCTTAACTTCATATAGATGGGCCGATGACAAGTCTCCACTCATTTAGCTCGCGAAATAAATGTCCGGTACATTAAATCGAAGATAAATTCCGACAGAAGAAAAAGTTTGTGTTGTGTTGTTGCTGCCGGGTGAATTTATTATCTCAAACTATTTATTTTTTTCTCTTTCCCAAGCTGTGTGTAGTCACATTAGCGGTATAAGTAAAAGAAGAGGCAAAACCAAAATACCCTTTTCATGGGATGAAAAGAAAAAAAAACTTGCGGGGCTTGTGGAGGAACGGCCAACTATATGGAACTTGCAGGACAAATCTCACTGGTTGATTGATTGGATTTATGCGACACGAAGTTAAGTGTCGTCTTCTACTTGCCACTATAGCAATTATTTCAGCTGCTGCAGCAATTATAACATCTTCTTCAATTCTTATTGCATCCATTGTTTTGCAGATATTTAAATATTGCAATGTCCTTGAAGTTTGAATTTCTTTTTACTTGAACATATGGTTTTTGTCCCATCTATCGCATTTCAAAATTTAGCGACCATTTATCTTTGCTTGTGGAGAAACGGAGTGGAGACTAGTGACGCTAAAATTTAGCGCGAGCAGGATACTTAGCTTTACTCTCTACATTATTAAAAATAAAACATGTCAATATTTTTTTTTGTCTTTTTCATCTACTGTTTCTTCATACAGAAATCCACATAATTTTGTTTGAATAAAAGCTAATTTTTCAATTTCAGAAAAGCTCTTTTCAGAACAAAATGCCGATACTTGTCAAACTGAATTTGTCATTTCTTTCATTTTACTAGAGATGAGAGTGCAAAAAGCTAAGATGGCAGTTGGTGTTCTCAAACCCCTCTTCTCCTCTGAGGTCCTCTCAAAGCCCACTAAATTGCTCATGTACAAAACGCTTGTAAGGCCAATTTTGGCCTACAATTTTGAAACATGGTTGACCACTTCCCGAACAGTATCCAAAGAAATGCAAATCTTCGAAAGGAAAGTTGTATCGGAAAATGCAGAAGACCTAATAAAAAATGGTTTCATAATTCATTGATCTAGAATACCGCCGGGGTCCCTCCACTTATGACGTATTTGTTGAACATTGCTCGGAGGCACTTAGGTCGGTTTGAATTTCATGACAACTCACGGATACGTGAAATTCACAGAAAAACATTATCGCTGGCTCTCTGGCCGACAACTACTACCTTTCCCCAATTGACATCCTACACGAAGATTCTCATCCGATGACTAATACATCCCCCACAGATTTAACATTGCTCTTTTAAGATAAGGCTCACCCGTCTAATCACAGAGGCTAGATCTTTCAATTTCCAAACTTGTTTTAATATTACATCGAATATCAAATCAAAAATTTGCATTTATTTATTTATTATACTTTTACTTTTTCCTTATTTTCTTAACTCAAAATATTGCAGTACAATATTTCAGACTGAACTTCCGTATACTTGGCTTAGCTTTACAATAAGTATCCTTAGGAACTCAATCTGAAATCGCTACCACATGATTCATCTATTATTAACAATGTAACTCATTGTATTATTAGTTGCTAGTGTTAGTTTTTTTTTTTAGTTCTTTGTTTAAGTAGGCCTTTCTTTCTTCTTTTTTTTCCGTCTTGAGCGTTGTTGTATCTTTCTACCGGGAGCAAGCAGCTACGTCTTTATTTCAAGTTGTTAATTAAAATTGTAACTTACTTTCTCTTGTTTAAAATACCCCATTGTTTATTAACAGCTTATTAACAATCAGCCATTCTTACCTTGATGATTCTAATAATTCCTTATTAATATAATTTATAAAAATAAATGTTAAAGAAATTAAGACTCAATAAAGAAAAAAATTGAATTGAATTGAATTGACTAGAGATGAGAAAAAGTGTGTTCACGATCTGATAAAAAAAAAACAAATTTCGCAATTTTATTAGGTTTGTAACTTACACCGAATGTGAATACCCCTTATAATCTTCTACATAATTATGTACCTATATAAGATTTTGCAAATTGGGACTTTTCATAAAAAGGAAAAAAAGAATTGAGCGAAGCCACGAATGGTGGCTGACAGCTAGTGAGATGTAATAAGGTATGAAGTTGGCTCTGATTTGATATCGATCGGCCTTCGCTGAGATATGCGTTTTTATTTATTTATTACAAACACATTTGCGTACTAGCTGTCGTTTGAATTTCTTGTATTTGCTTTGTATGTCATTTTCATTTACAATTTACTTTCTTTTGTAATAGCATTCGGATTTCCGATCAGCTATCGTGTAGTTAGCTGTCAAAATATTCTCTGCTTATATTTTTATGTTGATCGCTCCTTATGTGCTTGTTGCGGCAAATATTTTTTATATTATTTTTTTTTTGTGTCCTTAGGATTCGCTTGTACATTTTCTTAACTAAATAAACTGCACGACTGCGTCGCACTAAATTTTTTCGTTTGTATCAACAGTTTGGTGGATTGCTTTTTCTTTTATTAGATATGTAATCAAGTGCACTTTTCGCATATTGATTTCAGAATTTCAGATGGCAGTGCATCAAATAATAATGCAATAATGTCCATAGGCTCATACACGTTACTCGATATTTGAGTATGTACCTACAAGGAGAAGTGTAGCAGGAGTTTTTGATCTGTTTGGGGAAGTTCTTGATTTTGACTGAAATAGATTGGTGATCCTGGTTTGACGTAGTGTTCATCAACGATTGTTAGTCGTTTTCGTAGTGTTTTCGTGCAAAACGACTTTAAACGACGAGTGTTTTCGCGAAAACCCGATTTTCGGCTCGGTGTGAATAGGGTATTATAGGTGGTTGCTGGTTATTTTAGATGAAGAGCAGAAGTACACAATAGCCGTTTTTCTTTTTTAGTTCAGAGCAGAACCTGAACTGTTATACAAAAAGTTCGTGTTTCTTTTTTAGCTCAGATACATCAGAGCTCAAATTTGTGTTTCTTTTTTCGTTCAAAGCATGATCAGAGCGCGCTCTATGACCTCAGTACAAATTGACTGAGCAAGCTGGAATAAAACTGATTACACACGTACAAGCTCACTTCCAGTCATATTTGACAGAAAAAAAAAAACAGGAAAAACAAAAAAACATCAGAATGCTCAGAGCACGCTCAGTTCAGAGCGCTTTCATAATGCTCGAGCTCAGCTCAGTGCTCAGCTCTGAACTAAAAAAGAAAAACGCCTAATAGTTGCTCAAATTAAGTTTTGTGTACTTGTTATTGCATTTCTGTTGAAAGTGAGGCATTGAAATAAACAAAAATACACAGTCTTTAAAACGACTATTCAGATCGGGATTTGGGATGTCATTTTAAAGAAATGTTTTCAATGCGGCTTTTTGTATTTTTTAAGAAATTCTAAGAATGGGATCTTGTTTAAAATTCTTTTATTCAATGTATTTCGATCAAAATCAATAGAGCTATTTGTGTAAAATTATGCTGAGAAAATAGTAGCAGGTATTGCAAGCGAGGGGTCCCAGGTTCGAATCCCGCAAAAAACCCAAAATTCCAACTTAGGGTTTTTCCACTGCGTCACATCTCGCGAACGTCTGACAAACATCCGAGAGTATAACTGTCTTAAAAGAGCTTCTCAAATCTCAATTAAATGTTTGGAAACGGCATAAAATTGTAGATCCCTTCCATTCCATTGAATCTCACACAAAACGAATGGTTGTGAGGAGCTAGGCCTTGGGTCCCTACGGACTTGTTGCGCCAACTACTATTAAGCTGAAAACTGAGTAAAAGGCATTGTTTAGGATGTAAGCATTACTTGCTTTTTCCCAAATTATGTACTTAATGGGGTTTTTGAGACTAGAACAATTTTTAAAAGTACCGTTTTCAGTGATTCGAATGGAAAATGAAGGACATCATAATATAAAAAATTTTAATTTTAATCAAAGTTAGGATTTTGGTCGAAATCGGTGTGCGCGTTTGCAAGTAAACTATATACCTAAAAAAAATTAAAATGCGTTTTTTTAAAGATTAATTGTACGAAACGATATTCAGAGAAACACTGAGCTTGCTATCAAGTTACAATGGACCATACAACCTTAGGCATTTTTGTTATAATCGTTTTTAACGTGTTTGAGATGTGTTTGATTTTTTTGAAAATATGGTTATTCGACTTTTAAGCGACGCAGCGATCTAAATCCTACCTACTTAAGCTAAATATTTATTTATGAGAAGTACAGTTGACAATAGGGCTAAGGTGCAAAAAAAGTGGCCCTGAGCTTAAAGCAAACGAACTCCGGATCAGAAGTTTGAAACAAATCCGTCCAGGCGTTTAGGCTGTAGACCTCAGGAGCCGACGGACAGATGGACAGAAACGCGAGACCAACTTTTTTGAGGTCTACTATCATCGAAATGTATGTCAGTATTGATTAAGATCTCGAGTTGGAAATTTTGTCTAAATTCATACCTTCTACTTATCTTTCTCTTACTTCGTATTCGAGAAAGTAAAAAAGGAACACAGGTTTGGCGCTTTGATGTGGCTTTGTTAAAAAAAAAACAGAACGTCTTTTTGACACATCCAGCTCTTAACTGCCTTCAAACTAACAAATTAAAGCGCCCTAAATTCACATAGACAAAAATAGTATAGTTGCAAGTTTTGCTTCTTCTCTTGTATACCTTTCCCTTTGGCATAACCGGCCGCTGAATCTGATCCTTCTGATCGTACTACGAATCGACATAATACAAACTTTTTTCGTTACCAATAGCCACATAATATGCCACATAATAAAGCTGTAGATTCCCAGCTAATTCTGGTCTGCTGTGCAATTCAAATATTTGTCGCTGACATTATTTAAAATCCTTTGCAGCGCTGTACTCTTAGCATTTATTTGTCGCAGCTTTCAAATAGATAGCTACCACTTTTTCGAATGAGCCTTTCCCTTAAACACTGATAAAATTCGGTCGACGAAGAATTATATCACACGACCCCTCACCAGAATGAAATAACAGTGCTACCTGCTACGTAATTTTCGGGAGATGTCGCCAACAACCCCTTACGTACAGACAGCGCCCATTCCCACTACCCATACCCAATTGCTACCATCACTCAAACTGAAGAGTTCCACTCAAAAGTGTTAACCTTCTTTGCCTTGGTGCCGGCATTACTTGTTGGTTCGCAGCAATACAAACACACTTCAAAAGTATCTCAACCTGCGCACTAGGAACCTCTGCATGCATACGCTTGCTGTTGGGTACATCCCTCCAAGCAAAAGAAACGAACAACCACAACGATACCGATGGATGAGGATATGATACGCTGTAATGGTGTGTTGACTTGTTGATTGTGCAACGCCAAAACAATTCCACAAGTGGTAGCGACAACATCGACGGTGTGTCGGAGGAAACAATCGAATTCCTCCTATCCGTTCAGTTATCAAACAGCTGTTGCGGAAATCGGTCATAGACAACAAGTGAACCAATTGCTACCATCTTCCAATAAGGAACTTCTTTTAGGCATCTTCCGGTTAAAAGTGTTTTCCCTTTAAAATTAATATACATAAACAACCCTTTAACAGAAAAGTTTTCAAAAAGTGCCAGTGAACGCTCTTTTTTTTCCATAAAAAAAGGACCAAGTGCCCGCGGTGTCCTCGTAATCGAGTGTTTATCTCAAATTGCACACGTCATTTAAATCCATCAACAGGCATCAAGATCCTTTCCAAAGTAAGTACATAATGCAATCTAACCGCTCTCGAACGTGGATCGTAATCATTGAATAACCAATGTGCCACCACCATCTTAGGAAACTCTGCACTCAACTGCGTTTGTGTTTCAGTTTGTATTTTTATTTTTTTTTTAATCGAAAGAAAAAAGGACAACAGCGGAATATTATGAGGGAAACAAAACAATCACCACCCCCATGTTTCTTTGTAATTTCGTTCCAATACTGTTTGTATTCGGGTGGTAGGTAAACTTGTGCCAAAGTGCTATCGGAGGGATAAACGGGTTCAAGTCGGTCGCCGTTACTTAACCCTCATATCTTTACTTTTGTGGCTCATTTAAAAGTCTGAATAGATGAAAGTTGTTGCCGCCGCTCCATGCTATAGTCATCGCCTCACCATCACCATCGTCTTCGTCGTCGCTTTTGTTGAGTACAGTAGAACTGTTGCAGAAGGTTATAAGGTTACATTACACAAAACAGAGAGTAAAACATCTTGTACAGCTTGACATCACGATGGTCGTCATATAAAAATGACTTGGGGCCATTGTAAAACAATATGAACTATTCCGGTTCCACGAAGTGAAGCTATTATTGCTGCACACACAAACAAAAAAGTCGAAGGCAAAAAAGAAAAAAAAAACTCTACAAAATGTTATGCGTCGGAAAAAAGTTCGCACACTTACAAGGCAGGAGAAAATCCTTTTCGCTATGATGATGAACTTCTCATATAACATTGCGGTATAGTAAGGGCTAGCAGTGCATTCTCCCTACTCCTGGGCTGCGGCGGCGGCGGTATAGCAATATCTGC
Organism: Cheilosia grossa; assembly: GCA_963082955.1. Lineage (NCBI taxonomy): Eukaryota > Metazoa > Arthropoda > Insecta > Diptera > Syrphidae > Cheilosia > Cheilosia grossa. The sequence goes on from OY720147.1 coordinate 31,840,028, forward strand.
GTTTGGGTTACTTTGCGTTGACCACATAAAGGGCTGGAGTTCAAGCCGAACCACAAACATTTTCGGACTTGCGATAAATAGAGGTTGCTTTTGATATATTGTAGGTTTCATTTCGAGCTATGTTGAAGGTCTTCTTCGGTCACTTCATCATCGGATTAATGGTCTTGAACTAAGTGGAGAGTGGAGAAGCGTCGGAATGTCTGACTTGTTGCGATGTTTCCGTTTTAATCGGTCTAGCGATGCGACTTCGTCTAGGACTCACAAGACACTGATTTGCAATGCGTTCATTTTCATTTAGAATGCGTTTTTATTCATTGAGAAACATGAATCACGCAATTGAAAAGGAAAACACTGGGTATTCAGTGGTTAAGTGTGAGCGAGAGCTTGCAGCACTTAGAATATCTTCTTCATCATACTAGACTCGAATAACACTTCGTATTCGACTTCACTTTCACTGAAAAGTTCAAGTTCGAAAACCCAGCCTCTGGATTATTATTACACATTTTATGACGTGGACGTTTATTTAACGATATTGTCAAAATGACATTTCTTAAACTTTTTGTAAGAAAACCGGTCAGGTCTCTTGAAATTGCGAAATTTCTATCTCGATTTTTGAGATTGACATTTTTAATTTTTCTATCCTGAAAGTACACGAACCTAAAAATATAATTGAATGGCCCAATATTTTTTTAATTACCTACTTCGATTATATGAAAATATATGAAAAGTAAAGTTCAGTCCGCTGCTGTTTCAAAAGTAAACACCGGTCTCCAAATGGACAGCGATCAGCTGCTACACAAGTACGAGTGACATTTGGTAACAGCCAGAATTTGTATTTTGTAATTGAAAACAACTTTAATTCAAAATATATTCGGAATATAAATGTTTACTATTGTTCACGTCGTGAGATTACATTTTTACAAAACCAGCCCAAAAAAATTAAAAGAAATGACAAATTTTAGCAAGCAATTAATAACATGTGCCAGTGAAAAAAATGCGTACAAAAAGGGAGTCGGGACCACTCCATACAATCTACTACAACTACTACCCCTTTTCGCTTTCAATTCCTAGCAGTAGTAAACTGCAAAACGAAAATGCAAGCAAAATTGTATAGGATTTTTCGTTCGACAATAGCAGCGTACTAGATCTTACGAGGAATAGCGTGTTTCGCGAAGCCCACCCAGCGCATAGATAGGCCATCTTTTTTGTTAAAACGTCAAAAAAACTTGTAGTATAAAAGAGCCCATTACAATTGGCAAGATTAGTGCCATTATCCTCCATTATCCTCTTTTTCCACTTTATTATAAACTTTTCAGTACATTTTTAAAATAGTTTTTGCCATGTTTTGGTTTCCTACAAGTTTTTTTACATTTCACTTGGTTTTTTCTTCTTCTAATTCGACACTGACATTGTCACAAACTACCCTATAGGGTTATGCAAAAAACCCATGCCTTATGATCGATGTCGAAAAAAAAAAACAGTCAAAGTCTTGAAATACATGTGGGAGTAAACACAATCCAGTGAATGTTGTGAATCAGTAAACGAGAGAGCGTCTTAATTCAGTTGTTCGGGTTCGACATGAACACGTTGATCCCATCCTTTCTTCCCAAAAGTAAAACGCAAAGAAATGAAAGGTTGAGAGAAACTAGTCCGTGGTTTCTGTATGAACATGCAGTGCCCCCTATTTTTTATGTTTCTGCAACACAATTCGAAAACTATTTCCAAGTAAGTTCTGTAAACCTAAGATTATTTAGAAACTGTATACCACGAAGTTGGGGTAAGTCAAAAAATTTAGTTCGTCCTACCTAAACGTCGGCATGTCAAGCTCACTTCAGCAGCTATATAAACAAAATTAACTTCTAGTACAAAAAGATAGATCGCAATATTAATTGGCGGAATTTTGGGCAATATCACTTTAACGGATTTAGTTTCGTTGTGATCCGTCAGAATCTTGTCTATTCACTGTTTTGCATTTGCTTACTTAAGACCAGCAAAAAAAATTACAAAATACATTTTCATATTCTCATGCTGTGTTGCCGAAGCAGTGCGAATAAAATAAACTGTGGCCAGAAACAGAAATAACTTAAGTCGAGTTTAGACAAAATTTAATTTTTGATACCGCTATTGATTCAGCGTGTCGAAATCAGTTATTTTTTTAACCTATTTATCTTCAAAATTAAAACTAAATGTGTGTAAATTTTGCTTACACGGCCGAAATAAGAAAGAGACTGAAATTTACTTATTTACATATAAACTTTTAAGACCTTCAGATTCTCCTCCGATTAAACAGAGCCATTTATGAAATTTCAAACTTTTAATCAAATCCTAAAAGTGTCTCCCAAAAGCGTTGTTCCTTGCTGCCACAGAAATATCATTTATCATGACTTAAATGAATATTTCTTTCATCAAACTAGGGACCCCTAATAAAATTTCGTTGGTCACAGCCTTTTATAGTTTAATACGGGATAGATAGAAACAATACAACCTAAAACCAAACCATGGTTTTACTTTAAATCGTTGAAGTTTTCCAGATTAACTGTCAAATTATTGACATTCGATTTGAATCTATTGTCAACGTTGTTTTGGTTGCTGTTTTTGACCTATATTTTCTCTAATGTCACTAAAATGATTAAGGGCGTTCAAGTATCTAGTTTAGTAAGTCTGGCAGCTGTCTGACTAGATCTATCTCTGCTGTGATTGGCCCAAAGTGGTCACGTGGTTAGTTTTGGCAGTTGACGTTTATGGAGGGGTAGCCGACGAATCTAGTCAAGAAATTCGTGACTGAGTACTAAGTTGACGTTTATTTGGTTGTCATCGTGAGCAAAGAGGCAGCCCTCTCTCGCGCGCTCTTTTTTTCCTCTCTGTGAATACTTGTCGGGGGGAATTTTTGTCAATAAACAACAATTTGTAAATTAATTTATTACAATAAATGTAAATGGATTAAATTTTGAGTATGGTTTTCTAGATAGCTCTACTTGTTCTCTATCCATCTAAAGCGCCAAAAAATGTTCATCCATTCAGATTTCAGGTTTTTTTTAGTTATCTTTACATGAAAAATATTTTTGACAGCAAAATTAAAATCATCTACTTTTGGGAGTTGTTCAAAAAATTGGTAAATAACATGCAAGTTAAGCCCAAGTTTTCACTAGGGAAAAAGTGAATTCCTTAAAATATTCCCAAACATTGCATAAATTTCTATTACGCTTGGTGGATGTAATCAACTTGGTTTTTTAGCACCGTATTTGTACAAAATCAAAATATAATTGGGAATTCTGTGGTTTAATAAGGGTGAACAGTATTGATGTTACTTAGGAACAGCAAAAATGGAAATTTATGCATATTAAAAAAAAATATTATTCTCGGAAAATAAATCCGTAAAAAGAGTACATGATTAAACTCTTACAAAAAGACAGTATAATGTGGTATTTAATTTGATTCTGCGATTTGATCTGATTTCAGATTTTGGGTACTCAATCGCTCGTAAGAGTCCAAATTGTTTTGTTAATTTTTAATGTTCGCATGTTCTATTTCGTTTTCTATAGATATATTCTTTTAGAAATTACATAACATTGTATTTTGAAATGTCTACTGATATTTTTATAAGTAGAGCGTAGTTGTTGTAACTGCGTGCTAAAAATACTACTTTACTAGATAACGGAAAAAAATATCGAATTTAACAAATGCATACTTGCGATAATTTTTGTGCAAGTATGCATTTTTCGTACAATACAAAAAATGCTTTCCACAAACCTATTTTGTTTCAATATGACTTCGAATTAAAAGCTTGAAGTTACAAATCCTCTTTTAAGAAAAGTGCAAAAACCATTTAAGTTAATTTTATCATGAGATGGATTTCTGCTAGATATTAAGGTATTTGGCATTGTAGAGAAATTAAATCAAGAATTACATTTTCCAACAATTTCATAAACTATAAAAACTTTCAAACTGAACTGCGATGTGAACGCCGTGTAACTTATGGGCACCAAAAATGCCGAATACAGTCGCCCCCATTCATGCCAAGTCAAAAAGTGACGTTCCCGACCAATCTAGTTAGTTTTTGCGTTCAGGTTACATCTTGACCAGACCAATCTAGTCGACTTAAGATGACTAGATTTTTGAATGCGGCCATTTAAGCTGTTTTTGACATAAATTTTCTGTAATGTCACTAAAATGATTTAAGCACAAATTTGTCATCCTTACTATAATAACATCGACTATAGCATTTTACCTGCTGATCGGATTGCGTTAGAGCTTTTCAATCCGGGTTTCCATGAATGTAAGTGCTGTGGTAATAGGTGGGAGAAAAATATTCCCCTCTTTATGGGATGGGCTGGGCGAATGCTGTTTCCCACCTTCTCGGGAAGAGTCTAAAAGAATAGGAGAATAGAAGCGAAACGTGGTGTACGCGGATTAACTTTATCTGAGGAGCTGAAAACTGGAGTGTCATAAGCTCCAAATAAATCCTAATGCACGTCTAAATTAACGGGAGAGTTAAGAAATCTCGTTTAGTAAGTCTGACAGCTGATTGACTTGTCTTAGTTTTGATAAAGTATTTCGCGAAGCTATCCCTTTCATTAGTGCCACATAAAATTTGGTTTGTTTTCCTAAAAGTTTTTCAGGTGTCACTATTTTTTTCTGTTTTAACATTGACGTTGTCGCGAACTATCAATATGCCAATAGCTATATAGGTCACATGAACAGTTTTTTCAGTTGACGTTTATGGATGGGTAGCCGATTTAGTCAAGAATTTTTTGACTGAGTACATAATTGACAGGCGCAGTGGCTTAGTGGTTAGTGTGTTGGACTACCAAGCGAGGGACTCAGGTTCGAATCCCGCAAAAACCCAAATTCCAACTTAGGGTTTTTTCCACTGCGCCGCCTCTCGCGAACGTCTGACAAACATCCGAGAGTATAACTGTCTTAAAGAGCTTCTCAATTAGCCGTTTGGAATCGGCATAAAATTGTAGATCCCTTCCATTCGTTCCAAAAATGAAACTCACACAAAACGAATGGTTGTGAGAAGCTAGGCCTTGGGTCTCTACAGACCTGTTGCGCCAACTATATATATATACATAATTGACAGCTCGAATATGTAGTTGACGTCGCAAAGGTGACGACACCACAGATCTAGTTTTTGCATTTTATGCATGTCGTATCCTAGATACAGTCGACTTATAGTAACCAGATGTTTGAATGTGCCAGTGGAACAAAAAATTTTCATGGGAAAATATCCTTTGCATTTAAATTCACTGTATTCCGAATTTTAATGACGAATTCGAATAGCACTTTTATTTGTTTATTTTCAATCAAAAAAGATTAGGGACGGGCGGTTATAGCTCAAGTAAAACGTCAACTAGATCTATCTGGACTAGGTATACGAACGCGTTGACTTGGCTTAAATTTTTTTTGTATTTAAATTTTGAAATGTCAATTGAGGATGTAGGGAAGATTTCCTTGACTAAATTTGTCAGCAACCCCTTCATAAACGTCAATTGATAAAACTATTCACGTGACCACTCTAGGCCAATAAGTTTGACATCTGGCTGACTTGATGTGGCCCAGTTTCCATGTAAGCAGTTTTTTCAGTTACCATTTATGGAGGGGTGCCAACGATTCTCGTCAAGAATAGTGACGTTACGGACCAATCTAGTTTTTTTTCGTTCAGGGTACTTCTACTCCAGGCCAATCTAGTCAACTTGAGAAAACAAGATTTTTTAATGCGCCCATTGCGTTAGAGCTTTTCAATATTACGCGGCCAACGTCCAAGTTATGCTCGTACCGCTTACCTTTGCATCTCCTTCCTTAAAGCTTGTCAACGCAAAAGAGACCACAATCACTGAAATATTTGTAACAAAAAGTCACATTGTAAGCTTCTGTATGATTGGTTTGTAAGGATTAGATGTATTCAAAGTTTAAGAGTTGAAAAAATTATCCCAAACCACATCGGATGACGGCGAGAAAGCCTAATTTGCGTATACATAAAGAGCAAATATCCATCTAAACTTCAAAACGGCTTGATAAATAAATGGTCCCATAAATAAATCGAAAATTGTCAACAGGCATTGCAACGCGATAGCACAACAATTTATGTAGCCACGTCTCGCCGGCAACGAGTATGGATTTCGATTTTCCCACTTTTTGGTTATCTTATCAGCTCAGTGGACCCGATAAAAATAATTTATCAACGATAAATGTTTGCACGTTCATTTGTGTCGATAAGATGACAGGAATTCGAATTCTACAAAACCACCCTCATGATCCTTTGGTTTGTTTCACGTTCCCACTCGCTCCAAATCGAAACTAAAACAAAGCTGATTACGAATATATGAAATCGTTAATCGATACGATGAGTGGCAATTGGAAATGCGATATGAAATCGTGTTATCACTGTCGCCTCAGCAACGATGGATGGATAAAATACTCGTACACCCTCGCGCTATTTGGGAAAAGTAAAATGGCAAACATCTACTATTATTGTGCCCACTGGCTTAGACGACGCGACTTAATGTGGTCACCACAATTTAAGCGTCTTCTAATTAACAAACAGCAAAAATGTACCTCGAATGGAATTTCCATTTTCTATACGGATGTGAACAAGCTCCATTTCCAATTAATATTTCGATCGGCTTTTTGTGCGATGCGATTGCGGCGAAGTATTCGAAATTCTCGCGGTGCAAGTTTCAAATGTACTTTAATCAATGGCAGAGGCGCAGTGCTTAAACTTTGAAGCGGATACTATGTTTGGAATGGTTTGACTGCGTTGCAATTTAAGGTTTAGTTCTTATGACTCTGCAATAAATTCTCCAAACCTACTCAACAAATGGGTTAGTTCAACAGATCTTTTTAGGTCGCAGTGGCATCAGCCAAAATGGCATGGGATTTAAATTAAAAAAAAAAAATTCTCAGAATACCTAGGCTGAACAGTTTAGATTGGTAAATCTTAAGTCGTACTTATAACAAATTTTAGTCTCGACTTTTTTGTTCTGCACCAATATTTTTTCTGTTAAATTTTGCACTAAAAGAGCGAATTCTTGTACTAAACGATGTAACATGTAAATCTGTTAGAAATGCACATTCAATTAATTCATTCGTAGTTACCTATACTCTCGAGAAAGAATAGGCGTTGGCCTATTTACTTTCACCTAATTGCTTGTCGTTTCATTGGATTGCAAGTGATCGTTATACATAAACAAAACCTATTTATCCGACGCAATTTTCCTAGGAAAGAAAAGGTAAATTTTCCTAAACAGCAGAAGAAAAACGCTCTGACTTTAGACTTATTTCTTGTTAAAGCAGACAAATTAAATCAGAAAACCCTCCTTAAGCTAGCTTGAAATTTCTATGCCTTTTAAGTAAGTTAATTGTTGTAATGAAATGAAAACTATAAGCTTTTCCATAAAAAGCTTTATATTGCTCTAAAAAATTCAGACGGATAGGGTGGGTGGTTTTAACGTGACGCGTGTTCAAATCCACATGCAAACAAACTTTACAATAATTGTACTAGACATACGGTGACCACATTTTAGAATAATTTTAAATTAATGAAAAATAGAGAAATAACCAAATTCCAACATTATTTTCAATTATTCAATTGTTAATTTTATTTGTTTCTAAAAAAAGACACATTTTGTAGTACTAGATTACTTGCAATCATTTTGCTCATTGAATGTTGGTTTTCCCAATGGTTACGTTATTATTCTTAAGACTTTAAAAGATATACAGGCAAAATTATGAACATCTTCTAAAATACAGAACATTTATATGTGTTTGTATACAAAACTAGCTGCACCTACCCTCCCGGCCTTGCGCGTGCTAAGGAACTTTGTTGCTTAAATATGTTCTTGTCAAAAGTCACACTGACATTTCGCAAAGTTCTTTGTTTGGACAGTGTAGAGTTTTAGCTGCCACGAATGTTGAGAAATAGTACTTTCAGTGTTCCTAAACTCAACGTTCAGATGAAACAATTTATTGTTATTATAAGGGTGATTTTTTAAGAGGTTTAGCACTTTTTTTTAAAAAAAAAAACACAAAAAATTCGAAAAAATGAATGAAATATTTATTTGAATCGATAGTTTGAACCTTGCAATTTAATGTTTAAAGATAATTTCATGCAAATGTTGACCGCGGCTGCGTCTCAGGTAGCCCATCCGCTGAGTCCAATTTTGGCATACTCTTTCACACATATCGGCCGGTATCTCACGAATGAATGCATGGGTGTTGGCTTCCAGTGCGTCAATCGAAGCGGGCTTGTCCCTATACACATTAGCCTTGGCATACCCCCACAAAAAATAATCTAATGGTGTCAAATCGCACGATCTAGGCGGCCAATTGACCGGCCCGAAACGTGAAATTAACTGTTCACCAAACTCGCCTCGCAATTGCGCCATTGTTTCGCGTGCTGTGTGGCATGTGGCACCGTCTTGTTGAAACCACATATCATGCAAGTCAAGAACTTCCATTTCATCGCTCGGTAGCGTTCACCATTGACAGTAACGCTGCGATTCGCATCATCTTTGAAGAAATATGGCCCAATAATGCCGCCGGCCCATAAACCGCACCAAACAGTGGCTTTTTCGGGATGCATTGGTAGCTGTTGCAATGCTTCTGGCTGATCTTCACTCCAAATGCGGCAATTTTGCTTATTTACGTACCCATTCAACCAAAAATGAGCCTCATCGCTGAACACAATTTTTCGATAAAAAAGCGGATCCTCGGCCAGCTTTCCAAGAGCCCATTCACCAAAAATTCGGCGTTGTGGTAGGTCGGCTGGCTTTAGTTCTTGCACCAGCTGTATCTTAAAAGGCTTTACGCCCAAATCGTTCCGCAAAATTTTCCTCGTAGTGCTGTAACAAAGGCCTAACTGCTGGGAACGGCGCCGAATCGACATTTCGCGGTCTTCTGTCAAACTAGCTGATACGGCCGCAATATTTTCTTCACTACGCACAGTACGTAAACGTGTTGGTGGTTTAATGTCCAACAAAGTAAATTTAGTGCGAAATTTGGTCACAATCTTCCGAATAGACTGCTCAGAAGGTCGAGAATGCCGATCATAAAATGGAAGCAGCGCGCGATGAACATTTCGAACCGAGCACGAATTTTGATAGTAAAATTCAATAATTTGCAAGCGTTGTTCATTTGTAAGACGATCCATGGTTAAATTGCAAACCAAACTGAAGCTGTTTGACAGTGACACAAGGTACTAAACACACGTCAGCAGTCAAAACCAGTGTTGCCAAAACCAAACCAGCTAAAAAATCACCCTTATTATTTGCAGACTAGAGATATCAAAAATTATCAAATAATCAGCGTCACAAATTACCGAAAATCTCCGAAAGCATAAGAATTAGGCCGACGTTTTTTTTCATGAATTATGGCGTTGTGTATGTAAAGAAGTTCGTACAAAATCACTGAAACCTAAGACAAATCATGTTGAGACCCCCCAACTCGCAATATTTTTTTGAAATCCCTCCACTTTACTTTTCCATCGGTGTAATGTCAATAAGATTCGGTGTGACATGCAAAAACATACAAAAAAATAGAAAAAAAAAAATTCTGGCAACCATGGGGGAATGTTGTAGCGTTCGAAAATTAAGCATAAGGTCTATTCGCGTACTTTCCTGAGCCAAACACTAACAATCTGTCAAACATACAAAATTGAGCGAAACGCTCTCAGAGAGCTGAAAAAAATACCCCAAAAGTACGTGGATAGACTTCGAGCTACGTTATCACACGTTCTAGAAGAACATTCGACCACCACCAATCTAGTTCTCTGAGCTGTTTCGAGCCAAGAGAGGAACTACTCGTTACTCGTTATTTTGCTGATTTTCTCTTTTTCTGTCTTTTTGATGAGAACGTGTATAGATTTTGTGCGGTTGCGTTCGATTTATATCGATTGCGTTCGATTTAAACAGCGTACGCGAATGAACCTATTTTAACGTTACTGATAAGTTATTATATATTTCTAAAGGCGACCAACTTGATTTGTTTGGCTAAAAAAAATATCCAAAGGAGATGTTCTGTATACAGAAACATATTAGGATAAACATGGTTTTGTATTTTCCGCTTTTGAATATCATTAAATCATTAAATTCGCTTTCATGTGTAAATTTTTCATAAAAAATTCAAGAAAATTTGCTCAAAATGTTTTTATTTGCAATCAGCCAATCTACATTGGTAATTTTTTATAAATATTTTAAACAAATGTACACTTATTCATAAAAAATTGCTATCCACACGTAACGAATAATTTAAAATTCAACGGAGTTATGGGCGGTTTTACGGATGCAATTTATTTTTTCTGTATAGATAATTCATAATGAATGTCATCCTCAATAGAGAACTGTTCATCATTGTAACGAACGGATGGTAACCGTAATTATACATATATGTAGGGGTTCACCGAGGTATTTAGGGGTAACCAATCAGTGGCCAATCCTCACCAGACGCATCCAAAGATCAATCTCTACGAAACACAAAATCAATTCACATTAAAATATAAACGGAACTTAAATAATTAATAAAAGAACACTGTTAAGTTTTCCTTGAAATCGGTTCAGTAGTTTCTGATTTATTCATCATATTTTATTTATTTTATATCGCAACACAAGTGCCACTCAGCCTACCCCACGTCTTCCGAACGTCAGCCAAAAGTATGATCGTTAACTGTCACGAAAAAGCCACCTTCATTGAGTCTTTCACACAGCACGCAATTGCAACTACATATCCCTTTAATTTTTACTCGTACACACTCCAATGGTTATGTGCGAAGATAGGCCTTTATATACCGAGTTTATACTCGTTACTTTTTAAACTTAAAATGCGTTATCTTCTTCTTTTTGTAAGTAAGCATAGTAAATCCGACATTTCGTTAACTTTGACAGCAGCGCTTTTTACTTTCAATATATCCTTATTATTGATAATAAAAGATCTGATGAATACAGATATATTGTAGTTATTCATCGGCCTTAAAACCCCAATTAATTATGGCATAATAGGAGGGAGAGTTATTATCCCCTGTCGCGCGGCAAATGTGAAGTCACTTTCGTTGTTCACCAGTTGATTTATATTTTTCATCACAGCGTCAGTTTGGTTTTGTTTGTTTTTGAAACCAAACGACGGGACACGGGAAATAAATAAAATGTCAATACGAACAAAACTGTAAAAAGGACAACTTTAATTACCGACTTTTCCACTTGATTTCCACCCCTTGCCACACATTAGTACATATGACGTTCGATACTGGAGACGCTGGCAAACTGTTGCGCCAAATAGCGCCAAAGTGCTGATGGAGAGGTGGTGGCAATAAAGTGATTTCCATGTTAAGTTATATCCCTTCCCCGGTGCCGTATTTAATTCACTCGTGCTCGAATAGACTATGGCACACATACCGTGCGTTAATACACCACCGCATAGAGTGTTGATATGAAGCGACACAAGGGTTTGCCTGTTATCTTTATCCCTTAATTAACAACTTCAAAAAAAAAAAAAAAAGGAGGAAGGAGACATACTGAAGCCTGTTTGACTTACAATTTATTTTGCTAGCACATGAGTGACTAAACGTACGAGTATGTGTGCCAGCGTCATATTGATTCGTTAAACACTACTAAGCGGATCAATTTTTGTTTTGTTATAAAAATATCTTGTATGCATAGCTGTCGATGAGGACGGCTAGAGCGGTTTATCAGTACCGGAGGTGTAGGAATGACGAACGCCCTACCAACTTAGTGTGGGGTGGAATTTTAGAAAATAGGAAATAGTGGGCCAAGGGATACCACGCAACGGGGGACGCCTTTAGCTCTGAAATTGGCAGATGTAAAAATATTGCACAGCTACAGCAATAGTCAAAGTTGACTGAAGGCTAACAATTGATTGCAGATCAACTTAGTTAATTAGAAGCACGTGGAGAGGTTGTATTTCATTTAGCATAAATCCTTCCGACAGAAAAGTTACGTGCGATCCGAGAAAATGGTGAGGAGTTGTGCTACAGATTGAATTTTGTTTGCACCGTGTTTGATTTATTCCCCTTAAAAAGGAATCAGGAAGAAGAATCACACTGTTGGTATAGATGTCCCTTGGTTTCTGGTTCAATTTTGGTAATATTTCACTTTTCTCTCATTGCGAGAGAATGCGCCCAACGAATTGAAACTTAACCAAAAATAAAAGGGACGCGTTGAACCACATTTGAACGATTAGCCCAAAGAAAGGGCTAATATTTGCAGGTTTTTTATGGAGGCGAAATGTTTTGTTCTCTCTTTTTGGCTCTTTTCTGACAAACTTTTTTGTAAGAGAACGAAGTTTGACTAAATTTGGCTAATGTGTTCGAATGCAATATCGTTAGGGAACAGACCAAAACGTTTTATCGAATATGTCAAATATGACAGCTTACTAGTAAAATTCACAATGTTTTCTTTTCAATTGTGGCACGTCTTATTTCCATGAACGAAACGAACGCACAAATTAATTTGGCATTTCGAAAGCGTATTAAAGTTTCATAGTTCGTGATGCCACTTTTAGGGGAACGGCTTGTGCCCTCCTTTAACTTATACAAGTGTCAGTTGATGAATTTTAGGGCTTATTGACGAAAATTGGAAGCAGAAATGCCAATATAAGTGATGACTCATGTGAACGGCAAACAAAGAAAAGTCGTTCAAAATTTAATTTTTATTCAAGCTGTTTAACAAAATAGGTAAAGTTGGCTTTTGGCGACTGGGCGACTGTTTAGTAGTGAGCATCACACTCATCTCATGTGATAGTCTTGCCTGGTCGATGTAAATGTACCCTTAGTTATTGCTGACTAAACACATGTCTATTACAAACCTTTTATTTACCTGCTAAATGCTCTAAAAAAAACATACATATTTTCAATTTAAAAACAAAGTGCAAAACTTTGTCGCACGAAACTTTCGCGTTCATAAAAAGCTTGGTTGAGTCAATTGGTAGGTAGGTAAAAAGTTCAGCAGCAACCGAATATTAAACATAAGAATAGGAAGTGATAGATAAAATTCACTTTTAAGTTATTCATTTTATATGGCAGAATTTCTTCGTAGCTGTTACTGCATTTTGTATTTGGGTATTGAATTTTACAAAAATATATGAAGACAGATCGGGATTTGGACATTGTCATTTTTAAGAAATAATTAGAAAACGGATTTATTCGAATTTTTTGGCAAAAACCTAAGTATGAGATCCTAATTAGAATTATTTTTGATCGAAATTGCTTAAGCTCACAGCATACAAAAACCGCTTAAGCAATTCGCAAATTTGCTTTTGAAAATCTAGTTTGAATAATTTTGAAAACATCAATTTTACTCTAAGTATGCATTTTGGTCAACATCGTTAGTGCCATTTCAAGTCAAAGAAAACCAAATTTTAATTTTTTTTAAGCCCATTTTTCCATAATATAGAGAAAAATTGAGTTTTCTATTAAGTAAGAAATGAACATATTACCTCAGGAATTAATTTTTGTTATAATCGTATGGGCCGTTTTCGAGATTTCAAAAGTAGCATTATTCGACTCTTTGTTTTTACGAAAAACTGAGTATTTAGTTTAACCTTAAATATGCTTAAGCTCACATATCAATTTCGGTTGAAATAGTTACAGCCGTTTTCGAACAAATCAAATTGGTATGAACAGTTCATATGGAAAGTACCATTCATATAAACGTTACCGTGAAAAAAAAACGGCCCCGAACTGTAGTCATACAAACCCCCAGTCCGAAGTTTGAATCAAATGCCGGCAGCAGCCTAGGCCGTAGGCCTAAGCAGCATACGGACAGACAGACAGGCGGATAGAATTTTGCGACCCACTTTTTTTAATTCCTCGCTCTCATCGTAATGTCAGAATTGATTAGCATCTCGAGTTCGAAATTTTGTACGAACGCAATATCTTTACCTTACTATGTATTAGAGAAAGTTAAAAACATAAAGAACATGTGTTTCTTATTGTTGCTCACTTTGTGTCCGTCAAATTTAAAAGTCAGAAGAAGTCGTGTGAATGAGTTTTCGAAATATTTAAATGATTTAAGTAGAAGTCAACGACAGGGAAAATGCAAATTTTTTAATAGATATTTTTTTTTGGAAAAATGACTGTTTTAAAAAATGTAAAACTTGTTTCCATCTAAGAAGCATTTTTTTGGTTTTTGAAACTGCTTGTCTTAATATTTCTTAGGTTTGCCCATATCATCCTCTCTATAAGATAGGCAACCAACTGGCTGCTTTACTGGCTTTAAGACCTCGACAAAGGCTCATCGAAACAGCTAAGAAAACCAAGTTACTGCAGCACAGGGAAAAGTAAACGAGTTTAAGCGACACCTTCAGTAGCTGCTAAATGGGCACCAAAATAAGAGTAATATTACTGTCAGCTCCATAAGCCCCACATACAGAAAAATCGATCCTAAGTCTTGTAAGAACTATCGAGACATATCCCTGCTTAATGTCGCCTATAAGATTATATAATGCATCCAACGTACTGTGAGAACGTCTCAAACCGTTCTGCAATGCCTTGATCGGCACTTTCCAGTGTGGCTTCGACTATAGATCGACAATAGACCATGTTTTCACACTAAGGAAAATCATGGACAAGACCAACGCATTTCAAGTCGAGACTCACGAATCACGATTCGTTCATTGACTTGAAATCCGCATGTGATAGCATATATGGCGATGGTTGAATTCGGGATACCGGCCAAACTGATCCAGCTGTGTCACGTGACACTGGTAAACACGCGCTACTACTTGCAGTGCAGGAATTATGCGATGTCTTGTGACTTCTTCAATCTCTTTCTGTAGTGGAAAGTGCGCAGGACAGGTGTCAATTCGGAAGGTACTATCTTCAATAGGTCCATCCAACGACTCGGGTATTCGGATTTCAACCGCGAACTATATGAGCTATAGCAAGATGTGGAAGCAGTCCAAAAGGCCAAAATATGTCGACAACATTGGCACGGCCACATCGAGCGAATGGAGAATAATGCTCAGGGTCGAGACAGCAAGAAAGACCGAACCTCTGTTTAAAAGAGCCATCGCGGATGCCAGAGCACTTATAGTCTGCATAACTGGAAGCAGCGTGCCCGCGATCGCAGACGATGAACCGCTGCAGTATCTCAGGCAGAGACTCTTGACGGGTCCGTGGCCCATTAATGAATGAAAAATTATCCTCCATAAGGGCTGTTTAAACACATCTACTGTTTCTTGCGTGCTTTGGTGAATAAGTTATTTCGCCTTTTATCAAAGAGCCTGCGTTTCGGTCTTAGGCGTTCTCAGCTTCGATCTGCGCAACCTCTCGCGATGGTTTGATAAACATGCGAGAGAAAAACTGTTCTTGAAACGCTCTTCAATTCAAACCTTGATTCGGCATACACTTGTAGGCCCCTTCCATTCGGCCCCAAAAATGTAAGCCCACACAAAACAAATAGCTGTAAGAGAATATGATTTATTTATTTATTTATTTTAATAACCCGCTTCGAGCATGTGACTCATAAAGCGCTCACCATCAGACGGCATCTCTTATTCAGCACGGACATACTAACCCTGCAAAGTCTACTGACCTCTGCTCTAAATGTTTTGGGTAAGCATTCACGAAAGGTATATAAGTCATTCTGACAACTGATTCATCTTTGATCTATTCAATATTCAGCCACCGTTCCCTTCCTAGTGGGCTCATATCAGACCACTGAGCTTTTTTTATTCGATATAATCTACGACAATGCATAAATATTCCTTTTCCTCTCTTCCAGAAAGGAAAATGTGTAAACAAGCTTGCTAAACCCAAACAAAGAACTTATCTACATTCAGTCGAGTAGAACTCAAACTTCTTGCCATCACGACATCAATTTCAAAATTACTCCACAATGGACACGAAACGAATTAGTGAACTGCTGTCGGTGCAGAATTTCACTATTCAAACAGCAGCAAATCATTATCTGGACTTTTCCGAAGGCACAACGCAATCCGAACAGGAGAGGATTTCCCGTCCTGTTCGACGTGCAAGTCGTCGAACTTCACAAATAAACAACACCACAAATAATAATAACAACAACAATACCATCATCAGCAGCAACTATGACCCCGAAATGACAGATTCCAGTTCACAAAGTGACGACACCAGTGGTGGCGGTGGCAGCAGCAATGGTGGCAGTGTCCGACCATCGAGTCGTGGTCGCAATTCAAATTCAGCCCAAAATCGCCGAAGGAAAGGTGCACTCAACGCCAAAGAGAGAAACCTGCGACGTCTCGAATCCAACGAAAGAGAACGCATGCGAATGCACAGCTTAAACGACGCATTTCAGGTAAGAATATTAAATCACATTTAAAGTAACACATGTAAGAAACCACATTCTATACAGTCCTTGCGCGAGGTTATACCCCACGTAAAGAAGGAGCGTCGCCTGTCCAAGATTGAAACACTCACATTGGCAAAGAATTACATCACAGCCCTCACGGATGTTATCCTCTTGATGCGTGGCGAAGAGATTCCGACCGGCAGCGATGCTGGTGATCTTACCGTTGAACATTTCGACTGCAGCATCCTTGCAGATAATCCGAGCATCATACAAAATAGCGAACAAGCTCAGCAGCCAGTGACAGTCATAAATAATCTTAATGTCACGGCTGACAGTACAGCAGCGATATTCAATGGCACAAATGGTAATTACAGTCAACCCTTCCGGGAGTTTGTATAAACGCGATTCTCATGGTCAACTAATTGGGAACACGCCCTTACTGTGTGCTTTCTCTGATTCGCAAACAAAAGCACTAATCTAGTTGTTATTGTTAGTTTTAGAAAAAAAAAAAAACAACATTACTATTATTGTTATTATTAAGGAGAGGAATTCTTTTCATTGGCATCGAGTGAAGTACTAGTAGTTGATTAAAAAGGCAGAACGGAGATGGCTTCATAGCGTAGAAAAAAACTAGAAAATAAGAATAATATATAAAATAATATAAAAGAAATGAAAAGAAAAAAAAAATTGTGATTTCATGGTTTATATACTGTACACAGGTATAGCTCCTTTTGGACATTTTTGCGCGTGCACTCATCATTACTTGAATTTTTATTTATTAAAGGACAGTGTTCTTGAAATTATTTTATTTTTCTCGTCAAGATATGTCGGTACTTAATTCTGTTTTGTGTTCTTCCCGCAAATGCATTTGAAATCGACTGAAGTGTCCTTTATTTTCTGTTTAGAAATATATTTATGTTGCTTTTGCAAATATGTTTTGCTGAACTAAATACGCGGAAAGTTCAGATCACAAGTTTGGTAGGTTTTTTTTTGAAATTTTCATATTCTTTCCAAAGTGAAACGATTTTTCAAACGACTGACATAAATTTATAATTCAAACATTAAGAAACATGGGCATGACTGGAACAAATGCAACGTGCTTCTATATTATAGCAATTTTCTTTAAAATATCTTCATTCTAGTGGGGCTGTCAGACTAATGTCGTTTTCCATTGGGATTTTCATAATTTTCTCTCAGATTTCAGAATTTTCGTACCCAATGGAACATAAAACGAGATTTTTCTTTCCTTGTATTTGTGGTGGTGTATGTTTTAAGAGTCAGTTGTTCTTAAATTGTAATTTGTGTTTGTAGAAATCCATTCAATTTTTGTTGATATTCATTCTAGCCGCCAAATGTAAATAATTTTTCTCTATTTTTCACAGACTTGTCGTCTAAAAACGTAAATAAACCCTCTTTTGAAAAATAACAAATCTTTTGGTGTCAGTGTAAGTAGGTATAAATCTTGCTCAGAAATCGAGATTCGCAAAATTGCTCCGACTGGGTTTTTTTTTGTGGCCGATGGAACATGAAATGTGACAGCCTGCTAATTTCGAGAGCGGAAAAACTGCTCTGAATCTGAAAAAAAGTGTTTGTTTTCTGTCCTAATGGAAAACGACATAAGATTGGCCGCGTTCCACTGCCCGCTAGATGACCAGCGGCATAAGAAACTCCATATAAAAAAAATTGACATTTCCCCATTTGCGCTAGATGTCTAGCACTTTTTGTGAAATATCCCTTTCAGGGAAATTTCTTAATCTGGCGCAAAACTACCCGCTGCATTGAGGAAAAAACAAAAAAAAAAAAACACTTGTCAAAGGAAATCTTGCAAACGTTTACAAAATAAAAAAAAATACGAAATTGAGCAAGTGTAATTGTGATAAAATTGGTAATAACGTAATTAAAATAGGAATTCAGACATTGTTTTCAACATATTGTATCATTTCTTTGATTGTAGTGTGGAAATAATTATGCGAAAAAGAGTGTCAAATGTCATTTTGCCGCTAACGCTATCGTTCTTGCGCGGGCGTTCCTTCATTTGGGATATTTTGTGCTAAACGTCTAGCGGGCAGTGGAACCCGGCCATTGTCAGAAACTAATTTTTGTTAAATTATAGGTCTATTCCTTAACTTTTAAGTCTTAAGTATTTTTACGAATTCTTACGAATTTTCACTCAATGCCTAACTCGAAAAATTCGTAAAAGAGAGCGTCATCGAGAGAGCAAGATATTACCCCTCCACTGAGAATCTTACGAATTATTACTCAGCAAATTTCTTGGTGTAAGAAGTGGAAAAGCTGTCAGTCACCTGACTATTGACAGATAATGTGAAATTTTGTGTCCTATTTGGCATACGCGTGCACATGTTTTGATTTCCTGCTTATTAACATTGTATCAACAGGTGGAAAGATTCTTTTCGCTGGTAATTCTTTGATCAGTGTTGGTTTTTCGTCTTCACGAATGCTTGTAGTTCAGCCAGTTCAAACTGTTCCACATACTCGGATTCATCAAAAAGAAGTTCGATTAAATCCGAATCAATTTCATCGCTTGATGAATCAACTAATGTTGTTAATGAATAACCAAATTTTTCGCGTTAATCAGATATTCTAAAGACTTATAAACAACATTTATGTACGAACTCGCCAAGCGCCCTTGAAAGTCATATTCATATACAAACTGCGATCTTAACTCAATACCTCTGACCCTAATACTAAGATACCTTTGAGCAGGAGGAATTTCCCTGTTTAATGAAGCTGTACCTACTTTACAGGGTAACAGACTTGTTTACCAATTGTTTTTTTTTTGAATTTTTGATTAGGTACTTCAAAAGCTTTTCCTAACTTTTACGAAATTCCACCACTGCCATTTTGACAGTCTTTTCCATTCTCCCTACAAAAGGAACAAGCAACAAATCTTATTAGTGAGTGGCAGATAATCTGCAGGGCTACTTGAGTAGGGCGATTATGGTTATAAAAGTGACATATCGACTTGTTGACTGTCATGATACAGAATCCTTATCTTATTAGTCGTTTTTCTTTTTTAGTTTAGAGCAGAACCTGAATTGTCATAAAAAAAGATCGTGTTTCTTTTTTAGCTCTAACACATCAGTCCTCAAATTTGTGTTTCTTTTTTCGTTCAGAGTATGATCAGAGCGCGCTCTATAAGCTCAGAATAAATTGACTTAGCAAGCTGAGGAAAAAGCTGATTACACATGTACAAGCAGAACAGAAACAGAAAAAAAAAACAGGAAAAACAAAAAACACCAGAACGCTCTGAGCACTAAAAAAGAAAAACGCCTATTGTTTCACTACTTACAATAGAATTTTAGATAAATTGGTAATAAATAAAGAAAATAAATGTTTGCTTGTTTTTCGGGGGCGTATACGTAACTTTTTATTTTGTCGTTAATTAGCCTTGGGTTCTTTTCATATTTTTCTTTTTTGACCTGTCGGCAAAAATCCGATTACTCGGTACGTTCACACTATATACACACTCTGCGACACTTATAATCATTTTTAGTGTCCAGACTAAACTTTTCCAACCCACAATGACGACATTTTCCGTACAAAATTGTATATTGTGACCTAAAATATATATCACAATGGGTAATTTATGAAAAACTTCGCCACTGTGAGTTCATAAAATATCTTGGACACTAAATATGATTAAACATACCGCGCACTATGTTTTCGCATCACAAGCAAAATGTCGCGAATCGGTTCGAAAGAGAAAAAGGTTTTGAGAGGGCGTCAAAAAACGGAATAATGTGAAAAGAGACTCAAAAATCGAATGTCGATCTTTACGTAAGTCTGCAACTGGAAGGATGTGAATTTAAAGTCAAATCTAAAAGTTGTTATAAGCGGAGTCATCAAAATAATTTCAAAGTCCGACTTACCAATTTTTGTTTTAACCAGGTGAAGAAATGTAATAAGTAGCTATTATCTGAACTATAGCCACACTTAGCAAAACGTTATTTTGACGCTGAATTAAATTTTGAAGCTTACCACGAGTTCTTGTACCTTTTTTTGAATCTCTTATAAATATTTTTGACTATTCTCCTACGATTTACTCAGATATATTCCATTAACTTACTGGACGCGTTCAGCCTCCGTACATCCACTAGATTTGTTTGTACTAGACAACATTTGTAAGTGTTTGAGGTTAATCAGAACTTAAATAATTGACATCATCTGATATTTGTTTAATAGGTATTTACTTATTCTATTCTTTCACCTGCTTGATTTAATTTTAGTTTTCACATTTAGAAAAATTAACTGAGGCAGAACTAATTCAGGCAGACATTTTTTGACTAGAATTGTCGGCTACCTTTTCATAAACGTCAACTAAAAGACTTACGTGTCAAATCTAAGCCAGTAAAATCTGATCTGTTAGACTCACTAAACTAGATTCTAGAACGTCACCATTGTTAACAACATAAATCTAGGTCCTGGCCAATAAAAAGAAAGAAACCGTTATGCTGTCAAATCAGAACGTCGGTAAGTACTAAATCTAAATAGTTTATTAATTCTTGTTACTTTTGCTAACATTTCTACGTCGTATGCCAGGTAGAAAGTAAACGTTATGCAAGTGAATCATTTTTTATACCAATGATGGATAGTTTCATTAGGCTTTGACTCCACTCCGTTAGATTAAATTATACTTTGTTACCACAATTTCTTTTATCAACACTCGAATTGAGCTTTTTTCTTGTGTTCAATCGCAATTCTCAGTTCAGTCTTTTTCCCTTTGACATATATAGTAGCGCCCATCTTTTTTTTCAGACATGCGTTCAAATTAAACAATCAATCCGTTACCTAGCTATTTTCACGTTCTTTCTCGCATTCAAAGTCTGACGAGAAAAATTAAACTGAAAAATGCGTTCGAAATATAAAAATATATGTAAAATTTTCTAATTTAAGACATAAGTTTAAGTTATAGACATCAAAAGGAAACTTACATCAATCGAAATAAAAAACAAGTCCAAATATCGGTAAAAGACAATGAAGCCAACTAAATAGAAAAAGGACTATTATTTTCAGTCTCCTTGAATATTTTTATCCGAAGCACGACAGTATTGCATTACTGTGTCTTTTCCCCTTGGTCAAACGACAACGCTGCTGCCATTTACTTAATTTACTGCATCCCGGTCCGTGTCCGTTGTCCCCCAGTTAGCACTCTCAACGAGAGAGCGACTGAATTAAATCCTCTTAAGAAAATATTGATGATGTTAGTAATCAACAGACGTGTTTACGCATAGCTAGATTATGTTACACTTGACTCACCGATGTAGACTTCACTAGTATTGGTTCTGTGCGACAATATGCCAGGATATTCAGCTGTGCACTTTATTGGATCATGTGTTGCTCTGAACCCAGTCGATGGGTATGGTGGCGGGATGAAGCGTATGCTACATAAAAATCCGGACGGGTGGTAATTTGTGGGGCGCCAATGACATTATTTCCCTCGCCCAAGTGATAATTAGATAAAAATACACGAGAACAATTTCACTTTAATACGAACAGAACCAATTGTTGAAATTGTGTTCTGCCCATGTAATTGAAATGATTGATTCTCTTCACTCTCGGCGAGAGTAAAAGTAATTAATTTTTATACAATTAAACGGAATGATTGATATTTAGGTATAGTCCTTGCATACCCCGTATATAAGTCATGACGACATTTTTGCAAATCAGACGCACTTTGAAATTAGATTTAAATGATGTTTTACACTAAGGTAACGCTTTCGGGATTCACTGGCCCAAGGGACGTATTTGCGCGTGCAATTTAGTTATAATTCTAAAGTAAGAAGTCACAAATTAACAGAGCAAACAAAACGCTAGTCAAATGTACATAAGGTGTTAGGAGCTATGTATTCTTAAACGTTAAGTATTAAGTTCTTCGATCAGGTGTAAATAATTGAATCTTCTTTGAAATTAAATGTTATGATAGTACAAACGAAGTTCTTGCTTGATTAGTGAATCTGTGGTTACAATTAGATGCTCAAATGCGACTTGCGTTAGGGTGCTTCCAATTCAAACGATAACAAAATCTACTACAATATTAATGTTGTTTCAATCTGCTTATAAAAAATGCAACATCTGTGTTGGGAAATTCTGTAGCATAAGTTAAACTGTCAATCCTTTTTCACATTTGCCTCTAGATGGATATTCTTACTCCTTCTGATAACCAAAGCAACTGTTCAATTGTTTAAATACGTAACTAAATAAAATCAAATCGAAAAATCAGCTTATAGCAATTTTAGAATACAAAGTACCGTATAATTAATAAAACTAATTGAGAACTAGATTCAATTAGTGTTAACTATAAGTAAACGGTTTTAAAATGCCTGTATTACCCCAAAAATAAATAAATATTAATTTAAGAAAGAGCAATGTGTGTGGTTGCCATTCTTAAATCAATGATATAAATAGAAACGAAAATCAATTACTTGTAAATTATTTATGTATTTATAAAAAAATTTTCTAGTTTACCATTAATTTTCTTTTTAAATTAGTTAAATAACATTTAATTTTTATGTTAAAATTTAATAACTACTTAGAAAATAAACCAAGAAATAAATTAATATCAAACATTATTAATACCTATTATTATAAGACAACTTGATTAAAATACATCGATTGTGAGAACAAAAATAATTATAATAAACTGTGAACTAATTTATTGCAATACATGTGTTGATAAGTGTACTATTATCATTGATTTTCATTGCTGTAAATAAAAGAAAGTGTGAATAAATGAGTTTGGTTATTATTTCAACTTGAACCGGTGAGTACAAAGCATGAAACAGTTTTGTTTATTTACCGCTCAACTTCATCCTAATATTTGACAATCCTTTGAGGGTTGAACGGCCATGAAAAAGCTTTTCAATTTAGCAGTTCGGATACCACCTGTTATGGCGGTTATGGTTACAATGTCAAATAGTTTAAACACCCGATACATAGTTGAGCTTGCAAAACTGAAAGTACTGATTCGTATGTCAACAAATTCAACACAATTAACAGGGACTCTCCAATTTCTAGTTTCTTATGTCATTTCCCATTGGGATTTTCAGATTTCAGATTTTTCGCGCCCAATGGAACATAAAAGGAGATTTTTCTTTCTTTGCATTTGTGGTGGTGCGTGTTTTAAAAGTCAGCTGTTCTTAAATTGTAATTTTTTTTTATAAAAATCTATTCAATTTATGTTGATATGCATTGCAGAGACCAAATGTAATTTGTTCACTATTTTTTAGCGACTTGTCGTCTAAAAACGCAAGTAATAACACACTTTATAGTTTGACAAATGACAAATGCTTTGGTGTTAATGTAAGTAGGTATGAATCTTGTCAGAAATCGAGATTCGCAGAATTGCTCTAACTCCGACTCTAACTCTGACTTTTGCGACCAATGGAACATGACATCTTACAGCCAGCTGATTTCGAGAGAAACTGCTTTGAATCTGAAAAAAATTGTCTGTCATAATGGTAAATGACATTAAACAAACTTGCGCTGGGTAGTGAGAAAAAATGTTTGTCATTTGTCAATACGGAGATAGTCTATGTCTATTATACATTCAGAGACACATTTAATAACTGCTGAGTAATAGGTACTCTTATGCAGTTTTCTATTGGGCAAACAGGAGCGTCCAGAATCGAAAAAAAAATACTTCTGAAACCCTTACCATCGGTTCATCCGTCCATCTCTTCTAGTGATTCTGAAAAGAGAATTTCGCTTCTCGTTTTTAAGTCAGAATCCACTCAAGAAGCACTTACACAAGTGTAATTTATGTATTTTATACAAGACAACAGGCAGCAGCCGAAGCCAAAGTTGTGACATTTCACCAAAACATTCGTAGATTCAGCCCGAAGCAGTTTCTTGATCCATTGGATTACAGAGCAAGTGGTACTCCGAGTTGAACCAATTGAAAACGACACTAGTATTTAATACTACTAAGCCGTTTACCTAAAGGCAAGAGTGGCAGCACTTAACATTTCATGAACTGAATTTATGTTGCTGGCACTGTTTGTTATGGTTAAATTTTGACTTAAGAAATGTGCCGCACAACCTTATGTTGTGTTATTTTATTTTATTTCTTTACAAATAAAGTTACAAAATGATTCGTGGAATAAATACACTCAAGCCGTTTCTTCACAAAACCCTATTCTTAACACCAAAACTAAATCCATCAGTTGTCAGGAATGCCGCCACAGATAAAGCAGCCACCAAATTAGAACAGGAAAACTGGAACGAAATCTACAGACTTCCTCTGATTCGTTTAGCATCAGCATTTAACAGACTGAAAATATATCAAACCGTCGTAACAGCAGTTGGCACTCCGATAGTTTTCACTTTAGGAGAAGCTGGTCATTTAGATCCAAGCTCTGGTATCGTCTTTGCTTCGCTAGGTGAGTGTACAAACTGGGGAAGTAGAAATCTTCTAATATTTAATTTTAGGTATCACCGGCGTTTTAACGTTAACATTGTGCAGCTTTCCAATAAGGAATTTTGTTGGATTCATCTATATGAACGATGAGGAAGACAAAGTCAAACTGGGCTATGTCGACTTCTGGGGAAGAAGACAAAATAAGGAGCTAGCCATCGACGAAATTCTCGCCGAATGGGAACTGCCGCCAAGACGAATAAATGTCTATCAACGAATAAAGAGTCGGATTGACGCATCAGTGTCCTTCAAGCTCCTATATCGCTACGGAGTTATAAAAGATCCACAACGATATGTCTCAGTATTTGGAGACGACAACAAGTGAAATTCTGTTTAAATCGTTTTATTTTGAGTAAATAAAGTGGAAACAAGTGAAAAAAAACATCTAACTCCATCTGTAGTGAGCATAAGCACGGTTAGCTTCAGCCTGTCTGTGCAAATCCTGTTTTTTCTTGACCACACGTCCTTGGCCAGCAGCAGCGTCCAACAATTCCCAGGCTAGCTTTTCGGGTAAATGCACTGTTCGTTCCTTTTCTTTTGCAGATTGAATAATCCAATTCATTGAGAGAAAATAAGATCTTTTAATTGTTACTGGCACTGGAACCTGGTAGGTGACACCGCCTCGTTTGATTGGTGTCAGTTGCAACATTGGGCGACAATTTTCTATTGCCGTATGCAGTATTTTTACGGGATTCGTTTCAATTTTAGCTTTTTCCTCGGGATCGTCAGCTAAATTGTAGCGTTCCAATTGAATTCGCTTAATATTTTCAAAACTTTTATCGACTAGATCGCGCGCCAAGACTTTCTTACCCTTGCGCATTACGTAATTTGTAAATTTACTTAGTATGTCGTCGTGAAACACCGAAGAGCTGTCATTATTGCGAGCTGGCTTAATTGGCAAATGGGCTAGTTTTAAAGTTTCGCCTGTTTCTTTTAGAAACGCTTGTTTTTGCTTCTTGAAAACGGGGTCGACATAGGATGGCGGATAGACTGACATATGTTGTACAGCTACAACTACCGGTAGCCTAAAGAGATTCAGCAAATGTAATATATTTAAAGTTGGTAATAAATTGATTTTACCTGCTGGCGGACAATTTCGCTAAATTCCGCAACATTTTAAAAGGAGAATTGGAGTTTTTCCTTAAAGAACTAATTTGGTGTGCGCTATTTTGACAGGAGCCGAAAGTCAACCCTACATAAATAAAAGGGTGTGTTCGCTTTGGCAAATGTACTTAAGCTACACATAGACTGTTTCCTTAAGTGAACCGGATTCTACATAATATTTCAAAAATGTTCTTTCTGTGTCATGCGTTATGCGCTTCGACTTTCCAATAACTCTCAATAACTAATCTGTCCCTTCCTTGAACAATAAATAAAAGTTAATCGAAGTTAATGTTTATGTTTTAAAATGTTTTATTGTTGAGAGTATTTCGAAATTTTTCTAATTTCGTGTGCTCCGTTTTTGTTCATTGAGAAAATAAAAACTAGATCCAGTGTTATTAAACAAATGGCACTAGTAAGTTGGCTAATAGGCTTCAGATATGATACGGACATTTGACGTAGCTGCTAAGTAACGAGTTAATAACTTTTACGCGTTTATTAAATCTTTGTTATTAGTGCTTGAGGTTATATATTTTTCGCATGCGAGTTTCTATATCAACGTTTCATTTATTACAAAAACAAACAAACCAATGTAAATCACACGCTACTTGACAGCTTTTAAATACAACAGTTCTCATTCACTTCATTTCTAGCCACAGCTTGGCTTTGGGCTTTTTTAGCCATAAGTACATTATCTCATCGGCTAAAGAATATCCGCTTTGTTTGGAGAGATATTTGTTTTGATTTAAAAAGGAATCAAATATTTCCATGGACAAAACAAATTCCTTCGTTTCTATGAAGGGAAACGGACAATGTCCCGAAGAACTTGGATCCTTTAAAATCATACATCAGGAGCCCGCGTCGGATAACCAATCAACTAATGCCAACAATAAAAAAATCACAAGTGAATATAAAATCGTTTACTATGAGGCCCGTCAGACTAATCGGCACAAGAGTCCCAGTGGGGTATGGAAATATTTTGCATTGGCTAGCAAAGAATCAACATCAGCTAATCCAGATGATCCGCCTGACGATCGAATTCTTTGCATGCTTTGCTATGGAAAAGGACGAGTTCATGTGTACAAGAGCAAGACATCATCTTCCAATTTATGGAAGCACCTGAATCGAAAGCACAATATTGAAATTCCAACCGAGAAGATGTTCACAATTTCTCCGACAAAACTTGATGGATTCGAACTCGCTGCTGATACGGAGAGTCACGAAGCTAATTCAACTGATGATCAGCTGTCTGCACTGGATATGGACGATAATGATGAATATGTAATAAAAGACAATGAATACGATGATGGCGATGACTATCCAGAACAGATAATTGCCACTTTTGAGGAAGAAAAACAGGATTCAGAAACTGTTATGAAGTACGAACTTGAATCTTGTGGTACAGATGCAGTTTTCAAAGGTAAAATGAATTTGAAGAAGTACTTTAGAAATTTCCTGAATAATTTGTTTGCAGACATAGGCTCAGCAATAATTGAAGAAGTCTCCAAACGACCAATTCTCTATGAAAGGCAATCAGGTAGATGGCATTCAAAACGAGCAACAAAGGAGATTGCCTGGGCTGAGGTTTACGAAGCATTGGGCGAAGTTATACAAATCGATCGCATTCAGAAGATATGGAGAAACATACGGGACCGCTATCGAAGAATTCGCGCCGCTGAGAAAGAGGATGGCGATATAAATTCAAGGAAATACAAATACTATGACCAATTAATGTTTTTGGAGGCGGCGGCAATAATGTAAGTCGTATTTGTACGCTGTGCGTCAAGTTCTGCAGTTCCATATTGATGTTACTATAAGTTATTGAAATAAAAATAAATTCTTTCCAGAGATCATAGCTCGGACATCTCCGAAGATGAACCGCCAGATAAAAAGCGTAAGACCTTGTCTTGGCAAAATCAATCTTACATTTGTATCAGCTTGTTTTTTTTAGCTCGACCTGAGGACTTTTCGTTTCTAATTGAGCAAACCGACGTAATGCTGTCCACATCAGATGAACGAGACCTGAGCGAACTAAATTACATTGCCGAAGAAATTGCAAACGATAACAGCTGCGCTGTGAGCAGTAGTGATCCGCCCATTAATACGATTTACCCGCTTGAGATCGCTCACAACAACGTGGAAGATCCCCCACCGAAGCAGTCATCATCGACTACTCCCATCCCATCCAATAGCTCTGAACAAATGGATGAGTTTGACCTCTTTGGCAAGCTGATCGCCAAGAAGCTGCGAAGTGCGCCTAAAGATCGTGTCGATCTGATAGAGATAAAGATAATGCAAGCGATTCTTGAAAACAGTTAGATATGAAATAAAGTCTATATTGTTGGTATTTATTTATAGATAAAGATTAGTCTAGCCTTTCGATTGCTAAAGGAAAAGAAAAATAATGGAACACAAATGTCGCTTGTAAATTGAGTTTAGTAACTGTGGTTGAAAATTGGTTTGTTATCTAAATATGGTCTGCTTTGTGCTAAGGTCGCCGCTTTTCACCTTTTCACTAGTCCTTCACTTCTATTGTCTCCAACTGGCGAACACATTCCGCAATGATTTTGTACACAATATCACTTGTCTTCTCGCTGTTGAAGGGCTTATCGATAGGCGGTACATGGACGAATAGGCTTCTCGCACAGTCGTGATCTAGGGATTTCAGGTAAATGTAGCCACAGAGGTAGTTGCCGACTTCATCCGATGATACCATTGGCTCTTCGCAGCCGCACAGTGGTGATGTGTTCTCTATAATTTTCTTCACGTCCAATTTAGTGCGTATTTCATCGCATGATGTACTGTAGTTTATAAGGCAAGCACTGCCACGGGTCAGCTTTTTTCCGGAGTAATCTCGGCGATTGAACTTGTGATTGTAGGCGATTTCTTCGACGCGAATGCAGTTGGATCCACCATGGACTCCACAATGTACTACCAGCTGAAAGTGAATTTGAAGAAAGTTATTTTAAAATTTTAAACAAAACATGACAGGCTGGATTTGTTAACATATGATCTGTACCAAGGAAATACGTGAAAAAGTGCGAATTCTACAATATTAGAAACGAAACGTGGAACCATAACGTTTTTTTAATAGTTTATTTAAAATGCACATCTTTGGAACGTCAAAACATGCGCTCGATGGTGTTGCAGGTGTATTAAACATTTTACGATTAGATACATTTTTGTTGATATGCGATTATGGAAAAATAAACTTTTTTATCATTTGCCCGTATTAAAATCCACACCATAACACATCGTATTACCTCAATTAAACGTACCTGAGGTTTTTTAGTCCATATTTCATCAACTGCTTTGTTGACATCATCATAAACGACGGACACTAGCTTCTTTTCTATTTTGTAATCAATTCCATTTGGTGATACAAGAAAGTCTGGCAATATCCTTACTGCTTCCCAGCTAGCATTAACGTCTTCATGGCCAACAAATGGTCCAAATCCGGTAACAACAATTAGATTATCTGCACTCGGCAGGATTTTATTATTATTATGGACGGGTGTGGCGTCAACTTCAACAGCTGGTTGATTCATGTTCCGCAAATCAAAAAAGTAGACTGAACCAAAATCCAAATGCTGAATATCACGGTTCACGGAATCTTTTCTTGTCGCTCAATGTGCTATAGGTACATAAAACCATAAACAAATATAATAAAAACAAAAACTATTTGCTCTTAAATGGGCGTTCCACTATTCGTAAAATTGTTGGGATGGTTTTGTTTTTCATTAGAATTGCACTCAACGATTATTTTGACAGGTATAGTTTCACTCAACTTGAGTGGAATTTAAGAATGAATTCGTAGGTAGGTACCACAATGAACGATGACGGGCAGTTCAATTGAAACTTGGATGCTTCGTTATTTTCGATATCTACCTAGGTAGGAAAAAATCTGACGGTACATTAAGGACTATTCACATGAGAGCGAATTGCGAACAAGCGACTATTCGTAGTTTTTGACATTTAATTCACATGAACACTTTTTTAGTCGCAGGTACCCGCGAATCAGTTTCAAGTTCGAACGAATTTTTCATTCGCTGGTTTGTGGTAACTTTAACTATTTAAATCAATTGAGATGCAGTTTTTTTGTTGATTAGATGCTAGATTAATTAAATACAGCTATTTTGTAGTCCAACAAATATCAATTTTCAATTCATAAATACAGCCAAATTGATTTTTTCTCAATTCGCCCATTCGCAGTTCGCCTCATGTGAATGGTCCTTTAATGTCGTTTTCCATTGGTTTCACTCGGGGATCCACTCATTCTGTAATCCAATAGAACAAGAACACTGCTTCTGATTGAATCCACAAAAGTATTGGTGAAATGTCAAAAAATAATCTGCGGCAGCTGTCAACTGACTTGTATAAAATACTTATGTCGTTTTCTATCGTGCAAAAAGAAGCTTCCGGGAGAGTCCGGAATCGAGAAAATCACTTCTGAAACGGTTCCATTGGCACAAAAAATACTCGTCTGGTTATTCTGAGGAGAGAATTTTGTTTCTCGATTAGAAGTCAGAATCCACTCAAGAAGCACTCACACAAGTGTAGTTTATTGTCGTTTTCCATTGGTTTATGCAACGGCCATATGTAAAATTTTCTCTATTTTTCACATACTTGTCTTCTAAAAACGTAATCAATAACACACTTTAAAGTTTGACAAATGTTTTGGTGTTAGTGTAAGTAGGTGTAAATCTCGTTCAGATTCGCAAAATTGATATATCTCTCAAAAAAAAAAAATGCTTCTTCTGTCCCAATAGAAAACGACATTACATTCAAGCTGGGATTCGAAAAGATAAAACACTATTTGTACACTTATATCAATTATTCTAATAATTCACTTACTAAGTACCAAAACAATATCACTTAAAACAATTTAAACTATTCAAACCAATCACTTAATTCACTGTATTAGGTACTTTACACTTATTTATCTTCACAACCGATTACTATTTCGAACACCAATCACTGTTAAAAATCCACTGCGTCTCCCTGTTACTAAGCCTGCGCCATCTATCCAGAACTTTCGTGCTAATTCGTTCTATATTAAGCTCACTTAACCAACAACACCAACGGCTAACCCCCAAAAAAGGACATCACAATGGGTCCTCAAGGACCTATGTGTGGTAAATTAGGGTTCACCCTGCTCTACCAACCCGTTAACCTAACCTAACCTAACTCTCCACTTTCTAACTATCGATAAGTTTCTTGTTTATTCCGGCTGGTTCTAGAATTAGCTTAGTGGAGATTTACACTTGTTTGACAGATACCAGTCTCCAATTGGAAGTGGAACTTGTTTGGTGATTAATGGGTTGTTTTCATTTCACCATTTTAGGTTCCACAACCCATTCCACACCACAATACCTTTGAATGCTGTTATTTATTGATTTGCAACCTTTTTTCTTCTCTACTCAAAGGTATGACAAGCTTTTATCGCTGGCGAACAAGCTTCTTTCCTGCGAAATTTCGATCTAACAAAGTATGCATTCGTATCTTCAGTAAAGATAGTCATGGCGACTCTTACGTCTATCGATAAGGCCCACGAGACAGAGTTGACTTGTTCCAAAACACAAGCGAGTTCCAAAATAGAACCAAATGATTAGATTCCGAAGTATTAAATTAATATGGTAGATATTGTTATAGCCCCCCCATAAATTGATTAGAGGTAAATAAAATATCTAAAATCCATTCAAAGCCAAAATTGCCACTATAAAAGAAGAATATGGACACCGAGTCCCATTAGTCAATCAAACGCTATGAAGGTGTTCTTCACATTTGTAATTGCGATTTCCGCAATCCTACAAAGTGGTAATTATTTTCCATGAGTTCTCTGGCGAAATTACTTCAATACCTATCTCCAGTTTTTGCGCTTCCCGTGGTTCATGATGAGCCTGTGAATAAACGTTGGCCCATTCCCCAGCTAGATGGCAGTGTTCGTTGGATGACGCTCGGTGAAGCGATAATTGAAGCCATGCTTACTGAACCACAAGATGTCGTCCGTCCACGTAAGTCGGACAAAGTTCGTTTCTACTTGTACACCCAAGCAAATCCAACTAAACCCGTTGAGCTCGATATGGAAGATACGGAGACACTGACCCGTTCGGGTTTTAATTTTAAGAATCCCACTAGGTAAAGCAGAACCCAAGTGCCGAACAGCATTATTCGATGGCGATTCGGCTATCCGCATTTCATGTTTAAATTAAAAATCGATTTATTTTCAGATTTGTGGTCCACGGCTGGAACGGCGGTTGGAATGGCGGTGAAAATAGACTACTTCGCGAAGCACTTCTCTTAAACGGCGAAGGCAAGGACTACAACTTCATTTCCGTCGATTGGAGTGTTTACGGGGAATCCCTGACTTATGTCACATCTCAACGAAGTTGCTCCAAAGCTGGAGTCATAGTAGCCGCATTCATAGATTGGCTGCATGACTATGCGAAACTTCAATTCGATACGCTGGCCTTGTACGGACACAGTTTGGGAGCTCATGTAGTAGGATTTGCCGGAAAGAATGTGCAACGTGGACGAGTCCACACTATTATTGGCTTGGACACGGCCATGCCACTATTCAGATACAATAACGCTGAGTCACGTTTGGCTGACACGGACGCTGAGTATGTGGAATCAATTCAAACGAATGGTGAGATGCTGGGCTTTTACAATCCCATTGGACAAGCTGCTTTCTATCCGAATGGTGGAAAGTCTCAGCCAGGATGTGGTGCTGACTTGACCGGTGGATGCGCACATGGAAGATCTGTTTACTACTTAGCCGAGGCACTGAGCAAAGGTGAACAAAATGGATTTCATGCGGTGAAATGCAGTGCTTTTGAAAATGTCCAAGAACGCTCATGCAATATTTATGCGGGTGGAGTTCGTTTGGGTGATCCCAATAATGCGGATAACGCTAGGGGAATTTACTATTTGGAAACTAATAGCTCGTCGCCGTTCGGAATCGGGAATGTTTATTGACCTGGGCTAATTATATAGGAAATAAAGAATCTGATAGGTTAAGTTGAAAATAAAGCTTACATTTGTTCTTAATATTAGTAAACCAATAGGCGTCTGCAGACTGTCCGATTTTTAATACGCCTCAACGAGTTTCATCCCAATACCAATCAAGAGTCGAAAAATTAACGACCGGCATTTGACACACTTTGTTTAATAATGACTAGGGAAATAATTGTTCTCATAAGTGTGTCCAGAGTGGGAACTAGGCCTTTCATTCTTCTAGAGCATACCTCCTTTGGTCAAATACAAAACCTTAGCTTTTACCTGGAACCACAAACGGCCAGGAATTTCATTCTCACTCTTAAATAATCTCTACCTAGGAAGTATTTACTAGTGCGTTAAGAATCTCAGGGTGCGCTGCTGCCAAGAACACCAAAGTCCTCCTTGTTATGAGTTCCATTCCAACATTGGATTATCACTAATACAAGTACTGCTTAGTAGAATTTCAAAAAAAAAAACACCGCACACTTGTTTTTCAATAATTTTATGTTCCGCTTTACCGCTCATATTGACTTCCCTTCCCAAATGGCGATTTATCATTTGTTGTCAAATAATAAACCCCCTTGGCACGGTCGGCATTAGTCGTATCACCGATGCGTATCCCCTCCGTTGGCACATTACAGCTCTCAGTTTTAACGTCAGCAAAATCCTCGCAACCAATCGAATATAAGGCATTGCTTTCTCTTAACTTAATTGCTTCTGCATAATAGTCCACAGCTCTTTCGTGTGCACATGAACCATCAATATCTAAACCACATCCTGGCTGTGTCCTTCCTCCATTTGGATAAAATGCTGCCTTTCCAATTGGCAGATAAAAACCACCCATTCCGCCATAAGTCGTTATCGACTCAACGTACTCAGCATCCGTGTCACATAATCGTGTCTCCGGATTGTTATAGCTGAATAAAGGCATAGCTGGATCTAGTCCAATAATTGTGTGAATTCTACCCCGCTTAACATTCTTGCCAGCAAAACCAACAACATGTGCCCCCAAACTGTGACCCATCACTATTAGATTCTCAAATGACATCTTTGCGTTATCATGCAGCCAATCAATGAAGTCAGCTAAATTTTGCCCAGCCTTCGAGGTACTTCTCTGCGCTGAAATGTAGTTCAAGGTTTCGCCAAAAACACTCCAATCAACGAGAAACAAGTTGGTGGGACTCTTATCGGTGTTGTTGAATACCGCATCAAGAATTTTGTCATTTTGTGGTGATATGTGTCGACCATTCCACCCATGGATCATGAATCTGTCAGAACAAAATATCAAATAAAATATTGGTATAATTTAAATGCTGAGTTTACCTAGTTGGGTGATTTTTGTCAAAGGACGATCGCACGAGAGATTCCATGTCGTTCATTTCAACTTCCATTGGCTTGTCTGGATCCGCTTGGGTGTATAAAAAGAATCGAACTTTATCCATTTTGCGAGTGTTAATTTTTGGCTCAGTAAGTATGGCTTCGGCGAGCGCTTGACTTTGTGTCATCCAGCGAACACCACCATCCAATTGTGGAATCGGCCATATTTTATTATCATCATCTTCAATCACAGGCAGAGAAAAACCTGCATAGATATGTCCGTTTTGATTTGTTTCACCAATTACTATAAGGACACAACTTACATAGAGTGAAGGAAATGTTAACAAAAAGTAATAGAAACACCCTTCGTAACATATTGACCAATCAACTTTAACTGTTTTAGAAACAATGACGCGCAATCTTTCGGTTGCTTGACTAAAATATCTTATCAAAAAATTCTTATATATAACAGTGTAGTATCAGCTAGGATCTTATCCCCAGATAAAGATTTTTTCAAAAACATGGAGAAACTGCATTGAGATTGGACGAATGCGTAATGAAATAACTCGGAAGTAGATACCGTCAAACACCAAATGCGCAGATTGATTCTTACGCTGGTCACTAAGCACTTAATGTTGCTTAAACGGTAGTTTTTATGGTTTGGTTTATTGTGCAATCGTTAACTATAGATCAAACAATGATTTTCCGTGCTTCGGTGTTTAAAACAACAATTCATTCTTGTCATGTATTTTATTAGGTCCAACATTAAACCATTAAGCAATTTGTTGCTGTTGCTTTCAGTTGAAAATTTCTTTAAATAGAAAAGAGACAGAATGCGATATTCCTTCCGATTGTTTACAGACTAATTAAGTCCTTTGCGAAGTGAATGGAATATGATTCGCATAGTCTGCCAGGTGATTGAGTAAGACCGTTAAAACAACAGTTAACAACAGCTACTGCGATGCACCCATACAAAGTGTTCAGTTATGTCAAAGCATTTGTTATCGAATCAAATAGGGTTATTTGTTCGACATGCAACTCTGCTATAGGACTATTCCATAGAAGTGCAGAACACGCGGGAGCATTTTTTCACGACACGGACATAGAGATCCGATTGTTTGCAGTCAATGATAACAAAAGTAAGAATGAGATCACAAATCAGACGTCATGGACATTCTACCCATTAATTATTGATACGTAAAACGGAAATAAACTCAAGTTCCGGCGACCAACACTTCTGCAATTACATGATTTTAAAAATATGAAGTGAGAGTGGTAATCTGTTTCACTAAATGAAACCAACAATTCATCAATCAATTATACGAAATAAATAAATAATTATCCGTTCATCGCTTCCGGAAGCCATTCCCATAATTCCTACCACGTAGGTCAACAAAATGGCGGACCAAACTACATGTACCGTATTTTTGCGTGTTAGGTAATAGTGTCCCTTTCAGTCAGAGGACTATTTAGTATTGGGCATCCCTTTAATCTTCCGTGCTAGGAAAGTCAAGTCATTAGTAAATTTAAGTCAAACTTCGATCCCCTTTTACCAACTTCTGCGTAAGGGAACGACGTTTTTTCTAATGTGTGTGAGCAGACTTTATATTTGCGTAATTTTTTGAGCATCTATTTCCGCAAAGGAAAGTAGAATATTCAGCAAACAATAACAACAATAACATCCCAATTGACATTTTCCAGATTCACACTTCGTATTTATTCCAAGCAGTTTATTTTGGAACCTATCTGGTGATGTGTGTGGAAATTATCAGAAATTACTAGCAATCGAGACATGTAACATTTTAAATAACTCAAGCACAAATGTGAGTGGAACCGTTGTTCTGCACCCCATTCGTCTACTTTGCTGAGATAGGTATGGACTAATATTAGAAGACAATTTTATCTCACACAATAAAATATTCGTAAGGTCAAACTTCGACCCCTAACGTTTCATAATCAGGTAACAACATCTTCAACGGTTATTTTATGGTACCTACACTTTATGGGTATGGTATTAAGTGAATGAATGCAATAAAAATGCGGTATTTGCTTGAATATTTTCAGTTGTGTTTTCGTATAAAACACACAGTAGTTACTTTAACATAAAACAATAAACGCCGTATCGCTCGATAACATCAAATCAAGCAGATATACAGTTGTAATATTACTTCTATTTGATTGATAACAAATATCAGCGTTTACAGTGAAAGTCATTATAATTCGTATAGACAAAATAAGGTGTTAATCCAAATATAATACATTAGGGTGTAGAGCAAATACGATGAGGTTAACATCTCTTTTATTCGGTAGATAATTTGACAAGCTACGAATGTTCTTGCTCCATGTCGGCTGTCAAGGAGGGGATCGCGGTTGGATTGTCTGTATTGACCAATGACTTTAATATTTAAATACCTCCCCAATAAACAGCGTTTTTCTTTTTAAGTTCAAAGTACCTAAAGCCTGACTGTCGAAAAAAGCTCAGAAACGGCTGAGGTCGCTCCATGCACGATCAAGTGATCTCTTTGAGCTCGAAATTAATTGACTCATGCTACTGAATTGTTGCAAGAAGCTACGTTTAGGGGTTCTATTAATTCTATTTGCTGGCAGTACCTTTTAAAAGCCAAATACACAAACCCGAGAGACAAAAGACACAAATCAATAATTGATCATTCGTTTTTCAGTATTTATTTAGTTGTTTAACCACCAATTCCAAAGGGGCTATTATCGTCGTCTCCAGGTAATAGACGCCATTTGCTTTATTAGCATTTCTTGGTTCTCGCAAACGAACTCCTCTTGAGTAGAGCCGGTTTGCTTTGTCTTTAACTTCAGAAATTGATTAAAACTGACTATATTGAATCCATTATTGGTGTCACGTTTCAAAGCCTCTGCCAGATAGTTAACCGCCCTCTCGTGGGCACAGGTACCATCCACGTCATCACATCCAGGCTGGGATTTACCACCATTTGGTTAGAATGCCGCCCGTGGGATATAAGAAACCCTTTCCTCCACCGTTTGTATGAATAGATTCCACATTTCTGGCATCAGTCGGATGGCTCAGCAGCGGCATCAATGCCAATGATGGTGTGCATTTTTCCGCATTACACATTCTATATGAAGTATCGCATTTTATTTAGCTTCCTAGGAGCAATGGGTTCTGTCAGCATGGCCCCTATAATAGCATGATGATGAGTCATCCAACTGATGCCGCCATATTTTTGCGGAACTGCCCAAACTTTATTCACCGCCTAGTGCAAGTTTTGTGGGCGATGCGAAAGCTGAAAATATGACTTGAGTATGAATTCCTATTTGAACTGGAAGCTTTTTTATATCCTACCACAGATTAAAGCTCCGAAGAGTGCAATAATCGTTACGTATCCCTTCATTACGCTAGTAAACACTTTTAAATCGAGATGGCTTTTTATACCCCTTGTTGCGGATAGTAATTTATCAGCAATTATGATTTATAATTTGAAATGGCTACTCAGGTTATCAGCTTTACACGTGTAAATCTAATCAAACAGATTAATACAAATGTTAAATAAAAGGAGGGAGATTATTGAGCAATTTATTTTGTTAAAAATTGTGCGGATTCGTGTAGCACACATGTGTTGGCCAAATTTAAAACAATCGTAAATTGAGCAATAAATTAATTAAAAGTTCAAGTGGATATACTTGATAAACGCCATATACCGCCCGGCCCTGTTTAATGCGGTGCATCCATGGAAAACAATAACTTGTATTCGCTATTATAACGAACTCAATCACAAATTGTGATGCACCGAAATGGATATTACGCACGTGCAGCCGTGGTTAAGTCCTCTTTCATACCTTTATCTGTAATAATAAAAGTCACCTTTTCTTACTGATTCCTAGCCTATGATTCCAACAGCAGAACATGCGACCTGTAGATATTTAATTTATTCTGAAGCTTACAACTGTAATCAAATGAATTGAATTGTAAGAAATAGTGTATCTAGTGTTAACTAAATTCGCCAAATTATATTTATCGGGCGCCTTGTTAGTGTTTCAGCTAAATTCAAAACTAAATGATTGTGCTCGTAGTGTTGCATAGTTTTAGGAAATTGTCAATTGTTCAAACAACTTCCGTTTTATTGAAAATTCAACGACTTACCACCTACACGATCGAATATAATCCTCTCAGCCAATTTTGCTTACTCCTGTTTCAATCATTCGCTTTGACATTGCTTTCATACATATTTCTCTTGAAATGAAGTAAAAACATCTACGTTCGCCTAACCACTAAACACGTTTGCCAACACGAAAACAATTTTCCATTTGTTTCTAAAGATGGCGGTTTTTGATGAGTACTTTGCAACACCAACAAGACCAACGACAATGACTCTGCAGGTTTCATTGATACCACACAACAGTGCCGTAGGCAGAACATCAAGCCCTGTGGAATATTTCTTGTACACCAATCGAACGCATCCAGTTGACAGGAATTAGTATCTACCGATTTAAACAGTGTCACACGGTCACATTTTGATTCCAAAAACTCAACGCGATTAGCTGTTGGCGAATACAATGCTATATCTGTCGATTGGAAGGATTATGGTGCCCTAAACTACATTTCTTCTACGACAAAGCTGTCCCGTGTTCGGCGCTGATGTCGCGAAGTTCATTTCATTTCATTGGTGGTCGTCATTGGACACAGCCTGGGCGGGGATCCCATTGTGCTGGATTCACTGGGAAATATGTTAAGCGAGGACGCCTGCCATGCCATAGCTATAGTCGTATAGATGGACGATTAAATTCATAAGACGCACAAAACGTAGAGACCATTCCAACAAATGGTGAACTCAAGTTACCGAATGCTCGGATTATGTGGATATTTTGCTCAGTACGGGCTGTAGTACTTCCGCCTCCAATTTTGACATAGGCGATCAAATATTCACAGAAATAACGGGAGCTTCTATTTGAAAACAAACTCTGAACAGCCTCTCGGTCATATATAAAGAGAACAATCCATTATAATTATGTTTGTGAGAGAAGAAGCTGCAATATTTTTTTATTTTAAACTTATTTTATTACAAACTTTCTTGAGTTCTTTCTGCCTATAGAGCCAAGACTGCGTCGTCGAGGATGAATAGTTCATATGATATGGAATGATTGATATTTAAGGAAGCTGCAAGTCTATATCTCCGTATAGAAGTCGGGTCGTGCAATGCCAATTAGCTTGAATGCATTTGCCAGTGAGAAGTGTATATTGAAACCAATCATACCATAGGTGAAATATTTACATCCCAGCTCCACGATGGTTTTGATTTTGTTCTGCAGGCTGCTGGGAGAGTTGCGCACTTCCTTCTGATCCTTTCCCAGTATAACACAAAACGCATAGTAAGATAAGTATTTGGCACAAAATCGAGTCGCAACAACACCGGCCAAGCCGAGAAAGGTTCTTAGTATTACGTGACCCCACATCTGAAAGGTAGGCCAAATAATTATGTGCGGCTCTTCTAGTGGAGTTCCATTCATATATCCCATTTGGTAGTTGACCCATGCGCCGATTTGCAGTCCAGCACAAACGGATATTGTCATTGTTGTGTCACCTCTGGACGTGAGATAACAAAAATTCACATATAATTTCAATTTGAATGGAGAGTAATACAAACCTTGTGGGTGTCCATTTTTCTTTTGACTGCGGGTAACAGTAAATCAGGAAAATTGAGACATATAGAACAAAGATTGGAGAATAGACACTTGTGACGATGTAAATATCCAAGTAATCGACCAGTGGAACGAGGATGATCATGAGACCAAAAGTGAGAACAATACCGGCAATGACATCCTGTAATGTATGAAAATTAGTTGAATTAGTGATTATTTCCGATGGGGTTCAGTCGCATGTTAAATAAGTATTATTCGAAACGAGTCACGAAAATCAATTATAGAAATAGAAGCAAAATACCTCGATAGAAGAAGTAGATTGCACATGCAATGTGGTTATAATCAAGCACAAACATCCATGCTATCGAAATGATAACGTCTATCAACGGCACTGTCGCGTTTTAGCCATGCAAAACACAAACGACCGTAAAAAACACGTGACTGCGTCAAAAATTAGAAACCAATAAGGAAATT
This sequence comes from Cheilosia grossa, assembly GCA_963082955.1. NCBI lineage: Eukaryota > Metazoa > Arthropoda > Insecta > Diptera > Syrphidae > Cheilosia > Cheilosia grossa. Next base: position 31,880,261 of record OY720147.1, read on the forward strand.
CAAAATAGCCATATGAATAATAAAGAAAGTAAGTTATCACGCAAAAACACTCAAATGATAAAAGCCTATTTGGCTATAGAACTTTGTAATCTATGCGTTATCGCAATATCGGAATGTATCGGAATCCATTTTAAGCAAATTGCAGCCGCTCCATAAACATCTGTTACTCACCAAAACACTATGCATTCCCAGATATATTCGACTAAGGCACACGACAGCGCACCACAGAATTGAAATTGCGAGTCCTACTTGTGCTGGATAGATGTACCTATAAAAAAAAGTATAACCAAGTTAATCGATTGGATAGAACGCCAGGACGAATCAGACTCTACCTCTGCTGGGTAAATATAAGCACAGAGAACGGTATCGACACTGCAACCATGGCATGAGTCGATGGCATGCCATACTCAATGGACCACTTCTTTTGCAGTTGATACACAGGTCGACCGGGCCTTTGCCATCGAATAATGTCTTTTAGACTTTGACCTGTAATCAGTAAATGTCTTCTTTTTTTTTACAAACAAGACACAATAAAATCACATTGTCCACCGACCTATATACATAACAATTGACCAGAGAAATATGACTCTCCTCCCAACGGCACTGTCTACATTCCAGAACCAGCATGGAATAAATATGCAATAGAAGATCTCGTCCCCTAGCTCGGTGCCAAATAAAAAGAGGTAATACCAGAATTTGTTGTCTATCCTATAAGGTAGATCCTTTTTCGAAGCGGTATCTTGTGATTCACTAAGTGACGATTTCTGGGTTGTTGTTCGAGTTTTATTTATTTCCTGTGAGGGTTTCGCAGAATCATTTTCATGTGTATTTATGTATTGGACACCGAAAAATTCTTGAAATTTCACCACCAATTCGGGTCCTTTTAGGTATTCTATTATATCGAAAGACATTGCGCGGGATATTATTTTGATTACAGACTAGGAATCTTCATTTTAATATACTGAACTTCTTCACAAAATGAAAAATAATTCTTTCAGAACGAAAGCCCCCCGTTAACCAGGCTTTGACAAATTACTTCTAGTTCTGTATTATATTTCTATCAAAAGAAAACATTTTTTTTGTGGTTAATTTGACAGATTTTCATATCTGTGAGCAAACAGCTGACATGTTGAGTGCGCTAGTAGCGCTGAAGCAGTTCAGTGGTGAGAGTTTGTTTTAGAAGTGGTTTGCTGATGTGATAGAATAATTAAATGCTGCGGGGTGGCATAGAAAAAAAAATGTGGCTTTAAAAAAGTTTAAAGTTGTGCCCTCATGTGATATCCCCTTCTATTGAAATCGGCAGCGCGTTAAATTTCCAATTAAAGGACTATTCACATGAAACTACGAATATTCGTAGTTTCTGACATTTCATTCACATGGAAACTTTTTTAAGTCGCAGGTACCCGCGAATCACTTTCATTGTTGAAGGTTCAGTTCGAACGAATTTTTCATGCGCGGGTTTGTGGATCGCGAATTTTTTATGTGGATTGTGAATAAAGTGCGACAGTTCGCGGCAAGAATTTTCAATTCACGAGAAAATTGTTGTAATTGTAAAATTTAGCTATTTAATTGAGACGTAGTTTTTTTTTTCGTAGATAAGATGTAAGGTTAATGTCAAAATAATTCGCTCTCTGATACCTTTCAATGCGTTTTCCATTCACTGGTTGAATTTTGTATTAAAATATTCGAAATTTGCACCCCGATATAGGTATTCCTAAATATTTATACATAAATTCAACCTGTGCCCTTATTTGCAGTACAAAAATTTCAGGAAAACGTAAACAATCTCCACCCGTTTTCAAACTTGCAAAAGTGCTCTGAAATCGGAGATTGCTTTTTTTCGTAGCAATCGAACATAACAAGGATAACAAGTGTACTCTGAGAGTGCCCAATCTAATACCTACCTACCAACTTCCACATTATAAAGCTGTTTGTCAGAAATTTTGACAGGAGGGGTTCCTATTTAACAGCCAATATAATTTTTTAATATAAAATAAAAAGTTGACTAATATGAAGGATTTTAAAAAGCCCACGCTAAGAAAAAATGTCTAAAAATATTTTAAAAGAACAAAATCGTACTTTTTTAAACTTTCTAGAACGAAGATGATTTGGATCAGAGACAATACTCTGCCTCTGATTTTGGAGTCTTTGCTCTTGAACACACCCATAAAGGTTTTGAGCGGACCCAATTTATCTTTAGAAATTCCACGTTTTTGCATCCACAAGGCAGAACAACTTTTTTGCATTCCCACATTTCATTTAACACTTATTTTATTTCCCTCTTGCCAAAAGCCCAAAACCCATCGTTATAGTGCTATCTGCTATCCCATTTATGCGCCTGCAATTTTGTGGAATAGAGTTAAACGCATATGGTCTGTTCAACTGTTCTGTACCGTATCGTACCACTCCTCAAATTCAAACTCTACTCAAACTTGATTGGAAAAAAAACTCAACTCAATTCCCGCAAATCAAGTAGGGAGTAGTTTTTTTCCTCTCATATTTCATTTTCATCGTATATTTTCTGTGTGCAATTTCTCTATCCATCCACCTCGTGTGCGTACCGTGCCATATTCGCCATCTCTTGTCCGTGTATTCTTTTGTTGCCGTTAGCATGTCCGAGTGTTAAAGTCGTGCAGTGAAGTTAGTTCGAATGTGTTCCACCAATTTTTTTTAAAAATAAAATATTTTCTACAAACATTTACAAATTGGAAAACTCGTGAGCAAAAAAAAAATAAAAGGAAAAATTTATTGTCCCTGTGTGTTTCGTGTGTGAAATATAAAACATTGTTTTCTGCTGCGTATTTAAATATATTTCGCTTACCATTGAGGATTATCCCCGCCTTTGATCATTTGGGATCAACAAAAAAGGTGAGTCTTCTGTAAAATTCCTTTTTTTAATGAAAAATCCTGTTGGGCAAAACGCAGCAAATGTGCGAAACAAAGAAAACGCATTCATTTTTGCACATACAACAACTTTTTACCGGTTTTTATCTCGTTTTAAGTTTTTTCTTTGCTGTCTGATGGCTCTGTGGAACCGGAGTTTTTTTTTTATTGTGGATTGTGATAGAAAATACGATTTTTCGGTTAAAATGTTTGAAATTTTCTGTTTGAAAATGAAATAAGATGTAAAGATAAATTCTGGAAAATTTATGAAAAAAAAAAAAAGATGTAGGCGGTGGATTTTGAGTTCTAACCACGCACACACGCGAGGTTATGTGTGGGATGAAGTGTATGAGAGATCAGATGTCCTTGTTACTCCTTAAGCGCGCTCCCATCAGAGCATCAGACTGTCTTGTTCCATAAAATAATGGCTTCTCGTTGTGCCGTTAGAGGTTGGAGGATGCCTGAAAATTTGATTATAATCTAATAAATTAAAAAGCATAAGGCAAAGGATTCCATTTTTGTATCCAGTTTTGCTGCGAGCCCGGTAACTACATAAAATTAGACTCTATTAAATATCGTAGATATGAATGATGTATTGTGGTAGGCTTGAAGTTGAAGCATGCATTTTTCCTTTTTTTGGCTTACAAGTCTCGTGGTTAGTGAACCCACAACCCAGCCCTTGTTGCAGGCATATAGATGAAGCATGTAGCTACATATATTGATTATAATTGCAGACCATGAGAGGAAGGGAGATACTGAATTGCGTTATTGGAATCATGGAATAATCCTTGTTTCTTGAATTTTGGAGCCGAGGTGAAATCGTCGAGTTCAGAAGGGCAGGCAGCCAGCTGCCGCTACTTCATTTGTAAAGTAAAACCATGAAACTATTGTAGAGCGTACTGGTGGTTCTGGTTGCTAGGTATGTAGATAGGTACTTACACAAATTAGTTTAAATTAATACCTACCTACATTTATTCCAAAAGAGAAATATAAAAGCCACAACGCTTAACTGTGGTCCTGATCCGACGTTCCATCTCAGATTAATTTGTTGCTCTTTCTTTTAGTTATTTGGTTGTTTAATTTAAATTGCGAGTTTTTCACAGATTATTTTTTTTTGCATTTAATATTTATTTTGGAGAAGCAAAATCAATAATTAATAGGTACTGAAAAGTGAAGCCAACAATAAAATATCAAGCAATTGGGGAAAATAAGGAAATTAATTTGTTCGATCTTGACGCCAAAATAATAATTGTAATAACTGATATTCGTGAATTACTACGATCAGAAAGTGTTCATGTCAAGGAAAATCTCCTTCAAAGACTTTTCTTGTCTGCCTTGGCTTGCCCTATTTCTTTTCAAAAGGCAAATGTTAACGTGATCTTATTCTACTTCAGACAAGTTCACGTTCTAATATAAGAAAGCCGGTAGCTACTACAAAAGTGAACTAATACGATTTACGTACACCAAAAATCCACAATGGAGACGGATTTAAATTCGATCGAAATTGTTACCAGTGATGTACCCATGTCCAGGTTAACGTTAACCGAAAAAACAAGCCATCCATTGTTTCACGGTCATATTGCTTAATTAGCAACTTAACTTAATTAGCTTCTGTTAATCAGTTTACATTTAACTACTTCTAGAGGGCTGAACGACAGACATTATTATTCTGTTTGGCCTTCCTTTTTGTCATTTTAGCTCGCCCTTCCTTTACTAGTATCTCTAGCTAGTTTTAATTTCTGGTTAGTATAGTTTCGTATAGAGATCTCCCTGAGGGTGTCGCGTTTGCTTGCATTGCTTGCTTCGTATTCGCCCTTTGCATCTTCAATCTGTATTGCTTTTTCTCCTTGTTTGTCCCTTAAAAGGAACAACCGGATTTTCAACACATCGGCACCAGTCGTGGTGAAATTTGTTTCTGCTTTTCACACGCACGTTCGTCTTCCATACAGTTGTCTTTCTCATTTTCATGCATTTGGACTGTTGTCCCCATCTCTCTTCTGTCAACGCAATCAAAAGGCAGCGCAGGAATATTTCCTATAAAATACTAGTTTGCCATAAAAGGGGGAAAGGGACTAAAAAACTTGTATATTTTGGGTTGAATGCGAAAAGAATGTGTGTAGGTCGTATATTTTTTTTTGTTGCTGTTGCTTGTCCTTTTGTATGTGATTTTCCAATTGCATTATCCAACTATACTTTATACAATAGGTATGAAGGTAAGGTACCTTATATCATATTGAATTGAAGTGAGTCTGGAAGAAGGGATAGATTGGCTGGACGTAAGAGGATTTAGAAAATGTTATTTGGCTGAATAGCAAAGTGGTGTAAGGTGTTGCCAATTGCTGCAATGCCCGGGTGTTTCAATTTCAATCTACTTGTTCTATCTTATCATTTTTTGTTTGTGTACCTAGTTACCTGCATCAAAGTGCGTGTAAAGGGTAGGGCAGGTAATGTGTTTGAGTTTTATTTATTTTTTTTTTACTTGCTTCCGCCGTCAGTTTGGCACCGGTTATATTTTTTTTTGTTCCATAAATGGCTGACTAACTACCGTGAGTGTTGTACTATAATTGTTTAGTATCACGGTAGGCTTTTGCCATATACTCGCCTTTGGCTGCTTTATAGTTTAATGGAGACCAACTTTGTTGTTTTTTCTTGTCTTTTGTGTTGGTCGATGTTGATTAAGTCGAAAAATTACAGTAATTCAGGTGAAATTGAGATAATTAAAGTATGCATTGTCATGGGATTGGGAAAAGCACCCGCAACCGTGCCAGACTCTGTTGGTGTTGATGATTCATAACTTTGCGCCAGCGAATCTTTTTCCGTCTGAAAGCGAATGTAATACGATTTCGTTTGGGTGTTGGATGGCAAATATGGGGCGCGAGGACTGCAATTATGTTTTATGAAGTGGGTATGCTTTTAAGGTCATTGGTATAATTATGGCAGGATCTACCCGATAATGTCCCTAGTGTGTGTAGGAACCTATGCGTCTTCTGAATAATTTTATAATAATTTAGTTTTATATGTAATTTGGTTTTAGAAGATAGAACTTGTAACGAGGAGAGGTAGGTACTTACCTATTCATTTATGGTTGCTTAAGTACCATCACCGATGTACTTTTTATATTATTTTTTTTTTTTTGAGAATATTAAAATAAAATGTATACGAAGGTAGGTAGGTAGGTAGATATATTGTAGTAGACTTGTAAGTAAGCCTAATTTGTATTACTTTGTTGTTACTTAGGTATGCTTACTTAATTTAACGCTGCCTAACCAATTACCATTATACGTAAAAGCTGGTGCCTACCCATGTAGGTATTTTATCTGGCTCTAAATTTTAACCCTGGACCCGATGGTATTCCAGAAGGCTTTTTAAAAATGTGTGCCCTTCCCTTACATTCCATACTTTGCCACATTTTCAATGTATCGTTGAAGACTGGTATCTTGGAAAAAATCTTTTATGGTGCCTACCAATATTTAAATCCGGTAGGAAAAATAATATTGAAAACTACAAAGGGATCTGCAAACAATCGTCCATCCCTAAACTGTTTGATGAGTTGGTGACTGTTAAGTTAAATTTTTCTTGAAGCAATGACCAACATGGTTTTGTAAAAAACAGATCCACTGTTACTAAATTTCTTCTTTTTAAAAATGTTGTTATTAATGATATATCTAAGGGTAATCAGGTTGGTGGCATTTACACTGATTTAAGTAAAGCGTTTGACCGAGTTGACCACAAGCTTCTTCTTTACAAACTTGATGGCTGTGTCATCCTATTAAGCAAACAGATACCAATTTGTAAAGTTTCGAGGACACTTATCCAAAGAAATCATGGTAACATCCGGTGTCCCACAAGGCCCACGCTTATTTATTTTATTCGTTAATGATGTAGTCAAAATTGTTCCACATTGCAATGCCCTTATGTTTGCCGATGATTTAAAATATACACTTCATGCAATGATCCGAATAGTTTTGCAAGATTGAATGCACATCTCCAAGATTTCCTTTTATGGTGGAATAAAAGCTACTTGTCCCTTAATGTTAGTAAATGTTTGACCATTACTTTTTCCCATCGTAACTCGCCTTTGATTCACGCTTATTCCTTTGACAATAGTGTTATTCCGCGTGTATCTTTGATAAAAGATTAAGGTGTTTTGATAGTTATTAACATTTACCACTATGAATATAGCTATCACAAATAAAGCCAATAGAGCATGGGGAATTCGTATACGTTATGCTAAGGTGTTGACCGACCCTTATGCGCTAAAAACTTTATATTTGTCGTTTGTTCGATCGTTGTTTGAATATGCGTCTATGTATTGTTTGGTATCCATACAAAAATACTCATGTTGTAAGAATCGAGGCAATTCAAAAAAGATTTCTTAGGTTTGGCCTCAGACGTCTTCATTGGTCGGATTTCAATAACTTGCCCCCTTATTCAGCCAGATTACAACTTAATGAACTCAAGTCTCTTGAGGTTAGGAGAAAGTTGTCAAGAGTTGCTTTTCTCCACAGAATACTTTTTGAGGAGATTCACTGTCCTGATATTTTAAGTCTTGTAGGTCTTAATGTTCCATCACTTAATTTGCGTAATAATTCTCGTAGTAATTATGGCAGATCCTCCTCTTTAAATGGTTTAATGTTATTGTATAATGATTGTGCGTCTTCAATTTACATTAATATGACAATATCATTAATTAAAACCATTTTGTTTAATTTCCTGCATTTGTTTTTGTATTATTCAAATTTTGAACTTGTTTTTTTTCTGTACTATATTTATTTACTTAATTTTTCTACAATCTTTGTCTCAAACACTAATCCAATTAAGGTATTTGCATTTTTTAATTATTTTTGAGTTATCGACAGTTTATTTTTCTTGTTTCTTAGCTTAAATTGTTAAAAATATTTTTTTGTTAAATAATTAACAGGTGGGCTGACCTAATCAGACATTCTTTTTATGATTATGCTAAACTCAGCCCCCTGCGGATGACTACTGAAGACTGCAAAGTGAAAAGAAATATTCTGTCTTGATTCTCGCAAAAAAATTCGATCAATTCTCTTTGTTTTTCTTTAGATTGCCTGTACATTTACTAGAGAAGCGTGGGCTGATCATGAAAGACAATGTCCCTTTGAGTTTAAAAGGTTCTCCAGTTGTCAGCCCTCCCTGTTCTTATGAAAATTGGGGCTGACTATTGGGAACTTGCATGGTTGACTACTGGAACAAGTGTGGCCGCTGCAAAATTCTGAAAAGTCGCAAGAAAAAGAGCCAATATGAAAACAAAGTGGCATTTCTGAAGCCATTCAGCACATTTAGTATTTTTGAACTATATTTAACAAGCATTGGCTCGTTAAACACTATAATAATGCTGTGATAGGCATTTACGTTACATTTTAAAGGTTTTTATTTGGAAATAACAGCATTTGAAGAATTTTTGAAGCGCCGTCTTCAACTAAAAAAATGTTTAAAGTGAATAGATTGTAAAATACTTACTAGTATATTAGGCACCTAATGCAAACTATTTACGAAATAAGTGAAGAATGTATGTTTTTGGGGTAGTCGGCCCCCTTAGTTCCACTCAGAGTGGTCGTTGTGCGACTAAAGGACATAATGAAGCTTTCGGCTTAGACGCGAGTTTTCTCAAGCACAATTGTTATTCAATTTGTTTCAGATTTACTAAGTGCTTTCGTTTAAATAAAGCAATATTTTCATTTGCTGTTGATGTTTTGAACTTACAAAAGTTACAAAAGTTAGATAGTCACAACGAAACCGCACAACAAACAATAGGATACGCAATGAAGTAGCTGCGTATTTGAAATATCAAAGTTTGTATGGGAAGTTTGACTTCGATCGTTTTCTACGATGGTGTTAAACGCATTCACCTTACCGACTAGTGGAGCTTTCACTTCGGATGTATTCTACGACGCCAAGTATTGAATTTGAGTGAAACGTTCCCCTCGACGTATTTCACGATAGGGGTGATTATTTCAAACTCGTCAAACTCCAGCTATAGCACGAGTTGTTAGATGTACTTGAGATTCATTGGACATGATCCTGTTCATCTTCTGGGCACTGTTAGTAGTTCCAGTGAATTATCATGAACTGAGATTCACAAAATAATGCATAGTTTCGTAAACAAATTTGCGGTTTGTGGTCATTACCCGATATTTTCGTATTTTACTTATTCAATCAGACTTGGAATAGCATACAAAATACGTACATCATTAAAATTCGATTGCTACATCAAAACTATAGGATTGTTGATCTTTTTAAGAATGGCCATCAATCTGTTTGTGGTTCGCAACTTTATATAGACCAAAATTGAAGTCGTTAAAAAGAAAGAACAACATTATCTTCACCAGACATGATCACAAGCCGTAATTAAATGAGCAAGCTAGCAACGCCACTCCTAACCGAATAATTACATGTGATTATCTCAGCGTTACCCTTAAAGTTATGAGTAAGTAGTGAAAAATGTTTCAATAGTAATAGGCTCACCATATACCTATCGGCAAAGTTCAAAAACGTCTTTCATTCCCTCGTTATGTTTGTTATCTCTTCTTAGTTCATGTTCATAACCATAAGCTACTTATGTCAACAATAAATCAATTTTGTTCAAACTCCCATGTAATAATGCCAGCAAAAGTAGAAGAAGAAGAAGTAATAACAATCTGCGGCCGCCTCCTCGCGCCACCCACTCGACCCACTCGGAGGGAGATGGATAATAATAAAGTTTAAATTAGTTTTCACAAAATGCTATCGAGTTACACAAGACGACAAGGCACAGATAATAAGAGTTTCAATTTGTTCGAGTATCAAAAATAAATAAGGAGATAAGCCAAATCGATTTCCTTGGCATGACAGTGCTATAGATATGCCATCTCTCGCTGTTAATTTTCTATTACATCCGGCAATATTTGCTGATCAAGCCGACACCCTATACCATCCTCTTCCGCTGCTGCCCACACGACCAAATCGATTTAAATTGATACACTAATCAGTTCTCATCCTCACACACACACACACACACTAACACACTATAAACAAAAGAGCGTCATTAAAAGGAAAATAAGATATAACATTCTAATTCTTCTCCAAACACACTGGTCACCAGTTTATATTGTTTAATCTTCTACTTGCATGTATGCTGATGAATGGCCGCAAAGAGGCAGGAATTTCGATGGAGAGATGAATATTGTTGACCGGAATAAATGAATATTTATCATCTGTCGTGGACTTCCAATGACTTTCAAATACAGAATTGAAGCGTGTTATTTTTATTTAATTGATGCGTCACTTTGTTTGATATTTACTTTTTGTATGTTCGCCCGCGTTGGGCTATTGGCACTGCGCAAATTTGGATAACGCCTTGACAATAGTGCGACAAGTACAAGCACAATATGCACATACAAAGAATGTCGAATCGTAATAGTCTTCCTCATCGTGTGGTTCATAAAAAAAACTGACGGAATGTGAAAATTGTTGGCTTATAATTCCATGCTGGGGACTTTTGTTCGTGGGAATATTCTCCATTTGCAATGGAATTGGCCCATATTCGGATACATTTCTGTTGAGGCGGAATGCAGTGCGATGGGAAATGTGTTCCACACCCGATTGAGTGTGTTTATTTGCCTCAAAATCAGTCGTCGAATTTGTCGAATATGTGGTGATAAACTTTGTGATGATGAATTGAATTGCATGACTAACAACCGAATTATTTGGAAGAGAACTATTTCGCCAGACACCATCAATCAATCGGTAATATGTATTTGTTAAATGATATTCTGTTTCACATGCTATACGTTATGCAACGCAGTAAATTGCAAAACTGCTTAAAATGTCGTCTGAGGAGATATGGGTTAATATTTGACTACGCAGCCATTTGTCGTTCATATTGGAGCACGGAACAGAGCCAGCGAGCACTCTGAACCGATTTATTTAAGAAACGAATTCAACCATCAGTTGTCACAAATAACATAAAAATGTATCATTTGACGAACATTTGTTGCCGGTCTTTAGTCGCACTCTGACAAACTGTTTTACAATCTACTTTCTTTTCTGTATTAGCATTCTCATTTCCGATCGGCATTCATATGGGTAGCTGTCAAAATGTGCTGTGCTTCTTAAACTGCTCAGTTAATTTATTTTCAGCACATAGTGTCTGCTCTGAACGAAGATAAGAGCAAAAATTTAGAGCTCTTACGCATTTGAGCTACAAAAAGAAGAACAACCTTTTTTGACAGTTCAGGTTCGCTCTGAACTAAAGACGAGCATGTCATTCGCATAATTGAACAACGTGCACTAAAAGTGGAGTAGGTATATTATTTATGCAGTTATGATTTCATTTATCCTGCAAAGAAGGTAAATTGTCAAAGCTATATAGATACCTTGTGAAAGCTCCACCCAATGGAAATATATTTCATAAATTGTACGCGCAACTTCAGTGGAATATTTTGTATTGAAATCAACTGCCCAACCCTTCATTTCTAATTGAAAGAAAAAACCTCTTTCCTCTTCATATCGGCAATAACTCAAGTTCATTACGTGGGTGGGTGGGGTCGCCTTCGCCTTCTTATGCATGTTTGTTATCCAAGAACAGTGAAAAGCCGGTTCCTTGATCAACTGTACACACCATCAGTCCTTCTCATTCTACAACAATCCACAAACATTATTTCGATTTACGAGTGTACGTATCTACTTATGAAAGCCGTGATTCCCCCGCATCGCACGACTGAGCCTGACATTTGGCCACCAAATCAGCTAACGATTTAGATATAGCCAATTGCGCACACGTCACTGATACAGCAACAGCCTGAGAAGTTGAAAAGTTAAGGTTCATTTGCACGCTTCTCTTCCTTTTGTTCCACTCTCTACAGAGTATATATGTATACTCGCATGCATGCGCCTTTTTGGCTATGTGAAAGGCCACAAAAAGATTCATTCGAAGCGATGGTGTCTGGTTAGGCCGCCTATTCAAAGGCACGACTTCACATTTGGCACAAGAGATAAAAGCCTTTTTGCGCTCGGCTCCGACGTTAACCCTGAGCTGAGCGTACTCTTGCTGACTTTTTGCCTATTGTTGGGCGCTATTGTGCCCATGTCGGGTGCGAAAAACTGTACACACAGATACGTATTAAATGATTTTACTTCAATTGAAGAAAGGTATACAGACACATACAGCAATAACAATGAGGAGTAGTAATGCTATTTGAGGGGGAATAGATGCGGTGGTAGGTGACTGGGCCTCGGATTTGCGAATTGCCCGGACTCTTGCAAACGAGTTTATTTCTTATTTTGCCTTGTCGTTTGTGTGTTGCTCTTAAATGGCGAATCTGTGATCTGTGAATTTTTCACAATAACAATTGAGATGTTGAGCCACTTTGCGTTTAACTGTCTCGTGTTTATATTAACGCTGCTGCCGCCACCGCCGCCGCTGGCTGGCTGGCTGGCTCTTATATCCATCCGACAAATGGGAATCCATTTGAATGAATTGAATTTTAAATGTGGAGCGTTAAATTTTGTGTGCAGACACATTTCCTTATATTATTCTGCAGTGGTATATATCTACATAAACATATGTATGTATATCATGCCGTGTTGGTGGTGGAGCATAAAAGACGTCTACTCGCACTCTGCCCGATCGCGGACTTGAGGGGATGCGTGGACCACTCGATGAAGTGGAAGAATTTGCAAACAAGTGTAGCAAATTAGAATTGTTTCTACTTACAAGGCTCTTAATCAGAACAAACTGGTTTTCAAGTGGAAGCGAAACAATGTATGACAGAGAAGGAGTGTTTGTTGTTTCTTGTCGCTTTGTACATGAAACGTAGTATAGTAGAGAAAAATATTTGAATAAATTTTGCATTTAGGTCCTCTCCAAATTGCCAATTACGTTCTTCAGTAAACCGAGGGGAGTGGACTTGAAAGGGCTCCGAATGGGTGTTTACTAGAATTGAGAAGTTGCGTGTATTCCATTCGCTGAATTAGTTTCTTCCACTTTGAGCCAACTAAATATATGTACTTCGTTTGCATTTGTATTTGAAAACTATCAATGAAGTGTTTATATTTGAGTTTACTGTCAAGTTGCAACCATTGATTCATGATCTAGGACTCACTTGTAACTCGTTACTCAGCAAACACGCCAACTATTTTTTTTTTTGGCCTTAGACCCAAATCAGACTTCTTTGTACCTTAATCTTTGCCATTGAACGGGTAGACACTTTTTTTGCGGCTCAATTTAAGTTGAGTTAAACAATTGTTTGAGTAGTCTGATCCGGATCAGATAACGAAAATAAAACAAGATGGATCATTGAAAAATTGTATTTTTAAGTTGTTGCAAGTTGGGCTGAATTCCAAAACATCAAAAAAATGCGCATTGTGAATATACACTGCTTTTCTGATGCCAGGTTATGAATGCCTTTGTAAAATTTTGCAAATTATAACTAAATATATTACATATTTGACTTACGACTCCGGCGATCAATCCAAATGTCAAATGCATCATAATCATTCACGATGCTCTGTTTGCTTTTGTTTGCACACATTTTAAACCTTCACACTTAATATTTTGTAGGTCACAATATGCAATTTTGTATGGAAAATTTTGCCACTGTGAGTTAACAAATTCAGCCTGGACACTAAAAATGATTATTAGTATCGCGGAATGCGTTTTGCAAAAGCAGCCATTGCATCATGTTTAGTAATCCGCTTGTGTTTTGGAACTCTTCATTAAGCAGTAATGCGAAAGTACTGCGATTTGGAATTCAGCCTTGTTTTCAAAACATAAAATGACCGTCACATGCTGACATTTGTAAACACAATGTACAGATTGGTAACGATGGAAGCAATTTCAAATGTACGTGCATGTATGTAGGGATATTATTAAATCAATTTCTTATTCTGAAATCAATTGAAATCACTTTCTTTATTTTAAAGTCTCTTTTCCAAAGCGATGAAAAAAGCAACGAAAATAACTCAGCAAAGCACAGATTCTTCCTTTCCTGTGCACTTTTTCTTCCGTGTGTGCTGAATTTCGACTTGAATCCTACGGTGTTACCCTGTTCACATCTATCCGAAAACCGGGAATCAGATTCTGTAAGGTGAGGCGAACAAACGTTTTCGTGCGCACGATAGATTTTCCCTATGTTACACAACAAACTTCTAACGTGTCGCCTTACAGAATCTGACCCCGGGTTTTCGCGAAAACACTTCATCGAAAACAGAAGATTTTCCATGCATATTCCAGTTTCCACGAAAACGATCTCCAATCGTTGGGTTGTTGAAACAAACACACCTCTTGCAATATTCAGCAAATTCATATGACCGAACAAATGTCACAAACTCACAACCTAAAATCACTTTCCACACATAATTGATGGGCTTATATTATTTTTAAATTCTCTGAATTCATTTTCTTTGTTAATTAATGCGATCGAAATTTGTAACCAAAACAGAACTTTCACGACAAGTGTCTCACAGCTGATTGAAACGTCAAACGAAAACTAGTTGGTGTTCGGTGTGAATGCATCGACGAGTTTCCGACGAATACACGATTTTCGGTGCGGTGTGAATAGGTATAAGCCTCAAGAGCATTTTTTGTTCCTGCCTTTGTACAGTTTTTCGGGCTTGAGAAAAATTAAAATTTTGTAAACGAACCTATTCCAAAAAAACTTGCTACTCATCTGCGGCTTTATTCATTGATTGCTTATTGTTCTTTATTTTGTTTACGGAATTGTTGTCTCAGTTTGACATTTCACTTGCAGTGTTTCCTTAACAGGGCTGGGCACCTTCTTCTTCTTCGCCTTTTCTCCGCCGTCTATCTCATTTGAGGGTTCGGCCAAGAGCTTCTCCTCTTCCTCTTTTGAGATCTCTTCCTCTTTCGAGATCTCTTCCTCAGTTGATCCGGTTTCTAGGGCCTCTTGAATTTTGGTGAGGTCGTATGGCTCCACGATTATTGTGTCGGCCACAGTGTCGGGGGTGTTACGAATTGAATCAAGTTTGCATAATTGTTCTTAATTTTTTTTTTTTAGAAAATAATTATTATGTTCAAATATGCAATGCAGCACAAATGAACAGTATTTCACTACTAGTAGTTCGGTTTCTTAGCCATTGTTAATATATGGTTGCTCCCGTTGCTTTCTCTCTCCAACAGTCACTGTTACTGCACACATGGACAAACTACGGTAATTTGTCAAAAGTTATATCCAATTCACGCAAAATTGAAACTGTTTTCCAAATCGAATAAAAACCACAATAATTTTTTTTCCTTATATTTAATGAAAAAAAAAACCATGTCGATTAGTTTCGAAAATAATTCAAAATTATGCAGCCTGCTAGTTTTCAGATTTAAAACTTACCTTTTGTTCTATGCATATGTTTAAAATAATTGTATGAATATGTAACAACTTTAACCGTTGCTTAGAAGTCGAACGCTTTGCCGTTTGTCTTTATATATTATAGAAGAAAAAGCAGCATCTCGAAATACGGAATTTATTCGAATGTAGAACAATGCTAAAATATGGAAAACTAATCAATATTTTTTTGTTGTTGTTGCATATTTTAGTCTGTAGACGTGATTGTGAGGCTATTGTTTACAGGTAGGTGCACCAATATTTAAGAATGAAACAAGCTACACAGCGGGAAATAGTAGAATACACTTTCAGATCATGATTCTTGATCTCGATGATAAGCAGGATCACATGTTGTTGTTGTACGTGCATGTAAATCGTTGATCTTCAGGGTCCGCCAAAAAACTCTTCTTTTTTTTTGAAAATGCTATAAAAAAAAAACTACTGAAGATTTTCTGAAATTTCTTTTTTTATTTGAAAGTACAATCCTTTCAGTTAATAATGGAAAATAATTTCATTCAAATGGCTGCCTCGGCTGGCCATGCAGTAGCCTACACGATCGGTCCAATTTTTAAGCACATTATCGATTGTGTGCAGCTGTATTTCACCAATGGCTTCACGAATATTGTCCTTTAAAGCGTCAATTGTCTCTGGCTTGTCGGCGTAACACTTATCTTTTACGGCAACCCACAAATAATAGTCCAACGGTGTCAAATCGCAGCTCCGAGGTGGCCAAACGACATCAGCTCTGCGGCTGATAATGCGATCTTCAAAAACAGGGCGCAAAACATCGAGTGTAGCTTCGGCTGTGTGGCACGTAGCGCCGTCCTGTTGAAACCAAATGTTGTCAATATCCTCCTCTTCAATTTTTGTGAACAAAAATTCGTTCAACATGGCCCGATAAGGATCGCCGTTGACTGTAACGGCCACTCCTTGCTCATTTTCGAAGAAAAATGGCCCGATTATGCCTCTGGACCAAATTCCGCACCAAACAGTATGTACGCACTGTTTTTGGCTTTTCACGCTTTGGTTTATCGATGAGGATGCCAGTTTCTTTCACTTTTTTCACAAGATAACGAACATACGGAGCTGACGGTGCTTCTCTTCTTCCAAATTCCGTATGCAAATTTCGCACACATTCTGCAACATTACCATGACTTTCAAAGTAATGTCGCAATATTTCCCATCGTTGTTCAAGCGTATACACAACCATATTCGTTCAGCGGAAGGATAAAACTAATTATCTGTCAAATCAGACATGAGCTAAGTGTTACCATTCGCGAAATAAGCACTAGTTTTGAGGATATGCGAATTGTGAAAAATCAAAATAATTGTATTAATCAATTTAATTTTATTTATAAATTGAAAATATCTATTTTATCAACAAAAAAATCACAACGATTAATTAATCTAACATCTTAAAAAAACCTCGGTTTCAATTGATTTAAATAGCTAAATTTACAGCAATTCTCCGACGAATTGAACATTTTTGCCCCGAACTGTCACACTTTATTCACAATCCACAGAGATCAGTCGCGTTCCACAAACCCACGAATGATAAATTCGTTCGAAATTACCTTCAACAAAGAAATTGATTCGCGGGTACCTGCGACTAAAAAGAGATTTCATGTGAATGAAATGTCAGAATCTACGGATATTCGCTCTCTCGCTGTGCGCAATTCGCTCTCATATGAATAGTCCTTAATATCTTCGTCGGGGGCATTTAAAGCAAATGAAATGCGAAGCGTCTGGTTTGTTGTTTTGTATGACAGCTCTATCCTCTTCGAACATGCCTTTCTCGTTTGTTTACGGTTGACGAATTACCTCTCAAAAATACAAAATAAAGTCTCAATACGTACTCAAGACACGTTCACTACCTTAAATTAACGGGTGATTTTTTAAGATGTTTAGAACTTTTTTTAAAAAAAAAACACAAAAAATTCGAAAAAATGAATGAAATATTTATTTGAATCGATAGTTTGAACCTTGCAATTTAATGTTTAAAGATAATTTCATGCAAATGTTGACCGCGGCTGCGTCTCAGGTAGCCCATCCGCTGAGTCCAATTTTGGCATACTCTTTCACACATATCGGCCAGTATCTCACGAATGAATGCATGGATGTTGGCTTCCAGTGCGTCAATCGAAGCGGGCTTGTCCCTATACACATTAGCCTTGGCATACCCCCACAAAAAATAATCTAATGGTGTCAAATCGCACGATCTAGGCGGCCAATTGACCGGCCCGAAACGTGAAATTAACTGTTCACCAAACTCGCCTCGCAATTCCGCCATTGTTTCGCGTGCTGCGTGGCATGTGGCACCGTCTTGTTGAAACCACATATCATGCAAGTCAAGAACTTCCATTTCGGGCAAAAAAAAGTTTGTTATCATCGCTCGGTAGCGTTCACCATTGACAGTAACGCTGCGATTCGCATCATCTTTGAAGAAATATGGCCCAATAATGCCGCCGGCCCATAAACCGCACCAAACAGTGGCTTTTTCGAGATGCATTGGTAGCTGTTGCAATGCTTCTGGCTGATCTTCACTCCAAATGCGGCAATTTTGCTTATTTACGTACCCACTCAACCAAAAATGAGCCTCATCGCTGAACACAATTTTTCGATAAAAAAGCGGATCCTCGGCCAGCTTTCCAAGAGCCCATTCACCAAAAATTCGGCGTTGTGGTAGGTCGGCTGGCTTTAGTTCTTGCACCAGCTGTATCTTAAAAGGCTTTACGCCCAAATCCTTCCGCAAAATTTTCCACGTAGTGCTGTAACAAAGGCCTAACTGCTGGGAACGGCGCCGAATCGACATTTCGCGGTCTTCTGTCACACTAGCTGATACGGCCGCAATATTTTCGTGTTGGTGGTTTAATGTCCAACAAAGTAAATTTGGTGCGAAATTTGGTCACAATCTTCCGAATAGACTGTTCAGAAGGTCGAGAATGCCGATCATAAAATGGAAGCAGCGCGCGATGAACATTTCGAACCGAGCACGAATTTTGATAGTAAAATTCAATAATTTGCAAGCGTTCATTTGTAAGACGATCCATGGTTAAATTGCAAACCAAACTGAAGCTGTTTGACAGTGACACAAGGTACTAAACACACGTCAGCTGTCAAAACCAGTGTTGCCAAAACCAAACCAGCTAAAAAATCACCCTTTATTTACAACTGAAAACTGACATTTGATAGTCATTCATGACGTTCACTTTTTACTCTCCGAATTACAGTTAACGATCCGCAAATTGCTTCCAACTAAAGCTGCCCTTCAATTGATATACAAAATACAAATATAGTACATACACCGCTTAGTTTTTGTTTGCAGTCCTGCGACTAACAGATTACCTCTGAGCCTATATAATGCCATACACGTTTATTATGTACAATCCATCAAAATCGATGCCAAAACTCATAGCCGTCATCCATTCCCTCTGGCTGCATTTCCTACCAGTCTTGCTCGATGACGAGGAAACCTTACATCGTTTGTATATACCAGGAATTTCAGGTCCATCAAATCGGCATCTAAAATCCTTGAATGATACGTCCAAATATAAAATCTCTTGTCATTTCCAAAGATGTTTCAAATCAATTACTTCGTCTTCGATCGCTTGCTCTCTTCATCCCTATATCTGTTTACCCTCTAATCGGATTAAAATCTCGTTTATTCGATTTCATGGATGAGTTGCATCGTACTTTCTCAAAAAAAAAAAATACGGCACACGCAGTAGGTACATATACCAAACAACTTCTCTATAGATCCAGACCAACCTATCAACCTACTCCGCCGGAGTGTTCTCTGTGCGCACCTCCCACCACAAAAACAACAACAAAAAATCTCCGACCAACAAATAAATTGTGTTTCCTGCTACAAATCATCGCAATATGCAAACCATACTGTGGTGTCGGTGTAGTGCGGTGCAGTGCAATATAACTCTCGCCTTGTACCACCGGTTGTGCTGCTGCAATTGTACAACGGCGACGGCTACAACGCCGCTGCCGCCGCATGTCGAACTCGAAACTCCTCTAAAAAGAGATAATCAAGGCAGTGGTGCCGAAGCGACCGTGTGCTGAACATTACCATCTCACTGCAAATGATACCTCCATTGTGTGCAATTTCGCAGCGCTCTCACAAAAAAAAAAAAAAAAAAAAAACACGACGCAACTTACAGCACGACATACTTTTTAATGTGTGGTAACTGGTAAGGTTATTGCTTGATACGATGACGATCAGGCGATGGTTACCGATGTGGTGCAACGTTGCTGTCTTCTATCAATCCAATTCGATTGAATTCGTTGCAACGACCACCGCGACCAATCGATCGATCATCCGTTTTGTCGAAAAGCTAACCAAGTGTAAACTATATCTGAACGGGGCATTAATACCCCTGGTTGACCGTATACAACATAGCGGACGTATCCATATATTTGCGGTAGCACTATTGATTCGCATATACAAGACAGGACACAGGATGAAGGAAAACACCAGCTGTTGACCACAGTTGAGGGAGCTGCCGCTATACAATTTCTATTTCCTTGTTTAGTTTGTTGAACCATGCAAACACAATACACAAAGAGATGGAAATACAAAAATTAAATTAAATTTCCATTTTAGGGAGTTTTAGGGAGGAAAGGACACTTGCACACAGCACATGCATCAACAAATTAAAATAAACACTCCGCAGTCCAATGGGTTCATTGGTCCAAGTATTGCAAACAAATGTGAGAACGCTATCTCTCGTGATAACATGCGACTTACATTTTTGGCAAGTTTTTTTTTTGTAAGCAGGAGGAAAAGGACTTCGTTTTCATTGGCAGCTGCTTTTAGTTTGAAAGTTTCACGCTGTGAACAGGTAAAAGATCCGGTCATAGTCTTGGTTAGGTCAGTTGCGTTGGTGTTAATATCGATTTACATTTTAATACTTGATAGGGAAATTGAACCGTGTTAGGCAATTTTGACCAGTTTTTTAATGAAAACGGCATTATTTGAGGTAAGCGTGATTAAAGCTGTATTTCATCCCGTCTTGCTAATCATAGTCTGTTCACACTTCACTCTCAATTCGATTAACATGATTAACTCAGACATAAATATGTCAGTTGCCAGTGCTGTCAGATTTCACTCTTAAAACAAAACACTATAAATCAATGGAGTAACATTTGTATCTTAAAACCCTGTTAAAGAGACAAGTTTAATTAAGTACAAATACCGAAATTCGCGATTCAATTTGACCAAACCTTTAAAAAATATAAACTTTATCTGAAATAAACAAAATCTAAGAATGGTGTGTCCGAAAGTTGTTCTGTTGCTGATTTCATATTGAATATATACATTTTTACTAAATATTTCACCAGTTTAGAAATCGGTGTTGAAATTTATTCAGAATCTTCCGGCGCATAAAATCAAAAATATTAATCCAAAAGGCTAATTTTCTTACAGACCCCGGATACACAATACTTGTGGGTTTACGAAAAATGTGTGTTTTAGAATTTCAATTTTGAATCGTCTTTTATGTTTAAAAAATATTTTACGTAATGATTTAAGTGGAGATTTAAAAATAGCAGACGTTTTGGACTCTTTTTTTCTCAGCACACTTTGACAGCCCAAAAGTAGAGCTTTAGTAGACAACGAGTGAGACGTCCAAAGAAACTTCCAATTAAAAAATTATGTCCAAATCAATTTCGTTCATATTTCCAGTGTGTTTTCTCAAATTTTGTTAAAATATGTACATTTATAATCATTTTCAACCACAATCTGGACCCGGATCGCAGTCTGTCTTACACAAAATAGCGTCGGCAACTATAAAACACGATTTTAGCCAGTTTTAAACCTACGTAGGTTATATCAGATTTCACGTAAAACGATATTTTTGTTTGTCAATTGGGAAATTGATTTGATATGCTGTGTGCCGAGATTAATTTTTATTGCATTAATTATGAATTTAGCCACCAAAATTTCTCTGATGTCGTTTTCCATTGGGATTTTCAGATTTTGCTCTCAGATTTCAGATTTTTGCGCCCAGTGGAACATAAAACGAGATTTTCTTTGCATATGTGGTGGTGCGTGTTGTAAAAGTCGACTGCTCTTAAATGGTAATTTGTGTTTACAAAAATCTATTATATATGTATATATTGGCGCAACAGGTCCATAGGGACCCAAGGCCTAGCTTCTCGTTTTGTGTGAGTTTTTCATTTTTGGAACGAATGGAAGGGATCTAAAATTTTATGCCGATTCCAAACGGCTAATTGAGAAGCTCTTTCAAGACAGTTATACTCTCGGATGTTTGTCAGACATTCGCGAGAGGTGGCGCAGTGGAAAAAACCCTATGTTGGAATTTGGGTTTTGCGGGATTCGAACCTGGGACCCCTCGTTTAGTAGCCCAACGCACTAACCACTAAGCCACTGCGCCTACAAAAATCCATTGCAGCGGCCAAATGTAAGTTTTGCTAAATTTTTCACAGACTAGTCGTCTCTAAAAACATAACACACTTCAAAATTTGACAAATGACAAATGTTTTGGTGTGAAAGTAGGTGTGAATCTCGCTCAGAAATCGAGATTCGCAGAATTGCTCTGACTCTGCTTTTTTTGCGACCAATGGAACACTGACATGACAGCCAGCTGATTTCGAGAGCAGAAAAACTGCTCTGAATCTGAAATCTTTCTGTCCCAATGGAAAACGACATTATTTTAGCCGGAAACTTCTTAAAATCCAAGACATCGTAACCACTGAAGCAAGTAATCAATGTTTCACCATCGGCTGTTCTATCAACTGGTCTCCGCAGTGCAGTTTAAATTTATTCGGATTGAACGTCGACATGTTTAAAAAAATTAGTCTATGTTCAGGTTTAAGACTTAAAGAATAAAAACAGTACTCAAATATGAGAAGTGGTACTTGCGTACTCGGGAAAGTCAAATAGTAAAGAAATTAGTACAAAAGTAAGCCTTTTTTCAACAGTGCAGGGTATTCCCTTAACGCTTAACAAAATATATTCCCCACCATAACTTAGTCCATTAATTTTATACAATTTTGTTTCCTTTCAGGTACGTTCCAGACAATTCCATTTGAATAACATTGAACACTAAACTAACTGCTGATAAAAGGTAAAAAACAGTTTAAAGAAAAGTTGTAAATAGGTTAAACGTGACAATTTACCGAATTGACAACTTAAAAATATTTTTAAGTGCCACTGTAGGCTTACGACGTATTTGATTGGTTTTCTTTTCGTTTGGAGCTAAATCCTAAAGCACCAACTTTACTTTCATCCGTTCGGTTAGCACATCAGACAAAAGAAAGCAAGTAAATCTACCTAGTTAAGCGACTAGCAGTCTTACTGCTAACTTTCCTTTTCAAACAAAAATTTCAGTCGCCATATAAAATCCCTTCAACTTGTGGATAGAAAGGATTAACCAAAAAACAATTCACTGGGACTCAAACTCAAACAAAAAAGAAAATCGATATCACCTTCCGTTGCAAATTCCCACCACTTTTTCACAAATAACCTACAACAAAAGGGTGAACTTCTGTGGAAAAAAAAGCTCAAGCAAAATGGCGTACGGAAGGATACGTACGAATGAAGAAAAAAAAATCAATCCTTCCTCAAACTCAATGCAAAAATGCAAAGGGTACAGTCAGGATAGTCAGTCACTCAGTCAGTCACATGTCATGTGCCTTATGTTACTTCAACACAATGAGTCACCGTTACTGCCCGATGCTTGGTTCCTTTCCTTCCGGTGTTTACTGTTCGTTTTTGTTTTCCTTTTCCGCTACTTTTTTTTTTTTAGTTTTCTTTTTATCAATTATTTTCTGAGAAGTAAAAGAAACATTTTTAATTCTACTTTTATCTGCACAGAAACTCTGTTCATTATCGATGAGGATAACTGACAATTTGGGAAGTTTTGGTTCGGCTGTCACAACGAATGTCACTTGAGTTTTATTATAAAAAAAAATCGTAGAACAATAACAACGATATGTGTGACTCACTGGGAATTTTAATTGGCGATAAAGTACGGTATGGCAGCGTGCGTAAAGCATAATGTTTTGTCATAAATATTTGCAGCCCCCATGTAATACTCTCGCATCTCCTCTTGCAAACAGCTGGTTTGCCTTTATCCGACTACGTCGACAACAGACAGAGGAAGAACACAATTCCACAGTTTGGGGGAAGACGAGTCGGCTACTTGGGCACTCTGTGGATATAATAGTCATGTGGGTGGCGGTTTTTTCCTTCCTTCTGTTTTGCTTTTTTTTTTTTGTTTTGAAGCAGTGTCGTCTTGCAAAGATCGTGGCGTCGTTTGCCTGTCGTCGTCTGATGTCCTCATAAGCTCAGCTTCTCCACCTCCGCTGAGCACAACCGGTCCCTAGAGGAACATAAATTGAGGGACTATACAGCGCCCCATCAGTGTATAATTATGAAAGATAATTGTGATGTGTAATTACAGTGCCGTACCGCGCTCATTAAAAAAAATTTTATTTTTAGACTTTTAAGATGAGTTTAAAGGAAGACGGGATAGTTTATGGGATGGCTTGCCATCTGCTGAAATTTACGGCAGAAATTCAGTTTTTTTGCTCACTTTGCCAAATCAAACATTCCTTCTTCATTTGGCTATATAAAGGGTTGTTCACATGTAGGTCGCATAGATGGAGCGGAATGTAATTTTTTGGTTTCAAGGCCGACCACGATTGCATTTAAATGTTGCAAGCTCGACATAGATTGAAACCTACAGTAACCTAAACAAATTGCGGTCGAGCGTAAATTTAACTTACAGCCCTATTCTGCTATTCATCGGGGGAATTTTTCTTCAATTTTCACTGAACACTATTCTAATATTCATTCGAATCAAATTTGGATTCTTCTCGCTGATGTCGGTAACGTCGGTAATACTGCGCGGTATTCTCTTATTCACATCCGCATGTCAAATGTTGCGGATTTGAAACTAAATGGATCGTCTGTGTGGTTGGTGGTTGATAAATGTAATTAAAAACTATTTAATTGCTTGTTTATTTGTATGTAAATAAATATTATTTCTAGTTTACTGCTTTAATTTCTGTTTGAAAGTGGAAAACAAAGTCCAATCCTATTCATACCTGTTTGTTTATATTTTTTGTTTTATTTAAAATAATTTATCCAACTTTCCAAAACTTCTTATGATTTTCTCATGAACAGCTGTTTACTTAATTGTCAAATTGGTTTGGATAATGTAGTGTACCCGATGGATAGCAGAATGGAAAGGCAGAGTAAAAAAGTTTCGAATGGGTAAATCAAATCTACGATTCACGTGAATAGCTGAATAGGGCTGTTAGTCTAATTTATGGAAATTGCCGTAACGTTCAGGGCCAGAAGTTGCTTTAGTAAAGACTCCAAAAGGTTTAAAGTTGTAATATCGACTTGAAAGATTGGCCTTTTCGGTCCTTTCCTGCCATCTATAGTTTTGCCTCTGAGAAGTTTTGTGGTGCAGTCGATAGCTCAGCTTCGTAATTGATAAGTAAAGATGAAACTAGATTTATGGGAGCAGTTGCGAATGACTCAAGCTTACGCATATTCTCTTTAAATCAACCTCTCGACACCTGGCCAAGACGAATATGATGCGATAAACAGCAAAAATGTGGTGACATTCAGAGTGAAATGACAATAGCAAGTTTTTGAACTCATTTCAAGTAACAAAAGCACCATACCTGCAGTGACAATACAGGGATATATAGAGATCATTTACATACTTTTATATAAGACTGGTAGCGCCACGTCAGTTCCATACAATACAAGCTTTCCCCCAAAAAAAAAAAAAAAAACAATTTTTGGTTCAAAGCGAATAAAAAGTAACAAAATGCAAAGCATCCTGAATTTCGCCAAAGAATGCTAGAGACATCTGTTGGGTGTAAGTACACTTACATAGTAAAACGGTTAAAAAGTGTTTACGATAGATGGCGCATCGAAAATGAAACCAACGAAATTTGAATTAAAAATCGTATTGTAATGCATTCATTGCCCCTAAATTGGACAAATTTTGTATATTGTTGGCGAATGAGCTTTTCCTGTTGTTTTACTTTATTTTTTTTTTTGGAAATATTATGCCAACTACTTTTGCACGGTTTTCAGGACAGTTTTAAAAAAATTCAAATGATATTTGGGATGGACTCATAGCTCTGGACGATGTACTGGAGGCGCCCAATCATCTGAACAATGGAAGGGCTGCAGGAACGGGTGGGACTTCTTCTGAATTTTTACAAAGATTGGACAGGGAAGCTTTTGAGTAAACTTCCACACTTGTTCAACTTGTAAGACCAAGGCCCGTTTGCTGATACTCCTCTTAGCGATTGAAGTTCCACTTAAAATCTTATGTGACAGTTTATGACATAGAAAAAGTAGCCCATAAGGTATTTAAATCGCTATGAGTAGTATCGGCAATCGGGCCTTAACGTTTTCTAAACTTTTTCTTACGTCTTCAATGCAATTTAGAAAATTTATTTTTAAATTCCTCAAATTAATAATGAAGCCCATAAAACCTACTTTATTTCTGCTTCGTATAATTTGTTTCCAATTTATTCCGTTCCGAACCAAAAGAGCTAGCGCTAATGTTGGAACCAACCCGAAGTAGGCTACTAGCAGTTCATACATAGTAAGTCTTATTTTTTTTTCACCTTTTGCCTTAAACCGGTTTTAAATATTGGAATTATAAAAGAATATTTCCATTCATTAAGGAAATCACCAGAAACAAGAGACTGGTTAAAAATAATTTTAAGAGGAAGAAAAACGGAAGATAAGCATTTCTTTAATATTACCGCTGGAATCCCATCTGGGCCTGGGTTGCCATTAAAATTAAATTTATCGAGCGCGTTTATTACATCTTCATCCGAAAACTGCAGGACACCGATAACCAAAGCATCAGAGATCATATCGTAATGGTATGGTATAGGTGTACTCCTTGTTGATTGGAATTATACCTCTCTACACAAGGGACAACTGTCAAACTATTCATGTGATGTCCTGCCAATTCGACTGAGAAATTTGGTGACGGCGCGTGACTTCGAATATGTTGCGGTCGAAAATCTTTAACGCAAGAGTAATATCGTGCTTGAGTGAAGATACTCGTGTTTGAAGACACATAAGGGCTTTGATGGAAAATCTGTATGTCATTGTTTAGTATCATTGCTCATCTGTCAAACAACGACAGTCAAAATTTCAGATAAATTCATCGATTAAATCTTTTCTTTAGTTGCTGTTGAAAGCGAGCAATTATTTATAATTATGGAAAAAAATGCAATACCGATCGGGGTGATTAGATTCTTGTTTTTGGATGGGAAAACGTGTAGAAAAGTTGGACACCGTTTATGGGATCTTTCTCCTTCGATGACAACAGTTGGATAACGGAGAAAACGGCCCCACTTGGCAAAGAAAAAAAATGTATTCCATCACGACAATGCACTGGTTCACTCGTGTCACATCGCGGCTTCAAAATTGATGGAATGATGAAAAGTAACAAAATGCCAAGCATCCTGGATTTCGCCAAAGAATGCTAGAGACATCTGTTGGGTGTAAGTAGACTTACATAGTAAAACGGTTAAAAAGTGTTTACGATAGATGGCGCATCGAAAATGAAACCAACGAAATCGAAATTTGAATTAAAAATCGTATTGTAATGCATTCATTGCCCCTAAATTGGACAAATTTTGTATATTGTTGGCGAATGAGCTTTTCCTGTTGTTTTACTTTCTTTTTTTTTTTGGAAATATTATGCCAACTACTTTTGCACGGTTGGAATTAGGCTACGAATTGCTGCCGCATCCACCGTATTTTCCGGATTTGGCTCCATGTGATTTCTTTTTGTTTCCAAATATGAAAAAATGGCTTGGCGGGAAGAGATTCACAGCAAACGAAAAGGTCATTGTCGAAACTGAGGCATATTTTGCAGAGATCGACAAAACCAATTTTTTTGAGGGCGTAAAAAAGGTGGAATATCGTTGGGCTAAGTGTGTCGAAGGAGACTAGGTATGTCGAAAAATAAAACAGGTACTCATCAATCACCCCTCGTAAGTGCGATAAACTAAATGCAGGGTGTGGGAAATTCAAAGATCCTTATATCATAAAGCTACTAGATTAGTGCGTGTTAACTTATGTATTTTTGTGAATGTCAAGCAGTATTTTTTTGGGTGAGAAAAACACGTGTCACTATATCTAATCGGACAAATAACAGTGGAGCTGGGTAGTTATAGCTAATCGACAGACATCGAAAGTCCGTGATACCGTCACGAACCTAAAACAGCGAAAGACAGTCAGTCCAAGAATTTTCGATGACATCGCGTATTCCGATCCAATTATCATTGTGCGCGACATTCACGTTTATTTCCCAATCACGTCATCTGTACCCACACACATTTACATGGCACTTCTGAATTGTGGCGCCAAATGGACGAATTGAATTCTTCATTCATGATTTCACACAAATCAACGCGGCACAAGCAAATCCTACTTAACCCAATTAGAACAATTGGATATTCTATAGGTATCTAGTATCCGAGTCCCAAAAATAAATATCCCTTTGACTCGTTTGCCCTTAACCAAAACAATAAAAACTTACAGGATGACGAGCAACAACATAAAACAACACAAGCCTCGGCAATAAAAAGAGCTAAAAAGGTTTTTATTAGCCAATGGTGCCTGTAATCCATAAAAATCAAGATTTAGGTCGACGATTAAAAGCACCTTCTATCCACGCAGCCATACAAACACACACACACTCACAGAGTTTTAGTCAAAGGAAAAGGAAAAGTGAAAGCAAGGCAAATGGAAAGGCCTATATGACTAACCGACCCAATTCGACCCGGGGGAGGAAGTACTATCTCAACTGTAATTGCATATGAGAGCGGGAAAAGTCATAAAACGATTTAGCAATTCATATCCTTGAAATTGTAATACATGTTACAGTCGACCCTCCCCCCATTGCGAGTGGGCTTTTTCCTGATCTGTGTCATCTAAAAGTATAATTCAATCTTCTGGGAACAACTTGGAAAAATCTTTACATGAATAAGTGACTGCTCTTCAGAAAAGGGAAATATGCAAAGAAAAAAAATGAGGGCTGTTCTGTGACAACGGTACAGTTTGTCTTCATTTTTGAATTGACTGAGCTGATGAGTCATGCGGGAAGGGTGGCTGGCTGTATAGAGGCGCACACAGTGCGTTATGGTTTGGAATGGTAATTCGTCATCACCCAGAAACAAGGGAACGTGTGGCTCCCTTTCGTCCTACATTTTCCTTTCAGTGTTTTACAGCCAGCAAGCACACTCGTCGCACTAATCCACCATCATGAGAGTATGTAAACTGTACGTGCGTGTGCGTTGTCTTATGAATATACGAGTATATATGAGGATGTCATTGGGAAGCAGGATGGATTAAAAAAAAAATCAGGAACGCAGGCTCATGGGGAGAGACACAACTGGAGTGAGCCGCTGATGGCGAATGCTGACATGTTCCTATTTCTGCCGTAGAATGTGGAAAATCCATTGACAAAACAAATACGACGGTACCGCACTGTCGCGTCGGCCCGTTGATGACGAAGACAGTCTATGAGGCACGAGGACAGGCATTGTCACATGGTTTTCTTGTCACTGTTCCTTATACTTGCCAGCGTATTCAATCTTCTTTTTTCTCTGCCCAATATCAAAGGGTTTTTCCCCAATGTTTATTTATGGAAAGCAAAATGAGTCCTTTTCCGAAGTTTTATTTGTGGATTTATAGGTCGGACGTAATTTGGATGTCTTCTCCGTGCTATGCTGTCGTCTGTCGTCGTGGTCGTCATTGTGAGTTTCACTTTTTATTTCAATTGACATTTAGCTATTTTTAAAAAGGAAAAAACGTAGGTATATATGGCTTTTATTAGTGTCGTATATTTTTTAAGGACTTTTTTTTATAGCCATGCCAATACACATCGCATCAGGTTCACGAGGCTGCGTTGACGCGTTCAATTTGCGAAAAGTGACAGAAGATGAAAGTAGTAGCCGGTGTAAAACAGAAAATGTGAAATTGAAAGTTTGATTGGATAAAATGGCGCCAAATGGAATACCGCCATTGAATATTCATTGACATCTTAACATAGTAAATGGAAATTTAAGGATTTACGCAGTATCTGTGGAAGGAATTTTAGAGAACTCGTTTGCTACTAGTGAAAGTACAAAATTGACAAAAATATTATTATTATTATTTATTATAAGGTAGTTACAAATGACTAGCTGTGGAGACTATTGGCATTGACAAAAATAAGTCAATACAAAAGTATCAAAAGCTATTTTATTATCAATCTGTTTTAACAGGGTGTCCCAAGAAGTTTTTTGTTTGAGGGCATTCCATTGAACGGGGAAATTAACAGAAATATATGAATGAGTGAGTTGGATAATAAAATAATTTGTATCTTCGGATGGGAGGGCTTCATGGATCTTCAAACTTATTTGACAAAACGTTCTTAACCCTGCGTTTAATATTCAGCTTCTACTAGCACTGGGCGCACACCTACGATGTAGAGCCTTCTACAAATATTTTTAGCTATTAAGTTTTTGCAGTTGCTAAAGAGGTTTCGACGGCAGTCGCCTGTATCCACTATTGCATCCGTTACCTGTCAAGAATGGTCGCGTTCGTAAATGTGAAAATGTTGTAAATGAACTGCATTATCATTGCAGCACTTAGTTAGTAAAAGAAAATTTACTGTCATCGGCATGCTGTCAATAGTGCCGCGCTGCAGAAAAATACCAGGAAAGAAAATGGAAGTAAAATCTGTACAAATTGTTTAATTATTTAATAATTTCTGCTACAGTAGTCCCTCCATAATGTGAACTAATTAAAACAGGGTGCTTTCGGATTTGAAAGGGATTCACATTACTGGAACTTTTTTTCAGTAGGCACTTACCATTAAAAAACAACACAAAATGATTTTTTAAAACACAATTTCAATATTAATTGATTCAGAAGAAAACCGAAAATAAAATAAGTTAATATGCAAAACGAGCAAGAGAAACAAGAGAAATATAAAAACTTTTACAAACAAATTCACATTTTAGAGTTTGAAAATTTCGGAAGTTCACATTATAGCGATGACAGTGTAAAGTTTTGCGATTCACATTTTAGAGAAATTCACATTGTCGAGGGACTACTGTATTTAGAAATGAACAAGAGCAAAAATAAAACATTCCAATGATGCCAAAAGACTCCTTATATCATTTCGCCTTGGAATAAAATCGGAGTTAGTAGTAAACATCTGAGCTGTCATTGACAAAATTGTTTTTATTTGTCATATCTGACGTTGCAATTGTGAACTAATTTTTGTCAATGCATGACGGCCACATTCAGGCAGCTGTAGTTTGCGTTCATAAACGTATTCATGGATGTTTTTGTTGCGTGGTTTGGGCAACATTATTTACAATTATGAACTGACACTATTCCACTTGTATTTTTGACATATTGTCGCAATGGCAAATCTCAGACGATCAAAGTGCAATGCATGCAGCGGAATCTATAGCTTAGCTGATAATGGGTGTTTAATTGTTGTTTTTCGTACCGAAAACGTTTTCCAGCAACAAACAAATTGACAGCCGATCAGTGTTTAATTTGCTTTGCTGCGTCACCTTGAGCGGCAAAGCGTTCTTGAACCTTTTTCAACACAACCTTTTGCTTAGCGATGATCGATGATAAAAAGTTTTAATTTGAAAAGGAAATGTGTAAATTTGCCCTAAGACTCAATGTGGCAAATTCTTTTCTATTATTTATCGTCGTATAAAATTGTACATCACCGTGGTAAGCGGTTAGAGGATTCTAGGAAGCTAGGTACTTTGAACGTTTTGCCCTTCAAAATGGGGTAGGAGGTCGTTTTGAAAAATTGCGAAATACCTGTCTAATAGTTTTGACTGCGCTATCAACGTCCAAAGTTTCAAATGAATGCGAGCATCGTGAGTTGCCGTGTTTTTAAAAATAATGAAAAACCAACTCCAAGGAAATAGGGGGACGAACATGTAGCTCGACGGCAACGTCGTTCTCAGAAATTTTCTAAACAAGGTACTTCCCGTCAGGTAAACCACTTTCTAAATCCCTTCACATCACCTATCCACTCAAAAGTTACAGCTTCCATTTCTAAACGATGCAGGTTTAGACAGTGGTTGCATCAAATCGTCTACCCTTATCTGTTTCGTCCAGCAATATTCCATTCTGGAACATCAAACGTCTCCGTCTTTCCGGATTATCCAGTTCAACTTTGTACCGAGGCTCTCGTTAGACGCGGGACACTGATGATTGATTCGAAGCACAATCCAGCCTCACCGCCAAAAGACAGACAAAAGCTTTTCATGCCATGCTCCAGCAGAGAGAGACGTCTATGGAACTATTACTACTGTTATTCCAATTTTGTTTGTAGTTAGCGGAACCACCAGCGAGACAAACGGATGGATGGATGATCTATACACTTTTCCCGGACAATAACAGTCAACAACAACGAAAAAAAAAAAAAAACTTAAAAAATAGACAAAGAAACAGAACTACTCGTTTTTTATTTTTGTTGACCTCTCAGCTGCACCAGTCCCACTGCTTCCCACTGGTGACCCCAAAGAGGCGGAGGTTCATGACTTCTTCTCATTTTCGAGCTTAGAATTTCACTCGTAACTGTATACCGAGCATTTATGACGTCCGATGTTTTTTCATACGAGTGGGGTTCTATTTTTGGATCGTAATTCAAATCGAATACTATAAATTAAAATCGTTAATCATAACAATGGTATGTGCGCGTGACAATGTACGAGTACATTACGAGTATGACTGGCAACAGAGACAGCCTACTCGTACTCATACACAGCTCTAGGGTTCAATGTACTCCCTCGGCCGGCGAGTGTTAAACAGCAGTAACTACAACAACAACAAACACAATAAATAATAAATACATTTAATAAAACATTTTTTTTTGTCTACATACGACGAATCGAAATGGAGGAGGCGGCGGCAGAATGGTGACGGTGCGGCACTTCGTTTACTCGTTTCTGCCACTAGCCTGGAGTGTACTTTTCAGAGCCTAACGAAGTGTAATGACGATGTGGTGTGCACCATCATTCAATGCATCCGCGTCGTCGTTGATGTCAGATTCTTCGTGTATCGTTAGCGTCAGCGTCAAAGCGTTATTGTCGAGAGATGCGCGAATGATATGAGAGCGCGCGTTAATTGCGCACAGCAACAACGAACTGTTATTCCACCGAGCCAATACCAAAGGCAAGAGATAAAGAGGCATTCGGGAGCTAGAAAGAAGGCTTCACTTTGAAGACGAAAATCCCACTTGGCGGCCGGGCGTTCAATTAACAGACAGAGCGAAGATAATCCGCTGAAGAGCTACAGAGGATCCCTCGCTCATCTGGAATTGTGTGATGGAATGCATTTTCTGGCATTGCGTAGGTGCGATGTGAGTGGCCAGTGATTGATTGAATTAAGGAATGCAGTCCAACGTTTGCTGGCATTACATGCAGAAGAGCATTACTGTGTCGTGGCAAGATGATCTTTTCCATATTGACTGACTAATCCGACAAAAGTTGCACAAAAAGAAATTGCGTTCTCCGAAGATGAAGAGAGGGTGTGGTGGTTCTATGTGGTGCTCGAACTGCTATGCATCGAAGGCTTTGACGACACAAGTGTCATACAGATCGGGAAGCTTGTAATTCAGCTCAATATTATTACTGATATTTCAAAAAAAAAAAATGTTGTTACCTAAAGCTAAACGGTGACCATCCGATCATTACAATAATGAACAGTTCTCAACTGGAGGAGTAATCGGTCACTGGCTCTTTTAGTAATTTAATTGGGGAAACCGATCGAAGTCGGTACACCTTTTGTAGAGGCTGACGATAGTGATCTGGAAATTAATTCGAAAGCCAAAGAGCCAATCCTCGGCAGACAATGAATGCGATACCAATTGTGCAGTTGAGTGTTTAAATTACAGACGAAATCTGTGGCCGATGCCAAGAGCGAACGCAGACAGAGCCGAAGAATTAGTTCTTTTGCCGTGATTGCCTGCAGGTTTTGCAAGGTACGTAACTGTCAGACATCAATATTGCGGCAATAGGCTTTTAAAAGTCGGCCAATAAGTGAACTGAGAGTTGGAAGAGGATATGTCTGAAACCATCTGAGACTACTGAGGTGGCGACGTTTTGAAGAACAAATTAATTTCCTACAAGTGGACTACAGAAAATAGTTAAGCATGAAAGATAAATACTATTTAGTACCTGGTATGTAGCCCTTTTCGAGCCTGCACCTAAATAGGGCAATCATGTAAAGTTAAAATAAGTCTGAGGGCCGTAAAAAATCCCTAGCACCTGGTGTCTTGAAAAATGTAAGAGTTTAAAAAAAAAACACTTAAAATTATCCAGAAAATATAATCAACTTTTACAAAATTCCGTCGCCTACAATATAGGCAAACTTTTGAACTAGCTTCCTAAGGGACATACAGGGTGGCTGATGAATATTGCTACATTAAGAAACTCAAATAACTTTTTTTTCAATGTATGGAACTCATTTTTCTTTTATTCCTGTTAAAGCTTATTCAATTTTATTAAATATAGCTTAATTAGTTTTAAAAATAATCGAATTTAAATGCCCGCCCACCCCTGGTCGTTGATACATGTGCGGCATCTTACCAAAAACTTATTCATTACTGCTTGGAGAGTTGAGCCAGGAATAGCCGCATTTGTCTCTCGAATGGATTGCTTTAGTTCAAATAAATTTGTTGGTTTTGCTTTGTAGACTTCCTGTTTGCAATAACCCCACAAGAAAAAGTCAGCTGCAGTAAGGTCAGGCGACTTGGGGGGCCAACGGAATGTGGAGTTTCTGGATATCAGCTTATTGGGAAATTTTCGTCGCTATTATGTCATAACAGGCCGGGCAGGTGAGGAGTTGCACCATCTTGCTGAAACCAAACAGAGTTGAAGAAAATTCTCCTTCGGCTTAATTCTGGATAGAAAAACTATCTCGACATGCTCAAGTAACGGTCTCCCTTAACCGTAGCGGTGTGACCGTTTTCTTCGAAGAAGTAGGGCCCTACAATGCCGCGTGATGAAACTGCACACCACATTTTGACACGAAGTGGATGCAATTCCGTCTCATGGAGTATCTGTGGGTTGGAAATACTCGATATTCGACAATTTTGTTTGTTTATGTTGCCGTTTGAATCGAAATGGGGCTCGTCAGACATAAAAAGACAGTTCGACATGTTTCCGTCCTCTTCCACCGTTTGAAGCATCTTCTGGCAAAATTCCAAGCGAATCGGCAAGTCTGCTGCGTTCAGTTTGTTGGCCATTTGACTTTTATATGGAAATAAGTCCAAATCATTGTGCACAATTGACTGCAATGACTGTCTGCTTATACCCATTTGGTCAGATAAGCTTCTTGTCGAAACTCTTGGATTGTTTTGTATGGCAGCAGCTACAGCAGCGATTGTTTTCTCCGTCCGAACTGAAGGGTTTCGATGGTAAGGTCTTCTTTCGACTGTCCCATGCTCGGCAAAATTGTTAACAAGTCTCAATATGGTCCATCTGCTCGGAGGATTGCCGCAACTACGGACTCCAGTGCGTGATAGCGGCGGACAATCCAAATACTTGTTTCAGTGTCCCAGTTATCCATTTTTGTTAAATCTAAAAACCAATCTGCAAAATAAAAAAAAAATGAACCAGATGCATTAAATAGAAAAAAAGTTATTACATTTTTTTTTGGTAGCGGCTTTCATCAGCCACCCTGTATGTTCTTAGGACCTTACAATTTGCAGCAATTTAAGTGCATAGCTAAAACCGTTCTACAACCTTCTCCACCTTGGTGTTGAAGCTTTTTTTTGTAGCTTTGCCCGGTATAAAAAGAATCCGACCCATTTAAAATTAAGACAGAAAAAAAAAATAGAAAGCTTTGCATATTTCGCGTTCTTCTTGCTCCAGTGAGCTCAAATAATCCAGCCCCGTACATTTTTATATCGTTGACCATGAAAATTTCAAAATCTTTTGTATATATTCGCATATAGGGTTCCTCTAGACTAGATGCTCGGATTCCGTTGTTCTCCGCGGGTTTTGACGAATCACAGTCGATCATGTCACCGATAATCGCAGCGTAGTCAACTATTTCACACGAAACATCAATTTTCTTCGGGGAACTCGAGGGGAAGTAAATTTAAGTTATTTGTTGTAACAAACGTTGTTCCTTCGTGTACCATGATGAAAATGTTGATTTTAATGAATATCTTCACATTGACAGTTTGTCACACTGAAAGTTTGAAGTTGTCAAGTCGCTAATGAAACACCCTTTATAAGAAACTAGTTCACTCTTTTCCAGTTGGGGATATTTCCTTATTTGCTAGAAAATTATGTTTGCTGGTAGGGAACCGAGTTTCCAACATTATAGGTCAGAATCAGAACCACTTTCACGGCTTTAAACATAACGTATTCGCTTGAATTTGTTTGAAGGGAACAGTGTGCAGAGATGCAATGATGTGTCTAATTTGTTTACGAATATTTTTCTTATAAGCCAGGTTACTAAAATGGTAGAGTTTCTACCACAGGGCGGCGAATTCTAGTACAATTAAATGTGCTCTATTTAAGTTTTGTTTTTATAAAGTACCTATTTATAAAATGCATTAAAGAAATGAATAGTTAAAAGTTGTTTTGAAATTTTCTATTGTTCGTTATTTGTTCATTTATTTCTAAAATTTCGGCACCGTACCTATTTTTGTTTATAATTTGTTTAACCTAGGCGCATGCTTAATTTTTAGACCAATTTGTAAAATATTTGTTTGGATTCCTCAAAACTTGTTTTATTTCAAGATGCACTTTTGGGATAAGCTACTGGGTTTACTGGCAGAGTTCTCGGTGGAAACGTGTTCATGTCAAAAATAAACGTCAGTTAAAGAGACAGTTCATACTGTCTTTGAGGTCTTAAAGTCCCACTGACGCAATCTGTTATATAAAACTACGCAATGTACAAATTTTGTTTTTGTGTGCCAGTCAGTTGTGGCTCGTGTTTCGTATATATTTAGGGTTGACAGTTTGAACTTGTAGCATATCTGGAAAGCAGGGATGTTAGATAGAAACAACGTGAAAAACTTCTAAAATATTAATCATTTGGTTTGTGTTCATGCTGATGTTTGTTTGATACATAAACCATAAACCAATAAGGGACTTCTGTTTTCTGCCGTTGTCTTTTGATTCACTGACTGCACTTTGCTTTATTAAATATTTTTTTTTTTTTTTGGTAATACGTGAGCTTAAGTTCTATATATCGAAGAGCATCTTAAATATGAAACGAGTGTCTTAATAAACACTTGGCTGTCGGAAAAATTAAGAAATAAGTCGAATTGTAAGCTGTATACTGAAAACGGAAGGTATTTGGGTTGATTTTCACGCAATATTTTTAATACATTAGGGACAGCTACCAATTTTATCTCGAATCTGGTATCGTAATGATTCTACGCCGCCCTAATATTCTACACGCAACATTTATGTGAGAACTCGCTCCAGAAGTGAATGTTCTTTTCAAAGTACATACATAAATGTTGCTGTAAATTACGCATATTTCAGGCGTTGGAAAATATGTGAAATGTGCCCCTAAATGTGAGCAGCACAAGCTGTCAAACTTGTATGGAAATTTGCGAAACATGGTGGGTGATTTCTGGCCTTGTTTGTATGGGAATTACATGCCAAAAAGCAAAGAGTTGTTCAACTCCACAAAGTTCCTTGTTGAGACAGGTTCTGTTCAACAAAATCGCAACTGCGACGTTAAAAATAATCAATACCTACCCCACTCCAAAAAGTGTTGATGAATTCTCTCACAATAACAACGTACGCATGCCAACAGCCATCACTCTTTCAACAATATCTTCCATAATCCAGATTAAGATTTCATCATCCCTAAGCAATTTGTTCCGCACTTCAGTTCGGAGTATCAAGCAGACATTTTCTTTCGTCATTTCTGAGAAATTAATCTCATCGCTGTCAAATAAATCTTCCTTGTACAACTTATTATCAGAGGAAAATTTTTCAAAATGTTGACGTAAAAATATATTCACAAGGAGTCTTCTTCTCCTCAGTTAACAGTTAATTTCTTTCAGCATGACATTCATCGCTTAATTCCCAACAGAGGTCCACTATTCCATTTCCACTATACACCAACCAGTTCTGTATATGTAACTAGTTTCATTAAAAATTCGTTTTCATTGCACATTGACGCCAAGCGTTGCTCCAATAAATTGCACATCTTATAAGCACACAGAGGCGACAACCGACAACCATCAACCGACGACTCAACCTATATAAGATGAAGATGGCATTTTCAATGAAAAAAAATCCATTTTTGTTGTTGTTATCTTTTTAATTCATGTTTGACTTCTGCTCGCCGTGCATACAGTCGATGAGTAATTTATTCTCCGTCGTCCTCAGTACACATCTCGGATAAACCAGTTTAAAAATGTAAATCGACCAACAAAACTAATCAAGTGAAAGACGGAGACTATAACGATGGAGAGGACCATCTTTAACAACTTTTTTTTGTTCGCCCCCCCCGTAAGATCAGTGCGCGCTCACCACAAACAAGACAGCGAAGCTCTCGTCGTTGCGAGTCACATTCAACCGTCCTGAGCTTTGACTTGCATTTGGTAAGTGATACACACAGATAAGAGGAGTGTTACTATAGCAATCCTTTTGTAAATTACTACAACTATGGGCCAACAAGAGAGCTGTGCTGTCCTGCCTGGTGCTGCTCCGAAGGAGAGGCACTGTTAAAAGTAATGGGCTACCCCATGTCCGGCGCGTAGTTTTACTGTATTAATAAACCCGTGGCCATCATTATCGTGAGCGTCGTCGTCTTTGTTGTTATTATTATTATTATTATCATCAACTCTAGTGCTGCAGCAGCATCACACACAATATTCATTGTCGGGTGGCTAATAATTGACAGGAGTTTATTTTTTATAATAGCTTCCACATCTTGTGTTGTTCGACAGTTTCCTTTTTACACAGAAAAATACACGAAAAACGTTACTCGGTGAGTTGTTTCTATATTCGTTCGTGCGAGACGTTAACAGGGTGCCCAAAAATGTTTACCAAGTGTGTTTTTTACACATGGAGAGCGGGAGGTTCGATTTCCAGTATTTTGGAATATCTATGGCAAACAGCCGAGTCATAAATAGCTTACAAAAATGTGATTCAGCCTCGTGTCGGTAAGGCGATTTAATAGCTGATGTGACAGGCCTTTGACATCGACTTCTGTCATATTTGAAAATATGTTGCTGTCTTCCCACTGTCATTGTGGAATGTTGTGGCCGCCATTGCATTGAACAACGCATCGCTAACTGAGCTACGTAGATAGTGGTTGGATTTACATTTTGGCCAAAAAATCAATTTCATCGACGGATTTAGATTTCTGATTTGAGAGCAATTGAGATGCAAAATAAATTACGCCAAAATCAACTTTCCAGAGCGATAAACTTTCTGTTTGGTGTGAATTATGGCCAACAGCATAGTCGGACATGACTTCCTCAAAGATGTAGCGTGTCAAATCATAACATAGGTTGTTTTGACAGAAATTGGTTGTTTTGGTATTGGCGGCATGTGCTGTTAACAGGGTGGTGCGATGTGCTACACATTGAAAGGGATATACTTAGGACTATACGTTTTAAGGCCGTTTATTCTAACATAGACCTTGTTGGTTGAGTAATCCGAAACATTAATTGAACACATGCACTTGTAAAATCCACATTGACCCTTCTACAGTCCACAACAAGATGGCTGCCCTTTTTATGTTCTTTCTTTTTCTTTTTCTGTCTCTTCTTTACTTATTCAAAGGTCTTTATAATAAAGTTTTTCTCTTAAAAATTTAACTTAATCGTTTTCGTGCGCTACTCATCTATGAGACCTGACAAGATCATTCGATTTGAAGCTTTAACTTTTTTGATTTCTCGGTTAAATCCCTGGTCTAAGAATAGACCAGCGTTGTCCGCCAATAGTAAACTGTGCTATCTGTAGCATAATTTTGTTTTGTATTATAAGGCCATAGAAATTTGAAGTCTCTCATAAGCGGAGACAAATTTTGTGAGCATAGGGAAATTCCTCTCTCACAGAGTAGGTTGCAGATGTTCATAATCACGAGGTATCCGTTCGGCAAAAAATTCGATTCGAAAGACGAATATGAACTCAGATTGCGTTCGAACTATCCGTTTCGGAACAAAATACATGAAGCATATAAACGCGTTCAATTGACATGTACATCAGCTGTTTTCATTAAATTACAGTGCAAAAATGATTGTGATAAATTGAAAAGTTATATAAAGAAGTGGATAGTTTGGCTTTTTCGAAACAACCCAGATAAGTGAAAGGACAAGGCATAAATATAAAATACAAAATTTTTACAAATAATTCTAACATAAATCATCTTTCCGATAAAGTTGTAATTGATGCAGTTAAATCACACCAGCAATACAAAAGGGAATAAATGTTGCATTTTTATTCCAACATAGGTTTAAAAAAAGAACTTTCGTCTAAATAGAGCTTCATATGCTATGTCTATATGTGTGCCAGTAGATTAAAAATAAATTTCCAAGCAATGCTCGTTCGGATAGCCTATATCCGCAGAGCAAAAGCTTCCAGCTTGTTTAAGGTTCCTCGGTGAAGGAAACTTTCAGCATGGTGTGGGAAAAGATTACCACATTGCGATGGGACAATCAGCCCAAAATGGATATCTCTTCGAATGACAAATGAGGAAAAGCAACTATGCTTCTTTGAAAAGACAGACATTCCTGGAATAATATAGTGCTTGGACGGAATCCACATACAAATAATTGCTCCTAAAGAAAACAAGTCTCTGTTTCTCAATCGCAAAGGATTCTTCACACTACGGTTTGATTGAAAGTAAGAATATGTAAAAAAATTGTTCACGTATCACTTATTTCATTGAATTTTCCCAATTTGGGATTTTGAGAATGCGGGTAAGAAGTGCTTATGCCATCCGTCCGTCCGTCTGTCTGTCTGTATGTCCCGAAGCCTAAACGGCTGGCCGGATTTGGTTCAAACTTCGGATTTGGAGTTTGGGGGCTTAGAGTAAGGGGTCGCTTTTTTTTTGCAAGGTAACCTACCTCAATATTAATGGTACCTTCCCAAGCAAAATATTCATACCACTTTGATTTGTTCGAGAACGGCTCTAACGATTTCAACCAAAATTGATATTTAGGCTTAAGTAGATTAGGTTACCATGACTGCATACCCAGTTTTTGCTAAAAAAAAAATTGGATAACTTTACTTTTGAAATTTGCACACATCTCGAAAACGGTCCATACAATTAAACAAAAATTAATTTCTGGGGGAAAATATGGTCATTTCTAACTATTAGCAAACTCAGTTTTTCTCTATATTTTTGGATTTTTGAAAAAAGTGATGTTTGTACCAAGGATTTTGACCAAAATGCATAGTAAGAGTAAAATTGATGTTTTCAAAATTCTTGCATCCTTAATGCATCAATTCGAGTCACCGAAAACGCTAATTTTAACGATTTGAATAAAACTTTAAAAAACAAGTAATGCTTGTATCCCGAACAATATCTAATGCTCTGTTATCATCTAAATAGTTAAGCAATAATTATTTTCAAACTAAATATTGAAAGATTTATTCCTGTTTTGTGTGCATAATTTTAGAAAACGCGCTCTAACCTTTTTGATCAAAATACATTTTAAAGATAATATCAGTATGCTAAATAAGATCCCGTCCTTTGTCTTACTCAAAATATTCGAAAAAAATATTTGTTTTTTAATTATTTTTATTTCCCGATCTAAATATTTTCACATATCTACGGTTCCAATAAAAACGCCAATAACAGGTACGCAAAACTTTTTTTTTAACAAATATTACCCACGTCTTCTCTTTTTCAACTATATTACTAAATATACAACTTAAAATAATTCATTCTACTAGAACGCGGTACAACGCAATGCGCCAAGCTGCGCTTTATGTCATCGGAGAATTTGTCCGAAAGTTATATCGGAGCGGATACCTCGAATGGAATTTCCCCGATTTCGTACAAATCGGAGAAAAATTCATTCCGAACGGATACTTCGATAAGGGTGATAAGTTCTCACAACCTCTCATCCGAATAGTGACGATATCACAATTTGGGCGTTGTCCCTCCAAAGGAAAAAAACCTTAATCTGTAAACAAATTTCTAGTTTGAGGAAGCTGTCTACATTAGAGGGCTGTCCGTGGGTATCAGGGGTTGAATTACTTGCTGGTAAAATCCACAAAATTCAGTGAAGTATGGCTGGCTCACGGATGCGGTAATTCGGCCCCAGGGATGTCAAACGTAAACTCCTTAAGTGGCATTTTTGGTCTTTAGCATGACAGCGGGTCATATAAAAAATTAAATGTAAACCAGATATATCTACTATATAAAAAAATATTTTATTTAAGAAAAAAGTTATATTTTTTTTAAGTAGAGTCATTAGAAATCGAAATATAATTTTAATGATCCAGAAACTTGACATAAAAACATAAAGTAGGTGCATTTAAATGCACATGAATTAAGAAAATTATTGAATTGATTGTCTCGAAGACCGGTCATGGCCCGCGGGCCGTGTCTTTGA
Source organism: Cheilosia grossa (assembly GCA_963082955.1). Classification (NCBI taxonomy): domain Eukaryota; kingdom Metazoa; phylum Arthropoda; class Insecta; order Diptera; family Syrphidae; genus Cheilosia; species Cheilosia grossa. The sequence continues at coordinate 31,922,091 of OY720147.1, forward strand.
CATGTCTGTAATATAGTTTCTAATCGCATTAGTAAAAGTCTCACTTCTCTTTGATGCTCAGCCGTTCTTAGCGTAAAATTTAAGTTAATGTTCTCAGGTTATTAAACCCTCGCGCTCAGTGGTCAAACGCAGTAACTTCTATCAAAAAGAGTTGCATGCATAACCAACCCCTCTGGCCACTGTATACAATTGTGTTGTGTGGCACCCTGTACATTTATGCATTGCGGCTCTCCTCGCATACATACATTTTTGCATTTTTGCTTGCCTCAGAAATCACTTTCGTTTTTGGTTGCCCTTTTCGTATTTTACATTTTTTTTTCTGCCATTTTCTCAATCTACCATGGGACGTCCTCGAACTTTATTTTTAAAGTTATGGCCGCTGGCTCTTCTCTCCTACTCTAGTAGTGCTTTGCATTCTCTTGTCGTGTTGACGTTTCGTTTTTGACTTGCTGATGGCTGAAATCGCGTTTTGCTTTTCTTTGTCGTTTTTGTCACTGTGTGAATGGCTTTTCTCGTGCTCAAGATGTGGCTACACAATCATTGTATGAATCTATTCAGCACTCATTCTCCTTCCATTGAATAATAACAATTTTTTTCTTTTTCTTTTTTTTTTGCACTCATGCAGTAGTCATTCAATATTTTCATGCATTCATGACACTATTTGTGTGAAGAGGAATGCATTGTGTGATATGAGGACATGCGGGAACTCCATTAGATGTTACTTGTGGCCTGATTTAGTTTTATTTTTTTTGAATGCAATTCGGTGAAGTACATTCCATATCAAGTTGTCTGCTGTATTGTGTTGAGTGGGAAAATTTCGAGTGTGTAAGACACTAAACTTGGGCGTGGTTGGCTTACTAATTCATGTGAACTAGTCGATGCGTGTCACCAGAATGTTTCTTAATTTTCCTCCGTGACCGCAGGTGGAATTCCCTCATTTTGTCGAGCGAATTCTTTGCACACCGTCGCTGCCTACCGGTTCAAACGCTATTAGGAGACTAATTGTCGCATTCTTGTCATTCTCTTCGTGCTTCTTTGTCTGATGGCAGAACATGTTGACTTCACGAGCCATAAAAAAGAAAGGAACATTATAGAGCAGCGGAGACACCTCCCCACAAATTACATTTGTTACTACATCACCTAGCTAGTGCACGTTACCGCCATCTCCACCCCACGGGGTTCTGCCGACTCTTTTGTCTGGAATCTCTGCTAAGGTTTGGTGCTAAATGGAAAACAGTCTTCTTTTCTTTTAATTCTCTTCTCCCCAGCGCGAAACTATTAATTACTCATTACCGGTCCCCATTATTCCTGAATCTTTATTAGGGGCGTCAAAGGCCGGCCCGTTTGTTGTTGTCATGTATAGCTGTTAGCAGCTGTATACCGTACACCTACCTGCTATATCACCCACCTAATTCCTTCCTGTTTTTCCTCAAAGTTATGGCTTAAAGTAGCTGTCGCATCGAATGGTTATGGGAGAGAGGTTTTTTTTTTTTGTACTCCTTATCTAGCAAGGAATTAATAGGAAACGTGTGTATGCAGAGACCTTTAAGCACTGTTTGCATTGGCGGGCAAAAAAGAAACCGTAAGACACGCGAATAAATTTCCTTTAATGCTGTACGTGACCGAAATATTATTCGCGTAGCTACTAGAAGATAATGGTGTGGAAGAAGTTGCGATTTTTTTTCTTATCAGTGTGCAAATATATTTTACAAAACTGTCACTGTCAAAGAAATATGGGTGGAGGAGGCGATTACGAGTATAAATGGTATATACCTACCAAAGATAGGAGGAATTAGCGAAAAAGTATGATTTCTGCAAAAGCAAATACGAGTCGGTATTACGTACAGACTGTTATTAGCTGGAGTATTACGCATTTTTAATTATAGACTTTTATTTGAGTTTGGCGTTCGAATCTGGATCTCAGTTTCTTGAAATTTAAATTTTGAGGGAAACCAAGCATTTTATTCTGTAATTATTTTGACAGCTGGATGTTATTGGTAACTTTGGCAGCTGCAGAAACATAATAAATAGAAAAAGTATTGTTGCAATCTGGTCACCCTATACATTTCTGACGGGTCCCATTCAAATATGTCAAAGTTCGTACGTACGAGTTACATTTAGATGCAAAGAAACGGGGCTCCTATCTCCGCCATTTTTTAAATACAATATATATATATCTATTTATTTACAATTTTTACTAACTATTTACTTATTTCCTTTTTTTCCAGGTAAGCCACTTAAAAAAAGTTTAAAGCCGCGTTTTACTCTAAATATCAAAAGACTTGAGTTTGAGAAAACTGTTCACAGAGGTATCTGCTCTTTACTAAATGTTCTAATTGACATGAAAGCGGTTTTCTGTTTCTTACGTCGAATGGAGAGGAAGACACAACCGCCAACTCCGAAAGGACTAAAGCATGACGAACGAATAGACAGTAACACACCAACCAACATAGATATTCAAACCTGAGTTCGTAGACTACGATGTACCTATCCATATCTGCCGTGTTAATATTTCGATTATCGGATTCCACACATTTGACGAAAGATCTGAATCGTCTGTGTTAAATCAACGATATGCGACCATCTAATCTGACACTTTGTTTCCTTAATTGTTACCTACTAAGTGTTCCTATCTTGTGCTTTGCGGTGGTTTTTCGAAATCCAACTGTGGTATGTCTGAGGGCTCACTGCCACACGTACGGACAGCACATGTCGGACAATTAATTGTTGAAATATCAAAGTTTAAATATCTAAAGTGACGCATAGTTCTTGGAAAACAAATATATCTCTCGCAGCCGTCCAACCCAACAAGAGCAAAGTCTCTGTCATCATTTCATCGAAATCATTACCCATCACCTGCGAAAGTCGATACGCACACGCATCTTTATTGTTTACATTAGTCCGTTTCAAAAAAAAAAAAAAGAACTTTCGCATAAAATTGACTAAAACTATTTGCCGCTTAACATTTTACCAAGCATTTTACTAACAACATTCCGCACATTTCAACGAATACAATCATGGATCCAGAAATAAACCAATTTATTCACCCATCAGCCAGAGAACATCCTCCTACTCCTATTCTTCTGTCTTCTGGCGTCTACCTCCTTTGACTTACAAAATAGAAAAATTAAATAAACAAACATAGCCCAGAAAATAGATGTGTGTGCCGAAGAGGACTCATTATTATTCCCAAGAGACAATTTATCCGACGCGCGATTCTCTCTCCGTTTGTATCGGAGATGTGCAAGCATAGTTAAGGCTACTGCCACCACCAATCACCTACCGCCTATGCGCAATGCAGCTGGCGTAATCTGTCCCATAAATACTGGGAAATCACCTACCACACCACGGACTGAGCTGAGATATTAACTATAGATTAATACCGAGATTAATAGAAGCTAATGGCCTCCGGTAATCGCACGAGAGCCTCAAGAAAGATGGTGGGTAACTGAATTTGTTAGAGCGTTGTCGGTGCATCCGTTGCTGAGGCCATTAAAAAATTATGCGCCAAAGCGAAGACGCGCATAATTGAATTACCAACACAAAGAGCTATGGCGCCTAGGTCTGATTTTGCTCACATGGGATGCAGATGTACCTATATATGGGCTCCGAAAACCGCAGCACAATACAAATTCAATTTAAATTAACAAACACGGCAAAAAAAAGAACAGACGAAAAAAGACAAAATCAAGAAATTCTGTCATGCTGTCGCTGTGTCTGCAGAGGGAAACCCAATCCACGGTGCTCTCCATTTGAACCTATACGTGCGCTCGTACTTGGTTTCTATTAAAAAGTTTCAAACTCTCTGGCACTCAAGGTGAACAACACCACCGCACCAAGAAGAGTTGAGTGCCTTAAAAAATAAACCTCAACCAAGCCATGGTTTGGTTAGTTGTGCCGATTTTGGTACTGCTGCGTCAGTGCACTGTGCAAGGTGAACTCTTAACCAAACACGACCGAGTCGTCGTCGTCTAGGGTTAGAGAGGAACCATGACGCCGACGACACATCGTACATAGACCCTTTGTGGTAGAATTATGTTCGTTGAGGTTTTGTGTCTCGAAAATGATAATTTATGTGAAATACTTCATGCAAAACGATGGGGGTTGCAATATGAATCGCTGTAAATTTAGGGAGAAAATTCAGTCTATAGATTGGGTGTGCGGGAACAACGAAAAAGGCCCAATTTTAGAGTACCTCGCGATAGCTATCTCGAAGGCATTTCCGTTATAGTTTTCGGGGTACATGTACCCAGCCAATGCTGGTACGCGCAACGCAACGAAGCTTTTATTTATGATAATGCACATACCTAACTCTGCAGAGAGACGAATCGAGGTCATAATAGTAACAATTAATGATCGGGGTGAGACCGTTATTTATTACAGGTGCAGCTCTTTGGGGGCGAAGGTGACTGTGAACTTTAACAATTAGTTTTGTTGCTGTGTGTAGTGCTTTACTGCCGAGTTGACACCACAATGAATGAGGTGGTAATGATCCTCTGTGGTTTATGGTGCGTTCTATGGGAAATGTTTGAGATTTACGCCCCATATCTAAGCCGAGAATGGGTTACGGAACTGCCCCCCCGTAGAACTGTTTCACATAATTCAAAATAATAATTAGTTGGGTGGGCTAAAGGCTATGGTACATATTTCGTCTTAAATGAAGAGTGTGCAACGCTTCAGAGAGATAATACGCAGTGTTTTTGGCCAAACCCACTCTGTGGGAGAGCTACTAATGTTGCTTTGGGCAAAAAGTCGGGACACTGTCTGTCTTGCTCTTGGTGAGGAGTATTTTTTTTCTAGTGGTGGATATTACATTTGTATTTATTTGCCATTAAGAATGCAATAGGTTTTAAATTCTTAAAAGAGCTAGGTATAGGGATATAAAACAGAAGACTGTATATCTAATCAGGTCAAAAGTGGCTACGATTTTCAAGTGTGTCTTTCTTGACAAAGAGGGCACTTTCGATGACAGGGAATACGATTCAATTTCTGGGCACGAAAACAGCGAACTCACCCCGCCAGTAAAACGATGACTGAAAGTTGTAAAATGATCGCTTTGTCAGGACCGTCTTCAGTGTCAGAATAAACCGTAACAGGCTATCGGTAGGGAGGAGTCATGGACTTATCATAAAATCAGTCTTTGCTTTGGAAAAAATTCAAGTTCGTATGTCTTCTGAATCAGTTGATCGATTTCGCTATATGGACTGCTACTATCCAACTTCGCGTTGGTTCCAATATTAGCGCTAGCGCGGAACAAATTGGAAACAAATTATAAGAAGCAGAAAACAAGTAGGTTTATGGGCTTCATTGTTATGAGGAATTTAAAAATAACGTTTCGAAAATACATTGAGGACGAAAAAAGCTTAAAATACATTTCGTCTTATAAGTTGAAAAGTGAGTAAGTTTATTCAATAGCTAACCTGTCCTATCTTTGTAAAATTCGGAGGGAATTCCACCCGATCCTACAGACTTTTCATTGTGCGGATGATTTGGCGCCTCCAGTAGGTATACATCTTCCAGAGTTATGAATCTATCCAAAATATCATTTAGAAAATTGTAAAACTGTCCAGAAAACTCTGTTGATTGAAATGCATATATGCAGAAGTGGTAGGCATTATATTTCCAAGCAACAAAAACAAATGCAAAACAACGGAAATAACACATTCACCATCAGTGGAAAAAAAACTCTTCAGTTAGAATTTGTTTCTTTTTTTCGGGAGTTTACCTAATTAAGTAACAAATATATGCTACACAGTTTTATTAAAGATCAACTTGAATTTATTTTCACACTTGTCTATAGGTGGCGCTTTTGCGTTGCATGCCAAATTGATCGTCAAAGACGGAAGCGATAGGTTCTTTAAACGCTTATGGCCTTCTACGTCAGATTTTTATATATACTGAAATGAATTTATTATTTATTTAAATAATAACACACTTACTCGAAATAGTGTGTATTTTCAATTTCGATCTCTTGACCACCAATATGTTTTGATTTGCATCATCACTCATCGGCCTACGAACATATCAAGACGTTCTAGTAAACTGTGTTCGTTTATTGAATAATTTGTAAGGGATCTTACAAGTCCACACATAAATCAATCGTTAAGCATTACAAAATAAAGGAAACCGTACTATAAAAGGTACCGAAAATAGTGTCGGATCGATCGATATGGTATTACTGATTTGCATATATTTGACAGACCGGATATTTTGTGTTTTGTTTTTTGGTCTCAAAAAGCTTCTTTAATTGCAATTTAAATTAATAGTAAATTACGCTCATTGTGAATAGAACATTGACCATATTTTCCACGAAAACAAATTATGAAATTTGAATGCTGCGAATACAACAAATGTAATAGATTCTCCAAAAAATATGTCGCACTAGGAAATATGGAGATCTAATTGTTTATCGGTACCGTTTCACCAATGCTGTACATTTTTGCTAGCGCTGGTCGCCAAATATTCGCCGACATTAGAGTTTGATTATTAGCAAACGATGTGTATACGTACAGAAAAAGTAAATCACGCTCAAGTTCGAGGAGTTTTCGGAAGATGACAAGTTTCGTTTTTGATGTGAAAATGGAGCGAAATTTAAAATTTGGCTTTGGTTTTATTTCACGTCATCTTTCGAAGTCAATCAAACTTGACCGGAGCTGTAAAACACATCAATAAGATCCGGCAAAGTTGTGAAAGAACAGTGTTTTAAAAATTGACAACGAAGCTAAAGTCACACTATACGTTTTCGGAGTACAGTGAAAGCTATTTAAGGCGGACAGTGACAGTGCTACAATTATTTGTTGTAAAACAGTTAAAAAGCTGGAAAAGGAACACAAACTTTTTCAAAGAAATACTAAATAAAAATAAAAATAAAAAATATCTACACTTTAACGTAAAAGTAAATAAATATAAATAAAAGCTAAGCAAACAAAAAAGGTACATTTTTTAAAGAACGTACATTTTAGAAACATACAAGTTAATGTTCTTTATTTTGATTTTGGAACACATTGAAAAAGGTCTTCAACGGATTGATCTGATAGGGAATCGTCAATTTGTTGCTGTTTTAAAAGCTGTTGATACATTTCTTCAAAGTCGTCTCCAGAGGTCTCTGATAAAGTGATAATTATGTATTGAATTTGGTAAGTTATTACCAAATTATTTGCTAGGTTATTACCTGAAATTATTTTTTCACCTTTATCTCGTCTTGTACGAGTAATGGAACAAAGTGGTCGTGAAAGCAGTCTTTAAATACAATTCCAACAAACCGCAACCAGATTAACTTCTATTGTATCGCGTGTTTGGTTGACCTCTTTCCAACCAGGTTTATAAACTACGTACGGTGGCACAATTGTGCCAGATGCCGAACCGCAGAACATAATTGAAATACTGGATCTCGTGCTACCTCTTATCCACTCAGGATATTTTACATCTCTCATGAAAACGCACCTAATAAATACTTCCTGGACTATCAGACAAATTCGTCTCATCATAATAAAAAATTTCTCTCAGCAGGAAGAAACTGACCATTGTCATCAGTCTGAGTATTTTTTTAAATTTTCGAAATAAATCTTCATATAAGTTTGGTAAAGTTGGGGCTTTAAATTTTGACTAGTCCGTAATGTTAATGTGGATTTGTTTCTTTCCAAAATCCCGCAAAGCCAAAGCTTTTTACTAGGCAAATTGAAATCCCCAATGGCTGAAACTTATCTTGGACATTTTCCAAATAGTTTTTAGCCAAGTTTCTAGTATTCGCCGCCGGGAAAGGATAACCCTACTCACAGACCGGGCGGTCAAAGTTGGGAACTCCACGGTCAAAGTTAGGAAAACTCATGATTTGTGTAAAGAATTTTTTCATTTTTACAATACTTAAGAATAAAGAAAAAGTACAAATCTCAATGCTATTTGATTGAAAATACTTACTTGTTTGGTTATGTTCACAAAAAACACAGTATCCAATTCCATATTCCAGTACTCTAAATTACAAGTCCAAATACTTCACGTTATCGGCGGTTAAATTTGAATCTGACGACTTAATGCTTCCATTTTTTTTTGTACCACTTGTCAGTTACATGTTTTAATTGAGGTGCGAAATTCACATAACTAAGACAGGGATGTCGCGTGGACTGTTTAGACACTTAAGAACTTCACACGACAGATTCTGACATTTCATTTATTTCAATCATGAAAACTTTTTGTAGTCGCATGTACCCGCGAATCATTTGTTCGCAATTCGCCTATTCGCAAGTTCAGGCTCATGTGAATGGTCCTTTATAGTTGATTTTTGGACAATGTTAAGAACCCGGTCAATGTTAGATTGTTTTACTGTTCTCACGATATATTTGAGTAAAGTGTCAGGCTGTCAAAAAATGGAGCGTTTTTCGTCCGTCTTTGGCAATAAAATATTTTGTGACACATTTCTACTTGTTCGCGTCTGGTCAAGGGAGTATTTCTTCACCTTAGGGAACATACGATTTATGAAGTTAGTAACATTTATTAGTGCGTCGTAAAAATCTGCTCACCTACGGGTACCAGGGGAACTTCGCAATGGAGACACCATATTTGTTCTTTCGCATGGAGCAGACAAAATGTTGACAAGGCCGTGTTAATCTGCGATTAAAAGTGAGCTGCTAAAAGTAGCCGTTCCTATAGTTTTGTTTGAGCTCATTGTACAGCTAGTAGAGCTTTTGTCATGTCTCTTCTCACTCAATAAGAGGACCAGAAATATACATTTTCTTCGTTTATTTTGAATTGTGCTCTCGCAATTTTGAAACAAACATTTTTTGTATGGTCTTGGATCTTTCATCCACTTGGCGGCGACTACCACTTAACAACATCATGGCCTCAGAACTTACTGGAAGACCATCATCATCTCGTCCGCCATCTGGCTAGACCTCAGATTGCTGCTGTCCTTTCGGCAGACACAAATTACCCGCCCATCTTCAGAGACTATCATAAGCTCCCTATAGCATTATCCGATCGAATCTTAACCCCGGTACGGTACAATTTGTAACATCTGTGAGAAAAAACATTCCCCCTCTGCACAATATTCGGAAATTGATTTCCAATTAACATGTGATATGCTATGCGACCAGCATTTGTCTTCTAATGTCCAGCATTACAAATTGATTCAATCCACCACCATAGATGGGACGAACAGCAATAACCATCACCATCACCTCAGAAGACCCAATTGATTGTGAAAATGTATCTGTAGCAGGCGTCGTTGTCGCCCCGAATTACATTGTCGTAATGGGTGGTTTGGGTATAAGTTATACTTGCTTCGGGTGCGGGCCGGAGCCTTTGTCATATCCGACGATAACAAAAGATTGACAATACATTACTGCTACTGGCGGAGATAAAGCAAGAAATAAAAATTAGCCGCTCAACTGAGATTGCAGGGAGTTGGCCCTTATCATTCTCTGGAACTGGATACTGTAATAGTAATTCATATATACTGTTGCTCAATCAAAAGAAAAGAGAAACAATCTCAAGTGCATTTCTCCGTCCGTCCGTCCGATAAGTACGAGGAGGTATCTGTTACTGTGGCATTGCGGTCGTGTGCTGCGTGCAGCATTTTGGATGATTCGTTATTTTGGGAATGTTCGCTGTCCCGATTACAATTGAACAACAGACAGGAAGTTCAAGTGCACAACCAAGAAATCAAGTAGTCTCGTAATATATACACAATGCAGCAGCGCAGTGAGCCGCCTTTTCCTCTTAGTCCCTGATTAGAGTACAAAAGCCGATGTTTTTCGGCTGCATTTCTATTTTCGTATCCCATTCAAAAGTCTGAAGGTCGCTTATGAAGCTGATTTTTTGGAGTACTTTTTCTTATGGAATATACAAAAGGAAATGCAGAGCCGTTCGCATGGGTTCTCTCGGATCTGTTGTATCGTTTCCGCCTTTCTTTGTCACTTTATTGGCGATACAATTCTCGGTAATTAGTCACTGTCATAAAACTGACATGTGAAACTATACGGGGAGTCCATCTGTTTATGACAATTGATCGTGCTGGGCACACTACCATAACCACTTGCTGCAACCCACTAAAGGTAGTCATAATCATGATGTGGGAAAATTATCAATTTTATGTTTAGAAATTACAATTCCACGTTAATTACTTTATTAATGGACGTGTGTGTGCACACTGTGGCGTGAATGCATTAACCCAGATTGCGTGCCGAAATTGGGAATTAGTTCTAATGATGGCAGACGAGGTAATGATTTCAGCGGATTGAAGTTAGTTTTGACCACCCATTGTTGGTCAGAGCGGTCCATGCACATAAGACACAACACAAGCTGTAACAAAATCTGTGCTACTCGTAGCTAAAGAGTTTGCAAGCATTAGATCACTGCCTCTAGAGAGCTACAATTGCTTGAAAAGCATGACAATGCGAATATGGTAAACATTAAACCGTGCGCGCAGCATGTAAGTCACTTCAAGGCTTCGCAGAATGTGTTAACATTTCGTCGCTCTAAAAGCAAAGTGAAAAAAGTCGAAATCCAGAGTTTATTAGAAAAGTAATTTGCGGTAGAGCAAAAAAACAATTTATTCAAAATACTGTTTATTTTTTATTTCCATTGGTTTGGTAAAACAATAATTTGAAATTGTTTCATTTGGCAAAAATCATAATTTTGTTAAATATATTTTTTTTTTTACAGGTAAGAGAAAGTATTGTTTTGTTTAGATAAAAATATGGAAGTGTCACTTGTCGGACACAAATATTTTTCTTTATGAAAAATAACTACTGGCTTGCCCCTGGGTGCATTTCTACCGAAAAGGAAAACATTCAATGACGGCCACAGGCAAAGTAGATATGTATATCTAAAGTCTAAAATTTTAATGAAAACCGGCCAAGTGCGAGTGTCACACGCGCACCGAAGGTTCCGTACTTCTTTAGAGTTGGAAATTGCGAACAAACAACAAACAATAGTAAGTGTGAATGCGAATGAGTTTCCATTGGAAAAGTTCCAATGAGAATGAGTAGAGTTTGAGTATTCATTGAAAATTCCAACCGGAATCGATCAAGAGAACACACCAATAATGAATGAAAAATGGTTAAAGGGAGCGTACTTTATATAGTGATCGACAGTTTTTTGTAAATATATTTTAAAATATTAACTTTTCCACAAAACAGTCTTCGGCACATAATATATAGCTACGAGCATGATCTACAAAAAAGGTATGAATCCATTTTTCTGTAAATCAAGAAATAAACAGCTTTTTGTACGAATGAAAATATTTTTTTCACCAAATTACTCTAAAACCAGTCGATGTATCGTTACCATTGGTATTTGAGGTTATATCGGATGTTGTGTGCAAATTTCAGCCTTCTACGTTAATAAGTTTCTGAGATAGACCTAGGTACAAAATTCGCCTAGTGGTCGGACAGACGGACAAAAGCAAAACTAAATAGGTTCCGTTTTTTCCCTCTGGGTAGAACCTTAAAAAGGGTCATTTTCAAGTAAATTTACACGAATATCCGTTGAAAACTTATTAAAAATGTGGTTTTGAAATTTTTCTCAAAAAAACTAAAAGACATAACGCCATGTTTCATAATTCGATAATCGTACTTTTAGTATTAATAAAAAAACTGTGTTATACATAATTATAAATGAATAAATAACTGAAATAAGTAAATAAATCAATCAATAACTTGTGAAACTGGAACCAAGTCTAGCTTTCTCTCGACCTCTTGTTCTGTTATAAACTGAAGTACTTCAGGGGGAAACCAATTTGTTGTTATATTGTTTAGTTCTTTCAAACTACTTATAAATGGGTCAGAACTCAGAAGAAAGCAAGAGGTTGTGAAACGCCTCTTCCGTATTTTGCTTCTGTTTCGTGGAGCGTTTCTGCGACTGATTCGGTTAGCACCAAGTTTACAGGATAACATGGTAGCATTTTTGTGTGCTTCTAAAATAGCTGCATAGCTTGGATTCATGGTTGTTATGTAAAGGGTTTTTCAACAGGGACGCTACAAAAGTAGAGCGACAGGGACAGCAAACGACGCCGAATTTCCGCCGCTCTTTTGACATTTCTCTTCAGTAAGGTTTGCCATTTCATGATGGAAAGATATACGAGCCAACAACGAGTCGAAATTATTAAAATTTACTACCGAAATTCGGCGTCAGTGGCCTCAACGTTAAGAGCGCTACGTCCAATTTATGGTCGTCATAATCGTCCTAGCAGATCAACAATTTGAATTCACAGGCACAGTACAAAATGTTCCCGCGCCAGTGAGACAAAGAAGTGCCCGTAGTGTCGAGAATATTGCTGCCGCTGAGGCTTCAGTTGAAGAAAGCCCAAATGTGTCTCTCACACGTCGTTCTCAAGCGTTGGGCATCTCTGTGACATCGTTGTGGCGAATTTTGCGAAAAGATCTTGGCCTACATCCTAACAGGATTAAATTGACGCAAGAACTGAAGCCGCTTGACCACCAGAAGCGTCGTATGTTCGTGAATTGGGCTGAGCAACAACTTGAAAATGACTCGAATTTTCATCGAAAAATCATCTTCAGCGATGAGGCTCATTTCTGGCTGAATGGCTTCGTAAATAAACAAAATATGCGGTATTGGTCGGGCTGCAATCCACACGTACTCCATGAGTCATCATTGCATCCCGAAAAAATTACGGTTTGGTGTGGTTTATGGGCCGGCGGCGTCATTGGGCCGTACTTCTTCCGTGATGATCAAGACCGGCACGTTACTGTGAATGGGAATCGCTACCGTTCAATGAAAACCGAATATTTTATGGCCCCAATTTGATGATATAGACTTGGAGGACATGTGGTTCCAACAGGACGGCGCCACAAGCCACACAGCGAATGTCACAATCAATTTATTGGAAACCAAGTTTGGAGAACGTGTTATCTCACGAAATGGTCCAGTCGCTTGGCCGCCTCGGTCGTGCAATTTTTTGTTAAAAAAATAAGTTTTAACACTTTTCAAAGCCAATATTTAAAAAAGTCGCAAAAGGTCACCAATGTTCAATGATTGTTTCTTGTTCAGAAAACATTAATCTTACTTTTAATAATATTTTCATAACGAAGCAATTTTAATAACCCTTACTTTTACTTATCGAAGAAAAAAAATATTTTTTTTTTACTGCTAAAAAAACATTATCTTAAATAGATTGAAAATTAGCTTCAATCCTTAAATATTGCAAAAAGGGGCATCACTTTTTTAAAACACCACTATAAATAGAGTTCATGTTAAATTATTTTACAAAGCGCCCAACAAATATTAATAGAAAAACAAAGCAAAAACAAACTTTTTACTGCACCCGTTAATTTAAAGTTTGCATTTTAGAAGCATCCACCGTTTAAAAAGTTGCAATCTGAATCCTTTTGTCAATCAGGTTCAAAGCTCATGTTATTTGTAACAGCTTTGCATTGAAAAAACAACAACAAATTTTCTTTCTATAGTTATAGTTTACAGACGTGCAGTTGAAATGATGACACTTTGCGTCATGAACAATACAGGGATGTAAGCCAATATGCGAAACGTCACTTTGCCCTCACGATGTCAATATACGATACATAAATGTGACGGTTTGCCACAAAAAAAAATCTAGGTATATTTTTTTGCGTTCTTAACTGAAAATGGCAAAATTTAACTTATGTTACTTTTCTTTTAAAGCGACGATTTGTGTCTCGAGTATGGGACGCTTTAAACTTTTGTGAACGGGAAAAGTTGTGGGGAAGAAGGAAAAACGAATAGGTTTTAATCAATCTAAGCGCATTAATCTTGGGAGTGAAATATAAGGAAAGACCAACAGTTGTGCTTGTCGATTCGCGTCTCTAAGACCCTCGTTGTCGGTGGTATGCAGAATTTTTGTTTAAACACACTTTGTCTATAGTTTTTTGTTGTGGATAAGTTAATTCACTAACTCCCAAAGCCACAATATGTCAAACTAAGGTAGGACTTCCCCGAAAAGCGTTTTCATATTAACGAAACCAATCTAAGTCTAGGTACACCCCTAACCACATCACCAATATGATCATTCCTTATCCGAGTTTTAGAAACCGGACAAAATTTCAGCAGTGCAGTTTACTGGTCCCATGGTTCCTAGTCTAGAAACGCTAGACCCCACTCTTAGATCATATGAACAAGGCTTTATAGTCGTTCACTGTCTTAAAGCTATTCATGTGGTGTCAATATTCTCCTAATTGACCGAAATCCAGAAGCCAAAACACTTCATATTGCATTCATATAACTTTTCGACCACGCGCACTTTTTTGTCACTTTTCTCAAATAGAACTTTAATTTAGCTTTTCAAAACTGTTTATATTCCTGCAGTTGAATAACTTGCCATCAATTTATGGCATCAAACGACTTGGTCCGGCGCCAGTGTTGTAGTTTTCTCTCTTTATTCTCTCTTTTTACTCAAATTTCCTTTTTCACACCTCTGTATAGTTTTTTTTTGTGAAAAAAATCCAACTTTAAATAGGAAAATTTGTATTATAGGGAAAGAGAAACACAATCAATTAACCATTGTTATAAAAATTTCAGATTGCTAATATTTTTATGATGATTTGTTAGTACTAAATTTTTCCTAAAAGGTGATTTACACGAGCTCTTTTTTTGACACTTAAAACGAGGTTTGTGTCTAAAAAGCTACGAATTTCGACAAACTATACAGAAAACACTGAAATCTATTACTTTTTGCTCTGTAACTGACATCAGCTGTTTTTGACAGATTAGCTTAGCAAGTAAAATCATTTTACATAATAAACAGTCAAATTATCAAGCACAATTCCGAAATTTCTACGAAGGGACTGCTGAAATATAAACCTGCAAATCATATATCTATGTGTGTTGCTATACTCAATTCCACAAACCACAGCCAAATCGAATGCCTGACAGACATATTCACTCACATCCTAAAGTATCCCCTTACAAGCAACAAAACTGAATCAGAAGAAACATTATCACGCACAATTATTTGATTTTTTTTTTTACTATATATTTATAATTGCTTTTGTTTACAATTTGACCGAGACCAAATGACATTTACTGCAAAAACATAAATGCAAATTTTCGAGTTCAAATTACGCAGCCTTAAAGTAACGTTGCTTAAGTTCGAAAATTCTTTACAAATCACCTTTTCCTGCGTAAGGGCCATTTAGAGGTTGTGCAAAGTAGTGCAGACTGTTTTAATGAAATTTTAGCAAAAATTTATAGTTGGAATGTTATTTTTGTCAGTTTCCTGAAAATCACACAATTTTGCTGCTTCTCGAACATAGAAATTCCCACAAGAGGGGAAAAATCCCACGATATAACTCCACTGGTCCAGCCGTATTTTCATCCCATATTTTGCGTTCGCTCACATGGAAAATTAACCGCGAATGACTTTCTATTTCGCTTGAAAGCCGACAGTGTTTATACTTTACCCACCTTTCCCGATTAATTCTTAAAACTGATTTGTCTAGCTCGCTTTAATTTCTAATTATTTTCCAAGGCCCTTTGCCGACACTCCTCGTCTGCCCACCACATAGGGTATAGACTGAGCAAATGAGGTGTGATAATTTGATTAATTGAAATAAATTGCATTATTGCCCTCATTTGTGTTTGGTTTTCTATTATTTTGTTTCACCTGTGTGCGGTTTCTAATTACGCTGGCTGCATGCAAGTTCCACGAATGCTAATTTTATTTGCAAATAAAAAGTGTTTTTGCCTGCCAACCACATTTGATAAATTGACAAAGACTGTGCTGCTGTCACATTCGGGTGAACCGCAGCGCAGTCATTGATGATGAATGAATACTAATTCAAAAGTATTTGTTTTGGTTATGTTAATTTTGTGTTTTTTGTTTTTTCTTTCCAGGTACGTTTCTTTTACAACCAGAGATCTGGTTCAAATTACATTTGCTGTTACAAAGAAAATCAGCTGACGGTAAGAAGAAACCATCGGACCTGTCAAGAGGGAAATACTGTTTGTTTACTGATGTTGTGTTTTTGTTTATAAAGGAAGTCATCGATTTCGGTTTTATTGTGTGCGATAGATATGCAAAGCAGAGTATTATTGGGATAAGTGTTGGTTGGAGATGATTTTTTTATGGGAAAATTTGGAGATTAATGAGGCAGTTAGTTTCACGCAGTATGGAAAATGAATTTGAATGTGATTTGAACTTGTTGTTGAAACGTTTGATTGGAAATCGATCGTCAAAAATGATGGAGGTTATAGATGGAGATTGCGGAAAACATTATTTTTTAATTTAACAAGCATACTAATTTTTCCGAAATTTCATTCATGGGCTACACTTAAATACGACGCAAAGTTTGGTGGGTTAGCTAACATTACTCTGTGAAACAATGGCGGTAGTTTTTAAAAACGATCATTTTAAACAGCCAATTTTAACTTCAAAATCTTGAATGAACGAATATCAACCGAAATTTGTTTTGAGAAAATGTATCGTTTGCATTCTTTTTCGCTAATTTACGAGACTGATTCCGTAACTTTTATGTCGTCGAAGTAATCGTAGTGAACAATCGTGTCGTTGAATAGTTTATTTTACAAAAAGCTCGTCTTTGGTATGTCTTTCAGATGCTCACAAATTTTAGTTAAACAAAAATATGAACTAGAAGTCATCGTATTTGTATTAAATCACCTTTGTCAAACTATATTGTTTACAAAGTGTAAGTGCGCATTTACTTGATAGATTCTTATTGGGTGTTGTGAACAAGCAATTGAACTTGTTCACTATGGCGATTGCTATTTATTCTACTGAAGTAGAACACGTCTTCAACGAAAAAAATTTTAAACTGACACTGAAAATCGATTTATTGATTTATTTTGTATTTAAATTAGCTTATTCTACAAATTTACAAGACAATACAACAAAATTCCGCGATTCACCTCACACCGCGTCTGAAATATGTCAGACTTTTAAGTCAGACCTCTTGTCCGCCATACTTGCTTTGCTTTGGATGGGCAAATCGTGTTATGACATTTCATTTCATAAGATCTCATCAACGCAGAACCAAGTGAAGGTGGCCCTCGCTTCTTCAGATTCGCGCTCACAGTTTCGTGAGTCTAATCAACAAAAAGACGATGAAGACATCTCTTCCTCTTTTTTTTTGTTGATATTTATGCAATTGCAATATGCGTATAGCCTTCGAAAACCCAGATCGATTTCCAAACATTTGTATACATAAACAATTGACAGAAATTGATCCACCCTAAGCAATGTTTACAGTGGAAAACTTTCTTGCATTGATCTGAAGAAAATCTGAAAAAAAATCATTTCACAAGGCAATTGCTATATTTTATATTTAGCCAATATCTTTATAAATATGCATATTTGTTAAGTTTAAAGTATCGCTTTGCGAAAGTAAAAAATCAGCCATAGTTGAATCCGCGCATATGCGTCGCGAGCATTGCCAAAACAAAATGATTTTTTGCTGTCCAACGGTGGTCTAGACCTTAAATGTCAAATTTCAGTCAGAAGATCTGTCTGCAGAGATGGCAGGGAAAAAAGTCTGACTGAAAAGTTTAGATTTCTGTCATGTTCACAATATCTCGATCTTCACGAGACACATTGCTGTCGTGATTGAAGTTTTGACTGAAATTATGTCTCGTGGAGACGCGGCGTCAGACTCGCTGACACAATTTGCGTTTATTGGCTTGCCTGTGTTTTGTTGTAGTGTACCCGCTGTGTCAGCATTTAGTATTGTTTTTTTTTTTTTGGATTGAACATTAAGTACATTGCGCACAATTCCATTGAGCGGGCGTATTCCATTTTTCTTTCGCAGCTTCTATGTTTCCAATTTCATACATTTTATGCGCGCTTAGTCGGACAACGACAAGTATATTGGCCACCAATTATTTTATACAAATTCCTATGACGGTCAAAAACCTTCCATTGATTGACAGCTTGACACCTCAGCTTCTTGTTTAGTTGCAAACACATTCTGATAAAGTTTCCACTGTTGCGCAACGGAAACAAATCGTTTTCACAGAGTTTTTATGTTTTTACAAATATTGTACTAATTTGGGATAAGAGAAGAGGCTGAACAGCAGCAGTATATTATTTTCAAACATCATCTGGTGTGGTTGGGTCCCAACTTCTTTCTTACTACATAGTAATTATTTGGTACCCAAATATATTTAACGCTAGCTGGTCCGGCGAACTTCGTTCCGCCCAAATTCATTAATGTAATGAAAATAATAATTCTGAGCATGCACTATTGCACATGCTGCTTCTTTAGTCAATAAAATAAATCTATTAAATAAAATGGATATAACTGAAGAAACCGCGATGGTTGACGTGTCGGCCAACCTTCTGTTTTTTTATTGAAGTGATTTATGGTACATTTTTGGTTCTATTCACGGGCACGAAAAAAATGGTCGCTTGAATGGCATTTGATTGGAGAATCTTCACAATCACACGCGTTCCGTTACAAAGTTTTGGCGCATTGAGGTTGCGCATCAAAATTATAACTGAGCCAACTTTCAATTTCAAATTGCGTGACAAATTACCCAAATCCAATTGCACCGGAACAAAATTAAAAACCTCACTTTTCACAATGCAATTTTTCGATAGATATCAGACCGCACGCAATAGAAAGTCCGTCAAATTCAATTGGAATGAAACGAAACGAAGATGACACCTGTCATACTGCGCAATTGCAAGTGGATCAACCACACACCTGGCGGATTTTCGAATCATCAACAAATACCTATCAAAATCGATGTGCAGCGTCATCTGTTTTCGAAAAAATGTAGATATAATTAAAGTTTGTGCTGTTCTTCTGATTCCGATTGCGTTGTCGTCTACCTCGATCTCTGCAGTTTGGACGATAGACAAGCCATACTGAGACCACCAACTTCGGCCGATTTTCCGTTACTTGTCTACAAGCTGGGTGGCAAATGGTAGTATTGTTACATAGAAATTTGTATTGATAAATGTCAAGTAACTTCAAAAATACCGGCTCACCAACAGACTCCCACCTAGTTATATGCCACTTCCGCTGTGTGTAAAGTTGCTGGCAGCGTTCATTATAATTTTATTCGTTAAATTTGAAATTAGTCGTTATCTACGTGTCGTAAGTATTTTTTTTTATCAATAAATTTACATTTTTTTTAAATACTTACGAAAAATAAACATTACAGAATGATTGAGAGAAAATAGAAACATTTTGAGCAAACTTTCATCAGTTAGTTAAGAAAAATGTACCCACGGATGAAATCGAAGTGAATGATATCCAAAAGCGGAAAACACACAACCATGTTCATCCGAATAGGTTCCTCGTATGTAGAACATCTTCTAAACCTTTGGATAGTTTTATTAACCAAACAAATCAAATAAATCGCATTTTAAAGCACTTTTTTTGTATTTTTTGTATGTTCTTGCATGTCACACCGATTCTAATTGACATTACACCGATTGCAAAACAAAATGGCGGCATTTGAGTAAAAAAATTGAGGGGGACAGCGGCAAGAGGATTGCGAGTTGCTGGTCTCAGTATGATTTGTCTATTCTATAAAGTCTATTTGTTTGATAAAACCAACAACTCAGCTAACCACCACAACAGTATAATGAATATTGCAGTTAAAGGAAAATTGCGTATCGAGCATAACTACCAAATTGATTTTTATAAGTCTATTCAAATAATTAAAATTTATTGAGTAATTATATTGCAAGGTAGATTAGTGATGCCAGACTTTTCGAACTGACTTGCACACGATGTTTATCAAAAATACATTTTTGCCTATGTCGTTGTTAAAAAAAACCCCCACGATATTCCTCATGAATATGTACATACCTACCTATATAAATAATTATACTATCTATGGAGCACAATTACTAACAAAAGAGTATTTTTTATTGAATTCGAATGGTTTTTCGCCAGATTCAGTGTTATGCTTTTTTTTTGTTCTGAGAGATAAAATGCCCTTCGCAATTTTAGCTTTTTTCGAAATGCAAAATGCTCACGAAATGGATGATAACCCACGATCTGGCATCACTGGGTAGATCTGATTGAATCCGAGTACAGTCATCTATACATATACAGCCTTAGGTATACATAAGATTCCCTTAATCAATAGATTATCAGTGTTTATTCATACAAATATTTTTGCCATTGAGTAAATTTAAGCAAAAGTACTTTGCAAAAGCTGGCAGCACTTGCGCACTTCAATGCGACTTTTGGATTTGACATTAATTAAAAAAAAAAATCATCTGCGTACAGTAGGAATCGACTATTTTTGACTGTTCAAACGACATCATTAAATAACGAAAAGCAGTGGACCTAAGTGACTCCATTGCGGAACACCGGAATTACAGCTAATTCTCTTCGAAAGGGATGTTTTTTTTATCATCAATTCCAATTCAATATGATGAAATAATCAAATGTTTGGTATATTTAAGAGTGAACTTAAAACGTTTGTAGCTCTACCTTCTTGCTGTAGCAATATTATTTACCAAGTCCCAGTCTACCGAAATAATCGTAGGTACCTATATGAGATACCAGACCGCGCAAAATTTACCAAGTGTCTAGATATTCATCATCATCAGTCGCACTGTCATCTAATTGACGCGTAGGTAGGTATATAAAGTTTCCTAATTATTCCCCTCAAGCTAAAGGCCAACTTCTCCCACCAACAATCTATAAGCTGGGCATGAAATCCCATTAGGTTTTGAAAATCAATAACATAAATCCAAATTAATCATAATTTCTCAACGTACCTATACAAATATCTGCCACTCGCACTTCCTTTCCTTTTAAAATCGTTTCTCAACACTATGCGTGTATACAAAAAAAGTTGTTCCTTCTTCCTAGATCCTGATCAATACACGTGGCAAGTTCCATTAATTGCTTTGTCACAGTTTTTCCCAACGTCTTTCATTGCCAAATATCAATCAGGGGAACTTCCTGTCCCATACTCGAATATCCATGCACCACCATGATTTTGGTATTCAAACTATCTGAAGGAAAAAACTCTCTGCCTATCTTTTCTAATTTTCAACAAGTAAAATGACAAACAAAAATACAAAACGACGGACGACACAAACAAAAAATGTTACATACGTTAGGGTTGGTTTGGCGGATCCTAAAACCGAACCCAACTTATTCACACTTAAAAAAAATGCCTTCCTTTATTCAGAAGTCGAAACACATTCAAACGGAAAGTGGATTGAGTGATTTTCCTATGTCGAAACCCACTCAAACTCACTGATAGAAATAGGCAAATTGAACAGAAACTCTAGCACTCTAGCATTAGATATGCGTTCCACAACTCAATATTTTGCCAGTTGCTTTTCGATTATCGTATCTTTTTTTGTTCTCCTGTCCTATAGCTGTTTAATCCAACCCCAATCGACAACTCGTAGTAGCAGTCAGCCTGCGGCCTGCTGTATGTTTTCTTTGTTTTGTTAGCTGTTTGTAGATTATAGATACATTACTGTAGATACTCTACGTCTACTGTACTTTACTTTCTGTATGCATGCAATGGGTTTGGGTAGCTGGGTAGTGTGCGTGACTGACAGCCACTTATTTAACACAACGGCACGTCGTCGGTCGAATGCCGGCTTTGCTTTTGCTGCTAGTTCTTTCGTTCGGGCGTATGAGCTGAGCGCAGACCATTTCTTTCCCTTTTCCTGCTGTTTTTGTGGCTCATTTTCATCATCGTTCTTTCTGCGTTTTCGTCGCACACACTCACAATTCTGTCGCTGAGATTCGGAACGGCGGATACGTTCTACAACACGTTCAACTGCTCAAACTTCGCTTGCTGCAGTAAGTTTGAATTTGGACGTTCAAGGGTGCGGATTGACTTTTAGTTTTTTGCTCTCCACTGTAGTTGTACCGTTTTTTTTCTTCTCCTTTCAAAGAAGTTTGTTCCAGAGAATAGAAAGGAGTGTTTTCTTCTTTGCGTTGTTGTTATAAAATAAATATATATTTCAAGTTGTTTTACTAACATCCTCCTGTGTGCTAAAAATAAAATTTGTTAAGCGGTGAAAATCCTTAAATTCTTGTTTAAAGCGAAGACAAAAAAAAAGGAGAATTGCCTGTGCTTCACAACTTCACCCATCCATACAGTTCTGCGACAGTGTGTGTTTGTTCTTTGTGCGCAGTTGTCAAATACATGTACAAATATATAGTACCATTATATACACATCTATATATATTTCTTGTGTCTATTTTAATTGTTTGTCCTGTTGGATGAAAGTGAATTTTTTATTTTTTGTTTGTTTACAAATTGTGGATTATTGTCTTTTTTTTTTTGTATTAAATTTGTAGTATCTCTCTGTGGAAAAGAGTGAATTGATAAAAAAAAATAAATGAAAGATTGAAACAGAAATAAAAAAAGATATCTGCAACGACTGAGTGCGTGTAAATACGTTATCAACTCTGTGTGCGGAACGAGATAATTATTCGCAAATCTTCCATCACTTGTGTGGATAAGTAATCCTCTGGAATAAAACAGAATTTTTGAAGGTAAGGTCAACAAAAAATGATGCATTTATAGCTACATATTTATTTGTCAGAGTTGAGGTGGTAGTAGGTATGTGGCTCCATCTACAATTTATAATTTATTTAACAAAGGAAAACACATTTATTTCAAAATCTTAAGCCGTGAACAATTAATTTTGGGGTTTTGTTTCAAAAATTTGTGTGCATATTCGAACAAAATACGAAAATCAGACGTTTTGAGAGTGACACGCCCAACTTTTTTTTTCTTTTTTTGTTTTTGTAATTCAGTTGCTTTGTCTGAAATTGCAGTAGGTATCCAAAGTGGTTGGGTTCCCTCATGCATTGCGATTTCTACGCAAAAGGAGTTCATTGGTACGATTTAATTTGCATGATTGCGAAAATATTCATTATCCTTCTTATTCGAACTAGTGAATTCACTTGACAGGGTACTTTTGAATTCATGCAGAATTTATAGAAATTATAGGAATCACCGGCGAGTAGGTGTTGGGTTTCTTAAAAGAATGACTAGCGTTTTGTTTTTTTTTTAGTGAGGCGTGGTTGCTGAACGCAAGTGTATAGTTTGATTGACAAATGTCTATTTCCGGGCTGTAATGATTTTTTGTCTTTGTCACTTACTAGGTATCTATTTAAATTTTCGGAAACATGTATTTCTAACCATCCATTTTGAGACGATATAAATATCTTGTCTATGCTGATAAGCCAGCAGCAATTGTCTACTTTAGGGGACAACGTTCTTCTGATGTCGTTCATGAGATTGAGTTCAACATGGCCCATAGCAATACAACATTTTAGATACGACTATTGGCAACAAAAACAACTCTTAGATACTGTATATTATAAGAAATAAAGCATTAAATTTGTCTTTAAGTTAGGAAATAGTTAGCTTGTCAAATCTGGATTGGCATCTGTCAAATGCAATTGCATAGTTGGAGTTCCCACTGGGCCGAGTTTCTAGATGCTTATTGTTAACTTAAAACAATAAGCATCTATTTTGCGAACTTAGGGCTTTTCACTCTTTATGTGCATGCATTTGAATTTTGTCTGAATGCCTAAAGTGCGGCGCGTCATGTATTAACTAATCTAAAAGTAGGTATAACATAAATCAAATTTCTGCCTGCTTTATCTGTCAAATAACACAAATTTTTTTTCTTTGGTTCACAATCAACGACAACTTGAAGCTCGCCTCTGGTGAAACAATAAATTTGAGTCACAATAGCCAGGAGAAGTTGACTTTTGTTAAAATTGTTTCATTTCTATGAAATGTTAGGTGGGGTTTAGAGTTCACTAAAGAGGAATTTTGTATTTTTTTTTTTTTATTTCTAAGGGCCAATGAGCCCAAATCATTATTAACAATGTACCTTACTAATTATCATTTTTAACCTTTTCTATTTTGTAGTTCACAATGGGTTATTTTATATGGAAAACTTCGTCATAGTGATTTCTTAAAATCTAGTCTGAACAATAAATATTACTATTATTGTCGCGCAATAGGTATATTTGGCAAAGGCTTGTGAAATAAAACTAAATCGCCTAAACCTTCAAAACAGGTTGTTTTTTTTTTTTGGACAATTCATAGCTAAATGTCACTGGATTAAGACCACATCCTTACAGTAGTTCCACGGCTCATCGCTATTTGCGAAGACTGTGTTCTGCTAAACCTTGTCCGCCAATCATAAAGGTCACGAAACTATTAAGGACTTTAATATATTTCGTATTTAAAACAGTAGAGCGTCAAGTTCAAAGAGGGATGGGCCTGGACAGATCCCACTCAAATAAATCTAACCAAGGCCAGCTTAACTTAATCGTAGGTCAATAGAGACAACCCAACGCGAAGTAGGTTCAGAAATTGAGTGGTCAATCTGCCATCGTCAATACCCTTTTTTCTTTATATGGAAGGCTGTTTTTTTTCTGTACAGAATCCATGCAGGATTGTCCTTTCGAGGTCGGTGCAGTGTAGAAGAGTTCTCAAATCGAATTTTCTTAACAGGTCTTGTGAGTTGTGATCGCAGTACAGCGCCAACTGCATTTCCCGGGAGAATGACGAGAGTTTTAGTGTCGCTATTGCAATCAAGCTCTAGGTATAACTTTGGGTTTCACTTCACAACCAGCCAACTTGTCTAACCTGGTTTTAGAAGAATTTCTTTTTTAGCTTTTAAAGTTTAAGTCAAACGGCGAAGTAGACAAGTTTTAAAATCGCTGTAGTTAATCAAACAGAACTCTTGCAATTCAGCTTAATATAATATCGAAAAATTGGAATCGAGACGGTTTTTCGTCGAAAAACTGTTAAACGGATCTTCGTCCAATATTTTCAAGTACAACCTCTTGACAACGTAACCCTTTGAAACGCGCTTGAAGTGGTGCCTACTTGTTAATTACTTTTAGCGGTTGTTTTTATTTGTTTTCATCTGCCTGTCAGCATTTTTATCAAAACGACTTGTGACCAAAATGGACGTAGGTAAATACTTTTCAGTTCAAATTTACAAAGGTCTCTCCTATTGAATTTTTAGAACGATAATCATGGACATCAAGTTTTTCCATCTGTCTTGTCCTGTCATGAAAATAACCTTTCAATCATATACGCGCTGTCAAGTTGATTACTCGCCTTTTTTTTGTTGAACCACAATTCGATCGCTCTAAAGTCGAAACTACACAAACACAAGAACTGACATCGCTTAAAAGAGTGTTGACGCATAAACATAAAACAAAACTCACAAAATCTTAATTTACTTGTAAAAATTCGAACATCGTTTTAATATCCGCAAAAAACACTTGCAAAAAAAACAGTGGAAAACATAAAATGTTTAATTCCCTCCAATCAAAATTCATCGCCCAAAAACGACAAAAGCATTAAAAACCACTTGTACTATCCATATTCCCAATTGGAATGGTCTTCTTTTTTTACATCTTTTTAAGCTGTCTGTTGGCACCAGAAGTAATTGTTTATGGCACCAATAAAAAATATATCAATCTCTCGGCGAGATAATTTACGAGGAGTAGCAAGAGCAAACTCGCTGAACCATTTTATTTTCTACCGTACTGCCTACTCTATATCATTTCTAATTTCTGGATAGCCAGAGGGCCAATAAAACCATTAAAAAATCAATTAAAATGGCAAAGAACGAGAAATGTGTTCGAAGCGGGGTTGCACTATCGTAAGGTGACTTTAAACCACCGAAACCGACACACATTGACCCCACAGCCGGAGTACATGTAGTATAAGTATAAGTAATCCGACACATTTTGAGTTCTTCACTCGGGCAGCCCTCGTGGTTTAGCATGGCATGACAGTTGTATCTTATATTATTGACATGTGATGAGAAGAAGGAATGAAATGAGTGGGAACGCGCATGCGCGTTTGCCTATTGATGGGCATTTTAATTTCGTATTTAATTGAAGCCCTACCCTAAACATTCATTCATTCGGCATGGGGGAATGGGCGCCACTGTCACACAGCTATCGTGAGTCAACACAGGAATGGGAGCCGCCAAAGATGAGTTTCAACGCCATTCAGTCTTTTCGATCATTTTTTAGTTAATGATGGGCGCGACGAGCAGGATGGGGTGCTATGTTTTTGTATATATTTTCAATGAAATTGTTTTGGAAGCTGTTTCAATTAAACTACTGCGGATATTATTTTTCCAGTGTAAACAAATAAATTACGCACTACATAAAATTCCTTTTGGCATTCATTTAAGGATGGTGTATTGGCTTTACCGGTTTGTGAAAAGTTTTTGTTGACCAACTTTTTGGAAAGGGTTTTCCAAGTGGACTATCACAGGGTACAGAGTGTGTTCCAGTAGATGTAATTATAATATATACTTATTTTCAATGGAAAAGAATGTACAAAAAAAACCCTCTTTCAATATTGAATATTGTAAAATGTACTGTCTCGTAATTCAGTGATACCTTTCATCTGTGTTTGCTTATTACTTCTGGTGTAGAGATGGAACTTTAGCATTTGAATTTAATTTTCATTAGCATTGAAAAAAATCAATGAAACCAAATTTAATATTAATTATTGAAGCTGTATGGAATACATATACAAAATAATAAAATAAGAGGTGTTATTTTGGTATTCAAAGAAAAATGCCATTTTTTGAGATAAATGATCGTATGTTTATTTCATAATAAAGAGGAAGGTATGCCGTTAATAATCAAAAACAACATCAGCCAAATGGCCACCACTAACACGCATACAGGACCATATCCTTTTCATGAAATTTTCCATAACCAAATCACAAAGCGGCTGCCCTATGTCCTCGATAGCCTCACGAATTTTATCTTTGAGGTCTTGAATCGACGCTCGTCTGTTGGCGTAGACCTTATCTTTCACGTGGCTCCAAAGGAAGAAGTCACAAGGTGGTAAATCAAAAGATCTCGGTGGCCAATTGTGATCACCTATTCGAGAGATAACACGGTCCGGAAACTTTTCCCGTAAAAGATCAATGCTTTCGTTGCTTGTGTTGAGTTCTTTTGTTAAACTTTATAAGCCTTAAAACCCAAGTCTTTATGCAAAATACGGTGTAATGACGTTTGTGGAATGCCCAATTCCAAAGAACGACGAGGAATGGACAGACCTGGGTTTGCTTCAACACTTTGGGCTACAGCAGCAATATTCTCAGTTGTTCTTGAGCGACGTGCACGGGTTTTATTTTTCACATCACTAGCTTGTCCCAACAGCTTGAATTTTTCCACAAATTTCTGTATTGCGGTCCGACAAGGTGCTTCACGACGACCAAAAAATGCTTTAGTTTTGCGAACTGTGACTGCAAGATTTTCACCATTTTTGAAGTGAATTTTAATAATTTCAATGCGTTGTTGAAGCGTGTAGCGTTCCATTTTTAGGAATGGCGTAGTTTCTACTTGTCAAATGTCAAAGAATAAAGCTTCAAAAGTGACAGCTACCGAAATAGCGGGTCATTCACAAAAACACCTCTCATTTGAATACCCTTTACAAGGTACCATGGCTTTCGGCTGAAAGTTGAAACTTATATAGGTATTGCTTAGATGTTGTTTTGTAGGCTTATAAATGATAACATTTTATACACATTTTTATATGTTTTGTTCTGTAGGAACCGACAGTAAAGATAATTGCTTTTGATAATTAACTGCAAACTGAATTTTTCACATTTTTTTTTCTATTTCATTGTTATTTCATTTACTTTTTGCATATTTTTGCATCATGCTTCGATTTTGGATTTTATTCGTCGCATATTTAGTCACTTTAAGTGCACATTTTAGGAGTATATTTTGTGTTTTTTTAGAGTATGAAAAACCGGGCCCTGGGTGAATACATTTATATACCTACCCTACATAGATTGTGAAATTCAAAACAATTTCGCAGTTCAATACTTGCCTATCAGCATTTAAGTAAACAAGATGTTATCTCAATTATCTCTCAAAATTCATTTCTTTCCAACCTAAGAAACCTTTTACATCAGCAAATTGATAGTGGAATATTATACGGTCACATAGAGCGATTTTACGAACTCACAATGGCAAAATTTTCCACATAAAGTTACCCATTGGACCTACAGAATATTAAAAGGTTAAAAAGATTATTAGTTCACAATACACCACCTAATAATGTTGTTTTAAGTCTAATAATTTATTAGATGATTAGATATTCAGATAACTGCGTAACAACAATTCAGATTGATAGAAGCATTGCAAGAAATAAGCAATACTGCAGTAATGATTTTAAGAAATTACATTTTTTCGCACTTACTCGTAGGTCAGCTTTAACTTTTGAGTTTTGGGATGACGTTTACTGTTCAAACGATTCTTCGATTGCTTTTGACTGTTTTCTACAGAAGTTTCAATTCTATACATCCTGTAGTAAATGTGCGAGTAAAAATAAAATAAAAGTAAAAAGACTGAAAAAGTGGATGTTTTTTTCACTACTCAAAAATTGAATTAATGAACAAACTTTGTATTGAAGTGAAAAAGCATTCTCCTAGCGTTGGGCTGAAAAGATGCTATAAGAAACTTTGCAAAGAACGTACAACTGAAATTCCGCTTTGTAGTGATCATTATTATAGAAATAAACTTGCTGCTAATGTGGGTAACTCTAAAAAGGAATGGTATGTTGTTAATGAAATTTAAAATAAAAACAATCCTAAAGCTGACATAGGTATATAATAAAGTGTCCAAATTTATTAATCGATATTAATCAATGTAACTTCTCATTCGAGTGCCTGTCAGTTCCGATTATATAATTCGAAATAGCTTTACCGATAGCTTTTTCTTTGAAGATTTTGCCTCCAAAATTCTAATTCATCGTCGAATGATATGATTTCAAGTAAAATTAAAATTAAATTAAATTAAATTAAATTAAAATATTTCGTACTATGTTTCGGATGTTTAATGTATATTTTTAATCCTAGGCTTAAAAAATTAATCTTTCCAGATGCGCTTAAGTTAGCAACTGTTATTTCACTGCACAAAAAACAATGCAATTAGAATTGTTAACAATTATCGCTCTATTTCGCTATTGTCAGTCTTTTCTAGTCTTCGAAAAAAGTATGAAATCAAGAATGCTGTCCTTTTTGGACAAAAGTAATTTATTTAGTGATTCCCAATTTGGTTTCATAAAATGTAGATCGACAGAAGAAGCTGTATTTAAACTATGTGGTGAACTTAACAATAGCCTGAATTATTCGGAGTTTGCTGCTTTGCTTTTTTTCGTTGAAATAACCAAGGCTTTCGATATGGTGCACCATTACTCCATTAATTTCAATGCACTGGCTTTCGAGGGTTTATTAACGACTGGTTCTCGTCTTATCTAAGACCGTAACAAAGAGTTAGGATTCGAGAAAGTTTAAGTTCGGAAAAAAACCTTAAATAAAGGTGTCCCTCAAGGGTCTGTTTTGGGACCTATTCTGTTTCTAGTATTGCCCGAACTCTATTTTCATTCAAGGTTTTGATGGTAAAATAACAGCCTTTGCCTTATCATACTCTGAAAACAACTACTTTTGTTTGTTTATTGCTGTCAATCATGTTTTGGAAATTCTTCGCAAATGGCTTTTTATCCATTCACTTATTATAAGTGAAAAAAAAACAAAATTTATGATGTAATTTAAGGTTCTACCTGTGAGGATATGGTTTTAACTTATCATTCTCCTCGGTGTCACAAATATAATTCGTCAAACACATGTAGGCATAATTTTTACAAGTCTTCCTGTAATTCAAATAAAATAAGTTCTGATGGCTGTTTTAATATTGCACTTGAATCATTCAAATATTTAGGAATACTACTGGATAGTAGGTTAAGTTGGAAAGGTTATAAAGGGTGATTTTTTAAGAGGCTTAGAAGTTTTTTTAAAAAAAAAACACAAAAAATTCGAAAAAATGAATGAAATATTTATTTGAATCGATAGTTTGAACCTTGCAATTTAATGTTTAAAGATAATTTCATGCAAATGTTGACCGCGGCTGCGTCTCAGGTAGCCCATCCGCTGAGTCCAATTTTGGCATACTCTTTCACACATATCGGCCGGTATCTCACGAATGAATGCATGGATGTTGGCTTCCAGTGCGTCAATCGAAGCGGGCTTGTCCCTATACACATTAGCCTTGGCATACCCCCACAAAAAATAATCTAATGGTGTCAAATCGCACGATCTAGGCGGCCAATTGACCGGCTCGAAACGTGAAATTATCTGTTCACCAAACTCGCCTCGCAATTGCGCCATTGTTTCGCGTGCTGTGTGGCATGTGGCACCGTCTTGTTGAAACCACATATCATGCAAGTCAAGAACTTCCATTTCGGGCAAAAAAAAGTTTGTTATCATCGCTCGGTAGCGTTCACCATTGACAGTAACGCTGCGATTCGCATCTTCTTTGAAGAAATATGGCCCAATAATGCCGCCGGCCCATAAACCGCACCAAACAGTGGCTTTTTCGGGATGCATTGGTAGCTGTTGCAATGCTTCTGGCTGATCTTCACTCCAAATGCGGCAGTTTTGCTTATTTACGTACCCATTCAACCAAAAATGAGCCTCATCGCTGAACACAATTTTTCCATAAAAAAGCAGCGATGAACATTTCGAACCGAGCACGAATTTTGATAGTAAAATTCAATAATTTGCAAGCGTTGTTCATTTGTAAGACGATCCATGGTTAAATTGCAAACCAAACTGAAGCTGTTTGACAGTGACACAAGGTACTAAACACACGTCAGCTATCAAAACCAGTGTTGCCAAAACCAAACCAGCTAAAAAATCACCCTTTACTTTGCCTTTGAAACAGTGTACCTGAACAACGTTTTAAGACAAATTTATCATCTAAGTCCTTATTGCAGTCAACACATCTTAAAATCAGTTTATAATGGTCTATTTAAATCAAAGCTCCACAACAGTCCTTTAACACTTTACCTTAAAGTTAACTGCAGAACTCACAGTTTTGTGTTATTTAAAAACCTAAATGAACTTCCACTCAAGCACTTATATTTTTACAAAGTTCTGAAAACATTTTTTTTTAATATTCCGGGCATTCGGCTTTTCGATTGTATGGTTCCCATAATTTACGTGTTCCATGGTTGCCACTGGTCTGGAAAGTCAGGGAATGTCTGGAAAGGTCAAGAATTTTAGGTCAGGGATAATTCGAACTGTCTATTTGTTTTTTAAACAATAAAATAAAATTACTTGCTCTGAGTTGTGCCTACACGTTTGCTCAAAAATGTTTCTTTTCCAGTGCTTCCTGATTTGTCGGTGCGGATTCATTGTCCTCGACTTGCTCGTACTTGCTTGTACCAAACATTTGTATTTCAACTAGTTCTTCCTGATTGTTCCCCTAGAAACTAGATTGTATTTAAAATAGAACAATATTTTATATTTTGTTCAATCTTGCAAGTATTTTTGTTTGCCTCCAGTTACATTTCGAAAGATGTACTAAAAAAGCAGAACCTAATTAAGCACTCCTTCTCGATCTAAATAACAGATCTTTTGTCAGAAATAGCTGTAGGTTTGTAAATTTTCTGGTTTTATAATAAAGGAAATAATGTTACTAGCAGAATATTTCTTAATTTGTTCAGGGCTTTACAGTTCCCCAAAGAAAATTTCCAAAACTTCGTATGAATTAAAACAGATTTGAGTTAACTCCATCTTTTGTTAATAAATACATTCGAAAAGCGGCTTTTTACTCTGATCGGTAGCACACAAAGTAATTTCTACGAAAATTCTATGTCTGCTATTTTGCTGAATCAGAATATTTTGAACTCGCATTTTTTACATAAAAAAAATCTAAGAATTGTGAATTTTCGATGTTTTTTCTATAATTAGTTCAGTTAAATTTTTGACGACTTTTGTGTCAAACTTATGTATATGTATGGCCTCTATGGGACAGGTTCGCATGGCTCTAAAGAGACCAAAGCATGCGAGACGTTCTACCCTTGCAAGCTTTATGATTGCTACCTTTTGGTTTGCTATAGTCTACATTATTACAAAAGCGTACCTATGTTATGACTTGCCTGATCATTATTGTGTGGATCCAGTCTACAGTGGGTAAAATACATATAAACATAACAGATAATGTATAAGAGATGCATGAATAAAATTAGTTTTTGCTATATGTATATTTGTAAAAAATGGTCAGGGGAAAACTTTAAAAATTGGTCGGGGATAGTCAGCGAAAATTATTTCCTACAATAGTGGCAACTCTGTGTTAATAATCTTAATTTATTAAACGTACCTGTCATAAGGGAATTTCGCACTCTCCTATAAGGTCACCGCTCCTCCTTCATTCCATAGTTAACCTTTTAGCCTAAGATTCCAGAGCAGAAGTCTTTTTTTTTTTTTTTGTAAAACTATACTTTTTTCATATAACCGTTAAAAAATTGATTCTTTGCTGAATGTAATGTTTTTAATTGTGTAATTTAAGTATAAATGACAATGCCCAGATGAATTTAAAGATCTTACCAATTTTAATAGACCCCCTGCATTTGGATGCTATTATAAGAAAAAGTTTCAAGCCCAATCGCATGAAAATTTGTAAGACTCTTTTCAGTGCGTCGTCAACTTCTACCAACGTCTTGGGCAGTGTTGGTAGGACTCTCTCTTCATTTATCCCTCGAAGCGTAGTCATTTTTCCCAATTCACAGTCCTTAAATTGCCTTACAAATCCCACGGTATTTTTTCGCACACTTTTTGATTGGGTGTTTCTAAAGAAAAATGCTTTTTCGTTTTTCGATACTTTAAAATGAAGACAGAACCACTTTGAATGTAGTGCATCACACAGCTAAGTCGTTCCATTTGTAGCCCTTATCCAAATTGTAGTTAATTTGAACCTTACGAAAGACAATACATTGTGCGAAACGACATTTTGATCTTTACAATTGTAGGTGAAACAGAGAAACAAACATTCACTGTTGTCGCCTTCAATTCCAATTCTTATACTGCTATATATTTTTGAAGCCTAAAGCTTTACTCTGCCGGAAGTGTTTATATAGTCACTTCCCACGACAGTGCAATGCTTCGTTTTTCAAACGCCTCATCTAAGTCACACTTGCGACTGGATGACATTCTAAAAAAGTACAGTCCATATCAATGAATCACGGCTTCTGGTTAATAACTTCGCTAAAACGGCGACTCTATCTGAATGTTTTTTAATGAAACACTACAGTTCCCGGCATCAACACGCAATACTTTCTGTACTGATAGACTTGTAATGCGCTCCTATCAGTAAGTATATATTTGTTTATTTGTTGAAAATATTGCGATGACATTGCCAGAAAGACACAAGAAAGTGGAAAACATTTCACTGATTCATCAACCGACAAACAGCAGTACTGATACTGATACGAGGTAGTTCACTTGCACTTTGTTTACTTGCTCCAAAGGAAATATTATTTCAGCATACGCGAACATCAATCCATTTGTTTACAAAGAGCAAAGGAGTTTTTTATTTCACCGTCTCAAATGGAAGTACGGAAATGTCCGTAAGGTGTGTAACGTATGCCAAACAGAACTTCTTGTGTCAAAAAAGAAACAACGAAGAGAGCACATTTTACTAGGTAGTGTGTGCAATGTGCAAAATGTGAACAAAGCTGCAAAGCGATTGTCAACAAGCTGACGTTTTGTTGGTGTTTTTATTTATATTTTTATTTTCTGTTTGTTGAGCTCTGGTTCAGTGCACATTACTGACACAAATATGCGAAATGCGAAACGTACACACACGACACACTCCATGGTCCGCCAGAGAGTAGTGACACAAAGAGACGCGCAAAAGGCCCAAGCAACAGAGGAAGAACTGGAACTGCGATATATATGTGGGCTAGTGTTGGTGCATTCGCTCAAAAAGGTAAATGACTTTAAATGGATTGCAAGCGTGAGCTACCAAATCCACCATATGCTGTTAGCAGTCAGCCGCAGCACATAAAATGCTATATTCAGCTATTTTTAGAAATGATTTACATATTTGTTGGGTTTTATTTACAAAATTCCATTTTGGCGTTTGATGTTTAAGGGATTTTCGCGTTTGTTAATTGAAATTCGCTTTTTGCTGGGTTTACTTTTTCTTTGTATTCTGACGGAGATGCGTTTTTGAAAGATTGGCCAAAAGTGACAGCTGACTTTTGGTTGAAAGCAATACAATTTCTGGAAAACGGATAGAGTTGGGTCGTTTTATTTTGCACAGTCATAATTTTTCCGTCAGCAGTTTTTGCCAGAGACGCAATGAAGACAGAGAAGTCCACAATTAGGTGGAATATAATTATATATTTGAGTGATTTGTTGAAAATGTACTCCACTGTTTGGTATCAAACCATCAAAATCTGGCTTGAAAGAAGGTGGGGGGAAATAAATCCAATTCCCAATCCAAGTCGGTACTAAGTATCTACACCTTCGGTACGTGGACTTATTGCACAATCAGGGTAGTTTTTATTCGCTCGTGAAGTTATTTCCCATGGATTTATTTCCCTGCACCTAAAATATGCATTAATTTTTTTGTCAATGAAATGTATGCACTGCGCGTTTGTTGGATGCCAGCTCAACGTGATAGTCTAAAAGTAGTGTTGCAGAAAGATTCTAAACGCTTATTTTCTGAATCGAACATGAATTGATAATTGAATCAAAATTGCAGAGTACAGCAGTCAGATAGATGATGTTGTGACAAAGCTTTGTAAACCGACTTGATAAAGACCAGCTCCTTCTCGACACTCAGAATGTGATGAGTTTATATGAGTTAACTATTTAGTCGAATCGCAAAATAATTTTTATTCATTATTCATGATAATGAACTGCTTTTCGTCGAAATTTGAGAAGTTCATTAAGGTGAAAGTTTTAATTTCGAGGAGCGATTCGATTGAATATTGGCTCTGACGTGATTCGACGTTTAAAATTCAAGAAATTTGCAATTCTATTGAACAGTGACGTCTGTCAGAATGACAGACAAACAACAATTCTTGAATTCGAAGACATCTTTTTGCAGAATATACCTACTCGAATAAATCTCTCCTGTTTCAAATTGAATCGGTTTAGTTGAATTAAAATGCTGTTTATGATCACTGGCCAGCTTAGACACCAACCAATGAAATAAACTGTGACGTTAATTAGCTCCGAAATTTCGCAAGAAGCACACCAACAAAAAACTTTCGAGATGAGTCTTAAAAAGTTCGAATCTTGAATAAAGAGAGAGGTCTACTCGCTGGTAAGAAATACGTCTGTTTTAGTTAATATTTCCATCATTAGAGTGAGGTTAATCAAAATATACATTCTTCTTGACAGTTGACACTTCGAAGACTTGGTAGTTATCCCAAGTAGAAGTGAGCTATGTAGAAACAAATGGTTTCTGTTATTAATGTGTTTTTGACATAGCTACAAAGAATATGTCAGTTTAAACCACTTTGTCACAAACGATTGCCTACCGTCAGGCTGATTGATAACAAAGGGCTACAGTTCTATTTATCATCTTGTCTATTTACTTTGCATTGCTGAGAACGATGTTCCATTAAACTATTCTAATGTTGTAAAATGTGTTTTGTCAACTAATGGTGTCGCGTGGTAAATAAGTAGTAAGGAGTTGAACTCAGAAGTTCCTGATGGAATAACGAATTCGTTACATAGGGAATTGGCTTGAACCAAGCCTAAGTATTTAAGGTGAAGGTCGGTATTTACTTAAAAAATGTAAACCCACTTAGATGGATAAAAACCTAATTCCCAAATCCGTTTCGGCCCCAAAAAAAATAAATAATGTTATACCAACTGCACTGCACAGTGCACAGTCCCTTGCTAGACACACCGTACACAGTATAAAGACGTACAAGCTCTAGCACAGCAACGCGGTACAACAGGAAGAAGATTGAATATTACATTTGCCTTTCGTCCCAATGATATCCATCCATCCGGTTGGGTCTCCCCATTTGCCGCCGCACGATGCAGAAGCGAGAAACTTTCCAACTGCCTCTGATGATGCTGCTGTGCTGCTGCCTGGTGCTGGAGCACCATCACCAACCTTTAATTCTCTTTCTCTAATGCCGAAGCTGAAATCCACTGTTTAAATGTGCGCGCGGCTGATAATCGGAATGGTCGATGAATGCTGCTTTGGCTGTGATACCATGTTGTACCGTGTCGCGGTTGCTAACCTATAGGTATGGACCAGACACAGTCGCGCACATACATAAATATTTTAGTACAAAAATCCAAAGTTTTATCTTTTTATTTTGTACCTACTCTTTTTTCGCTCCAACTGGCATACGGAATAGAAAGCGATGCGCGCTATATGCATTGGGCCGCAACCAAACGTGTTTCTGTTACCAGCTTTTCATGATTAGCTTCCTTTTAGTTGTGTTTCACGTTTGCCATGCCCTCTCTTCGGTCCTTGTTCGACACTCTGATTCTGTGATCAAATGGGTAAAAATCATCATCATCCTAGCACAAAGAGAATGAAATTGCATATTCTGTGATGGTGCGCTTGGAGGGCCCACCGGCAGCGGCGGGTTTACACTGCAGCTGGGGCCTGAAACGATATAAATAGCTGCAGGAGATGATGATTAAAAGTTCAAGAGTAGGCGGTCGGCTTTATGGGTTGGTAACTCTTTAAATACGTGTGGCAGTGGGCAGCAATCGAGGGGAACAAAGCGCGCGCACATATTCAATGTAATTGGATGATGGTTTTCATTTGTGAACTGTCGAATTTTGCAGTTCAAAAATCGATAGAAATTTACTTTAGGGGACACCGAAAGATTGGAAAGTTGGTTGCCAGGGTGTTTTTCATGCGCGGAATTGTTGGTTCATTGTACCGTGAAAAGTGGTGTGTTTGTAAGCGAAATGGGGTTCCGCAGGATTGTCTGTACTTTTTCCTTCGAACTGAATAATGGAAAGTAGAACTAAAAATTACATTGTCCTCAAATTGATATTTGAATGGATTTTCCAACCGCTTCTGACTCAGAAAATAATTTTGTGTTATCACAGATAGCGGATTATTTAACTTTTTTTCCGTTTTTTGCTTTTATCTTCATATCTGATACGATTTTATTTAAAAAAATAATTATTCGATATATTATGTAGCGTATCTATCCGATATCACTTTTATTGACAAAAAAAAATTAAAACAATAACCTCATAATATTTTCCAACGAAATGATAAAACCGGCAGCGTCGCATTTTAAAGCAAATCGCAGAATAGGTTTAATAATTCTAGTGCGCTATACAGAAAACGGGAAAGTTAATCACCAGCAACGACGGTGCATAACTACCAACATTTCGGCATCGGATGAGCTAGTTTTTGAACGATCACCTGAATAGAAGTTTATGCATCATCGGAATAACCTAGAAGTCGACATGTGAACATTTCTTATTAGTACTTGGAATTGGGCCGCTAATATCTGACAGGAAAACATCTGCTACTTTAAAGGTTTTTGATTTTGCCCATTATGATTCATTTCATTTCTCTGGTTTACAACAACAGTTGGATCACGTCCTATTGTTGTAAACCGTCGAAATCATTGATCTATTCAATTTAAAGAGTCTCTGATTTAAGGTCTTGATAACTTATTTCTTAAATTATGTTTTGAGATATCTGAAAACAAATTTTATCGGCTTGAATTACTATCAAAACTTTTATGAATGGAATTCGACTTCGTTCGAATGTCCACCACGGGAACGTATGCAGCGGTCGATACGTTGCCGCCGGCGTGTTGGCACAGCCATAGACCAATGATCTAATGTAGCCCCATATATAAGAAGTCACACGATCTCGGCGGCCAATAGACGAGTCCGTTTCGCGAGATAACACGTTCACCGAACTGAGACTTCAACAACTCGATTTTTGCACCCGCTGTGTGGCTTGTTGCGCCCTCTTGGTGGAATCACATATTGATGTCCGATTCATGCAATTGCTGAAAGAAATAACGTTCCAACATGTCTCTATAGCGAATACCATTTAACGTAACGTGACGGTCATTTTCATCGGCGAGAAAAAACGACCCAATGACGCCACCGGCATGAAGGGTTCTCACCTGTCCAGTAACGCATATTTTGCTTATTAACGAAGCCGTTTAACAAAGAATGCGCTTCATCGCTAAAAATTGAAAATTGGCGTTAACGCTCTTAAAGTTGCGACCATCGACTCGGAACTTCGGTAGTAAGTTATAATTATTTGTAAACGTTGTTCCTTCGTGGACTTCACCATGATGAAAATGTTGATTCTACTGAATACTTTGACATTGACAGTTTGGTAATCGGTTTAAGTGTGCGTTCACACTGAAAGTTTGAAGTTGTCAAGTCGTTAACGAAAGACCTTTTAGATAATCAACACTTAAAACAGTTGATAAGATCTGTCCACAGATGGCTCTGGAAATCCACGGCGCGAACACAAAATGGTGACATCCATGATATTTTGACATTTTTTTTTGTTTGTTTTTATTCTTTATTTTTCATGGAAGTCTTAAAATTTGTTATAAGTTCATGCGAAGCCTTGGCTTGTCCGCAGGAGATTGAATTGAATAGTTTTTTAATATAAAATAAAAACAAGAGTAAGCTAGATAGCAAAAGATTAATCTAATCCAGAATATTGTAATTAGTATGCGGTTTTTTTTTGCGTTAAATATTACAGTTTAAGAGGAACTGTTTTATTTGTTTCTTTGTAGTTTTACAATCTTTTTCTATTTATTAAGTCTCCAGGTACATCATTGATAATTGACGGAACTTGCGTTGTCGTCTACCACAGGCGATGTAGTTTCTAGGTATTTGGAGCATATACCTTGGGCCGTTCGTCAGGGGTTTTGTTGATGATCGAGTGGTCGGGTGTCGTCAAAGTTCTCGAGTGATTTCGTCATCTTGAAAATGTGTCCAACACGAAAAACTCTAAAACCTCTTTCATTATTTTGCTCTCCAGTGGTTATTATTTGTTTCAGTACTGAATTTTGAAATCTTTGTACATTTTGGATGTGGGTTGCAGCTGCGTTGCCCCAAGCGTAGTTTTGACTTTTTGAAGTAAACTTGCTTTAAAACAGGTTCAGTTGCATAGTGTCTCAAATGGGATAGAGCATACAAAGCCTTCTCCAGGTCCATGCTTAATTTATCCACATGTTTGTCTCATACACCCAGAGAAAAAACAACGTAAAATCAAAGAAAACCACTTTGATTTAAAGATTTTTCGGAATGATTTAGCTTCGACTACGAAAATTTGTAAATCCAAGTGGCACGACGTTAATTCAAAGTGTTTCAGTAATTCAAAAAGATGGTCACAATGTAAAAGTGAATACGTTTCACTTTGAATCTAGGGTGGCTTTATTTAAAATAACATTGCGTATTCAAATCAAATATGTTTCAACGTGAAAATAAATATCCTTTATCAAAGTGTATTCAACGTAAAATCAAATAGATCATATTACATTTTAATTTTTCTCTGAGTGTATAAAATGACAATCAATCACTACTCCAAGATGTTTGTAGCTTCAGGACAAGCGTCATTACTCAAATATATTCTGCTCTGTATGGGTTTAAATTGTGGGCTCCGAATGTGCATCATTTTGGTATTTTGAAACGTCTATAACCAAGCCAAGTTTGGCACCATTTTACTGCAGCATAGAGCTCCTGCATTATCCTCTGCGCCATGTCTACTGGTGCAAAAGCTTTGTCTGTTACCTATACGCCAAATTTGTGCAAAAGGACTATTTCCTAAATTTAATTTTCGTTGTACCTATAGCTATGGCTTAGTTTATTGTTTAAATTCTAAAAAGGCATAATTTTCAGGTCAGCAGTCCATCGATGTATTCGAGTAGAAGAAAAGATCCTTATGTCCTGTTTAACCTATCCTTCGACTTGTAAAATACCATGAACTATTCTTGTAAATCGTTCCCTTCAGATAACACCATAAATGAAGAAGTCTAGGGGAATTATTTTTAAACTGAAGTCAAACTTGCAATGATTGAGGAAGCGTCTTACACGTACTAGGATAGGCAGACTTGTTGGGTTTATAGTTATAGGAAGTGTGCTTCGGGATACTGAACTCTTTCAAATATATTTGGGTCTTTAACTTTCATTATCTTCTTTTAGGACTGTTAACAGCTCCGTTTGTTGTCTCCATCGCATTATGTATACTGGCATGAATGCACTTTTAGACGTTTGAAAAATCCCCCAGCTTTCTCGTTGAGGAATTTTCCCCTATATTAATCAGGAGAGTTTGTTACAACAGGTTTTTTAGAAACTTGCCGACCTTATGACTTCCAGCGAATAGTCCGTTTCACACTCATGTGCCAAGTTGCATCACCTCCCTTTAAGCCACATACTGTAAATGTTCAATACTTATCATTTTCACACTATCAACATCCGCACGACTTGATCTTGATGGCATTAAATAGCACATCGGGCGAATTTTTACTACTGCTTGTACAAAGTAGCATCATCTTCTCGTGTGGCTTCTTTTCCTTTCAAATGTTATTGTGTCCCTGTTGGTTTACCTTCATTGGAGAAATAGAGAGTTCAAGATAAACCCGTGAATCCATGACGAAGCTCAACGGGCACAACACTGCCAAAGACGATCAAGAGAAAGAGCTAATATAGGTAACGTGTTTTTTTCTTCTTTTCTTTTAATTTTAATTGCCTTTCATTAGGTTGCTACACTATCTCAGTCTTACGCCGGTGCATCCATCAATTTCAAAGTGTATTCCAAACAAACGACAATCATCATCCATCTGACAATGCAATTCGGCAGACTGTCAGTCAGAGATTTCGTTTTCGAAAAGCCAGTCATGTCAGCCATTAAAGCAATCGTAACTCAAAAAGTAAAATAAAAAATAAATAAAAAAATTGTTCGTGTTTTATTGTTCCTTGTAAATGAGTTTTAGTTTTTTTTTCTTATATACCTACCGCTTTACTCTTTACATTTTCGTTTTATCTTGTTGTGCCTCTATGGCGCGGTTTTAATGGGTTACAATCTTTCTCCTCGTGGGTATCCCGAGA
Organism: Cheilosia grossa; assembly: GCA_963082955.1. Taxonomy (NCBI): domain Eukaryota; kingdom Metazoa; phylum Arthropoda; class Insecta; order Diptera; family Syrphidae; genus Cheilosia; species Cheilosia grossa. The sequence continues at coordinate 31,962,925 of OY720147.1, forward strand.
TTGATTCGTACCGTGGATCTGATTAATGAGGAAATAAACAGAAAATCAGATAGGAAAATGGTACATTAGACACCGTAGGGTTAGCTCATCAGCATGGGATGGAAGTACCCGTACATCGTTTTCTATTTTCTTTTTGACCCTATTATATAGAAATGTACTGTGGATTGTTGGACAAAGGCTTGGAACTGGATTTGGCAGACTTAAAACGGTTTTTTGTTCAGGGCCAATATAAGGGTCACGTGTGTACTGCCAGGTTTGGTTTCATCGTATTGTATAAAGCTCGATTGAAGCGTATAGACGTAGAATGAAGTTGTACAGCAAAACGGGCCAAAGAGCAAGACAACTTGTGAAAAAAAGTACATAAAACGCTAACATAGATATACACCTGGCTTTCGAATGACCCAGTTAAAGATTTCTTTAATGATTTGATTTCTTTGGGCCTTTGGGATTCCCTTCAAGCGATTTCTGTAGAAGCTGTATGAACGACGAGGAGGAGGGGACTATGCACGTTGCACCGTTGCACGTGCCCAGCCCTATCATCCCGCAGAAAAATACTTCTTGGAGAGTATTTCTTTGATAACATCAAATGCGTCCAATGCTTCATTCTTAGCTCCAGTTGGTTTAAGGGGTAGATTCAGACCTTTGATCCTTTCGTATCACAATAGGCCTAATCTGGTCTAAGTAAGACTGCACTTGGTGTGACCTGCCACCCGAACCTAACCTAACCTTCATTAGTTCAAAATTAACTTTCCATATTATTTTCTTTTTGAAGGCATTGTTTTTAATGTTTACTAAAAACAAACTTTTTAGATATAAATAAATAATAAATTGTCTTCAATGAATTTTTGATTTTAATGGCTTTTTATTTTCATCTTCTTTCAGGTACATTTTTAAATCTATTATGTAAATATCTACACGCTTGGTCTGTCAGGTAAGATAGAGATGGCTAAAATTCTCCTCGGTTTCAGGGTTTCACCGCATAATACAAAAACTTTGTCAAGTGTGGTAGCTTACCTATACTATATAGTATTTTGTCAAACACAAGTTTTGGGCAGGCGTTGCCATTAAAAAAAAAAGACTCATTCGCACTTTAACGCGGACTATCTAACTTATCTTTTAACCAAACTTCTTGAAACTCCCAGAAGATCAGAATTAGGCAACCAATGACGTCCATCTCTGTCGATCGGCAGTAAAATATTTTTATATTTTCTAGCCATATCCTCTTTTGAAAGTGATTTTGAAAGAAAAAATCGCCAAAAGTCGTTCAATTGCACGGTATTTAAAAAAAAATACGGATTTTTATTAGGAAAATGACGAGCAGACACAATGACAGCTCACGTTGTAGGTTTCTTAAGGTTAAAATTTGCAAAATTTCGATTCGAAAAACGTTTGAATTCACAATCTTGACAAACAAACATAATAAAGATCGACCCCACTGGCTCTACTATGAGCGACGCAAACTCTTGACATCCATATAAATGTATACAGCCCGGAATATGTAAAAAAAATGCGTCGATAATTGCCGGATACAAAGCTGTATATGGGTCATTTGATTAATATTCTGGGCGATTTTTAATTCTGTCAGTTTTCATTACAAATTACTCACAACTTTAGAACGTTTGTAGGAAAATAAGTTCGCGGAAACTTTGCGCATATCATTTTGCCCCTAGACATATGCAGTGTTAACTGTTAAAAACTGATCTTCTAAATACTTAAAAAATATTAGTTGCCAAAACATGTCGGTAGGCATATAACTTCTCAGAACCATTCGTTGTGTGTGAGTTTTAAATTTTTGGGAGCCAGTGATGCCGTTTCATAATTTCGTTGGGGAGTATAATAACTTTGTGGGGAGTATCGTTGAGTACAGAACGAAAATTTAGAAATGTATTTCTAGCTAAGCGTTTTTCAAATGAAACGGTTTAGATGTTGGAAGCCTGTGGCGGCCATGTTGCTTTGGTAGAGTCTCTCTAATCTGGTGTTAATTATTCAGACACTGACTTTATCAAATTAAGTGCTTGTCAGTGAAAACGATTTCCAGGGTCCGAAAGAGTTCGTTCGACGCGAATGTAACAAATTCGAACACGAAAACAATTTTAATGAAGCATCCAGAAAGTAAAGTTTGTTTTGCAGTTTACTAGGTAGAGAAATGTCAAGGCAAAGTAAAAATAAATCAATTCGCAATATTTAAAAATTGGAGTACAATCTGTCGATGGAGAGTACCGGAGTACAATACTCCTATTGCAGTACTTTCGGCAGCGCTGCATAAGTCAACAAAAAAACTAAAGCAACTAGGAAAAGGGAAATTCCCTTTTTGACGACAGTTTGGAAGATAAAAGTGCTCCCAAATTTGCATTAAATTTGAAGTGAATTAAATTTATAAAGCTTCAAATCACACCTTGCTGCAAGTGTAAGATATTTAGGAGGAGTACGGAGGTGTTGAAAGTTAAACTCCTATGGGAGTACTTTTCGCAACACTGTCTCTCTTTTGTAGTGCACAAGCCACTTTTAACTTGGGGACGGATCCTCTAATGTTTGAATTCAAAGCTCCGCAATGAAGTAAAAGTCTTACTCAATAATTAAATAATTACCATGTGGGGTTGAATCAACTCTTTTCACAAGTTCATAAACACAAAACTCCTTTAAAAAAAAAACACTAAACTATTCATTTATAATCCTTATTTCCATTCCTGACATTTCGATTCCAATACGAAACTATATTTCTAACGCCTACTTGAGAGCGCAAAACCCTCAAATCATATTCAATTCTAATCGACTTCATCTTCCAAATTATCATCACATGCTTTTAATTGGAGACAACTGATTTGAGAACACCACACTATCTCCTTCTGATATTAGATTCGAGAAAAAAATTCGACTTTGCAACTTTTTCGCAATAAAATGATAAATTTATTCCAGCACACGCTTTGATTGTTGTGACCAGAGAACCGGTCCACCGTATGGTGTTACCTATTTTGTGAGTGGTTGTCATACAAGAGAACCGACCAGCGGTACCACACCGGCATCCAGTTTTGGCATAAAACACGCACGAAAATATTATACACATACGTGCACCATGTGCGGCCAAGTCGTTGACCTGTTGCACAAGTTCCACTTGGAAGTCTGTACCACCGACTCTGAACTTCTAATGAACCATGATTGGGTAAATTTAAATCTAACGACTCCGGAAGTGAGGACAGTCGTTGCTGTACACCCGTTACCTACCTCACACACACACTTAACACAAACGTTTCTCAGCGGATGTGTCCCAAAGGCAACAATTATTTAGTTTTCATCTTGCATTCGAAATTTCGAACCCAACTGTCAGAAGGCAGTTTGAAAGCGTGCGTCCACTCATCATGGTTGTCCGGTGTCACATAATGTATTGTAATTCCGTGTACAATTTCCCATATTAGTGACTTCTTTGACAAATGCAAACGATACTTTAAATGTAAATTGATTATGATTCACAATCGGTTCTATGTTGTGGCTGTCAGTATCACGGCGCATTCGAAATTCGGAAAAATGAAACAAACGCAACTGGCATTGTAAAGTTATGCGTCAAAAGCAGGCTTCTTTGAATAAATCACCCATTTAGGATCACTGTATATCCGGAATATTAATTTTCTCTTCTTCCTTTGACGTGTGCTGGTTTTTTCTTTGCTTGTCTTCTGTTTTCTTTCGTAGTTTGTCTGGTGTCACATTTCATTTTTTGTTTAACACATCTGACAGATTGAATGCGCATTTACGACTGCGAGAGTTGGCAGCACTCAGAAGCCGTTGTCATCGGCAAACGTCAAAATCAAAATCGAATGGAAGTTGTAATTTCTAGATAACTAATTGGGATGAGGACATACTTCTTATTGCGAATGTGGACATTTTATATCGGGACAAATTGCCGTTGTGCGACGGAATGCGCCCATCACCATATTTGACGAGATATACTCCCCCTCTCGGTCAATTGACATCGACGGAGTTTTATTTGCGACGCTGTCCATCATTGATTGTGATGATAGTTTCTGGTTACATGTTATAAAATGCAAATCAATCGGTATTGCTGTGAGTTTTTATTACTCAATTCGATTGGAGACGGGACGAGTCACAGACCACCGGACTAGCTTGTGGAGCCAATCGAGACCACCAGGACTTCGAATCGAATACAATGCTTGGTTTTGATGGATGTTGATGTCCAATTGTGGGGGGTTATCGCTTAACTTTAATCGAATGATGGCAATTTGATGGCGGCGACTAGTTTTGTTAATTGCTGTTATTTAGTGGTCAGTTGGAAAATGCTTACAATTGATCCGAATTGGTAATGTTGTTTGTGCTCTCATTTGCTGTGGACTGTGTATATAGTTTGTGACTGCGGATTTTGCGGTAGACATCCAATATAGGTATACGCGGGACAAAAGATCGTTCTTTGAAAGTAGTGTTGATGAATATCGAAGTATCAATCGTTTGGATTGTGAACAAACGGGTTTTTAAACGAATGGTTTGGTGATTGTTTTGTATCTTTCTTCTGGTTGATTTAATTAATGTTTGTACTTGCCTTTTTTTCTATGAAATATATTCCGCCCACGTACAGCCGTGCGACTGATTTATAGCCTAGCTCGTGGTATTGGAGTGTGTTCCGAAACTTTAACCTCAAAACCGTCAACGTTTTTTGAACGCAACCCAACGAGAAGCGAGAAGAATTTTCATCTTTGGTATGAAGGCAAAACTTGCTTCTACGCATTCCAAAAAGAAAAATTTTAACCTTCTAGCCCAAGACAGACTCGTTTTCAAAAAGATGGGGCTTTGCGCACACAACTGCTTGATTTCCGAAATCTCTCTATTCGCAGATGTGGCGAGCACAGATATTCTAATTGGAAATATTCGTATTTTGTAAAGCCAAGAATAACGCAGACTTATGTGCGCATTCATAAAAACTTAGTAAAATATTTTTCTCGAACGTGCGTTGATATAGTCTATCTTATGTTTTTATGTGCTTTTTTTTAACTGAATTCGAATTTACGTGTTTGCAGGGAATTTTGTTTGCACACAAGCCTGCCTTTTGCGCACACAATTGCTTGGCCCCGTATAAATTTCTATTCACATCGGGCCTTACCAATAAACATTTTTAGTTTGGACTTTAAATATGGATAAAATAATATTTTAGTCGTGTGCGCAAAACACAGTCTCGTTACCAGTTCTTATTGGTTAGGGAAATTTAAAGTTTTTCTTAAGGAACAGGTGCGACGAGATTTTACTGCTGCTTGTTTCTAGTGTAACTAGAAGCTTATTCTATTTTTTCTTTTTCTTTCCCAGCAGTAGTACACCGAACGTATTGAGAGCGTTCTGATTCGTTTACGGTTAGTTGTCATTTAGTGCTCCTAGACTTTGAAGACTGTTTTCCCTTTTATTTTATCAGGAAAAGCTTTAGTTTTCACCCAAATTCAAAAAAAAATCCCCTCTTTAAAACTTAAAAATTGTAACCGTTTTATCAACAAGCTTAACATAAGCATATCACATAAAAATATGCATATTATACAATAATTTCCTTTTCTACTAGACATAATATCAAAACGAGGGAATGCATTCAGATGCACAAAAGGTCCTACGTAGATGTTCGCTGGGCTGTTTTCTTTCGCCAAAATTGGCGCTTAGGAAACAGATATCGTTTTCTTAAAAAATTTCGAATGATTACGAGTTGTTCATCAATTTTATGTAAAATCACACAATTCCGTTCGTCTGTTTGTCTGTCCGTCGCATCGACTTCCTGCAGCTTCCTAGGCCTTCAGCTAGAGTTTAGAATTTGTGGGCTAAAAGTTCGGACCCCGCTTTTATTTTTCAGGACAATTTAAAATTTGGATTTTTCTCGAAAACGATGTATGTAGGTACGATTTGAACTTGATGCCAAACAACATATCGTATGACGAATTAATTTTGTACATTGGTTTTTTATAGGTTACATGAAAACAATTACAAGAATTTTATCCAATTCTCTTCTCAGAATCACCAGAATAGTATTTTTTTTTGTGCGAAAGCAATTTCTTCGATTCGAAAATCTTCCAAACGCATTTTTCGCCAATGTATAGCCTCCTTTTTATTAACAAAAAACCATTAGAATTGCAGTAAAGTCCGAACCCTGAGCATTATCCATTTGGTCACTAGAATATGCTCTGCCTGCATACCACATGACCAGATCCACGCTCAGTAAAAAGAGGACACCTACAAAAATCTCAAATGAAATATTTAAGAACAAAAAATAACAAAATATATGTTTATATTTTTTTTAAATTCATTAAAACAAACAAAAAAACATAAATTTTAACAAATTCATTAAAACTGCAAAAGAAATCGAGCTGTCAAATGGATGTGTTCAGGCGATTGTTACAAAAAGAAAAAAAAGATCGTGGTTGTGTTCAGAAGTGAATGAGTTCGGCTACAAAGATGTAGAAAATTTCTGAATTAGTGTTGAAAAAGGTTTTGTTGTTGTTTTGTGGTGTCGAAAGATTCCGTAAACCGAGAAATCCCAAAAAGAGGACAAATCGCGTATTTTGTCAAAAAGATACCGTTATTTTTTTTTTTTTTTTTTTTCAATAAAAAAAAGGACATGTCTTCTTAAACGAGGACGTCGGGTCCTAAGCGTAGTAGCCCACAATTGCCTGTCCAGTGCACTAAAATAATTGAACTCTCATCATACAATTGAATTTAGTTTCCTGTTTTACACATTTGTAGCCGTCAATTAAACACACCTATACCTACAATTGGAAAAGTCATTTTTCCGCTAATTTTAAGAGGATATCAGATATATTTTTCCATTTCAATCCAATTCGATGACACTTGTATAATACGCCGCAATTATGTTTACCCCCCGGTGTCTGACAAGTGACAAAACTTGTTATTCCACTGTCAACATAGATTGGTCAATATCGTCGCAACGCATAACCACAAAATGCGTCGTTGACCTTCTGGAAACCACCATTAAAACCGGTGCACTGTTTCCCGGACCAATAATCGTAAATCGAAAGCAATTACAACTCTCTCGTGTCTGCTCATTGTTCGCATAGTAATGCACTCCTCCAATCGCCCCATGTGTGCAGTCTCAGTTTATCGCTGGCAAACAAAATGTCATATTTCAATCGCCCCATCGTTAAAATCCATCGTAAGACCCATAGTTGCTGAATTTATTGACATTCTGGCAATTACAGTGCATTAACCCGTCCCTCATCGATTCGGTCGTCTCACAACTACACCAAGGGATCGAAGACGGCGCTGCTGTTGGTAGAACAACGTAGACAGACGCACACCCAACAATCACACACACAAAGGGCAGTCTAATTGAAAGTAAAAGTAGCTCTCGAAACAAATAGATTGGCTTTGTCTTCTGCCTCCTCTGGGACCGCTCCTTCCGTTTCGTTTTGAAAATCCCATTCCAATAACGAGGTGCTAAATTAAATTTAAAACGTCTACAACGCTGCATAAAATTAGTGAACAAGTTGGAATCTGTGCCAGCTTTTAGCTGCCAAATTATTTGCGGACTTACAATACGACGACAACGCACTTTTCTTTTTCATTTGATGCGGAAGTGCATAGTTGAGCGCACTTTTAACATATAAAAACAACTATGAGTGTAATTTAAATCCCTTAAAAAAACAAACAAACACACACACACTAGAGCCGCACAAAATAAATGTAATCAGCAAATTGATACGTGCTACTCTCTACTGATTGGATTGGAAAATTTATTATGCGCTCCCGCTAAAAATATAACAAGACTGTCGCGACTGGAGAGTGATGGCGAGCGCCACTGCGCTGCACCCCTTTGAGACGCCTGGTAATCAACTTCATCGCGTCTGTGCTACCACAATTCACCCCTATTGTGTCGGTAGACAACTTATAATTTGCAATTCTTATCAGAATGCTCTGCTGCGGAGCCGTGATGAAATTCAAGACTTGCCTGCGAAGAGGGGGTAGCCCATTGAAATTCGATCGACAGTATCCAATAGATGGATATATTTGTTTCCTTCTAATTGTCAGCACAGAGAATGGAGCGCACCTTTGCTTAACGCCTCGGTGCGGCCTTTTGTTCTCCGATTGTCGTTTGAGATATTCTGAAATGTACCTCTACCTATTTGTTATTTATTTAATTCATTATGCATGCTGTTCTTTGAAAAATAATTTTTTCAGCGCCACTGAATGAATGGGCATCGTAAAGATTCTTGCTTGTTCCAATTCATCGCCTAGAGTGGCATTCAATGCTTAACACACATGCTAGAGATAAATTTATAAAAATAGATACTTCTCGCCAGTATCTGGTTTGCTAACAATAAACTACGCACTTCTGATTAGGATGGGTTTTTGTTTGTTTTCGTTTTAAACATTGCAGCTGCGTATTCTTTCAACTCAATTGTGTGTTTTTCCGATAAGGTTCATGAAGGCAAATTTGTTTATCACTTTATTCCAAAAAAAACTTATGAATTTAGATCAAAATGTAGGTACCTATGGGTTAAAGTGATTTTAACCAAATTTTTTTTTGCTGAAAGTTTTTGTATTGGGTTTTATTTTTTTGGGAAACTCACATGACTGGATTGAAATTACCTAACTGGTTCTGTTTTATTTACCCGGACTGTGAACTGTGAGACAATGATGTAGGTTTCAGTTTTTCATTCGTGGGTTTGTGGATCGCGACTGTATTATTTGTGGATTTTGAATAAAGCGTAACAGTTCGCTGCAAGAGTTTTGTATTCGCGGGAAAATTGCTTAATTTTGCTTTTTTGTTATAAATAAATGTTTTTGCCATATTGGTATTTTATTGGGAGGCCCTCTTTTTGAAATTTGTCAGCGGCAACGCTGTTTTTAAGTGCAATGAAAAAAATCTTCAATTTCCTTAACTAAACTTTTTTGAAACGTCACTTAACTCGAATCTTAGTTTAAAATAATTTTTTTTTTTAATGTACAGGGTGCGGTTGATCCATTTTACTGCATTAAGAAACTTAATGAATATGTTGGTTATTTATGTGGGATTTTTATTTAATTTTTCATGGATGTTTTTATTTATTATTAAAAGGTTGCCTGAATTCCTACTTCGGCAATTTGTGTGCGAGTTTTTTTTTGCTTTGAATATTTAAATAATGCGGACCCGTCTCAAACACCTGTTACTTTAAATAGTGAACCCATGTAGTCACTTGGAGTGATCTTAAAGATTGATGAAATGTATGGATGCGTGGAATTATTTATTTGGGAATTTTTGCGCTGCAAATTTGTCATGCCACACATTTGGAACGTCTTGTTAAAAGCAGCGAATTCCCCTGATTTAGGTCTGGGAAAACCAATACTTGCATTTATTACACACCGTCTTTCGTTTCCTTCGAGAGGCTGGGTTTATAAAGTCGATGTCGCCTTTTTACAATATGTTCGCCACCGACCCGAAGTTGGTTGTCGTATTTTCTTATATAATTAACTGAACTCGTCCACAATCTCTTTGTAGCGCGAGTTCAACCAAACGGGTAAGATTCATTTTTCTTATTTTACTACAGTTTCGAAAACGTTGACTCAATCTGGATACAGATTCGTTTCATGGTGCATATCTGGGTTCACTCCCGTATCAGAAATGTAAATACTCTTTATGAAGTTGTGGTCCTTTGCAACAGTTTGTAGAACTTCCTGACAAGTTTTGTTGTTGATCTGCAAGGCTACTGCAATACTCTTAAATTTAGTAGTTGGTATTTTCTACAGATTTTAGGAGCCCATACATTAGAAGCTGTTGTATAGAGCCTCCTTAAACATATTTAATACTAAATGTATACTTACCTTTCGTGTCATTTTCAGGTACTGATATGAGGAGTCCGCATTAGTTTCCTCGCTTCAGTTAATGTTTTAAATGTCAAAACAAAATTGCCAACGCCTATAAAACTTAGCCAAACCGCCTTAAGGACTATTCACATGAGAGCGAATTGCGAACTGCGAAAAAGCGAATATTCGTAGTTTCTAACATTTCATTCACACGAAAAGTTTTTTTAGTCTCATTTACCCACGAATCATTTTCATTGTTGAGGGTTAAATCAGACGTTTTTTTTTTGTAGATTAGATATTAAATTAATTAAATAGTACAGGGTCCGCCAAATACCTTTTTTTTTTTTTGAAAATGTTATAAAAAAAAAACTACTGAATATTTTCTCAAATTTCTTTTTTTTATTTGAAAGTACAATCCTTCCGGTTAATAATGGAAAATTATTTCATTCAAATGGCTGCCTCGGCTGGCCATGCAGTAGCCTACACGATCGGTCCAATTTTTAAGCACATTATCGATTGTGTGCAGCTGCAAATCGCAGCACCGAGGTGGCCAAACGACATCAGCTCTGCGGCTGATAATGCGATCTTCAAAAACAGGACGCAAAACATCGAGTGTAGCTTCGGCTGTGTGGCACGTAGCGCCGTCCTGTTGAAACCAAATGTTGCCAATATCCTCCTCTTCAATTTTTGTGAACAAAAATTCGTTCAACATGGCCCGATAACGATCGCCATTGACTGTAACGGCCACTCCTTGCTCATTTTCGAAGAATTGATGTTGATGGCGCTTCACGCACACCTTCTGCCACAGCAGCAATTTTCTCGGGTGTACGCACTGTTTTTGGCTTTTCACGTTTTGGTTTATCGATGAGGATGCCAGTTTCTTTCACTTTTTTCACAATAAAACGAACATACGGAGCTGACGGTGCGTCTCTTCTTCCAAATTCCGTACGCAATTTTCGCACACATTCTGCAACATTACCATGATTTTCAAAGTAATGACGCAATATTTCCCAGCGTTGTTCAAGCGTATACACAACCATATTCGTTTAGCGGAAGGATAAAACTAATTATCTGTCAAATCAGACATGAGCTAAGTGTTACCATTCGCGAAATAAGCACTAGTTGAAAAAAGTTAAATGGCGGAACCTTTATATTGCTTTTGTAGGAAAACAAATAGCAGTTTTTAATTCATAAATACAGCTAAATTGATTTGTTCGCAATTCGCCTATTCGAAGTTCGCGCTAATGTGAATGGTCCTTTACTCTTCACCGCTTTTTATGTTGTAGACATTTTTGTATGGTTTACATTTCGTTTTACTGAATATAAAACAATCCTGTACCAAAAAGACCGAATTTGTAGTAGAGTGACGAAGTTTTGTTGGATCTATTGGTGATAAGGTAGTTTTGTTAATGCAGTTCTAGGTCACGTCTGATGCACACAAATCAAGCGTTCTTGACAGTATGTCGCCCATTTACATTTACAATACTTGTTCAAGTCATTTTTTTTAAAGACTGCTGTATATCCGCTTCAAAATTAAATTTCTAAAATTCAGAGTTGTAGCTAAATTTATCAATTTTAGGGTATTTCTCTTTACTCATCAATATCAGATTTAGAAAGCTTGTGTTCGCCGCCCTCACAAATATTTTCAAATTATTATCGATTTGCGCCATTAAATCATTGAATACTACATAATTCATCCAACAAAGAGAGAAGCTTACCAAATCGTTCACCCAGGTGTTAATAAAGTACTCCATCACATTCAATCAACAAATCATTAATTAAAGCACCAAGCCATGTTGTTGCCCTCAAACTTCAACCAGCCATTGCTGAGCTTCTCGTTAGCTAGGTAGCCAAATTTACTAAGTGACGTACCTTTCTCTTGGAGTGTTCCCCAATCATTGGCCTTTAAGGAAACTCAAACATGTTAATTCAGTGGATGAAATAAACGAATTTTCCTCTCAGTTGTTTGCTTCGACTAAAAAAAAAAAAATATTCGCCTTTGCAATCAAACATTATTCATAATTTCTACCCCTCTCCTTTCTTTCAGATAAAATAAACGGAAACCAAGAACAAGAAGTCTAATTACTGAAAAAAAAACCAAACTACCGAAAGAAAACAGCAAAGATGGGTAAAACACAAAGTAAACGGTCCGTCGATATAACTACAGAACCTAAAAAGGATGGCATCGCCGAAGAAGGTACCGGCAAGTTGGAAAAAATCGAAGACGCCGATCAATTGAAGCCACAGATCAACGGAGACACAAATCATTCGGAAAACGAACCAACTGTAAGTACTCCTGCGGGACATTTATATTTATACTGAGTATTTTTGTTGTTGTTCTTCTTTATCAGACTTTTCAATTAAAATGTTTGCCAATGCAAAAATATTAAATAATTACTAATGTTGGATGAGTAAACAGTAGCTACATCCACCGACACCAGTGCCACTCCCTTTTCCTGTTTGTGTTTGATGGTTTTCTTCCACTAAATGGAACTTGCAGAACTGGTATGCAATTATGTAATGAACAGCGAACGATGGACTACGATGTCATTAAATTGAGTTTGAAATATTCGCTTAATGGAAATAAGTAGAATAAGTATGTACAGACTGGGGAATTGTTTTTCTGTGCACTGACATTGCACAGCGGGTGGCACTTTAATCGCTTACGAAGAATGCCAGTCACAATGTGATTTGCTTCGCATTTGGCAAATTGGCAAAGTTATCTGGACTGGTTTTCTCGAAATAATTGTGCGTAATTGTTTTAGTTTTTTTTTTATTTTTCAATTTCCCAAGAAGTTTTCGCCGAGACTGGGAAATAGTTACGTCACGAACATTTATGAGGGCTTTGTAATGTTTGGTCAGTACGTTTGAGCGGGGAATTATCAAAACTCCATGCTTGATCTGTATAGACGAAATAAAATAAACTAGGAATCGGCTCCTTAAACCGATGGACTGAAAATTGCATTGATTGTGACTGTACTGCCATTGAACGTCCATTATTTTCCTGCATTTCAGATATCGTTCTAGAGCTCTCATTATATTAATCTCAACTATGGATGGCAATGCGAGGGTATGTACTCTGCCAAGGTCTGTAGTGACGTGCCGCCAAGATCATCTGAAAATAGATTCAGATAAGGCGACCTCTTTGAATTTGCATTCGAAAAGTGTTTTGTGCGCATTGAAAATCCGTCACCGTGTGAATAATCGCCGACGCAGATGTCATTGACATAATTGAGCGAACAAAACAGCTTCTTCTAGCGGAAAGGGAATATACATTTGAGAGCTGTATTTGCGATAGTAAGAATAACACAAATTGCGCGTTAAAAATATAAAAGAATTCCTTCCATATTGAGGAAAATGCATCTTTTTCTTTACTTGATTGATTTATTGATTGGCTTCGATTAGTATGGGATACTTTTTGGGAAATTCGCTTGACTTGATATTGCACTAGTCTTTAGAATTCACTCGAAACAAGCTCCTCTATCTCACGTATTAATAAAAACGGCATAAAAGTTACCAACTGGTTGCACATCGTGTCCTTTTGCACGCTACTAGAATTTGATAATTATTCTGTTTCTGACTGCAGGCTTGCGAAACCAATTTTCGGTATGCAACGGTTCTGCTTTGCCATACGATTATTAAAATGTCGATGAACAAAATAAGTTATGTTCAGGCCGATTTTTTTTTTTACCATCGTAAGGAATTGAATTTTTTTTTTATCTATTCTGTTAATAGTTTCGGTTTTCGGACGCATTTTCTTCCCGAAATAAGACTTTCACCAATAGAACACATTGAACCCAGTAAGGGCCCTCAAATTTTCTTCTGAAAACGGACGAGCTCTCATCAATCATGAAAAAGCTGCCACTCAAACCCCGTCCGTGATTCAAGTAACCAACAACTTGTATAGGTGTATACCGTATACGACCTCAACTTAGTTGACGGTCGCTAATAGCTTAATCAAATTGATTTGATTGTCATCTAAAAGGCGACCCAATAAAATCGTCATGATTTATAGCAAAGAATTTGTTTTATTCAAGCCGAGCACAAACTACTCCCAAGCAATTTATTATATAGATTCCACTTGGATTGATGGGAACACAAACACAATAAGTCCACGTCATGTCTCACAGGGACATTCTATACACGCGATGCCATCTTCATCATCACACCCTTGAGACGAATGGAATTCTTATGAATCCGTATACACATCTCCGCATTGTTGGTCAATTAAATGGACTCACAAATAAGAGAGCTACGAAATAAAATTTAATCAGTCCGATTAAACAGTTAATGTAAATAATAATGGACACACACAGATGCGCAATTATTGTGAATTCAAGCCAGGCGCACGCAATGTATGAGTGGAGTGTCTCTTGGTCATTTTCAAGAATGCATTCGTCCCAGCTCAATGATAAGTTGTGGCATGGGTAATGTGTACTGTGTCTGTTGTGCCCTTCGCCATCGCAGAGAGAGGGGTAGGTAGGGCATGCTATTAAGTTAATATTCTCGTGTTTTCCTCTTGTCGTTGGGTTTGTGCTGCTAGGGGCATCGAGGGGAGAACAAAAAAGTAGCGTAAAAACCTCCTCCGACTCGCTTGTGGTTGATTAATTTTAATGGAGGACAACAATACGCGCATTTATTGCGATTAAATGGATCCTCTTCATCTCATCGATGACAGTGATGAAGAATGTTATTTCTCGAAACTCGAGGCAGCAATTGATTTCAAGACTCAATTGACAGCAGCGCGTAAATTGGAAATTTTTCACACCATAAGGGGTATATTCCCATGCACAATCCTATACAGAACTAAATCGTATGGTTGGATATAGCAGTTGCCTAATTAATCAAGCTTTCCTTTCTCCATGCCGCTTCCATCTCGCCCTCTGCTGCATTGGGCATGACACAATGCAAATAACACGTTAAAACCAAAAAAGGAACCTTTATTTATTATAACATTGTTCGCCTCCTTTTGTTTCAATCAACCCCCCTCGCACTCACTCCCTCTCTGAGCCGTCATCAGGGCATTGTTTAAAGTTTATTCCACCCGTTGATGGCGTTCTATAAATAACTGTGCACACGATATGGAGCTGAAGGCGAACACATGAAGCGCAGCGCCAAACAAACAGTAGCACATTCAAGCGAAGGAGTTTAATACGTTCATTTGCCATAAAAACAAATAAATCCCTAGGAAGAGGTAGAGTTTATTACGTTTTTGGGGACTCTGAAAATTTAACCGAAGATACGGCAATCTACTTTACGACTCCAAGCCATCTATTAGCTTTCAGCGTAAACTACACCCTTTTCCAACCATCATTGATTTCCAATTCCATATTGAGAGCATCCTCTTATCGGCACTTTACACAGGAACGCACAACTCATGGGTAAAGTGCATCCGAGGATAAGTGCTACGCATAATTCTTTTGTACGTACACAAAAATAAAAGGCCTTCGCACTAGAGTAAGCGAGCGTGATTTCTATTGCGTCTCAGGAAGTTCTGACGACTTCTCGTCTTTGCAATTAAATTGCTAATGTTTTGAAGGTTCCTTGAGAGACAGATACCTTCACGTTCAACATGAATACTTTTGTAGGGGTATGGGATGAATACTAATAGCTCTGCTTTGTCGAGTGATCATCCGCGTATAGTCGGTAACGCGTGTTTTTCTGATTTATTTATTATTTCAATGAGATCCAGGATAATTTCATTGAATGTTAAGAAAAGCGAGTAACATTGAATGAGGATTATAGATAGTGAGGAGCTTCTCACAGCAGTGACAACAAACCAATTGAACTCTTTAGTGGGTATTAGTCATAGATGACGATAAATGTCTAAGCAAGGTACCTACATCACTTTATAGCTTCATGGTTACAAAATCGAAGGGCTTACACCTTTTTGTTGGGTCAACTACAGATTCAAAAAGAATTTCTTTCAAGAGCAATGTGCCGGGTGCAATTTGGGTACTTGTTGTTGGTCCGTGCCTCAGTTGTGTTTACTAGCAGTTCTTCTACAATCTTTCGACGTTTAAGGAACATTCGTTAGAACTTTAAGAATTCGAAGTAGTAGCCTTTTTTTAAATATCAAATCAATTTAAATACGTCAGTGGAAGAGCCGTTCAATAGAATAATACATGTCAATTGCAATGAATGGATGTCTTTTGCACAACTAACCGTGTTAGGATCACGATCGCAAATATTGCCAACTGCTTGCAAGTCCCGCCGCATCATTAAACATGACCCAAAAAACACTTCCAGTGACAGCTAGACATTCGTTACAAACAATTCTAAAGACACTTCGAATGCCTTAACGGATGATGGGCCTTGATATTTAAAATGATGTGCATGACCTATTCTCAGACACGAGCAGGTGTTTATTTCTGATTAATCATTGCTATTGTTATATGACAAATTAATGAAAATCTCTTTTTCTAACTTATTTGCAGGAAAAGACCCCAGCAGACACTGAAGGAACCGAAAACGAAAAAGACTTATCCACCGAAAAGGAACAAAATGCTGCCACCGCCTCCTCTAGTGCCGAATCACCAACCACAGAAGCCGGAGCAAGTGGTGATGCTACCGCAGCAACACCGACTACACCAACAGCAGCCGAGGATTCCACCGTCGTTGCAGAGAAGGCCGATCTAAACGAAAGCAAAGCCGATGCTGCTGGTGACGCTGCTAATGCTGCTGCCGCCACTGCTGCGGATACAACTGCTGAGAGCGGTGAAAGCAGTAAAAAATCAAAGAAAGAGAAAGTCAAAAAGAAATGGTCATTCCGAAGCATTTCATTTGGCAAAAAAGACAAACAAAAACCATCCAAAAAGGAAGAGGGAACTGCTGCTGCTAGTACAGCCGCTGCCGCTGCAACTACTGCCACCAATGGAGAATGTGAAAAAGTTCCTGAAGAGGTGAGTTGTGTAGGGCTGTTCAAACAAAGGAACCTTGTATACATATATTGGCATTCAAAAAAAGTGTCCCCACACAAAAGCCATGTGGATGCCATAAAAGTGCAATGAATGAGGGGATCACCATTGGTAGTTTTTTGTGGTTCCTCGGAAGTACAGTTGTGTACGAGCTGGTTTCAAGTTTCGCCAAAAAAATGAGCTGTTGTCCGGTGCGTCCTCGGTTCAAGGCGAAATGAACTTATCTATATGACGTGCCCTTCTGCCAAACTAATTTCCCTAACATCGTCTATGACACGTACAAAACTTATATTGCGCGCTCTCTTATGGGCGATTTTGCAAATTACCTTATTTATGAAGTGCTCATGCATGAAATTTCCATTCGCAGCCAAAGGAGGAGGAGGCGATGCAGAAAGCTGCTGCAACCCAGCAGCAGTACTGCATCCATCATAGGAAAGACGTGCGCTCATGATCTTGATCTTGATACACTCTCAATGGGGCATATATCATTTTGTAAAAAAAAAACGACCCGATGAACGTGGTGTGTGTGCATCTATTTTGGCGCAGATCCAACTGCAATAATAATAAAAATGCCATACGTAGAGCAAACCGTTGGTAAACATTGGACCTGCCAGTCTGACATGTGCGGTGCCAACAAACATTAATTTGCCAGCTCGGAAAGATGACGGGCTAGTTAGTCAGATGGCTGTACTGTGTGATATGATATGTAGACGAAGACCAAGTTGATGATGATGTTTGCTGATGATAGGTGGATGGCAGCGGATGGTGTTTCATTTTATTACCCACCCAACAGGGCATCAGATGTGTTTCAGATGTTTCTGGTCGAAGAAAGTGTTGTTGGCTTTGTTTAGGACATTGCTTAGACAGATGCATTGAAAGTAAAAGTCAAGAGATTGTGGGCTGTCAGTTATTGTTACTCCCACATTCGTTTAATTTTTGGTTGCACCTTCTGTTTCGGTGCGGTGGACTTGAATTTATCTCAGCATTTCTTCATAAGTTTATGGTTGCTTTCTGCTCCTCGAGCTATGAAATTGATTAGTTGGTTCGTTACCGCTTGTCAGCATCCGATTTTATTTTGTGGCAGACATATTGCTCGCAAAGTTCTGCCGATCGATAATAATCTGCATTCGGTTTGTTGCCGCTCTGACGGATCTCTCCAGTAATTTGCGTGTGTCATACGGAGCTCGTTCTCGAAGTTCGCACATTAATTATTACATTATCAGTTTTTGTGCAGATCGCATTTGTGGTACTCGTGTTCGATCTCTTTTTCTTTGGCTGGCATATATACCCGCATCCTTCAAATGGATTAAAGGGAGTTCTGGTTTCTTCAACCAAGTCGTAGTAAGCGTTCGGAACCTTCAAAATTGATTCTGAAAGGGATCGTAGTGGGAGGCGAACTCTAATATTGGAACACACCTCTCCCTCAAACTGTCGATTCGTATAGTCAGCGTGGCCAACAACCACCGAGTGCGACACTGCCTTATACATCCAAATGCTTTTTTTGTGTACAGTGTTGTTTTTTTTTTTTAGTTCTTTTTGAAACAGGATGTCTCCCATGGTTATTGTTATTATTCTACATTCCGTCCATTCTCTGCAGTCTATTTTTAGATATCGAAAATACATTATTTTGCCATTTTGCGTCATGTCAAACTATTTGTTATTTTTGAAATTTATTGATATCCTCTTACCGTCGGTCGAACCGAATCTCATCATAAAGACTGCTCGTCAAACAAAAAAACTGCCTAGAAATGTATTTTCGAATTGCATCTGCGAATATGTTTCTTTTAATTGAAATCTAATTGAGCCAGAAAACACACAAAGCCGCCCCAGCGGATATGATTTTTCAAATTGAACGCTTTTGGCATGAGCGTCGCGCTAAATGACATCAAATTTCGAAAAATTGAAAACGCCACCCACCCGCTCTGTCCGGTTCTTTCAACACTTTTGACGTCGCAATGTATCGGCGTAAAATTAATTAGCCCACAACTGGGAACGATATCTTTTCGATGCCTCCGCTTTTAAATCGAAGCTGATCTAAAAATGATAAAAAGTTGCATACAGTGGTTTTTGTTTTTTATTTTGCGGTGTCAAAGTTGTATTTATCTCATTTATCTCCCGATCTGCGGAGCGATATTCGTGCCATGACCTTGCCGTGCAAAAATGATGTAGAAGACATGTGTACCTTGGACGGCGATGCGTGTAATAGCCGGTTTCTTGTACAGCAAATCATATTTATTATTTAATTTATTCTGTGGCATTAGCGTAGATTAATCAAAATGGATGAGGTAGTACTAGAAGCCGAAGCGCATTTTTGTTTTTTGCTTTCTTCCTGTCCACTTGAAATCGCTTGGTGTGGCGGATGGGCCGTATCCGTAAATGCTGACATTGCTGCGCCTGGCTGCTGTTTGCGACGCGATGGCGGGACAGCAACTGGTCATTTTTCATTCGATCGTAAATATGTTGCTATTTCGTTTGCTTTTATTTCTTCTTCGTCTTTTTGTGCACAAAGGAAAATTGTTTTAAAATGAATATGAGCTCGCCGATGACTACGTATAAAATCTGATCGACGAAGGACAACGCTTCAGTCGTTCGCAGTCTTATTGCGGAAATCTTAACAGTTGCGCGCGATCTTAAGCTGTTTTTTCGATTTCGAGGATATTTTTGCACTTAATTTTCGGAATAGAAACGTCGATTTTGGTGATATAATGGAGAATAAGGTAGCACAGTTTGGGGCTGTGATTTGTGTTAAATTTAAAGTTAATCGAACTTACGTGTTAATAGCCTTGTACCAACCTTGTTGAGTGGATTCTTTTGGAACCGGTTTTTTGTATAAGTTAACCTTCATTTCGAGGACACTTAACATGTTTTTAAAATATCGGTTCTGCTACAGTTGAATGTAGAAATCCAATCAAGTTATTTCGACATAGTGTTTTCTCCTTAATTGAAAGATTGTGCATTTTATATAAATATATAGTTGTCTTCGTTTATGAGAGAGTGGAGTAAGTTTTCCCAGGCTTGTGGCAATAGCAGCGTTGAAGAGTGCAGGCTGCTGTCGCTGGGGATTCTTCTTCTTCTTTTTTTTTTTTTTTTAATTTCCTTGCGTCTAGTTTTATTGTATATTCAACTTTCCTTAATACATAGCAAACTCTACGTTTAGTTCTGGTTTTCCATAATAAAAAGAAGAAGAAGGAAAACATAGATAGATGGTATTATGGGCCTTCCTCGACGCCTGCAAAAATCATTAGCTTTTAACATTCCGCCGCCGTTGTTTGTCTTCTTCTCTAATAATAAGCTTCTCCAGCATAATGTTCCATTAATGAAAAGGTTTCTAACCATCCCATGGTTATTATTCTTTTTTGGTTAATGCTACACTTTGGAAAGGCGTCGCGTTTCGAAGGAAACGATTTTGTATCAAAAGTGCTCTCTATTTTTGATTCACACCTTTAAATTTCTCACATGCAAACCCTTTCTCAACTTTTGTATTGTATATCTATTTTAACCATCTTTTTTTTTTCTCGCCAGACAACCGAAGAACCAGCCGTCGCTGCCCCTGCTGATGCCGCTGAAAAACCTACTGAGACAAAAGCTGAGAATAAAACAGCTGCTGCTGCACCAACAACACCAGCCGCCGTTGCCACCGCCACCATCGCTGAGGAAGAAATCCAGCCTGCTACTACTGAAGCCGTCGCTCCTACCATTACCGCTGCCGAAGAAAAGAAACCTGAAACAACCGAATCTGCGCCATCTGTGACAAATGGTGATGCTGCACCAGCAGAAAAAGCAGCTGCCGTTGAGCCTACTCCAGAGCCAATAGTAGCAGCAACAGCAGCCCCATCTATTGTCGCTGAAGAAGCAAAGGTTGCAGAACCGGTTGAAGTAGCAGCACCAGTGCCAACCACCAATGGTACAGCTGAAAAAGCCGAAATTAACGAAACAGTGGAAGTTGCTAAAGCGCTAAACGGTACAGCCGCTGAATCGCCAAAAATCGAGGTAAAAACTGAAAACGATGCAAACACTAGTAATACAACAAATAATACTATTACTACTACTACCGCCGCCACCAGTTCGGTGGTGGTTCCATCAGCGGAACCACCAACCATTGCAGCTGGTGGTGATGTTCAGAAACCAATCACTACTGAACAACCACAAGAACAAGAAATTACTACTTGTATGCCGAAAGATAATACTAGCGGTGGTGAATCTATTGAATCTATTGCACAGAATAGTCCCCCACCTCCTCTTCCCTGCTCCCCTCCCCCTTCACAGGTGATGGTGTTTGCATTAAGTGATGAGGAATCTTCTCCAGTTGCTAACCCAAAAGAAACAGAAACCGTCAACGTAACCGAAACAGTCGAAACAGCAGTTGCTCTCTCTGAAGACAAGCAAGAAGTTGTGGTGGCAAAAGAAATTCCAGAAATTGTAGCACCATCTACACCCGAACCACCACCACCAACAACAACAGACGTTCCCATAACTCCAGAAACTCCAAACACTCTAACCACAACTGAGGTGAAAATTATTCCAGCCACACCGGAACCAACTGAAGTAAAGATAACTCCGGCCACACCCGAGAATCCACCAACTGAAGTAAATATTACACCAGCAACTCCAGAGATTCCCGAGGCTCCCGAAATCAAAGAAGAGGAAGAAACAAAACAAGAATCAACCGAAGTCACCCAGAAACAGGAGCCTGTGTCCGAAGAGCTTACGACGACACCGTGCAGCGTCGATTTTGAGGAGGAAGTAAAGAGTGAGAGCGGGAGTGAAGTAATTCCATCCACTGTCGTAGAACTTGAAAAACAAATCGATCAGGATGAGATTACAGCTCAGACTATTGCACTCATTGATGAAGTGACCCAGGAGGCCGCTTTATTAGTTGAAAGTCAAAAGGAGACTGAGGAACTTGAGCCACACCGAGAGGAATCCACAATTCAGGCCGGCACTGAAGAGGACAGCCAGACTCAATGCAATTCACCACCAACTGCTGAAGAGGAGGAACTACCTTTACCACCACTGCCAGCGCCCGAACAGCAATCACAATCCGAACTATCCGACATTATTCCTCCACCAATTGTTGAAACTTCCTCCCAACAACACACCGAAACAGAATCATCACAGAAAGCATCCGAAACTAACCGAATAGAAGAAGCAACTAAGACATCACAACAAGCTGTGACTCCTGCTACAGAACAACCAACACTAAACAATGGAAATGAGTCAAAAGATACAACAAGAAATGGCGACAATTTGGAATCGCATCCAATCTCTTCAGCAACCAAGGTGAATAGCGATTCGGACTAAAAAATATACATACAATTTAGGAATGAAACATTTGTTTAGAATAAAAAAAAAAAAAAAAAAAAAATACTGACAAAGAACAGAGAGCGAGAGCGTGCGAGTTTCTGAAAGCAAATAAACCCCCTGTCTATCAACTGGGGAGCGCTTGAGAATGAAAGAGAGAGAGAGAGAGTGGCATCGAGCGGTAGAGACAGATAAAATACTCATTTGTTGTTGGAGAATTGCTTTCTTTTCTTTGTTTGTTGAATTGTGTTGGAATCATTAATCAATCCCCTACCCCCACCTATAGAATAGTGTTTTGACTACCAAAACTTAAAAAAAAAACTATTAATGAACCTTGAGTGTACTTTTTGTTGTTTTTAATATTTACGTACTTTTTGTCTATGATTAATAATTTTTTCACGCGATTTGTTGGTGTTTTAGGGAAAGTTGTAGAGGTACATAAATATACTTATTTCTAATCCTTCTGTGAAAGTTTTTTCGCAGTCGTTTTTGGTACCGCAACAATGTCGAATTCAAGGCGCCGTTGGCCATGCTAAAGGGGGCATGGTATTCGCCTTCTGACTGTAAACTGGGTCTACCATCTACTGAACTCTGGAACAGAGAGACGAAAAATTTCACCGAAAGTGGTTCTGCTTGGTAGTAAAATACAAGACTCCTGGCCGAGGGGTTGCAAGTTTAATCCCAGCAAAAAAACATTAATTACACATAAGGAGGTTGGTACTGCATTTCGTACGTTCATAGATCTCGGTGGATCTCGTACGTATAAAGATCATGTGTGCATAGTTCAAAAAGCCCTTTTATCTTTACATTGCTGCCGGTTTCGAACATGTACTATTCTTGTACAGGCGCAGTGACGAGTGTTTTGTATGGTGGACCTCTAAGCGAAGAATCTCAGATTCGAAGAGCGGAAAAAAAAACACTAATTATACCTTTCCACTACCCCAACTTCTTGGAACATCTGACAAACAACCCAAAGTACAAATGTTCTCAGAATTTTCATATCAACTGTTCGGATGCAACATGAAAAAGGGGGCGCTTTCATTTTTCTCATAAATAAAAATAAACCTTCCACATGAATGTTTTTGCAAAGTTAAGCCGTCAAATATATTTTTTAATTCTGGCAGTACTATCAGTTAAGTGTGTTTTTTAATCCTATCCAAAACACAAACGAGCACAATCGGCTCGTTTTTGAACAGTTACATTTTGTTTTCATTTAAAAAAAACCTATAAATATTATATAGTGCAAAACAATTAATGAGTCCCCAATAAATATAAAACTGCTTCCCCAAAAAACACCAACACTTTGCAGTCACATCTTTCTTTTCCGTTGGCTGTGTATAACATTAGTATTTTGTTTAACTGTTTCTGTTTTTTTCTCATTTGCTTTAATTTTAATTTGTTGTTTCTTTTTCGGTTATATTAGAATATGTACTTTCTCCCACATAGAATGTTATAAAATACGAATAAATCCGGCTCGCTAATTGTATCCTACTGTGTTAACATTAACTACTACCGCTACCACTACATTTAAAGTCATCTCTACCTCTACCATAAACTGTTGCGCCTTAAATATCGCTAGTTGGAGTTACCGAATATACAATATACAAAAAAAAAGTCAACTTAATACCATCATCCTCTCGAAACCTCATCTCACACACAAATAATATAAACAAGCACCACATTCCCGCTCTCATAGATTTATTTTCTATAAGACATCAATATTATTTTCTTTGAGTTCCCTCCACCAGTGTACTCTCCCAGTGTATTCCCGCCCTATTTATAAAATCATTTCCCCCTGAAAAACTTTGCACAATTGTGACTAATTTAAACAAAATTTGATTTAATTTTATTTTACACCTAAAAGCGATATTCAAATTTTTATCGAAAATAATTTTCTTTTGTGTGCTTTTCGAATTGAACTAATCGTTAGGGATTCTCAATTTCTTTATTTTGAATTCGAATTTTTCTGTTTTTGGATGCCTTTCTTCTGATATAATTAATATAAACGAATAATACCAATAAAAATAATATCAAATACGTTTCATTTTATAAAATCTGATTTTTGTTTTTGCACGAAATGAGAAATTCTTTTTAAGATTAAGTTTTTAGATGCGCAGTTAAGTACGCACACGATTTTGAGATTAGTTTATTATTTGTTTTGCCGTGGTATTTTTAAGAAAAGATTTTCTGCATCGAGTGCCAAGTAAATTAAATTTCTCATTTTGTGTGATGCGAAAAGGAAAAAAACAAAAAATAAATAATAAAATTTTATAATGTTTGCTATTTCTCATTTACCATTACAGTGAAAACAGATGGAGGGGCATATTGTCGATACATTTGGTGTGTGGCATTGAAAGAAAACGAACTGAGTAAAACCAGCGTTGCCGCATGTTTTTTTTTTTAAATTAGTTTCAGTATGTTTGCAAAATTAATTATTATATTCTCATAGGTTAACAATAAATAGATATCAGTTTTACACAAATGTTTGTTCCTTGGTTGGAATCGACTTAAAGTTTTCTTTTTTAGTTGTTATCGTATTTTGTCATATCATTATCTAAGGTGGAGATTAGCCGTAATTTTACTGAAAGGGGGAAGTAAAATGTCCTCATCGTTTCAATTCTATTTCCAGCCTAGATTTGACAAACTCACAATGGCGAAAATTTCCATACAAAAGTACTCATTGTAACCCACGAAATCTTGTGAAGATTAAAAATGATTATACATAGTAAGGCCCAGTGTGGACCTTAGAGGTGTGAAGTGGCATGTTGCTTTTGTAATTCCCTACTGAAGGGTCTACTTTGCTTTCTAACAAAAGTGTTGAGTAAAATAGGTCAAACTACTATTTCTGAAATAGAAGAGGGTCATTATGACAGCATCTGTTAGGGGCTGACACGCGCGGGCGAAACACACTCCTTACTAATAAATTCGATTCTCGAATTAACATTTTCGGAAGCTTAAAAGTCGATACTAGAAGTGGTTATTAATAAGACCCAATGTAGCTGTTCATCAGGGAAACCCCTGCAAAAATTAATTAAAGTAAATGAGGAGGATTTGTACTGAATGGCATCTCTTTATCCAGAAATAAGTTTCTTCGTTGAATACATTGTTACATTATGAACTTGAAGCGGAGACTTCCTGGCGCTCATGCACTGCGGCTTCTTTAAAAGGAGCCTTTTGTGGCTTACCCGCTCTGGCCCTTGAGCCAACTTTTCACTCCGGAGGAATGCAGGAAGACGAGTACCTGAGTCTTGTTTTATAACAGGCGCATTACATTCGAACAATCACCTACAAATACGATACATCCTCGATTATATTTGACTGTTGAAAGCCTCTTAATAAGTTTCACTCGCTTCTCAAATTAAGATAATAGAGCTTCCAAACGTACGCCCGGTCAAGACTTCAAACCTCTTACTATTACTTTGATCTATCAGTAGGTCTAGGCAGTCACCTAACTAGCCTACCTTTGCTCTTTTGTATTGCATATCTTAAAAGAGTTTTGCATCTGCAGCTTGAGGTCACTTATTACCATCGTACAGAAAATATTTCTCGCCGTTTACTTTGAAAAGTGAAATTTATTCGAGTATCAAGGGTAGCAAATAATGGGGCCAGAGGGCAAAACGTGTTTGGCAACGCTGTCGGCAAAAGACGCGAAAAAACACGACGCGCGACAAGCTCGTTGAGTCAATATGGATACACCATTATTTCAACTTGAAAAGTGTGCCAGTTCGGACGTAATAACGAAATTCTTAAAAAATTCAACTGAGGCCGCAGAGTATGGAAAACACATCAATATCATCTGCTGCTGTTCCATCAACGGTAAAATAACGAAAAAAAAAACTAAAAAAAAACATGCAAAGATACATTTGGCTTTGTGGGGACGCACGGTTATCGGTATCACATATTCGCCTTGACACAGTTTGAAAAATTTGTCATCGTATCGGCATAAATCCGCTCCATCTGTTTTTACTCGTTAACTGTTTTTTTGTTTAATGAAATGAGATGTTTTCCTATATTTTCTAAATATACTATTGAGTGATTGTTTTTGAATGCATTTCAAGGAGTTTCAATAATGCTTACATTTGGTTTTATTTTATTTTTTTGCAAATGGTTTTTATAGGAGAACGGAATTGGCGAAAATCATGAACAACCAGCCGAAACATCTGCGACAGAGAGCCTGAATGGTGGAGTTGAACACAAGACTATTGAGGTTAGTAACGAGATTGATTTAGAAAATGTTTCATTGCAGTTTGTACATGCATAATGTGTATTTTAATTTTTAATTTGTTAGCCACCTCAGTATGAACGTAATTTTAAAGTGAAAATCCTTTGGACTAGAAAAGTTTCACATTGAAAACAAAAGCGGATCGAATGAATTTATTGTTTTGCAAAACCAACGAGTAGAAAAATAGAAATAATGTTATAGAAATATAAACACTCACACACAAATATACATAATATCTTAATTTATTATATGGTTCTGTAGTTTACATTTGAAAATGCTTGTTAAAATATTGACAAACCAATTTCTTGTTTAGAAGTTAAATCATTTCGTAGGGCTATGCTTTGTCAGAAGAAACTGGCTGGGTCGACGCAATCCTTACCTTTCGGAATGCTCCCAAATGGGAAGCTTGTTTCAGTCACATATTGCTCGTTAATTGATGATCGGCTCCGTCTTTGTAAAAGGGAACTGACCAGTCTACGGAACTGTGAATGATCAGGTCCAGATCAATATGGTAGGGGAGACCCTCAAAAAGCAATAAAAGTATTTTCAGGGGTCGCCTTCTGCAAGCAATTTAAACGTTTTCGTGTGCACGAACGATTTTCTTCTGCAACTTAGAGTAAATCATTCGCGCGCTAAAAAACGATTTAACGTTTTCGCCTTAAAGAATCTGACGCCATGTTTTACAGTCGCTATTTAAAAAATTGAATTCGAAATTCGGGAACTTTTAAAGCATCTTCTCGGTAAGATTGTAGTATTCTTCCCGGTTATTTTGGCATCTGTCTATCTGTGGGTCAGAACTTCTGACAAACATCCGAGGGTATAACAACTGTCCTAAAAATTACAAGCGAATGCTTGGAAGAAAGAAGCTAGGCTAACTATATTTATAACCTTGCTCTTTTTAGCACTTGCACTTGTATTAAGCAGTTTTACGTCCCTCTTGTATTTCCCCACGCCATTTCTTTTTGGTTACACAATAGTAGCTAGCATCGCAAGCCCCAAAAATGTCGAAGTAGCTTGCCTGTTGTTAACTTCAGTCGTCGTCCTCCTAAGTGATTCGGCAATTCATTCAACCAGTTCAGGGATCGTTAAAGTACAGATGTTTTCCACGTGTTTAACACTAGCTCTGATCACTTTACAAGGTCTCGCCTGGAAGTGTAAAAAATACATAGTTAAGTTTGCTAATAAAATAAATACACCCTAACAATTTTAACTTTGTTTGTTAAACAGACACACCTTTCCAATGCGGTGTTTAGGAAAACCCTGAACAAGTTTCGTTCTTAGTTCGTCGCTATAACTAGAAGCTAGAACACACTTCGTCGCTTGAGATGACAAGCAAAAAACACAAAACACTAGCCACTAGCTAACACTACACCAGGGCGAGTTTTAACAAACAAATATTGCTCTCGAATAATAAATACCGCTCATACAGATTTTTTTGGATATTTAAAAAAAACACTAACCTCCATTCGATTGTCTTTTCAGGAAATGAAGGCTGATCATCAAATTGAAAAAGTATCGAACGACGTGGTAACGCAGGAAGCAGCCCTTGTGGCCGAATAATTTTATTGATATTATATATTATATAAATATTATTAGTTTCTCTTTATAAACAAAAAAAAACAAAAACTATCACAGATTTCCACACAACACCTTTTCCATCGCCCAACAAAAAATAAAATTTACACAAGACATACACACTCACATGCTGATACAACAACAACAAATATACACATTAAAATATATTTAACTGAAAAAAAAAAATAAAAAAAAAATCATAAAAAGGAAACAACAATTCGAAGCAAATCAAATGAGAATTTATTAAAATATATATCAAGGTATATATATATATGTAATGTATGTATGAACTAAAGGATATTCACATCTAAATGCTAAGTAATATTATAGGGAAACATAAAAGTCTGCGCAAAATAATAGACTACTAAATTGTACACTTGCAACTAACACAAAAACACATACACATTCACCTACAAATATTTTCAAAAAACCAAGAAAAGAAAATTAAAAAAAAGAAAACATTAATTCATTTATTTTGTTCTTATACATACACATACACGTTTTTATAAAAAAAAATATATATATATAAATATGCATATAAAACGATAAATAGAAAGAAGAAGAGGAACGCTTAAGTTTTAGTTTTTTTTTTCGGCAAAAACAATGATATGGTATTTAAAAAAAAGATTGTAAAAAAGCGTACGTGAAACTAAATTTCGCATGATGTGAAATCAACTTTCGACACACATAATTTTCATTCTAAAACTTCATTTATTGTACGAGTATGTTTCGATTGAATATGTTTGTTTAAAAAAAAATAAAAATTAAAAAGTAAATAGTTTGTGTACATTGTTATTGGTTGCAACAAAAAAAGGCAAAACACTTTTGATATGATATAAAAATAAGTTTTTTACTTTTGTTTAAAAGAAGAATATTTTTAAATTAACCGTTGCAAACAACACGTTAAGCATACATAAAAATTAAATTCTTTCAAATGTAAAACAACACACACACACAAGAAAAAAAAATGCGATTCTTTTTTATTATTATTTTAAGTACGAGTATAAATATATTATATATCTATATAATAATAATTAATAAAATAAACGTTTTTTTTGTAATATTTTTTATTTTTTTTTATTTTTCTGTTTGACACTATTTTTCGGTTCTTTTCTTGCTGCGATATGCGATGTTTGTAGACTGGTCGGAAAAAATCCACCGAATCCAAGTACATTCATAGGACACTATTGTCCGACTACGACCTCTGCCTATATGGATTTGTTTCCTTTTTATTGTAAAACAAAAATTGTGGGTTATATTGTGCGCTCGGCAGGATACAGCTGTACTCAATATAATGATGGTTTTCCGGGTGTCAGGTGGTTTGTTTAATCTAGGGCACTTAGAAGGAATATTTAAAAAAAAAACGCGCACACCACCTTGGGCGTTCTTTAATGTAATGACTTAACTAAAAACTGCATGGAAATAATCTTTACAATGCAATGCTATCTTACCTGGATGTGCGTTAGCATTTCTTCGCCGTTTTTATCATAACGTTAGAATGTTAAAATAAGTTAGGCTTTCTTCAAGTGGTTGCTAAAGCAAACTGTCTGGAGCTGGGTGGCTTGCGTTCCATTTTTTACTATTTTGATGATGTAGTTGCGTTACTGCATGTAGGAACACAGCAGTCGACTTTAAATGCATCCTATTTCCATGATCTAGCCTACCCTTTTACGCGCAGTCTTAATTTTCTTTGCTGTAAATACCTGTAAGGTGTGAAAATGAATGGCCGCGGGTTGGGGTTAACATCTGCCGTTCTTCCATTGCACATTGCTCGTCTTTGGTTTGTTTGGCTTATTGTTGCAGGAATGAGGTAACAACATTAAACTACGTTTCCACTGGGGCATACAGCGGCGCTGTATATAGACAAATTTTGTCAACTGAGAAACTGAAAGGTTACCTCAAATGGAATTTATCTAATTTCATAAGAGCCGTAAATTATTGTTCTGTTCTGAATCGATATCTTAATGGGGCTTGTTTTTTGCTAATCAGTTGCTTTAGTACGTAGTGAACATTTAAAAAAATTCCGTCATAAATAAGAGACGATAAATAATTTAGTCATAATGAAGTAGATGGCAAATGCGCTCAGCAAATGTAGTAGATTTGAAACATACATGTGTGTGCAACAAATTCGCAAACCACGCAGTCGCAGCTTTATACAATGATGTTTTTCTCCTGGCTCATCGTCCTTGGCGCTGATTGCCTTTTTTAAAAGACGACGGTCATTGGTCCTTTACAGGGAAATTTCAATAACAAGCAACGTTTGTCAACTAACAATATTGACAGTTGACCCCGTTTAATGTTCTTGTAGCTTACTGTTTTATGTAAACTTTAAAAATGATATGTCAAGGATAAAACATTTGCCCATCTGTCTAGCAGTAAAGAAGCAACTAAAGGTTTTGACCAAATTTATATAATTAGTAAGTCAACACATGGTGCTTTCGAAAATTGCTTTTGCATCAAAAACGCAGTTTCAGATGATGTTAAACGCAAAGTGTTCAAAGGCGCCATCTGCTAGGGAGACCATGGAAAGGCGTTTTCACGCTGAAGCATTTTTTGGGTTTACAACTAACTTGGTATCGACCCCTGTTTATCTTCCGTCGTCGTTTTCAAGTTAAATCGGTTACTTAAGGATAGTCAGCCCATTGTGTCTGCTCGGAAACTATCGCAATGAAGTTCATCGCAGTTCGTTAAAGAACCGTTGATCTTACTTTTATATATTTTTCTTTGTCAGATTCTTAAGTTATTAAACTAAAACCACAAACGAAACTTATTCAGGGTAAGCCACAGTTTGCACAAAATATAAAACTTTAAAAAAAAAACTAAGCTAGTGTAAACTTCTAGTAATTATACGACTAAAAAAATAAAATAAAAACTCAATTTTACCATTCAAATTCCACCAGATATACATTATATAATATAACATTAAAAGTAACAAAAACTGCCGACAAGTACTAATCAAACAAATTAAGAAAAAAAGAAACAAGTGACAAAAACCGTAAACAATTTAGACTTTTTATAAGACCAACACAGTAAGAGACATGAACAAAATACTTTTGTTTTTATATAAACAAAATATTTATATTCAAAGTGTGATGTTTTTGAACTAGGAACATACCTATACACTCAAACTTAAATAAAACGAAACCAAAACTTTAGAGAAACACACAAATTTTATTGACCTTGTTTTGTGATTTGCTAACTTTTACGGATTTAAATTTTTGAACCTTTATTTTTACACAAAATCTTTTTTTCTTTTTAAATAGTACTTTTGCCATTTTTACAAGCAACAGCTTAGAGGTTAGATTTTTATACAAAACGAGGAGATATTCGACAAAAATACATTTTGTTTAGCGAAAAACAAGAACACCAAACAATATAACACAGAATATCGAAAAAAAAAAAAACAAAAAGTTAAAAAAATTATTATCAAATGAAATGAAATTACTTAAAAAAGACACAACTTTTTGTAGTAAGAAACATTTGTATTCGCTTGAATAAAATTAATTAATCTTATATAAACCAAATTCAACTTAAAAAACTCAAACATAAGTGTTAGGATATGTAATTACAATTAAGTGTAACGATAGTGATGATCAGATACTGTTGCATTTAAAATTCAAAAAAAGAAAAAAAAAAAAACAAACGTGAATAGTAGATCTTAAAAATAATTCTTATAAAAACTATATATATAAATGGAATTTATTAGGAAAAAAGATAAACAAATAGGAATTTTGTTTTAATTGCAAAAATCCTCTCCGTGGATTGAAGAATATTTAAAAATTACAATAAGAAATAATATGAAGATTGCTGGGTGATTGAGATATGCAAGTTATACGCACCTGAGTATTATTTATGTGTTTCAATTTTAGAAAACTATTTTTCAGTGAATAGAATTGTAATAAATGTCTTACACTTCTTGTATTTTTGTAACTCTTAGGGATCCGGGTGGTTTTGGACTCACCGAAAGTTATTAGTTACCTGTTTGTGCCCACAGTTCATAGAAAGAAGATAGGTAACCCTTATGTGTTCGATATAGCACTGAACTCGCCTTCGTACCGAAAACTGTGTCTTAAATGACTTCTAGGGCACCTTTGTTGTGCGCTGAACTGACCCCAGTTAATTTGTCGGGACAAGAATTCAGTGGTGAGTTTCGGAGATATCTGACTTGTTGAGATATCTGCCTTACTACACAATTTTGCATTCGACATAGTACTGAATTTTCAGGGCTGTGCAGGGTTTTTGACAGGCCTGAAACAACTGACACTTGTCAGTGCGTACTAGTGTGCACCTATTGTTGACTCCATTTTTAATAGCTGCACGACGGCTTTGTGACTGTTTCGTAAGACTGACTTGAACAGATCTTTTGAATTCAGGTCCGGAATTATGGTTAACACAGCATTGCTTGAAGTTGTTAGAAATATGAATAGAACAATGACAGGAAAACCGTAAAGCAAAAGAAAAGAAACATTTTTTATAATAATGCCAAACTCCGGTTGAAAATAGTTGAAATTAGAACTCTTATATTCAACCAAGTGGTATTCCATTGTGATTCTTCAAATTCGCTCTGAGATTTCAGATTTCGTGTGTCTAATCGAACATTAAAACGTCACTTGCTCTTTTTTTTTTTCAGATATTCGTGGGATTGAAACTTTTCTAAGCGTTTTTCGTTCACTGGTTAAAATTTATATCAAACATTCGAAATTTGAGCCCAGAATGATTTCAAAACATTTGTACATAAACAAAATTAACAAAAACGGATCCTAATGCAATGCGTTTCTTTGCAGTTGGACAATTTCACGAATAAACAAACTCCACTGGCGATCAAACTCAAACGCAATTGTATTGTTGAATCTGAAGCACCTCTGGAAAAAAATCCAGATTTGCAAAAGTACTCTGAAATCGGAAAAAGGGTGCTTTTTTCGTATCAATCGAATATAAAAAATTACTAGAGCAAAAATTGTGCTCTGAGAGTGCCCAATCGAATACAACATAAGAATGTCATTGCTGCAGTTTTCAAAGTTTTTAATGCGGCTCTAATTGTTTCTTGCATTAATGCGTCTATATGTAGCTGTCAAAGTTATACTAAGGAAAGAAACTTTTACTGGAAACTGGAACTCTATGTTTTTCTTTCTGCCTCGATATCGAACTATTTGATTGAAGCTGCATATTTAAATTATGCAGTAGGTAGCCATAATGCACCATAATGACCGAAAAATACATCCCTTTCGTATATTTAAAAATTCGAGTAACTTCGAGGGAGTTGAGGTATTTTTTCTTCCAAATATCACAATTCGAACAAATACTTCCATGTACATTGTACAGTAAGTACAGTTCAGTGCCTGTCCAATTCAATCAAAACTTAATAGTAGGAGAGCCGACCGCATGATGTCCTAAGGCATAAAACAATAAGAGGAGTTAAATAAAAACTGAAAGCTTACAAGAAGATCAAGAGAAAAAAAAACAGTGTTGTCGGACGGATGGAAAAAACGGGCCATTTCCGGTACGATTTTTTTGTGACTTTCATAGACATAAAACAATAGACAAAACTTGTAACCATTCGATAGAGGATATTAAATACTATCCAAAGGTATTAGGTTGGCAATCTCCAAACGCCCACTAACCCCCGATAACCCTGTTTTTAGTGATACTTTTTTTTCGACTGACCATAGCCATAAAACAATGGGATGAAAAACATACCAAATTAAAGGTTAGAACTTAACGTTTACGAATACATAGGGTTGTCAGTGATAGATTAGCCTGGTGCATAGACAACCTTCCTTTAAGCTCTGTTATTAAAGAAAATGAAACATTTGCATTTTCAGCCGTAAAACGATTTTCTAGGAAATTTCGATAACAAAATATATGTTTTTCTTTGTTTTCTCGTTTAGTTATTCTTAAATTAATAAATTAATAATACAAACTCATAACATTTTTGTCTTATAGTTATTTGTAATGCACAAACCGAACTAGTTTGAGTAATAGTCTGAATCATCAATATTCTTATCAAATATATCATCACACTCTTCCTATTCGGATGTATTTATTTCCAGAATATCGTCTTAATTTAAAGACGTTGGGTTTCCTAAGAACCACAGTGGTTCAAGACCGTCTTTTAACACCCATCCGCATTCCTGTGCACTTGTCCAAGAGGAGTTTGTTGCATTTTGACACATTGAAGCTAAACTTTTTGTCTTAAAGAACTCCAGCATGGTGGAATGAGATTGAAATTAAAACCTTTAATTTTTTTTTTTAAACAACTTTTCATTTCTGGAATTATTGAAATAATTTTTTGGGAATATTTCATGTCTTGCAACATTTACACTCTAATAGTTTTTAACCCTATACATCAGTGAGGTATACTCTTGTAGATTTATTTTTTCGTCATTATCAATATCAGCAATATCACTCAATGAAGCAAAGACATCCAGACATTTTTTATTTGTTTGAAGAAATTGAAACGGTTTTGCTTTGCACTTTGCGAAAGATGCTTGACGTATAATCGCACCCAGTAAATTCATGAAAAGCAGGGTAATGCACGACATAAATTCGAGCCAAGGGCTACTGCTAAGGCAGTGCAGTTAATAGTACTGGGACCTGCACTTTTGGAAGTGACACTTATCATACAAATTTCTATGCTGGGAGATTTATACATGTTGCCCAGCAATATTATCAATATATCATTGTCTGACGCTTTAACAATTATTTTGGAATTTTCAGCACATTTACCAATATGAAACATTATTCTTGTATCCGCCTCCTCGTGGTGACACTCGAAATCATTTTCATTGGTTTTAATAGCGTGATTATTACCTTCCGAAAAGCAACGCTAATCAACCGTCCCAAAAAAAATTAGTTTGGATTATTTTATAAGGCCATCCAATAGTTTCACCAGTGATCCGCCATGAATTTAAGTCATTAGGGCTCAATTGTTGCGCTCCGACTATAAAGTACGGAGAGACTTGCTCCTGCCGACTACGACGCTCACAGTCCTTAATAGAAAGAGGCAAATATTTCTGTCAATTATTTAATGTATTTCGGATGCGCATATTTTATTTAATATCA
The DNA here is from genome assembly GCA_963082955.1 of Cheilosia grossa. Classification (NCBI taxonomy): domain Eukaryota; kingdom Metazoa; phylum Arthropoda; class Insecta; order Diptera; family Syrphidae; genus Cheilosia; species Cheilosia grossa. The sequence goes on from OY720147.1 coordinate 31,997,776, forward strand.
TTTAGGGATTTTACCAAAAGTCTGTGGCAGAGAAGGTCCCAAAAGATGCAACAAATAAAAACTATCGACGATCTCTATACCTACGCAATCAGGTTTGGATGGTTCAATAAGAGATTTTAAGTTTTTAAGATTTAAGAAAGACAAAGCTCCAAATTAATTTTCTTTTCCAGTGCAACCGCCAAAAGGCGACCAAAAACATCTTGCTCCATTTTAATTAAGGCTTGCTTAATGCAATCTGATGTAAGATTCAAAATAACATTGCGTTTTATTGGTTTTTCAAAACGACCACCAATTGTCTCACATTCTTTTGGTGTCGCCCCATTTCATTAACTTTTAAAAGAAAATCAGCTGCCTTACAAGAGACTGCCTGCCTGTTGCAATATTGAACAGATAACGATTATTGATACAATACAAGACATATATGTCGAAAGGTTTCATATTCTGTTTGATAATGTTGGTAATGGTATCAAGAGCTTCTCGGTCTTTGTCTATTCTATTTTTCTGTGATTCATAGGCAATATCATCTTTACGATTGATTTGAATGTCCTCCTGTAAATGCGTTATGACTTTTGTTCTAATACTATGGCTGAGAGCACAACGTTGCCTATCAGATATTGAATTGGTGTAGTGACTTATACCCGTCAAAGAACTAGCAGCATCAGCATTAATAGTTTGTTCAACCGTCAACTCGACAGGAGCTCACGATAAAGTTCCCTTAGTCCTTTTCACACCAAGTGTGCCCCTTTCAAACTCATTTAACAAGCGTGATCCTGTCAGTTTTAAATTTTTTAAGTCATTTTACATGATATACTTTCGCCGAATATTTAAATTCCCAACAGAAATTAGTTGATAGTCAGCTGTCTTATTTGATATTGAAGTGGTTGGCATCGAATAATTTTGTTCATGGCACCTGGCTAACTTATCACAGACAACCCTATTATTCGTAATTGTTAAGCTCTTACCTTTAATTTGCTATAAATGTTGCATCCCATTGTTTTATGGCCATGGTCAGTCGAAAAAAAAGTATCACCAAAAACAGGGTTGTCGGGGGTTAGTGGGCGTTTGGGGACTGCCAACCTAATACCTTTGGATAGTATTTAATATCCTCTATCGAATGGTTATAACTTATAAGTTTTGTCTATTGTTTTATGCCTATGAAAGTCACGAAAAAATCGTACCGAAAATGGCCCGATTTTTCCAACCCTGGGCAAAAATGTCCGACAACCCTGTTTTTTTCTCTCTTAGTCTACTTGCAAGCTTTCAGTTTTTACTTAACTCATCTTATTGTTTTATGCCTTGGGACATCATGCGGTCGGCTCTTGGACAAGTGAAAAAGCTTCAACTTAGACAGTCCAAGTTGAGTTTATTCGAAGTGTAAAATATGAACTTGGGTGTAAATATTTCCTTCATCTTCATGTGAGTGTTTTTTTTTTTCTTCCCTACTAGAATAGAGAAAATACAATTTATTATTGAATATAAGTAGACGTAAAAAGTTTTACTTCCGTAATTAGCGTACACAAATAAAACAAACCAACTAATTATATTTCAAAATCAGCAACGAAAAAGCAAACCCTTCTGTGTAGATGTTGTTTCTAAAAAAAAAAACATAATTTTTACCAGAAAAACAAATCAAATATTGGTTTACTAATAAAAAAATTGTGTCTCATAATATCTCTAAAATTTTGTTAGTGTAAAAAACAAATTATATATCGAGTTGAAAACTCAAGAAAAAACAGTAAATATGTTTTAATAGGTATACTACGAGTACATTGCTAAATAGATGTGAATTGAGGAAATTTAAATATAAAATAAAATATATTTTTCTTAATTTTTTGACATACATATAAATTCTATATAGTTTCTTATGTCATCCGTAAACAATTTTTGTGTAAGGAAACTATCATTAACTATTGCTTTTGTAGCTTATATAAAAAAAATACAAGAAAATAAATGTTTTATAATTTTGCAGACTAAAAATTATTGTTATATTAACTATAATAATCCATTGCTTGGCAAACTAAACAGAGAGTCGGAACATAATGACTATATACATACTCTCTTCCGAATTGAATGTCGTAAAAGCGTGCATTTAACATTTTTAGTAAATATTATATTAAATTCATCGCATTGATGAACCTAATGCATTGTATAACAATTTTAAACTATAAGTTATAATAAATACATACCAGACATTACAAAACAAAAAACAAAAATATTTCCAATTATTATTATAAACACCCAAAACAAATATATATATGTAAACATTGTTTCGACATCACTAAACCTTCATCAATTATTATTATGAATTATTAACAAATTACTTTAATTATTACATGATAAAAAAAAGAATTAAAAAAAGTACGATCTATATGTGTATATGAAAAATATATATGAATGACAAAAATTACATTATAATGAATATTTTTTAAAAAGTAAAACTAAAAAAGAAATCTAATAAAGAGTAAAATTCATCTAATGATGAACAGAAATGTGTTTCATTTAAATATTTGATTTTATACTGTTACATTTGGGCTGGGATTCGAAAAGATAAAATACTATTCTGTTAAACTAGTACAATCACTTTTATTGCACTTATATGGATTATTCACTTATTAAGTACCAGAACAGTATTAAATAAACAATTCTTCAACGATTCAAACCAATCACTTAACTCACTCTATTACTTTGCACTTATTTATCTTCACAACCGATTACTATTTCGAACTTTAACCAATCACTGTTAAAAATCAACTGTCTCCCTGTTCTAGAACCTGCCCTTTTATATCATCTGCTATCCTTTCGAGAACCTTCTAGCTTATTCCAATTGGTTCAACAATAAGCTCACATACTTTTCGCCTTTTCAGCAATTGATAAATTTCCAGTTAATTCTGGCTGCTTCTAGAATTAGCTTGGTGGGGAATTGACAGATTCCAGTCTCCAATTGGTGTGGAACTTGTATGGTTGTTTTCATTTCACGATTTTAGGTTCCACGATTCATTCCACGCTACAATACACTCAGTTCGTGGAATGCGCACGGGGACATAAAAGAGGTGCATAGATACGGCGCTCCAAAAGTCTTTCTCAACAGCAAACAATGAAATATGAAAATAACTACAAGCCCCATAGACAAACCATGCTGAGACCTCCAAATGCGGATGATTAACCGTAACATGCCTACAAGCTGCATTTTAACGCCGCCTATGACAAGGGCTGCATTCCAAAACATCCGAAAAGTGAGCATTGTGAATGCACACTGCTTTTCTAATGTCAGGTTATGAATACTTTTGCGCTGCTCTGCATTTGTTATGCATTTGTTACTGCAAATCAAAGTAAATTTGGCAAATTATTAGAAAACATATTATTTTACTTTCAATTCCGGCAATGAATCCATTTTATTTGGCGGTTCAAACTGAAATGTCAAATAATCACCCCTCATTTTTCATTTCATTTTAAATTCATTTTTATTTGTATCCTTAGTTAAACTTATATACTAGGCAAAACTAACATTTATCCTATTCTAGCTTACTGGCTCTTAGCGAGCGCTCTAAACTTAACAATATCCTTAAAATTATTGCCTTTCGGCAATATCTATATTTAATTTTGTTTGTTTTTTATTCTTCAAGAAACTTTGACAAACTTGAATTCTTTATTGTTGTTATCTATATATATAAAAATGGATCTTGGTTTGTTCGGATGCTTAAAACTCGAAAACGACTGGACCAAATTGGATACTTCCTTCTGAGGATTTGTTCGTAATTGCTCCGCGGAGGTTTAGGAAAAAAGAAAAATTGAAAAATTCTCAACAGGTGGCGCTGTAGGCGGTCATTCCATTTGATAGCACAGTATAAATGTTCTTTGTGATTTGACTATTTGGGCTGTATACGAATCAACACGAGCAAATCTGAGCTGATCTGTGTAAGAAGACCCGTCAGAGGAACCAGAGTTAGGTCGGCAACCAACTGCCGCAACATAAAAATAAGCCTGCCTGATGGATCATCACTCTCAACCACAAGCAACGTAAAGTATCTTGGAGTCAACTTTAACGAGCGACTTAGATTCAACCCACACCTGAACGCTGTTCTCAGGAAGGCATCACTTGCATTTCACCGAGTTTACCCGCTGATGAAGAAGCAAAATGGACTAAGTAGAAGAACCAAACTGCTGCTATATAAGCAACTTATAAGACCGGTAATAACCTACGGATTCCCCATCTGGTTTACCGTCTCCAAGACATATATGAGGAAGCTAGGAGTATTCGAAAGAAAACTCCTGCGGATATGCACAGGACTGCGCTACGATCCAATCCGAATGAAAAACGTCAGAAGTTCAAGACTCTACGAAGAAGCCAAAATACTACCGCTGGAAAAGTATATGGTCACACTTTTCCAGAAAATACTCGGGAATACCTCCAGCCATCCAAACCAACTAGTCCGGAGGATTGCGGACTTGCCACACATCCCAGAGCATCGGTACCTTCATGTACTGGCTCTGCTTAACGAGGAGTTATTCCCAAGCGACACAGACAGGACAGAACTGCCCTTCTACGAATCGACCGAGACAACCCACCATCGAGGATAAAACCAAGATGACCAACCACCCCAAACCACAAGAACATCAACACCCGGACTTGAACACCCTGAGGTCAAACCAGACAACGATGCATACTGCGAGTATGAATCCGAGAAGACAGACACAGTTTATATAAAATAGACTCAAGAAAAAAAAAAAACACTATTGTATACCGTTGGGCCCCTATTGTTGAGCCAACGCATTTAAATATTTAATATTCACCACCATTTGTTACCTAGCCTTAAGTCCAATTGTATATACCAAAAGTTTAATAAAAACAAATGTAATGTAAACTATTTGGGCTGTGTGGTCACGGAGGAGGGGGGGGGGGGGGGGGGCAATGAATTAACTAATGTGTACTGATAAAGAAGTTGTACCCTTTTGTAAATCAAGAAAGAAAAATAAAACAACTTTTGACAGAAAGTCAAATTAATTTTGAATAAAATTTTTAAATTTACTATTATTATTATTGTTTTGTTAGATCGTTAAGTGTTTTGTTCTGTTTTTCCAGTTGTATTCAAAATTTCAATTGCACCCTTTTCGTTCGTTTGCTTTCTGTATTTTGGCTATTTCAAAGGCAAGTTAGTGATTTGTGAAAACTGCGTGCGATACGCTAAGAGCCCTACGTCCAATTTATGGTCGTCATCATTTCTGGCTGAATGGCTTCGTCAATAAACAAAATATGCAGTATTGGTCAGGCAGAAATCCACACGTACTCCATGAGTCATCATTGCATCCCGAAAAAATTACGGTTTGGTGTGGTTTATGGGCCGGCGGCGTCATTAGGCCGTACTTCTTCCGTGATAACCGGCACGTTACTGTGAATGGGAATCGCTACCGTTCAATGATAACCGAATATTTTTGAGCCCAATTGGATGATATGGACTTGGAGGACATGTGGTTCCAACAGGACGGCGCCACAAGCCACACAGCGAATGTCACAATCAATTTATTGGAAACCAAGTTTGGAAAACGTGTTATCTCACGAAATGGTCCAGTCGCTTGGCCGCCTCGGTCGTGCAATTTGACGCCGTTAGACTTTTTCCTGTGGGGCTACGTCAAGTCATATGGTCTACGCCAACAAGCCAGCGACGATTGATGAACTACGTGAAATTGCAGCAGTATCGGCCGATTTATGCTTGAAAACCGTCGAAAATTGGGTTCAACGTCTGGACTTCTGCAAGCGTGCCCGTGGTGGCCATGCAAAAGAAATCGAGTTCCATATATAATGGCATCGAACGTACTTTCACAGGAATAAAGAATTTCATTGATATCCAAAACCGTTTTTGTTTTATTTAAAAAAACGTTTGTAGCGCTCTTATTGAAAAGCCCTTTACATTATCTATTCCACATATCTACATAAATATAATATAATTATAACTCGATATCCACTGGGCCAATTTTCATGATTCTTTCTTTGTTTTATTCGTATTGCTGTATTTAAAAGATAGGATGAAATTGAAAGTCGGCTCAGTTATAATTTTGTTGCGCAACCTAAATGCTCCGAAAGTTTGCAACGGAACGCATTTGATTTGATTGTGAAGAATCTCAAATCGAATGTCATGCAGCAAACGATTTTGAGGGAAAAATTCAAATGCCAACATTTTCATTCAGCGGAATCCCCTTCTTCAGAACGATTTGCCATTCGTATTTGAGCGTCTTAAATTTTCCGTGTTCCTCGCTTTCACTATGACAAATAGTCGCAAGGACAATCGCTGGATATTTGTGGCATCAATTCAATTCCCATGTTTCTCACATGGTCAATTGTATATGGCGTGCTCACGTGGGAGCAAACCCATCGATATTGCTATAATATGTACTTCATTTGTTTCATAAAGCAGCACGTGCATTCTGCATGCTCAGAATTATTATTTTTATTAGGTACATTAATGAATTTGGGCGGAACGAAGTTCGCTGGGTCAGCTAGTTTCATATAAAATTATATAAAACTACCTTAGCTACTTAACCTAAATTACCTATAATCAGGGTGGTGAGCAATCTCATCGATTGGTCACCATCCTGATCGGGTCCATGGGGGCCTGACAGCCGCCCACAAGGGTTCATCAGTGCCACCGAGACCCGAGCGAGGCTGCAATCGTCATCCCTATCGAGTTATCCGTTCGGAACGGAATTTGTAAGAAATCAGAGAAATTCCATTAGATATCCGTTACGATACAACTTTCGGAAATTTTCTCTAATGACATTATAGCGCACCTTGTCGCATTGCGTGGGACCTCGTTATACCACTTACTTTTGACAGCTTCATGACACATTTTTTCCGAAGCTCTCCGACAACTAATTGCTGCGGAATATTTTAATGTGAAATGAAGGCGTTTTAATGCTTCATTTATTTTGTTCCGAAATGGATACATCGATCGCATAATTTGAGTTCCGATCGGATTTGACTTTCGTATCGGAATTTTTTCCGAACGGATATGATAGGGGTGAATGTCAATTGCTACATAATTATTCACGATGCTCTGTTCGCTTGATTACGCATCAGTAACGCTGGAGTAAATAAATCAAAGTATTTACAAAAAGAATCACGAATTCGGATTCTTATCCGAAGTCAATGAATTTGGATGACAATACTACGTCACTCTTTATGTGTCATCATCAATTTTTGATCAGTAAAAAGAAGAATCACTAATCTCACAAAGTTTACTGGACCAGTTCCGTGGTTCTAATTAAATCTATTTTATCTATGACAATTTAATACCAAAGAAGCAAAAATAAGTTAGGAACTGGGAGAATATTTTTATCGTTCCGTTCATCTTTCTAATTATGAAGTGTTAATTTCAATTAATAATTAAGGAATTGTGTCTCATTTTTCGACCTCATAGTGGCAGTAAAAACCATTCTCTTCGGTTCTGTCTTTCTGCGTAGATCAAACAATTAAGAGTTAGAATTTAACAAAAAAATATTTGCTTGACTAAAAATGAAGTTTATTCTACTATTTCTAAGTCTCTATCAATTCATCGTTGTCGCGTCTTCATTTCAAGACCTCCCCGCTAACTATTCACTAGCTGATTACTCCGGTAATCAGAGATGCCATCGAACCGTGTACGAAAAATCGCTGAAAAATATCCTTACTCGCAAAAGACGTGGATTCGTGTTTTTCAAGGGAACAGTGGTTTTATTAACTGATGTCGCAGCTAAGGCGCTTTTGCCAACTTCACCGAGAGGCTTAATTCAATCCAGTGAGGTGGATCTATTTTATGATGTGCCTCTATTGGTCGAAGGATGGCGAAAACCAATTGATGATTATGTGAAAAATAATAAAATAGCAGCAAAAAAGTATGAAGAGGATGAAAAGCAGAAAGAAGAAGATGAAAAACTTAAAAACGTTGGTGTCGTCAATGCGAGTGCAATTCCATTGGATCTGTATTATGATGGACACAATGCAAGACCTATATGGAGTCGATATCCTTTGACTTATGGAAATGACCGGAAGGATGTATGGAGTACAAATAGAAGGAATTACAATGAGGTTAAAAGGTACAGGTATGTCAGAAATTTGCCCACGGACCATGTCCTGTATAGGGGATAAATAAGATCTTATCTTATTCCAATCAACCAATACTACGATAAACATATTAGATATTTAAGTTATGTGCGCAGTAAAATATCAATCGACCTTACTTATAATCAAACAATTATGTCGGCGATTAATTGGCTGCTAGTTTCAGTAGAAATGTACAGAATTATTGAACCAGCACTAATAAACAATAAGACCTCCAAGTTTTTATTACGTTTTTGATGTCATCGCACAAATCAAATTGTATAATTTGTTTTCGTGGAGAAGAAGGTCAGTTTCATTCTAAAGGAATACATATTGCAACATTAAATTGGCCTAACAGATATATTTTAAGGTTTTTTTTTTTAGGAAACGCAAAAAATGTCAGTTGATTTGAATATCAAATATATTATCATATGCAAATCAGTAATGCTCAATCGTTCGATCAGAAACAATTTTCGGTAGGTACTTTTCATAGTCTTCCTTTGTTTTCTAATACTTCACTATTGATCTATGGCTGAATATGTGCCCTTTTAACCGGAACCCAAACTGCAAATCGAAACGTATTGGTGCTCCAAATATCGCAACACGAACTGCATTTTACAACATCGCGCACGCGGTTAAACAAGATAAAGCAGAGAAATTCCTTAACCATTTCATTAAATCAAAAGTTCATTGAAAGAAATATTATTCTCTTTAGGGAAATCCATAGAAATATATATATTTTACCAAGCTAGTTGAATTGCACTTCAATGGATTGTTGTTCCTTGAAAGGAGATTTCGTTCACCGGCAAGTTCATGTGAGAAAACCAGGGCAATGTCTATCTACCTACACATATATCGCATAAAGCTGTTGTCGCCGCGGCGAATGTCAATTAAAAAGTCACGCCGATTCACCAAAAACACACGCAGGCAAAAGAATAATATCCGAACAAATAGAAAAAGTATTGGTGCTCTGATCGGTATGAATAAAACTGATCAGACAAAGCAAATGCTTAGCAAATTCTGAGTCTGCTGTTTAGTGACTCAGACCTTTTGTTAAATGTTTTGTGCGCACATTTTTAACATAAACCAATTGTGAATTACATTGTTTTTTTTTTTTTATAAATAGTTAAGTTTAATTCTGTTTGTGCAGGAAACCCAACAATTACCTACGGAAAAAAACAGTAGTTGTTTCGTTTCCCGCGAAGTATGGACTGTGATCTATTTGGCTAATATTTCTTTCAGATGAAAATATTTAGGCAGAATCATTTAAATATAAGGTAGTAAGGGCCATTATATTTATGCGGTATTCAATTGCGTACAGAACTTTTTTGTTCGATTAGATTTTAGATAATTTGTTCAGCAAAAACTCTTATTCAAACGAAATGGGTCTATTCACATGTAATTTCCCTACTACCTACAAAACTTTAACGATTTTTAATACGATTTTTTGCGATTTGTCTGGTAACATGCAATCATGCCAGTTGTATGGTCTCAATATAACAATTCGTGCCCTGTCCGTGATACCTTGTTTACGAGTTTGGATTAAAGAACAAATTATCACAAATATAATGTTTTGTTAGAAAGAGACAAGTTATGCAAAAAGTTCGTGTTTCTTTTTTAGCTCAGACACATCAGAGCTTAAATTTGTGTTTCTTTTTTAGTTCAGAGCATGATCAGAGCGCGCTCTATGAGCTCAGAATAAATTGACTGAGCAGCCTGAGGAAAAAGCTGATTACACATGTACAAGCACACTTCCAGTCACATTTGACAGAAAAAAAAAACAGGAAAAACAAAAAAGAACATCAGAATGCTCTGAGCACACTCGGTTCAGAGCGCGCTCATAATGCTCGAACTCAGTTCAGTGCTCAGCTCTGAGCTAAAAAAGAAAAACGCCTAATAAAGGGTAGTTAAATAGGTGCGAAAAACAGGGTCGCATTAATGTCCAAGACTCATGTAAATAATTCACTGCATTAGAATACACATGTTTGTGTATGTATATATAGGCTATAGGCACACGTAAGTTCTGCACTCACTGCAGCACTGCAACATGTTTCTATTTCTAAATTTGTTGTTAAATTTAAGTTAACCAAAACATAAATTGAAATTCCAAGTTTTTGGCATCATCGCCTTTTGCCATTTGCTGATCGTGTTTGTTTTTGTCTGAGATGAATGATTAATATGGTATTCGATTGGGCGCTCTCATAGCATTTTTTTTTGCTTTCAGAGCAATTTTTATGTTCGTTTGGTACAAAAAAAGCAATCTTTTTCAGATTTCAGTGGACTTTTGCGAATCTAGATATTTTCTCAGATTTGCTTCAGATCTACCAATACAAGTGCGTTTGAGTTTGACAAATGGTGGAGTTTGTTTACATTTTCGTGAATTTTTTCTACAGCAAAGAAAGGCATTGCATCGGGTGAATCTATTTTTGTAAATTATTTATATGCAAATATTTAGAAATCAATAGGGACGGAAATTTTGAATGTTTTAATATAAAATCGAACCAGTGACTGGAAAGCGCTTAGAAAAGTGTCGAAGACTACACATATTCAAGTCGCACGAATATCAACACAAAAAAGAGCAAGTGACGTTTTTATGTTCGATTTATCGAATACCACATAAAGGAGTTGGATATCTTTCGTACGTAAACCCATTTGTTTACATTGTTGTTTTTGTAATTTAAAAAAGCATGTTGCTAATGGCCGCCCGCGAATGATTTTGCTTTTATGAGAATTGCAGTGCTTAATTGTTTTTTTTAGGTTTCGTATTGTATTTGTTTGGCTTTTATGAATGCTTTAATTAAATTGAAAAAAAAAAAAAAATAGTGAAATACACAGTAGAGAATACCGAATTCTTGCATTGAAGTCCAATTCATGAACTCACCATATCCTAGAATAGAACTGATCAAGTGTGTGTGAGTTTATGAATTCTTCTGGAAAACAGATTCTAGGCAGCTGCCTTTCCACTAAAGTTATATATCTCTGCATTCCATTATCTTTGGTTTTTGTTTTGGTTGTAAACGGGCGAATGACAGTAGGTAGCATGTAAAACAATTTTCTGCACATCTGTTTTACTTGCAGCACTGCACTCTGCGCTGCGTCCAGAATTCTGCACATGTGTTTTGGACATTAGAAGCTGATAAAGGGTGATGCTGTTGAAGTCAAAAACTTTTAAAGGGATTGGCACCATATTACTATATATCAAACAAGTAGCAGGGCTGCTGGCAAAGTAACAATACAATAAAATCGCTCCAACTTCGTATATTGCCATTTAGTTATGGGAGGTCTATGGTTGTGACACTTTAAAGGAATTATACTGTATTTCTTCTGGCGTTCGTGCTTTGTCGCTAAGAGCCATATCGTCTATCAATAGGACACTAATTCTCAAACCAATTACTCACTTTTAATATATAGACAGCCATTTGCTATAGGTAGGTACTTCTTCTCTATTCCGGCTATCAACGACTGTCATTTGTCATCTGGAAACTCATCATCTAAATATTTGAACAAATGCCATTGGCCCCAATGCATGCTCGAGTCATAATCAATTCACTTAACATTTTGCAGTTCTTCCAGATCCACTGTAGCAGTTAAAAGAACGTGTGGCTAATGTCTATTTGTTACGGAATGTCAACTCCATGCAATCAAAATTGAGGTTCAACAATTCCACCCAAGCTGTGGGCCTTACCAATAACCATTTTTAGTTACGACTCTAAATTTTAGTTGTTCACAGTGGCTATATTTTCCGTACGAATTTCGCTATTGTGAGCTTTCGTAAATTTAAAGTCGAAACTAAATTTTGTTATTAGTAGGTACGTCGCATTATCTACTTTTACTGAATTTCTGAACTGTTAACGTGATTTGATAATTCAGAAGTGTTTTTAAGTCAATTTCGGGGTATATTTTGAACCGTTTCGTATAAATATTTCACCATCGAATGTAAGATACGTAATCTATGATTTCATTGTTCTAAACGCACGAATACCAAGAATATAGTTATGTGGGACCCTAAGCTTTTTGAAATCGTTCGTTCAACCATTGTTCATCCAAATGTTGTTTAGCGTACACCATTACTAGGCTATAAAGAAGATACCTTGTCCTATTATTCTTCGTTCTTATTATACAAAATGTTATGATATCAATATACGCCTGACGTGCAGATTGAAGAGCATGTTCATTTAAACGATGGTGGACCGTGGAAGTGCTAAAAGTAGTAAAACATCATAAACTCAGACACTTATAAGAAATTTTAGTCTTGACACCAAATTTACGGAAGCTCACAGATGCAAAATTTGTATGGAAAATATGGTCACTGTGAACTACTAAAATTTAAAGTGGAACCTAAAAATGTTTATTGGTAAGGCACATTTTGTTTCATACGGTTTTTTGCTTCCATAAATGTCAAAGTAATTGTGTAGAAGAAAATATAAAAGATCATTTTTGTGTTTGACTACCTATTATTGTAGTAGAATTTAACTTCTAATAAGTGACAAGTATTTGTAATATACATTATAATGGTCTTTCACTATTCCGGTCATCAAAAATGTCTCCAAAACTTATCATCATCACAAGCCACAAAATAAATATTTGAACAAATGTCATTAGCCCCATCTTTATATGTATAACTCAGTCTAAAAATTTGAATTATGTATTGGTTTTTTCTTAACCCATTTGATGCAGAAATGTGTGCTGTTGTATGATGCTATAATCAATCCACTTAACACTTCGCAGTTATTACAAATCCAGTGTAGCCATTTAAGGAAAGTAATATAGTATACAGATAAGCTCTTATCAATGGCCATTGACAGTTAAATGATCAGCGGCATGTTGATGTTTGATTTTTAACAAAATAGTTTGTGTTTACTTTTTAGATCAGGCACATCAAATCTTTAAATTTGTGTTTCATTTGCGGAATAAATCGATTGATGTCGTTTTTGAGCATTGAGCAGATTCAAAAGCTGTTGTCAGTTTTCTATCTTTTTCAGAGTCAGGACAATTTTGCGAATTTCGATTTTTTACCAATATTAAACCTGTTTTCACTAAATCCAAATATTCGACATTTTCTATCAAGCTTTGAAGTTTGCTATTACTTACTTGTACACGTTTTATAGACTACAAGTCTGCGGAAAATAGAGAAATATTTTTGCATTAGGCCGCTTCAATCGATATCAACTTAAGTGAACGGAATTTTATGAACACAAATTGCAATTTATAAACATCTGAATTTCAAATAAGGCACAGAAAAACAAGAGTACCTTATCTCATTTTATGTTCTATTGGGCAAGAAAGATCTTAAATCTGAGAGCAAAATCTGAAAATCCCAATGGAAAATGAACTGAGTAAAAATTTTTGTCCATCATTTTTTGACAGCTAACCTGGTACAGAGAGAGAAAGTAGGTTTGAAAAAAGTAGTACTTCAAATACTGTTTGCATGTTGGGTTGTATGAAGAAAAACTAGCATTTGCACCTAAAAGAAATATTACAAATAGTCCACAGCCGTCAGCCATTCATTTACATTAATTTTTCTTTCATATTTTCCTCATTTTTATAACATTAGGTTAATCATGTTGAAAAGTCAACTGCGTGTAAAAGAGACTAAGAGTGTATTATGAAAGGGGTAGCAATTGCTTGCAAAGCTACCACAAATTTTCAAAAAAATTTTTTTTAAATCATCTTGAAATGTTAAGAAAAAAGCTACCAGCAGCTGAAAAATGTAATTTGAATCAGTGTTATTACAAACCGCGATTTTTATACTAAAGGTTTATTTAACATGATGTTCTTTTCGTGTAATACAAATTTTACTTTTAAGAACTTGATTTTGACGGAAAAAAGTGTATGTGGTTTTAAAAGGGAATTTGGGTACGGTGAAAAGGGGAAAAGGAATGACCACGCTTCGTGAGTCAGATCAGCGTTCCCTACCGTGCTACAATTATAGTGTTTTGTAGATTTTGAACACATTCTTGCTAGCTGAGTACATTACTACTTGCGATCCATCGCATATCAATAACTGATTATTTATTTTTTCAAAATTGTAACAACAGACTTAAGGCTCCGTCAAATAGAAGGCGTTTTTTAACGACGCGGTAAAATTATATGAACGTGAAGTTTTAACCGCCACTTTAGAGGAATTGTAGATGTCATTATTTTATTTGCAAAATGTCAAGCAGCTCGGAAGAAGAATTAATATTCTTAATTTCCATGCTACGTAATTCGCGAAAAATAAAATGATTTGGGTGTAGGAAATTAACAAAAAGAGATATGAAGTCCGAGAAAACCACCGGTTGTGTCAAAAAATATGTATGCTTACCGTTCTCATTCAATTCTGTTGAAATTGTCTCCCATATTTCTCCTTATAGGTATAACAGCATTTTTGAATGTATAAAAAATGTGTTTGCAAATAAAATAAATATTTGAAAATGTATGGTATAAGTGAGTTTTGTATAAACAAATTTCCGATTCTAAAAATACCATAAATCCATTTTAGGTACAGTATTGCGTACTACCTTCAGACCCATTTGAGTATCATTTTCTTCCGCAATGAGAACTTTGCCTAACGACAAGGAAGGGAACGCTGATTCGAATATATTTTAAATGCATTTTTGTTTGTATGTCCACATTAATAAGCTTGGTGTGTACGCACTCACTCCTATCGGGAATGTGTTTGTAGTAGTTTTTCGCACTGCTCATGCTAAATTTTAATAGCATGAAAAAATGTATTGTCACGTGGACTTTAGATTGTTTTATGTAAAAAATGTGAGTGGGGACACAAAATTTAGCAAGAAGTTTAAACTGCAAAATAGGAGACTTGAATTTTCGTAGCAATAATTGCTACATTTTATCCATACCGATCTGATTAAAAGGTAGATGGCGCCGCTTTTCGAACATGTCAAAAGTTGTGGGTAACTCAAGTCAGTTTTCATTCATTTAATGTCACAAATGACAGCTATACTGCTCAAATGTTTCATTAATTAATTTCCATAAAATTCAAATTTGAGCCCCTTTAGAGTAAGCTTTTTTTGTTTTTTTTTTATTTGCAAATGATGAGATGGTAGACAAAAACGTTTTAAAACCATTTGCAGGGAATATATTTTTGCTCTTTCTTTTACAGAAATGTGTGTTCGATAACAGAGTTTGGTAAATCATCTACATTCGCTCACTTTGTATTTGATTACACCATATTTATCATGGGTAACGCAAGTACTCGCATATACATATAAAACGACATACGTATCTACTTATTGCGCTATTCGCTCTAATTTGTTGTATGGAAGCCCCAGAATGTCAATATTTGGTAACTATTTGGCACCTAATCTACTCTATTCTGTACTACCCAGGTACCTTCTTGAATTGTTCGATTTTGAAACGATCAGTTGTCAGAAGTTAGTTCCGATTTTCCGTGTTTGGATGGAGTGGTGCTTGGTATAGTTCATTATGAGCTGCTCTCGAAAAATTCCTTTGCATTACGATCGTTAACACTTACAATACAAAATTAAACAAAATGCAGTTAGTTGTACTATATCTAAGTTTCATTCAATTAATATTTGTCGCGTATTCATTTCGAGACTACCCCTCAAACTTTTCATCGCCGGCATCACCGGGTAGACAGAGATGCCATAGAACCGCGTACGAAAAATCGCTGAAAAATGTCCTTACTCGCAAAAGACGTGCATTTGTGTTTTTCAAGGGCACAGTGGTTGTCTTAACTGATGTCACAGCTAAGGGGCTGCTGCCAACCTCACCACGAGGCTTAATTCAATCCAATGAGGTGGATATATTTTATGATGTGCCTCTATTGGTCGAAGGATGGCGAAAACCAATTGATGATTATGTGAAAAATATTAAAATAGCAGCAAAAAATTATGAAGAGGATGAAAAGCAGAAAGAAGAAGATGAAAAACTTAAAAACGTTGGTGTCGTCAATGCGAGTGCAATTCCATTGGATCTGTATTATGATGGACACAATGCAAGACCTATTTGGAGTCGATATCCTTTGACTTATGGAAACGACCGGAAGGATGTATGGAGTACAAATAGACGGAATTACAATAAGGATTATAGGTTTAGGTATGTGTGAAGTTTGCGCATAGGGTTATATAACCTCTTATGATTAATGGGAATCTTGTTGAATCAAACATTAATTAAAAACATATATTAAGTATCTAATCTTTGCTATCTAAAACGTATAAGAATCAACTAATAAATGACTGCGTTTGTTCGTCATTGTTAAAATAGGTACTGAACGATCTCTCAAGAGAGACGACCCCATCATCTCATGATTCTTACAATTTTGCACATCAGCAAGAAATCTAGATCACTTTTTTGGAAGGCTGATTTTTTTTCGACGTTTTCGCGATTTATTTATTATTTATTTTAAACCGTTGATTATAAAATTTATCAGTGAATGTAAAATCCCTGTCTGATACTTGTTAATTACGACGCTGTCATATGTATAGCGTGTACCATTAATAGGCTCTAAATAAAAACTTATTGTCCCTGTTTACCTACTTTTGTATATTTATTTTTCCGTTTATCCTTCAAATTATAAACTGTTATCATGTCAACTCAAGTCGAGGCGTGGAAGTCTTAAAAAGGCAAAGCTTAGTAAAATATATGTAAACAAAAATTATTCATACAACTGCGTCACATAAGACAGGTTTCGAATGGATTATTTCTTCGAGTATGATGTTATAATCAACCCACTTAGCACTGTTCCGAATCCATTGTAGGCATTTAGGAATGTAGGTAGTATTCTATTTTTTATGTTGTGTAAAGATTGTTTCTTGCCTGCTTAGCGGCATGTCAAACGCCATATATAAAAAAAATTGATGTACATATAACAATTTCGAAGAGGAAATTGATCAAAATAGGGAATTCCGCACCTGTTAATATGACGTTTTCTTTTTCAGTTAAAAGCCGAGCCTAAGATTTCAAAAAATAATTCGTGTTACCCTTTTAACATCAGAGCTCTGAATTTGTGTTTCATTTTTAGAATAAATTGATATTTAACATTTATGTTCGTTCACTTTTTATCGATTGCTTCGTATTTTTTATGAGCAGCTACAGGAGTGTACTTATCTATACTCTGATCGATCCAATTTGTAGGTAATCCACTGAATGTCAATATTTGGTTCCGTTCTATGTATTCTGGTGGGATAGTACTCGCACTCATAGTTTGAGTTCATTGAAGTTGGTTCCGATTTTCAGGGCGCGAATAGACCTCACTCATATCCATATGCGTTGTGCTTAGTAGGTAATTAAGAAATCTGTTCCAGTATAAACGCATCGAACTACGATTAGGGGCCTCCAATTAACAAATAAAAGTGAAAAGTTATAGATTAAAACTGACTCTGACGCGGTGCATCGAATTTGCGATAAGAATTCAGCTTGATTTATTATTTACAATCCTAATACAAGTTATCTACGCAGTTTACTCCTTTCGAGACAATCCTTCTAATTGTAGAGCCTCCCTGTCATGTGAAAAGGTATACAATTCCACAGTGTACGAGAAATCATTAAGAAACGTCCTCATTCGTCATTTTTTACTCAATAAATTTCTTGGTGAAATTGGAAAAGCTGTCAGACACCTGACTATTGAAAGATGATTTGAAATTGGTTTTCCTATTTGGCATTTCCTGCGTATTGAAAGGTTATCAACAGGTGGCAAAATAAAATTGAACGTCTCCTCAATATTTTTTTCGAAACTGGCGACCAAATTCTTCCTCGCTGTAAGACGGGACATCCTCCTCTGTGTTAGGTTTAAAGTAATGTAGCTTTTTCCTCTTCTCGAATGCTTGTAGTTTACTCAGTACAAACTCTTCCACGTTCTCGCACTCATCAAAAAGATGTTCGATTCATTCCGAATCATCATTCATCGCTACATGAATCAACTGATAAATTACAAGATTGTTTCCATTTATCAGGCAAGACTTTTCAAAATTCATAAAATTGTTTATTAATTTTGTATTTATGTATGTGTCATTTTTCATAGATTGCTACCAAAGCGTTCCCTAACTTTGTAGTTAGTGTTTCTCTGGGAGAGAAATTATCCCTTCTAATGCCATTTTGACAGTATTTTCTATTTTCCAATTAACTACAGGCGTGTTTTTTTGAGCTAGGATTTTCAGCATGCAATTACAACAACTGTTGGCGAGTCTCGAAGTGTCAAGTATAGCGTTAGTACTGTTGTAATTGCGTGCTGAAAATCCTACTTTACTTTGCATTGCTGAGATCGAAGCTAAAAAAAACACCTTATATAAGTAAAGGAACAAACCTATAATGCCCTTTCTTTCGAAAAAGCAATTCTAGAAGTGCGCTTTCTACATATATGTGTCTTATGTTTCATTGAAAAAAAAGGCACTTCCAGGTCGATTCTTAACACGACAAAATTTTCCGAAATATTTGTAAAGAAGTGACCTGAACAATCACTAGCAAAATGTTAGATTGAAATTTTTGTTGCGTTGATAGAAACAAATTTTGTGCTATGTGATCCGAAAATATGCAATTATGCGTGCTTTAAATAATGTAATGACTGTAAAAATAGATGAAGTAAAGGTGTTGTAAATGCAAGTGCAGTTTCATAAGTGTCTTATGACAGACATAAATGACAGATTGAAGAAAAGAACTGCGCTTTATTCTATGAAAAGATCAAATCTAGAAGTGCTCTTTCTATGTTTCATTAGGCTTTTTTTTTTTTAGTTCAGAGCAGAACCTGAACTGTTTTCGTTCATAGCATGATCAGAGCGCGCTCTATGAGCTCAGAATAAATTGACTGAGCAGCCTGAGGAAAAAGCTGATTACACATGTACAAGAACACTTCCAGTCACATTTGACAGAAAAAATAAACGCTCGGTTCAGAGCGCGCTCATAAAGTTCGAGCTCTGTTCAGTGCTCAGCTCTGAACTGTTATACAAAAAGTTCGTGTTTATTTTTTAGCTCAGAGACATCAGAGCTCAAATTTGTGTTTCTTTTTTCGTTCAGAGCATGATCAGAGCGCGCTCTATAAGCTCAGAATAAATTGACTGAGCAGCCTGAGGAAAAAGCTGACATCCACTGCGACTTCAATCATGAACTCGCTGGTGAACGAATTTTTTTCGCTGTATAGTGAAACGCTTTTCTTAGCCAAATTTATATAAATAGATATCATAATGAGTGGTAATTTTGACATTTTTGTTTATTTTTTCTCAGGAGGCCATACAAGAGCGGTTCATCAAAATACCAGTATCCAAATGATCAAAGAAGAAATTCCCTACAATCTGAACCTAGAAACAGATATTATGCCAGTAATCGACCATATAAAACGCAGTCTACTCCGACTGAGAATCATCGAAATGGACAATATTCATCGCAAAATACTGCAAAACAAAGCACTCGAAGCAACGAAACACCATCATGGCATCATCATAGGGAATACCGAGAACGCAGAAGCATTTACGAACATCTCGAAAATTTTGGAAAAGCGTAAGAGCCACTGTTTTTGTTTACGTATCTTGTTTAAAAAATGTGTACCTATTTTCTATAAGTAGTTGTCCCCATTTGCAAAATAAGAACGATTTTAGATATTTCTTCCTTCTAGATTGGGAATAAAATTGAGGAAATGCATTCTGCGTGCGATATGTGAAATGGGAGAAAACCTTTTGCCAGAAGGACAATCGTTTATTAGTGATGTAACTCGCATACTTTTCACGTAATACAGCTTTTAAAATATCAATTTCATCAACAGAGTCTAATTTGTTAGTCATCTATTTCAGTGTGCCAACTGATCATGATAATACAGAGGATGAATTTACCCAAATGGCTCTCGAAAAAAATGTCGATTGCGCAAGACGATTTTTGATCTCCTGTCCACATAGTCCGCTGGATTATTTCTTGACACATTTTGCAGCAAAGGACACAAGACCCAAAAAGGAACCGAATCTAGAAGAGTTTATGAGGAATATAAATTATTATTAACCAATGGAACTGGACTTAATGATGAGAAATATACACTTTTTGTACATAAATAATTAATTGTTTACTTGTCTTAATCGGAACATATTGCATATTAGATTTAAAATGTTTTTCGTCCATATTCAGATGAAACAAATATAACAGATAACTTCGGTGGATCACTGGGGACAAGTGAAAATCCAAAAAAATAACTCTATTGTAATGGTCTGGCGCTCTAGCGGATTCTCAAATTCCGCATAGAATAATTGGTTACGATCAAATCCGCCTAAAATTTTCGCAAAACAAACACAATTGGTATTCTCAATGGTGTACAGGTTATTTTTTCACCTGTGCGAATATTATGTTCGCCGCTCGTATGGAAAAATTAATAAATTCTTTTTGTAGAAAATTTACTGAAATTGTTTTTTATTTGATAAACTAAATTAATAGTTCATAAGCAAAATTCTAAGAACAAGATTGAGTTCAACTATCAAGTAAAAAAAGCAAAAATACTGAACTATCCGAGAGCCCCAAGACTGCTTTGAACGTATCTATTTTATTTTCTCACACACAAATCAAAAACAATCCGTTTCTTTAAGTATCAAATTCATAATTCATGCTAATCCGCATGGAAAACAAAGACGAGTAACATTCGAAGAGAAATATTCGTATGCGGATTTCGAGAATAATAATAATTGCAAATTTCAGTTTTTCGCACCGGATCGGAGATTTTGACAGATAAAATTGTTGAGAATTTGGGTCCAGGGCTCATTCCGTAACTTTTCAGACATCGTCCAAATGATAGACCTCCAAAACTAGCAACTAAGTGCAACAATTACGAGTTCGAAAGCTGATGGTACGGAATTTGCCCAGATCTCAAATTCTATTGAGCGAAAAATACTATAACACGTGTGCTCTTCTTTTTGTAAACCAAAAACGTTTTAGAGTTCACCTAAAGTATTTTTTTTTATCAGGTTAACAATTCCTCGTAACAAAAGCACCTATACCTATTACATAATTTTTCAAAAAATAAACGGCCTTTCAATAATTCTCCAAAGGTAACATGGAACTCGTTAATTTCATGTTGAAAATATAGATGCCGCTAAAGGAGCACAACCCACAATCCAATTCTATCATCCACAAACCATATGACTTGAACTTGACAGTTGTCGATTTTGTTGATAATTTAAGGCTGTCAAGCATAAATTTGTTATTTGTTTACAAATTTTTGTTAAAAAATGCACGAATTCCTCTTAAATATCGATAATAAGGAAATTCTAATTGAAGTGAGTGCAATCACCTTAAGATCACTATAAGCCCTATACCTATACCTTTCTTTGGAAAAAATTGTAGATTCTTCACTTATCCATCGATTACCTCATCGGAAACTGCGATGACATCTCGACCATAAACAAGTCTTCCCACAAATATGGTTTCTCCGATCCTGATGATTTCCATTCCGCATTACAGACAATCGCTTATGCCTACAAATGCTACTGCCTCAAAGCGATTACTGAGACTGAATTGCTCTCGAATTTCGCTCACATGAATCCCGACCTGCAGCAGTCCATCGTGGAGGTTTTCAAAGCTCGGCAGCCAGAAATCGTGCAGTTTCTTCTGCGGGAGCACAACTCTAGACAGGACAAGTTGGTTGAATCGTTCGATTGGGATGTACGATTTGTTATGGGTGATAGTAGTTTGCTAACACAGCGTCGTCAGCTAACGACAGTCACATTAAATTGCTTAGAACCTAGTGGAGATAGAAGTTTGGTGCACTTTCAGATGAACACTGGTAAATTGGATGAGTTTATCAAAGTGCTGGAACAAAGTGAAGCTTCTATTGTGCCTGCTGTAATACAACAGGATCAACAACAAACTAAAGCAGTGGACAAGTGATAATGCTGACGAGCACGTCGATGATTGGCCATATGAAATGTAGAAATGTGTAGATAAATGTAATAAGCCCCGATTAGGAATGAATTTCAATTAAAATATACTTCGAAGAGCGAACAAGAAGCAATATAAGATAAATCGAAACAAACCTTCAGTTTAACTGTTAACAATTGAAACGACAAAAGGAAAATCAATTAAATTCGTTTATTTTTTCTTACTGATTTGACAGAGACAGTGTGGTTGGTGGGTTTATTTGGGCTGAGAATTCACATGTAAATTGTGACGTTGCTGCTGTAACTTTTATTCAAGCTTATATGAATGAATTTTGTGAAGTCCATACTGCGAACGTTGGTAAACATCGATAAGCTGAGGATTCTTACACAAGTTGAATAAAAAAACACTCGACTTGTTCATTTCCAATGCATTACTTTATTTTGAACATATCGTTGTCCTACAGTGGTCATAATTCCTACAAATCTTAAACATAGAAAGCCCACACATAAAAAGCGTTTTGTTTGTTCTCTTGTCGACAGGTTGTGATAACTTTTAGCACAGTTTTTAAAATAAGTTTATGGTTCAGAAACATTTAATGCTGCACGCTTAAAACAGTCAGCCCCTAAAGTGGTATGTTAACCTTTCCATAGAATAACGGCAGCTGAGTTGGATCGTGTCGGACAAGTATGAGGAATGGTGTATCACATCTAAAGGCAACATCAGTTCCGGACCTTCTTAGCCATGTCAATGTGGCGGCAGCTGCTTCGGTACCCTGCTCGTTCACTTCAAAGTCGACTTTATGCAGTACATCATCAACAAACAGTTGGGGTTTCGGCAAGCCCGGTACTCGCCGTAATATGTCTAAATTCTGAAGGCTAATTGCTGAGGCTGGCTCAACTTGGCGTCGACTTCGTGTTAATTTTTTGCCATGATTTGATTTCGTTATGCGTTTGCTTACAATCAGATCCTTAAGACGGAGTGGTAGACTGCTTTGCATAAACTCACTTTCAACTTTATAGGTGACGGAGCGTCTATTGCGCTGTTGCACTTTGCCAGTAAGCAGGTCACCCGTTTGACTCCACTGCATTTGTGATCGTTGTAACTGGCGGGCTTCTTCCTCGGTGTGATTAGAACCCAAAAAAATTAATGGTTCCTCTTGGAAGCGATCCAAAGGTGTTTTTGCCGCCTCAACACTTAGTACCGGTTGTGAGCTACTGAAAATTGGTGCCTTAAATGGGATGGGCGAAGCTTCTTGACGCATAACATGTGTTCGGGTTACTGGTACGCGAGAGAGGGGTGGGTTTCGAGTGACGGTAGCACCTGGTGGTAGTGCCAAGGATAGGCCTGAGGGTTGTCCGGCATCGGTGATTAGAGACAGATCACTTTGATCACTATAAAATATATCTTCGATGCCCATTTTACGGAGGGGCACCTTTAAATTCAACATACTGGTGATGTGGAATTTCGGAAAAGCTACAACTCCAGTTCGTTGTTCCATTTTTTGTATCATCTTGTTAATTTTGTCGCCAGTGAGGAGTTTTTGTAAATCATTGAGCCTGCGACGTGTTGATCTGTTGGGTTGAATTATGTACATGGTGGTCAGATTGCCTTTGTATGGCAGGCCAATGATGCGGCAATCTGAAACAAGAATTGAAGACCTTACATAATGGGTATACCATCCAAACTATAACCAAGCGACCACTTACCATATTCGGGTGCATCGTAAAACGGAAAAACTCCTCCAACCCCCATCATCGTCACCTTTACAGATGATTTACTTTCTTGTTCTCCATCGGGGAAAAAGTCTGCCCTAATAAATTTAAACAATCATTACCAGCAATTTACAATATAGGTATTTAACAAAACGCTTACTGTCCGGTTCCCGCCGACAAAAACGGTTGCTCCCAGAAGCCCTTGAAGTACAGAGCACTCGCAATGATAATGCTCGTATCCCTGCTCACTTCATCGGTTATAATAGCTGGAATTTTACCCAGCGTATTCTGATTGATCCAGCTATTGATAAAGTTCTTGGCGTAGTGACTGTTTCCTTTAAAGTCCATCGACATCACCTCACTCTTGTACACGGACTTCACAGCGGTCATATATTCTGGTCTTAAACTGAAGCCTTCTTGGACAAAGAGTCCGTTTGCAATTCGTAGTGTGTGCTCATTCGGGGTATGACTGCCTCCACTTCCATAGGCACTTGGATTAAACGGAGTTCGCCTCCATGCACCTTCATCGCGTGGTCTTCTTGGATTTTTTTCATTCAATAATATATCATCCAGCAACCAGCCGAATTCTTCGTGAATCTTCCACGAACCTTTGGACGCATCGCCGGCCATAAATGAAAACAATTGTGACATTAGTTGCTTGTAGCTATTGCCGTTGGCACCCAACTCCAGCAAGGACAACGCTGACATTATACTCAGCGGCGAGAATATTTCGGTGTTTGGGTAATTACCCTGATCAAGGGCGACTCCTAAATCGTGAGCGAAATTCATAACACTTTCAGCTACCCATTCGGATACCATTGGATCGAAACGATCATCTCGCGTTACCGGGGGAATTTTGAATCGTTCGTCCGCAGGTACTGTTGATACTGATTTGGCAAACTGGTTGCGTGCACTTCTGAAAAGCGTTTGAAAACGTTATTACACTTTTTTCGGTTCTGATTTAGACTATAGGACTTACTGTTGGGCACTCGAGGATTGAAGTGCTATTATCCAAAGGAGGCAGCCAATTAATGGTGGTTTCTTTCCCATATTAGTTGATCTGAAAGGAAGATAGGAACATGTAGAAAAGATCTAGCTTGCATTCAAAATTGGCAGTTAAAAACGACAAAAACCTAGTTTCGAGAAAACGAAGTTTCAAGTTTGAGTACGAATAAAACAAAAACCTTCAGTAAAACAACCATAAAACAAATTTAATAATATAGTTGCTAATGAGTTCTACTCGCACTTTAGTTTTTGTTTCAATCGGGCAATTGGTTTCTTTGAAATCTCAAGTTAAAAAAAGGAAATTGCATATGTGGCATGATTTTTTTTTTAAACAATGATGATTTTTATTTTTTGACCAACCTATGTGGCATTTAAATATGGAACGAGATGGACATTTTTATGCGTATATCGTTTCAAAGAACAATAATTCTGTAATATAACTGCGTTTGTTTATAACTGGGATCTAAAAATCCAATATTTCAATTTTGTGGATAATTACTTTAGTGCCTTCAGAGGTTAAGAAAGGAAAACAACAAAACAAAATATGTATTGTACCCAGCTATTAATTCATATCATACTTTTAAAAAATATATTCTTAAATAATTATAATGCAGAAAAACCAAACTGTATTGTATGTATCACTTATGCACTGAAATCATTTTTAATGCTTACTTGGACTGGGAGCTGGGTTTGTATTTATGTATCATTTAAACGTTGAAAAATTATTATGCATATGAAGCACTTTTGAGGAAGAATTGTATATTTAGATCATTTAAAAACTGAATTTGTGTTGTCAAATAAGGCAAAATTCTAGTTCAATTAGGTATATGTTTAGTTCATTTAAAATATTTAAGAAATTACAGAAAAGTTCAGACGAAAATGTGACCTTCACATAAAAAGGCTTATATGGCAGACCAATACTGACAATAATTCCCAAAAGTGAGTTTATATCATTTGTAAGACTGATATCTTTGGCAGTAATTGAGATAGGATAGATTCAATCACTCCAAAAGAAAGATCTCATTTTTGTCTCTAGAAAACATTCCTATAACTCAAAAATGGTAAAAATGCAAATGTGTCACTCCAATACTGCGGTTACGAAATATGTTTCCAAATCAGTTGGGCTTTCGTTTCGATAATTCCATCAGTCCGTTGGTATTACGTATTGTTTTGGAACAGCATGGGCCGTAATCATGTAGATCTTGAGGGGATTTCCGTCAAAACGAAAGACCTTCAAAACCAGCAGCTCTGTGCTTGAGAATGTGAGATCGCGCGGTCTGCACAAATAGAATAAAGTTTTCCAAAATTTCCCTGATTGGGTTTGAAAATCATGTCCTAACATCTACTCAGCATTGAAAAAAGGTCTGTTCCCTAACGATAATATACATTCGAACACTTTAGCTAAACTTCGTTGCCTTACCCAAAGTTGGGTAAAAGGGAATGTAATTTGACTAAATTTGACTAATGTGTTCGAATGCATTATCGTCAAAGAACATACCTAGTACGTTATGAGATTTGTGTTCGTTTTTCTGGTACCTATACTAAAAGCAAAGAGAGAACCATTCATATCTGATTACGTGACATTAATCTGGCTTAAGGCAATATGCAATTCCATTTCAAATTCTATGCCTCGCCATTAATAAAATGAATTTACTTAAATTTTCAAGCAAACTAGTGTACTACTTGGTTTGTTTGACGTGCCTAGCGCTAGTGCCTACTAGTGCGCACTCAGAAGTGTTAACTGATTTTCACACCTGTTAAAAACCCTGCACAACCCTGAAAACTCTGCTACTAACGGGACTAACTATAACCAACGCAAAATGTTTTGCCCTGAAGTTTGCTAGTTTTTGACATTGAAAAATATTTATCTTTTGGTGAACGAAGTGTGAAGACATAAAACTATTTTTTGTTTATTGTTAAAAATTAGTGAACTAAATTTTTTTGTATACCTACCAAATTCATTTGTATTTACCTTTATCACTAAAACAAGTGAATGACAGCAAGCGAAATGATAGCGCAATTCAGCACTGAATTCTTGCCCCCAAAAATTAACTGGGGTCAGTTCAGGGCACAACTAGGGCGCCCTAGAAGTCATGTCAAACACAGGTTTTCAGTACCAGAGCGAGTTTAGTGCTACATCGAACACACTATGGTTACACCAGTGCGCACTAGTCAAACCCACGTCAAACAAACCTACTGTCTGACCAGAGACAATACTGAAGGGCCCAGCCCATACAATTCATTGCATCCGTCGCATCGAGCAGTCCCATAGAATCCGTCGCATACGGTGACAGGCAGTGTTTTAAATACCTATTCTATTCTTATCTGTCCCAAGAAACGTGGTCATTTTTCCCTTTCCACCGTACTCAGGGTAAAAAAACGTTTAAAAGTAAAATTAATGATATACCTACGAAAAGAGAAACACATTTAATAACCTTGGTATAAAAATCGCAGTTTTTTTAATATTATTATGATTACCTTTTTGTACTAGACAATTTTGGTAGTCAAAAATCTTTCTAAAAGGAGATTTAAATAAGCTATTTTGTATGTACATTTATGTGTTGATTATCATGATGGAAACTCTCCAAAGTATCCATTTCATCATCAAATTTCTCAACTCCACTGACTGGTCTTGAGCTCCTTTAACATTCTTCTCCCTTTATTTTCAGGTCCCGTAAGTTGTGGTCTCAAAACGGCGCACAACGCGTTGTGGTTTTTCGGACATCAAAATTCCCCATCCGGCACGTGCGCTGCTTATGGTTCACCTTCCATAAGTTACTGTGTATTTTATCAACCTGTCTGTCGAAAACGTTGCCGCAACGGAAGCGACGGAATCTATGGGTTGACTCCTAGCGAGCCCCCACTCGCAACGCAATCCTCTTGCCGCTGGCCGCCTCAATTTTTTTTTTAAATTCGCTATTTTGTTTTCCTATCAAAATGATTTTATTGTCCCTCAACCAATCGACATTTTTAATTTTTCATAAATATTTTATTCCTAAAAATCCACATAAATAATTACAAATTTAACGGATAAAAGGCTATGAACGCTGACAGCAACTTTGCTGACAACGGAAGTGGCATAGGTATGCAAGGTACGACTGAGTTGGTGAGCCGGAATTTTTGAAGTTACGTGAGATTTGTAACAATACCAACGCACTTAGCATTTGCCATGCCATAAAAATATAGCTTGTAGGCAAGTAACTGAAAATGGGCCGAAGTTGGGGGTCTCAGTATTTTCTCTGGTCTGACTTCGTGTGCAGATTCTCAGTTTTGAAACTACCAATAGGACTGTTTGCATGTGAATCGAGCTGGTCAATGACTGATCGTGAGAGATTTCTATATTTTACCGCTCAATTGGTTTCTTTTCGGTTTAAAAATTTCACGAAAACGTAAACAACCTCCATTAGTTGTCAAACTCGAATGACCTTAGATTCGTAAATTTGAAGCAACTTTGAGAAAAAATCCAGATTCGTAAAAGTGCTCTGAAATCGGGAAATAATAGATAAGATAATAGATCTGAGAGTGCTCAATCGAATACCACATTGATTTGACTAATGTGTTCGAACGCATTATCGTTATTACTGTCCACTTTGCCCATAAGTCATACCTAACGATAACAACTGCTGTCAAACGCAGCTTAAACATTTTATTTAGAATAATTGTTTGTTATTTTTCTTCTTTTTTTTTTTTTTTTTTTGACTAAAGTTAACAGTTTATTCAATTGTGTGTCAATCCAAGTCAATGGCCCATTTGGCGCGCAAATTAAAGCAGGTTAATCAAATGGGATAACAGTACACTGCCACTTAATCCAACTAAATATGTTTTTTTTTCAATTACTTTAATTACGATAAAAGTGTCACTCAGGTGTCAATTAATCATATCCAATTCATGGAGCTAAGAGAGAGTGTGTGTATCTCCTCTTCCTATCCTACGTGACCGTACGCCAGTTTAATCCAATACTCGGATCACATACTACATGTGTGTAGGTGGTCAACAAATGATGGTATCTATAAAAAAAAATGCACTTCAATTTCACATACCTACCAATAATATAAACAGAAACACGAAGTTAAAAAAAAAACTGTAGGTCTTGTGACGCGTTTTTTATATACGCGTACGTTTTGAGTGTTTTTTTTTTAGCTACCGTGTTTATGAGTCTACTATAATGCTATAGGTATCTGATAGAATTATTGTACGCGAGAATATCTATTTTAGCCAGATTTGCCTGCGGATTTAAATTATTTTTTTTGTGTGCTTTAGTGACAGGAATTTTTAGTCATTCGTATGATTAATTCGAAGTGTATATTATTTGAAAATGATCAAGTGGGAATGGATGTAGGGCAAATGTGCAAGTGAATGGTTTCTAAAAATTTGAATTTAATTCAGCCCGTCAAATTCAAGGCTTGTTAGAGGAACTTGGACTGATTTCGTGTGGCTAATCGAACATAAGAACGTCACTTGCTCTTTTTTGTGTTGATATTCGTGCGATTCGAATTTGTGTAGCCTTCGACATTTTTCTACGCGTTTTCCATTCACTGGTTAAATTTTATAATAAATCATTCGAAATTTGCGTCAAGATTGTTTTGTAAATATTTATACATAAATAATTTACAAAAATAGTTGCAATGCCTTTCTTTGCTGTAGAAAAAATTAATGAAAAATTTAACAAACTAAAACGCACTTGGTATAGGTATCTGAAACAAATCTGAGAAAAAATTCAGGGCTGAAATAGACTGCTTTTTTTCCACCAAACGAACATAAAAAGTGCTCTGAGACCAAACGAAATTCTCTTAGGAGAGCGCCCAATCGAATATTTCTACTTCAAATTTAAATAGCTGTCGGATGACATAGTAAAAAATAAGGTAAAATTTCGGTAGAAAATCTAAAACAAAAGATTTTGAGTGATAGCGATGATTGACATGTATTTTTGTTTTTCACTTCTATTGTGTGCAATTGACTTTAAAGACGAATTCTGAATTTTGTTCTTTTCCAAATTTCACATATTTATCAGTACTTTCCGCCTTTCCGGTTGATATTCTCTGAGCTGTTTCGAGCCAAGAGAGGAACTACTTGTTAGTCGTTGTTTTGCAAATTTTCTCTTTTTCTGTCATTTTTGATGAGAACGTTTATACAGACTTTGTGCGACTGCGATCGATTTATATCAAGTTCTTTCCCGCTCAGAAACGAAAGAAACTATTTTTTTTTATTGCTACTAATGTCATGTTCATAGACGTCAAAAACACACTTTAAGGTTTGACAAATGACAAATGTTTTGGTGTTAGTGTAAGTAGGCGTAAGTCTCGCTCAGAAATCGAGATTCGGAAAATTGTTCTCATTCTGCTTTTTTTGCGGCCAATGGAACAGGAAATCTGACAGCCAGCTGATTTCGAGAGCAAACAAACTGCTGAAAAAAACCGACCAAATGCGAGTATCACTCGCGCAGCAAAGGTTCCGCACTTCTTCAGAGTTGGAAATTGCGAAGATTTGCAGATGAGCTAACTACATGAGTGTAAGCGTAGGAATAGCGAACACGCTTTAAGAACGACCGAGAGGATGTTTGTGCACAAAAATCCACAATATATGCGGTGTGCGGATGAGAATGAGTATCCATTGGAAAAGTTCCAATTAAAATGATAAGAGTTGAGTATTCATTGAAAATTCCAATTGGAGTCGATTAAGGGAACACACCAATTACGAATGAAAAATGGTTAAAAGGAGCGTATAGTAGTTGACAGTTTTTTGTAAATATCTTTTAAAGTATTTACTTTTCCACAAAACAATCTTCGGCACATATATAGCTGCGAGCATGATCTACAAAAAATATATGATTCCATTTTTCTGTAAATCAAGAAATAAACAGTTTTTTGTACGAATGAAAATATGTTTTTCACCAAATCACTTATTACTCTAAAACCAGTCGATGTATCGCTACCATTGGTATTTGCCGTTTAAATAGAGGTTATACCGGATGTTGTGTGCAAATTTCAGCCTTCTACGTCAATAAGTTTCTGGGATGGGTACAAAATTGGTCTAGTGGTCGGACAGACGGACAAAATCGAAACTAATAAGGTTCCGTTTTTCCATTCTAAGTACGGAACATTAAGAAAGGTCTTTTTCTGTCCCAATGGAAAATGACATAAGAGTTCCATTCGCTGAGAAAAAATTGCCCTTTCATCTTCTTAATTTGACATTGAACACTGTTGTGACCACACAACAATAAATTTGACCATATCAAATAAATTCCTGCGACACACGCGCACGCCATTCGCGTTCTAAGCATGAGTATCACATTCCGAGTTCTCATGTAAAATGAACGCGAATGGAAAAAAATAAAATTGTAAAATAAACACTTTTTTTAGTATATAAGGGGTAGTTCAATAAAATAAAGAATCGAGTTGAAAAAGAAACTTCGTGAATAGTGGTTTTGTTTTATGTTGACTTCCCCCCACCAGAGGTAAGGGGTCTACTAAATTTTCAGGCGACTATACAACTTTTCAAACACATTTTACATGCATATGCACTAGCATCGATATTTATGTTATTTCATCGTGCGCACATACCCTATACCGAGCCCTGAGTCACAGCCCCCAACAAAACTGAACTGTTTTCGCAAGCGATAAATCAAAGAGATTCCACTTAGGTTTTTTTTTTTTTTTGCATGTAAAAAAGAGATTTAAATCAGCCACAGCACAGCAATACCAGATGCCGGTTTTATTATTTTTTAACTACCCAACCTAAGTAGCTGTATGTTCGTAGGCAGGACAGCTCAGTTCTATCTCTCTCTACATTCATTCGAGTGTCCACATCGAAAACAGTGGAAACTCACTACAGCTGCTTTAATATATTCAGTTGTCAGTTTTGTTCTGTTTCAAGCTATTTCTGCCCACTCCAAATGCGGCAATACAAAACAACTGTGTTGCTCACCACGGAACGACTTAATGCCATTGTCTGGCACTGCCTAGACCAGCCACCGCGCTACTGCTTTTGAGTGGTTAAAGTGCAAATGAGGTCTGATTCTGATCGATGTTGCATTAGCTACTATACCGACCGTGTTATTGGCGCTGTTAACAAGTCTAGTCATGGGCAAAAGTGTATTGAGGAGTTGCCTGAATAATTACTATACAAATCGGCCTGAACCGCCGCGCCGCACCGCCATTGGAATGAGTGAATGCAGCCATTCAATCTGACTGTATAGTTGGTGAGTGTGCAGATGCAGAGTTTTTTTTTC